>OU342741.1:14550579-15750579 GCA_910589775.1 Avena eriantha | reverse complement strand
CCCTATGCCTCAGCCATAGGCTCTATAATGTATGCCATGCTATGTACAAGACCAGATGTGGCACATGCTATTAGTTTGACTAGTAGGTACCAATCTGATCCAGGTTCGGAACACTGGATAGAGGTCAAGAATATCCTTAAGTACTTGAGAAGAACTAAGGATATGTTTCTTGTATACGGAGGTGAAGAAGAGCTAGTCGCTAAGTGTTATGTCGATGCTAGCTTTGACACTGATCCGGATGACTCGAAGTCTCAATCCGGATACGTATTTCTCTTGAACGGAGCAGCAATTAGTTGGAGGAGCTCCAAACAACCTGTGGTGGCTGGATAAACGACGGAGGCGGAATATGTTGCTGCTTCAGAAGCGGCACAGGAAGCGGTTTGGATGAAGGAGTTCATAACTGAACTAGGTGTGGTTCCTAGTGCGTTGGACCCAATGGTGATCTATTGTGACAACAATGGAGCCATAGCCAACGCCAAGGAACCAAGGTCTCACAAGAATTCCAAGCATATTAAGCGCCGGTTTCACTCCATCCGCGAGCATGTCAAGGATGGAGATATAAAGATTTGTAAAGTGCACACGGACCTGAATGTAGCAGATCCGTTGACTAAAGTACTCCCTAGGGCAAAACATGATCAACACCAGAACTCCATGGGTGTTAGATTTATCACTATGTAAACTAGATTATTGTCTCTAGTGCAAGTGGGAGACTGAAGGAACCCTGAGAGGCAATAATAAAGTTGTTATTATGTATTCCTTGTATATGATAGATGTTTATTTTGCATGCTATAATTGTATTGATAGGAAACATCTATACATGTGTGTTTAATAAACAAAAAGGGTTCCTAGTTATGCCTCTCTTATAAACTAGCTTGTTGATTAACAAGATGATCAAGGTTTCCTGATCATGGACATTGGATGTTGTTAATAACAAGGTCACAGCATTTGTGAAATGATGTGATGAACATTGGATTCAACCTCTCCAAGGAGATCCACTCCAGATTCGACTTGGACCGCCACGTCTTCTTCAGGCTCAGGATTTTCCACTATTTCTGCAACTGGTGCGGGCTGGGTGGGATTAGGGTTTTTTGAGATCCGGAACTCTGCCGCCTCCATGGACAAAGGGGACCCAGAAGATTCTTCTGACTCTATCATCACCGCTGGGGTGGGTGGGGCAGGTTCAGCAAAACCGATGTAAACATCGATCTCGCCAAAAGACATGATGGTGTAGGCAGTCACAGCCTCCCTAGCTAGAATCCAGGTCTCGTCGAGAACAATGAGAGGGACGTCGCTAGCATAGAGGATGTGACCGACGGCGATAGTCTCGCTGATTCCGATTCTTGCAGATTCCGCTCGGAACGCAGATCCGAAGCTCACTTGCCCCACGGTGGGCGCCAACTATCGTCGGATTGATGATAAGTACGCCATGAGGGGGTCCTCGAGGCGTGTGGAAGAGAGAGACGTACGGTGTTCCGGGACAGTGAGCACACAAGTTTACCCAGGTTCGAATCCGCCGGCTTTGGATGGATCCTAGTCCTGCTAGCAATCCAGTAATACGGCAGAGCCGGAATATGGGTTACAAGGGTTTCCCCTGTGCGAGTTGAGATTGTAGACTATTGAGTGTTGCCCTAAAGGCTCTCCCTAGTATGGCTTATATAGATATCCGGCCTAGGGTTTACAGGAGAGATCTATCCGACTACGACTAAGAGTCGGTTACAGAGTACATCTTAAACTACAAGTAACACTATGGGCCTAAGTCGGTAAGTCTTCTAGGCCTTCCTGTAGTCGGATGGGACTCCGTCTCTTCTCCCTGACTGGGCCGCCCGTGAAGCAATGCTCTAACCCGAAGTGGGCCACCGTGGTCAGTGAGGAAATGTGAGGATACCCGGAAAGTATATCCCCAACAGAACCGGACTCTCGTCGGTCTGATGCACCACATCGTCGATGGGGATCACCCTCGCCTGTGGTACCCGCACTTTTAGCCATCGCGGAGTCCAAGTAAGGGCAGCAGTAGCCGTGGGCGCGACGGTGTCGCCAACCAGGGCACCCCACCTCTAGGCGTCCTACCTTCAAGGCCGGACTTGTACACATAGGAGAAAGGAGATGACGAGGGTTTAACTCATCAATGCCCATTGTTATGGACTCGGGTTTTGGAGAAGGAGGGAGTGTTGGAGACATCTATCAGCTAGCAAACAAGCACACAGGGAACTTGAAGATTTACCCAGGTTTAGGCCTCGTAGAGGTCCCTACTCCTGCTTGTCTGCTCATGGAATTATCAAAGGAATCGAGAATTACAATGGTGCGCAGATGCAATCTGGCGAGGGTTGTGGAAACTAGGGTTGCATGTGTCCTCCTCGCCGCCCCTCCTAGCCTTTATATAGATATGCTAGTTCTCGGGTGACAGATCGAGTCAGTTACAGGTTAGGGTTTTCCCCTTTGAACTTTCTATCTTTAGAATCTTCTTGTTCTTCAAGCAATCGAGAGTCCGTAGGCTACTCGAGTTCTCTCTTTTGGCCTTGGCGAAACCGTGGGCTTCGCCATATCTGGACCATACATGCCAAACTCGAGTACCTGTAGGGTATACCCATGTCAGTAGCCCCCGAGTGTCCAGTGGAATCACAGATTCGACTGGAGACTTTATGAAGCCTTTCGAGTGCATAAATGAGTATATTTTTCGGCTGCTTTGCCTGTGTCATAGTGATTGTTGATATGCATGCCTGATTCATCCGATGTATCGGTGTCAATTAACTATCTTAGGGTAAAACAACGCAATCTACTCGAACTCGAGTCCCCGGACTCGAATCCGAAAAAGTGCTGGTGTAATTCGACTCAGCCACGATGGTCTTACAGGAGTCGAATTCCAGTGTACGGGTGTGAGCACTCGACGCGCCCGTCAAGGCATGTTCATCGTGCCTGTAGGCACGGTTATATTTATGGTAGTGCGCAACAAAATGTGTTGCCAAGCCTTATTCAGGTCTTATCTTCACGCTGTAAGCGTGGCATCCGAATTTTTTCATCGCGGAGACGATTCGGGTGACCTAGGAGACGCAGTCTCTTTGTAGGGAAAAATCATGAGGCGATGTCGCCATAAGTTTCGAGTGTGGATGTTACACAGTACTTTGTTCAAATAATCATAGGGTGCGCGACCAGCGCTCCCTATGGGAGTAGCCCCCGAGTGCCTGGTTGAGTTGAAGACTCAGGCAGGGACTAAAGAACTTTTTGCGACTGCAGTCGCCTTTTGTTTGCTTGTTTCAGTCGAATTTGCTTCCGGCGCTCCCTATGGGAGTAAGCCATGTCCATAGTCGAACCGTGTTTCGAGTGGTTGGGTTAGCTTTGATTGTTCATGTTCCTACAAAAAGAAAAAGAAAAAATTGTAGGGTGCGCGACCAGCGCTCCCTATGGGAGTAGCCCCCGAGTGCTTGGTAGAGTCGAAGCCTCGAGCAAGGACTAAACTAGTCAAAGTCTTCTGCTACGTAGTTTTGATGACGTCAGTGCTGACGATCCATGACCTCAGTTGCCTGCGTGAGCGAGTTTGACGGGACGTGACGAGCGGTGGGTCCCATTCTCTAACTCTGATTTGACTGGGCGTGCGTAATCTTTATTTTAACTGCACCTCCTCGATTTCTGCGTGTAATGGGAGCAGTAGGGGACGGTTCGCGCTTCAGGTCCTCCACATGTTGAGCGCGATGAACGCCACATGTCTGGTAGGGTTTTTCTGAGCCGTTGGATTGCATCTTCCAGGTGGTTAAGTAGCGATGTGGCAACAGTAAAATTCACATCCACTTCTTTTCATCCTTTGCCTTCATCGCCATTGCCGCTGCTTCTCTGCTTCTTTGCGCTCTATTCCTTCGCGGCACTGGACCAGCTCTGCGTATTTCCCAGCTACTTCCTCCGTTCACATCGCTGTCGCGGAATGGGGAAGAAAAGGGGAGGCGCTGCGACCGAATCCGCTACTACCGCTGCTGCGATGAAGAAGAAGGGCGTCTCCGCTGCTGCGGGTACCAGCACCTCTGCCGGCGGAAATAAAAAGTGCGCGGGCACTCGCGTCACGAATGGCGCATGGCGTGCATCTGTGATCAAGTCCTCGGAGCTTCGTCTTCTTCGTCAAGACGAAGTTTTGCCATTCGCGGTTGCTGATGCGCGCGTCCCTAGCAGTGAGGTAATCCCCTCTCCTCCTGCCAGCTTTCGGGTGATGTTCCTTGCGTTTATCATCCGCGGCCTCTCGTTGCCCCTGCATCCTTTCTTCAGGGGTCCTCTCTGTTTTTACGAGCTCCAGCTCCATCAGCTGTCCCCCAATTCCATCCTCCACATCGACTCCTCCGCTACAAACTTTGATATCAAACTCACGGCATCCGTCCCAGGGTGGAGGTACAAGTGGTTTTACGTCCGCGGCCTGAAGGCCGACTGAGACCACTTCGGACTCGCGCCCTTTGATCCCGCAACGCCGTGCAAGAGGAGGCGCTCCTGGAAGAACGTGATTATGCCCGGTGAGTCCGCGGAGACAGATGTGTTGTACGAGCGCGAGAGTCACATGGACAAAGAGGAGGGAGGATGCACCCTCATTCGCACATGGCTGCGCCGTTGCATCCAACCCCTGCAGGCCAGAGTCCACCCCATGTTTCAGTGGGCTAGCGCGGATGATGTCACTCACGTGTCTGCCGATGGCATGTCTGCAAGTGAGGTAGACAAAAGGGTGCGACTGGTCACCAAGTACACCGCCAAGGATGTGCTCCCCAGTGAACCAGTCGTTCCTCCGTTCGATGCTGCTAACCCTCCTCCGGAGGTATAGTTGTTTTACATAGTAGCGTTGTTTGTCGATTGCTTCTTTGTTGTTTCTTGACTTTGTGTTATATTTGTTTTCTGTATGCAGGATTGTGCGGTGTCCCCCTGTATGCCCCCTCTTCCTGAGGGGGTTATCCCTCGTGAAGCCTTGGAACAGGACGAGTCGGAGTCGACCGTTCCATCTGATGTGGAGGAGGAAGCCCTCGAGTCGAGTGCTCCGGACACTCGCAAGCGTTCGCGCAGCGAGGATTCAGATGCATCATCTTCTTTGACTCCGGAAAGTGCAGATGTTGGTGCCGAGTCGCCAATACCTGCCGTCCCTGTGAGTGTTGTGGCGCCATCTTCTCGCAAGAAGATGCGGCTGCCGAAGGAGTCATCATCAGAATCGGGGGATCAAACCTTCGACTTTGATAAGTTTGATTGGTAATTATTCAAATCTTCCTTTTTGGTTCTTCTTTGCAGTTGCCTTTTCTTGATGTTGGTTTGATCTTGCAGTCAGCAGGCGTCGTCATCTTCTGGCGACGTCCAATTTCTGAAAGAATCTGGAGTCGCGACCTCCAGAGCCAAGAAGGATGTTGAGTGTGCTCCTTCTCCTCCATTGGCGGCCCACTCCGGACACAATTCATCAAGCTCTCCACACGAAAGGGAGCATCGGATGGTTTCCCGGATGACTGCACACTAGTCGACTTCGGAGTCACTAGAGGATCATGTGAGTGTAGTATCTCTTCTTCTCGTGTTGCAGTCGATTTTACCTATGGCATCTGCTGATCTTTGTTGTTTTATTTTTTGCGATAGCTCCTTGTGAAGGAAGCCGCTCACCTGGCGGAGCAGGTGCTTGCGATGGGTAGCCAGCATGCAATGCTGGATATGCGCTATCGCGTGGTGGAAAGTAAGTGCCCTTTACTTCTTCTTTTTCTGCATCATTGTTATGTAATCTATTGATAGTATATCCCTTTTGTTTTGTTTTGCAGCTGAACATAACGCCCTTCTTCGCGACGCCGCCACCATGGAAAAGATGCTTGCCGCGGCTGTGAAGGGTCACGATGAGGCAATCGCGGCGCGTGACGAGGCGCAAAAGCGCGAAGAGGATCTGCGTGTCTCCATCACAGCTAGGGAGAAGTTGTTCGAGGAACAGCTTTTTTCAATCGCCAAGGCTCTCTCAGGTATTCCCTTGTGTGAATTGATGGTGCTTTCTTCTTCTTTCGAATTTGTTATTGGTGCTGACTCTTGTGCCTCTGGATGGTTGTAGATGCCAGCGGTTTGAGCTTTGACCCTCAGGCCCTCCACCGTGACGATGCTTTGGCGGGTGCTGTTGCAGCAGTCGAGGATCGCAGCTCTGCCGTGAGAGATGCTCTCCAAGGCCAAGGGCGTGCTCAGTCGCCTCCGAGAGGAGCTGGCGCCCAAGGCTGAACATATCGAGAATATGGACGAGCTGGTGGAGTCCTTTGCCGGTGGCATCCCTGCAAATTTCAAGAATTCGCTCCGTGCGGCTGGTGCGTCAATGGCACTCGCGATGGTGCAAGCCCACAGAGTCGAAGTTGATCCTGCGGCAGTCTCAAGGGTGATGCCTGTCAGCGCGGACGGCCAGCAGGTAGTCTTTGCTCCTTTCGCGACTGCATGTGGCAAGTATGGGCCGCAGGTGATCAACACAGTTGCAAAGTATTCTGAGGAGCTGCAGCGAGCCAAGAAAGCGGTGAAGGCTGCGACGTCAGGGGCCGGTGGAAAGTCAGTGGCATCTGATACCGCCATGGACTCGATGAGGCCCCCAAAGCCAAAGTCCAAGTCAAAGAAACCAGTTGCTCCTCACTAGCTTTGTAATAGTTAGATAGCTTATGCCTTTAGTCGAAAACATGCCTTTTGGCGAGTGTATCTGCTGATACGTTTGCTAATCTTGAATGCACTCGAATCTTTTGTTTGTGCATCGCTTTGGTCTGCTTATTTGCTTCTTGCTTGGCTTGTGATAGGGCACGTTGAGTCAACCATTGAGGGAACATCAGGATTCGCCACCCCTTGATGACACTTTGGCACCGCCGGCTCAAGGGTGGATGAGCTGTCTCTCTGCTCTCGCGACTTTGTGATCACGTGAAGCAGCTGGAGCGTGAATTGCACGTACTCCACGGTAACGCAGATGTATGGAAATCGAAGGCAGAGAAGGCCACCGCCCGAGAACAATATTTGTTTGGGGAGGATTACGCTGTTGGACGACCAATTTAAATGTTAGCTTTCTTACTCTTATCTTGTCCTTGTAGTCGCTCGCGATGGTGTGTTGTCCTCATACTTCCGCTTTTGCCTTGTATAGTTGTCAGCGCGTGCCATCCGCAGGATGAGAAGGATAGGATTGCTATTCGCATGAATGACCTGACCCAAGAGCAGCTTCAAGAGAGTGGGTATTTCTGGGTGGATCATGATCGTGCAACCGCATTGGCGACCCTGCAGGATCGTGCGTCGCGAGTGCTGCACTTCCTGAAGAAGTCACAGTCATGTTTGAAGAATATTTATCAGACGATGTTTCCGCTGGATGTTGCTCCATCGAGCCTGCTGGCCCTCCTTGCCAAGTTCCAAGACCTGGCTGCGGTTCGCGAGTGTGTAAGACAACAGTTGGTGGTTGGTGCCAAGGCCGCTCTGTCCCTGGTGCGACTGCATAGGCCTGATGTAGACGTTGCGGCTATTGCGGCTGGTTCGCCTGCGCCACCAGCGGGTTCTGCTTGGAATATGGTGCCGCACTATCAGGCGGTGGATCGCCCAACAGAGGAGATCGTCGACTTCTTCGAGGAGCAAACCAATGTTCTCTTGTTGCAATAGTAGCTTAGTTTGTATCATGCACATAAGTGTACCAATGTTGTAAAGTTTGTATAATAATTGATTGTCGATGATGTATAAAGAGCTTGTTAGCGTGTATATTTTGTGAGTGCGTTGCACTATGCGACTCCTTTTTGTTAGCCTGGCCTTGCGTTTATCTCAGTCCCTTGTCAACCTGTCAGGTGCGTTGCAACTGGGTTGATGTGCGCAAAGGGTTTTGATTGGCGTGCCAGCTACTCAGTATATCGCGTATTAAGTTCATAGAACATATGTGTGCAAGGTGGCGCAACCCCCGAGTGGATAAGTTGCAAAGAATAAAGGAAAACACAGAGTTTTGGGGCACTTAGCTTTATATATTCGTGGGAGAGTACGAAGTACAATGTGTGGCTAAGTAGCCTTGGTTGGGTAGCCTTATTTGCAATGTAAAAGTAAAAAATGACTAAGGGTAGAAGCGTCGCAGCTGCGCGACATTCCAGGGGTTGGAGTATGCGACTCCTGTCTCTAAATCTTGAAGGCGATAGGCGCCACCTGGGATTACTTCTGTAATCACGTATGGTCCCTCCCAGGGGGACTCGAGCTTGAGATGCCCTTGCTGCTTCAGTCGTAGGACCAGGTCACCTTCGACGAAGGATCTGGGGCGTAGCCTCCTACTGTGGTAGTTGCGCAGGTTCTGCTGGCAGATCATTGATCTTTCTGCGGCGATTTCCCTTGCTTCGTCAAGGAGGTCAACGGAGTCTTCGAGTGCCAGATTTGACTCTTGCTCGCTGTAAGCGATCATGCGTGGTGCTTTGTATCGTACCTCGGCGGGTAGCACCGCTTCAGCCTCGTGCACCATAAAGAATGGGGTGTATCCTATAGCACTGTTTGGAGTTGTGCGTAGGCTCGAGAGTACTGATTGTACTTCGTCTGGCCAGCAACCCGCGGCTTGTTCGAGTGGCCGGAGGAGTCGCTTCTTGATGCCACCGTAGACGAGCCCGTTTGCTTTTTCGACCTGACCGTTGGTCTGTGGATGTGCCACCGAGGCGTAGCTGATGTTGATTCCCAGATTCTCGCAGAATTCTTGGAATTCCTTGGACGTGAAGTTCGTCCCATTGTCGGTGATGATGTCGTGCGGCACTCCAAAGCGGTAGACGATGGACTCGAAAAACTTGACTGTGCTGTGCCCTGATTGATTGGTTACTGGCATGGCCTCTATCCACTTGGTGAATTTGTCGACTGCGACCAAGAGGTAGACGTAGACTCCTCGTGAGGACCTTGGGAGTTTTCCAACCATGTCAAGTCCCCATTGCGCGAAGGGCCAGGCCAATGGAATTGGCCGAAGCTCTGCGCCAGGTGTGTGCGGCTTGTCCGTGAATCGCTGGCAAGCGTTGCATTTCTGGACGATGTCCTTGGCATCGCGCATGGCCGTAGGCCAGTAGAATCCAACTCGTAGAGCTTTGGTAACGAGGGCGCGACTGCCGGCGTGGTGCCCGCAGATCCCCTCATGGATGTCGAGGAGAACAGATCTTCCATCGGCCATGGAGACGCATCGTTGGAGTACTCATGTGATGTTGCGTTTGTACAGTTCGCCGTTGATAATAGCGAATTCCTTGGATCACCGCGCGATGTGTCGTGCATCAGTCGGATCATCCGGTAACCTCATGCTGAGGAGGTACGTGATGTACGGTTGAGTCCAGGATGTTTCGATCATCATGACGCTCATTGGTCCTTCGAGTCCTGTGTCCAGCTCCAAGTCGTCGAGTGCCATTGGCTCATTGGGCGGCGTAGCCCCTGAGTCTGTTGCTACGCTTGTTTTCTTCTCTGCGGCCTTTGGCTTGATGGAGCGTTTGCAGATGCGCTCGAGAAATACCCCAGGTGGTATGGGGGTGCAGGTAGAGCCTATGTTGGCGAGTGCATCCGCCTCTTCATTGCTTTCGCGACCTATATGCCGTAGCTCGCAGCCGTGGAAATCCCCTTCGAGTGTGTCGTAGAGGTCGCGGTAGGCGATCATGTTGTCGTTCAGTGCGTCGCACTCGTGCATTGTCTGGTTAACCACCAGCTTGGAGTCGCCATATATTATGAGCCTTTTGGCGCCGCAGGCTTTTGCCATCCTCATCCCGTGGAGCAGGGTCTCGTATTCAGCTTCGTTGTTGGAGGCAATGAACTGCATTCGCAGGATATATTTTAGCTTATCCCCGTGGGGTGATGTCAGTATGACACCTGCGCCAACTCCGTCCTTCCGCTTGATCCATCGAAGTGCATTGTCCAGAGGTAGGACATATCTGGTTTTTCGGGGAGCTGGTTCTCCATCCAGTGCACGAGGAAGTCAGGGAGAACTTGCGACTTGATTGTATCACGCTTTTCGTATGTAATGTCTCATGGAGACAATTCGATTCCCCAAAGCGCGACTCGCCCTGTGGCGTCGGGGTTATTGAGGATATGCCCAAGCGGGGCGTCGTTGACCACCATGATTGGGTGTTCTTGGAAGTAGTGGCGCAGTCGCCAGGCGGTCATGAAGACGTTGTACACCAGCTTCTGGTAATGTGGGTACCGCTGTTTTATTGGCGTGAGGACCTCGCTGAGGTAGTAGACTGGGCGATGTACCCCGTGGACCTTGTTTTCCTCGGCTCGTTCGACTACGAGCACTGTGCTGACCACCTGGTTGGTGGCGGAGATGTATAATAACAACGGTTCCCTTTCTCGTGGGGTCACCAGTACTGGCGAGGTGGATAGTAGGCGTTTGAGGTCTTCGAATGCTTCCTGCGCCTCCGTGGTCCACTCGAACTTGTCAGCTTTGCGAAGGAGTTGGTAGAAGGGCAGTGCCTTTTCACCCATCCGACTGATAAATCGACTAAGAGCCGCGATTCGCCCAGCTAGCTGATGGACACCCCTTATGTTTTTCGGCTTCTCCATGGCCAGTATAGCTTTTATTTTTTTCGGATTTCCCTCGATTCCCCTCGCGGAGATAAGGTACCCGAGTAGTTGCCCAGATGGTACGCCGAAGGCGCACTTGTCCGGATTGAGCTTGATCCGGTAGCGATCGAGGTTGGCGAATGTTTTGCGCAAATCGTCGATTAGTGAGGCTTCCTCTTTGGTCTTGATTACTATGTCATCGACATAGACTTGAATGTTGCGACCGAGTTGGTTCTTGAGGCAAGCCTGCATGCACCGCTGGTAGGTGGCTCCTGCATTCTTTAGCCCAAAGGGCATTGTGTTGTAGCAGAACACACCGAAAGGCGTTGTAAACGCTGTTTTTTCTTGGTCTTCCTCCTTCATTCGAATCTGGTTATAGCTTGAGTAGGCGTCAAGGAAGCAGAGGCGCTCGCATCCCGCGGTGAGAGTCGATGATCTGGTCGATTCGCGGTAGCAGGAAGTGATCCTTCGGACAGTGCTTATTCAAAGAGGTGAAGTCCATGCACATCCGCAGGATGTTCGTGTCCTTTTTTGGTACTAGCACCGTGTTGGCGAGCCAAGTGCTTTCCTTGATCTCGCGTATAAATTTGGCGTCGAGGAGTCTGTTGATCTCCATTCCAACTGCCTTTGCCCTTGGTTCACACAATCACCGAATTGTTTGTTTGAACAGCCTTGCGTCTGGATTGACATTGAGTGCGTGCTCGGCGAATTCCCTGGGAACTCCTGGCATGTCCGCTGGACACCAGGCGAAAATTTCCTAGTGCTCACGAAGGAATTCGATGAGCGCGAGTTCCTATGCGGGACTCAAGTTGTTGGCGATGAGGGCCGTCTTGGCGGGGTCCGATGGGTGGACCTGGACTTTCTTCGTGTGCACTGATGAGTCGAAGGACAAGTCGGGTGAGCTTGGCCTGCTTAGGGGAGGCAGATTGTTGTCTGTCGACTCCTTTAGTCTCGCGAGTTCTTCCTGCATGCCAAAGGACTGGGAGATTCTGTTGAATTCCCTATCGCAACTGTCAGATCTCTCAAAGCTTCAGTTGACTGTGATGACACCGTTAGGGCTTGGCATCTTCATCTGCAGATAGGCGTAGTGTGGTACCGCCATGAACCTAGCGAACGCGACACGTCCGAGGATGCAGTGGTACTGCGAGGGCTAGTCGACGACCTCGAAGTCGATGTGCTCGCGTCGAAAGTATTTTGGCGTGCCGAAGATGACGTTGAGGTTGATTTTTCCAAGGGGATACACACCCTTGCCTGGGACGATGCCGTGGAACGTTGTGTCTGAGGCTTCTAAGCAAGTCAGAGGGATCCTCATTGCTCGCAAGGTACTCGCAAATATGAGGTTGATGCCGCTTCCGCCGTCCATGAAGATGCGGCTCATGTCGAAGCCCCCGATTTGCGCCTCGAGTACGAGGGGACAATGGCCTGGGCGAGGTACTTGGGGCGGATGGTCGCGCTTGTCGAAGGTGATGCAGGACTCGCTTCCGCTGAGGTACTCAGTGGTAGATGGTGGCGAGTTTGTGGCCAAGTTGACTTGGCGAGTGATGGCCTTCTACACCCGATTCAAGGGGCGCCCCTTTTGGATCATCATGGTACCCATGGCCCGTGGGTATGGTTCGCCTCCGTGGTGCTGGTCTGGTGCAGCTACATTCGGGGGTGGCTCGGGTGGTGGTGGCAGAGCTCCATGTGCCACGGCGCCTGGGGCGGCTCTGTAGCCCCTTTCGACTGCGCTACGGTTCATCCGAGCCAGTCCCTCGTGTAATTTGAGGAACTCGCGGCAGTCCTTGAGGAGGTGACTTGACTTCTTCTTTCCGTCATGCTTGTCGATGTAGAAGTGCACAGTGCACGGCCCGGTCAGTTTGTCCTCAATGGATGTTACGGGTGCCTCATCGCGATTGCGGCGCTGCCACACTTGCGCGGTCTTTCCGGATTTGCGGTATCCGCCACTGCGGTAGCCGCTGTTGCGGTTGTCGTCGCGTCTGTTGGTGTAGCCGGCCGCGACCATGTTGACGTCGCCACGGTCATCGTAGATGCGCATGCGGCGTTTGCCTCGGCGATCGCGTCTGCGCTCGAGTTCTGCCTCATCATCGGAGTGAAAGCGATTTTTCACCGAATCTTCTCCATTTGCCCAGCGATTCGCGATTTCCATCAGGTGATCGATGGTTTTGGGCTTTGAGCGGCCCAGTTCCTCCCTGAGCTCTATGCGACATACGCCGCCGTTGAATGCGTCAATCACGCGGTCCTCCGAGATGTACTCTGTGGAGTTCTTGATGATGGACCACCTCTGGATGTAGGAGCGTAGTGATTCACCCGATCTTTGCTGGTAGCATCTCAGCTCTTCGATTGATGCGGGGCGTTTGTATGTGCCCTTGAAGTTGCGCACGAAGCTGTAAACTAGCTCTTCCCAACAGCGAATGGATCAACGTGGGAGGTTGTTGAGCCATGCTCGGGCGGCGCCTTGCAGTTGTAGCTGCAGGCATTGCATAGTTGTACTTCGACTTCCGCCGTGAAGCCTGGCGGAGGAGATGTGGTCCTCCAACCAGATCTTCGGGTCATGTAGGCCGTCAAAGTTTGGGTTCTCCGACGGGAGCTTAAACCCCTTGGGCATTCGCTTTTGCCTGATGGCCCTGCTGAAGCATCTAGTGCCACAGAGCTCCACATCTTCGTCTTATGAGTCAGTCGACCGAGCACGTCGCGCCCTTGATTTGTCGATCTTGTGCTGCGTGAGGTCATCGCGTGCATCATAGTCGTGGTCGTGTCGCCGTGAGCGGCGACGTCGAGACAAATCGTGACTGTCATCGCTAGATGAGGGTGAGGAGTAGCGTTTTGCCAGAGCTTTGCCTTTTTCGGCTCTGGTGCTGGCTCTTTATCAAGGGCAGCCTCGATTAATCCCAGGCCTGCGATCGTAGATCGGTGCATGGCGGCTCGAGGATCTCCAGCTGGCGGCTGGTTGTTCAGGAGGTACATGGTGGCTGCTGTCACTGCAGCTTGCGGCGTCTTTGGAAGCACGTTGCCCCGAGTGTCGATTGTCATAGAGCTGAAGTCGAGGACCTTTGCAGCTTTTATGCGTTCTTGTTCGGTGAGGTGGGCCATCCGGGATCGCCTCTTGTTTGCAACGTACTCGTTTACCTTTGAGGAGGATCCTCCGTGGGAGGAGAGCCCAGCACGTCGAAGACTTGACTCATCTGCCGCCTTTTTGCGTGCCTCGAGTTGCGCGATTGTTTGCACTTGGTGCTTGAATTCTTCCTTCAGGAGCCAATGGTAGCCCATTAGCAGTTCTTGCGGAGATCCGAAGGGTAGAGGGTTGCCTCGTAAGGCCTTGTGGCAGCGAGCCCACTCCTGCTCGTTGAGCCTGATCACGACGCGTTCGCCGGTTTGCTCGTTTATTATGGTTGGGGGCTCGACTGCCCCTCCATTGTTGACGGGGGCACCGTTTGGTGATGGTCCGCCGTTTGGCGGTGGTCCGCCGTTGGGTATGCCGCCGTCGCCCGTGTTGTCGCTATTGGTGGAGGTGTCGCCTGTGTTGATGACGGCGCACATGACGTGGTTGGGGAAGCTGCTGCTCCCGCAACTTTCAGATCCGGAACCGTAGGTCCCATCTTCAGTTGCCAGATTGCTCGGATCGGATTCGTGACTGCTGTCGCTGACCGTATTCTCGACTGTTGTCGGGGCGTTGAGCTCACTGAGGGTGCCGATCGGTGGAGGAAACCATGATGCTGGAGCAATCGATGGCACCGTCGGCTGGTCAGGCATGCGAAGCGTGCCCATCTGACCAACTTGGAAGCGGAAGCTCCCGATTGCCAGGCTGATTCCATCGCCCACAGACTCGAAAGCCGAGCGAGTGGCCGGCGTGTGGAAGGTGAAGTCGAACGCGCCGAAAAGCTGACGAATCTCCGCTGTTGCGGAGTTGTAGATCGCGGTTGATGAGGCCGAAGAAGCCGCAACATCAGCACTCCCAATTCCCACAGACGGCGCCAATTGACGAGGGTTTAACTCATCAATGCTCATTGTTATGGACTTGGGTTTTGGAGAAGGAGAGAGCGCTGGAGACATCTATCGGCTAGCAAACAAGCACATAGGGAACTCGAAGATTTACCCAAGTTCAGGCCTCGTAGAGGTCCCTACTCCTGCTTATCTGCTCGTGGAATTATCAAAGGAATCGAGAATTACAATGATGCGCAGATGCAATCTGGCGAGGGTTGTGGAAACTAGGGTTGCGTGTGTCCTCCTCGCCGCCCCCTCCTAGCCTTTATATAGATAGGCTAGGTCTCGGGTGACAGATCGAGTTGGTTACAGGTTAGGGTTTTCCCCTTTAAACTTTCTATCTTTAGAATCTTCTTATTCTTCAAGCAATCGAGAGTCCGTAGGCTACTCGAGTTCTCTCTTTGGGCCTTGGTGACACCGTGGGCTTCACCATATCTGGACCGTATATGCCAAACTCGAGTACCTATAGGGTATACCCATGTCAGGAGACCTAAGAGAAACTCTAGCATACACCGTAAAACGGCCATGCATGAAAAATTCGGACATGTTTACTGGGTTGGGCAATTTTTTGGTCCGAGCAGAGTTCGTATATTTGGCGCCGGCCTATAAATATCTTCCGGTGGCCTGGAAAGGCGAGTTCGCATCCATTATATGTAGTGGTCGCATGGACGGTGGTGGGCTACAAACTATCATTCCGCCCTTCCTCCATTGTTTCGCCGTCGTGCACTCCACCAGCTGCTCGACAAAAATCCCTCTTCGTTCTCTACAGGTCTGCCACCCCCACCATGCGATGTGGCCGAGGAACCGTTCAACCAGAGTGGAGGGAGCGGTCCTCCGAGCCCTCGCGCGGCTGCGGTACTCCAGCCTGTGGCCCCGCACTCTCCAACGCGGAGCGTAAGGCGCTAGTGCACTCGGAGGGGGCGAAGAAGTAGGCCGCGCACCGCTGGACCAATAGGGGATCATTGTCGTCGCCATCCCTCACTAGTATTGGTACCACACTTAGATCCGGTTCTAATACATAGGCCTCAGCCGGTTTTCCCATCCGGCTCTAGCGCATAGTCTCCAAGATTGCACCACCCTCAGCCGGTTTTTTGTTCTGGCTCTAAGAACTACACCCTCAGATAGCGTAAAATAGTGACCGTCTCCAACAGGAACTCCACTGAGATGGTTTTTATGCAAGGCCATATGCAAGAACTCCGCACCTTTCAGACGACTTATAATCTGAACCGTCTCCAATACTTTGACACTCTGAGATGACTATTAATATGTACCATCTCCAACTGTTTGGACCTAGAGATGACTGTTATTAGTGGTCGCCTCGAATACTTTGTCACCCTGAGACGGGTTGTTTGCGCAACCGAATCCATAAAATGAGATGGGTTCATAAAACAGCCGTCTCTAGATTCAAGTCGCACGGAGACGATTTTTTAAGTGACCACCTCATAGCTGTATTCAACTAGATTCTGCTACTATGTACAATCAACTGTAATTTTCAAAGGGTCCAAAATAATTCGGAATATTCAGACAAGAAACAATAGGATATAAGCCAGAAGTCGAAGATATTGCAGTGTCTTACAGAGGATGCGTACACTACTAGCTACCACAAGTTGCTAGCATCCATGGCAAGTATTACAGTTTTAAGAACTTGTTTTAAGAACTTTACAATTCGAAAAATATAGATTAATTGGCATACTTGCTCTCACATCTAAGTAGCATGGAACTCTTCATTGCCTTTCAGCACTTGTTGAACCAAAAACTCGGCAAGCTCTGAACGGATCATTTTTAACTTGGTAATCAGCAGTGCCTTGTCTTCCATTCACGGATGCCGGTAAATTAAATCATGATCAAAACCGGTACAAATAATAATAACATTTCAATAAAAAGATGATGTTTTTTTGAAAAAAATATATATTAATATCACGAAGATACCATTTACACCCACATGTTCTGATCTAGGAAGAACCTATGTGACCATCATGATGCTCATATATTGGGCAACATAATAGCCGTAAAGATTTGTCGATGTAGGCTGCTGGTAGCACTGAAATAGAGCATATGTAGAAATAACCATATTACGAGAAAAATATATTTAACATGCAAGCATATATATGTGTATAACTGCTGGTGGAAACTAACCCAATGACCCAAGTGATGGGTTAGTTTTGTAGTTCTTCGATGCGTTTTCTTCTTTCGAGCAAAATACTTGAAACAATCTAAGCATATGGATGACAAAAAAAGAAAAGTATATCGTTACAAAACCATGAATGTATTCTCGATCAAAATCAGCCAGTTACTATGCAGATGAGAAGTATTAGATCACCTCTCAGTAAGCTTCATTACATCCTCTATATCCGTGTTCTTGCCAAGATAAGAATCATGATAACAGACATGGCCATCCAAAATTGATATGCTGATAAGAATCCAGTGAAAACTAAAAATTGAATCAATTATTAGTTGGATGAACGTGATTAAATTCGTAAACGAGGATGCGCCATTAGCTAGCTTACTTTTCGCGTTGCACGATGCCGCTCCTCACCAAAGCAGAGCTGCCTTCTCCACCACGGCGTGCCATCGGCATCGTCTTTGGGACACCGCCGCTCCTAGTCCCAAAGGAAGAACCGGGGAAGGAGAAGCAGATGGAAATGTAGCCGCTAGGCTGCCTATATCTCCGATGCCATGCCTAGAAGACGCCAACCCCCTCCCGCCGAAGAAAGGTAAAAGGGGAGCAGCCACAGGCCGAGCTGTTCACGGAGTAACTCCGATACCAGAAGGCTCTGCACAACCCCAAAGACCCGCCTGACTTCCCAGGGACTAACCATGCACTCCAGCTATCCATGGATGACGTGCCGCAACAGATAGAGGATTTTGCCAAATGATGGTCCGCAAGAAAATGGCAACATCATCAATGTTGAGGATGGTGAGTCGTGGGCTTCTCGATCTGGTTGGCGACAACAAAAAAAGCAGGGAGGCTGGCGACTACGGTGCAGCTCACGGGTCCGCACACAAGTTTTCAGCAAAAAAAAAAATGTGGCAACCCATTATCTTTTCTGAATTTTTTGACATTTCAAAATGTGTTTTTAAATAATAGGTTTATTTGCACCCATGAGCCGGATTGAATTTCCGGTCTATGGACGATTTTGCTAGGATTAAGAAACTTAGGGTGTGTTTGTTATCCTGGGCCAACCTAGAAACTTAGTAACTCCCCCTCTTAATTAGTCCATACACCAATAGTTGCACTTGCATGAGAGAAGATAGAGAAAAAAAATAACATGCATTGGAGGAAAGAGGATAATAGACGAGAGACCTTATTACCAAACATTCTAAAAAAACTCTAGGAACTTAAGGCATGTACAATGTATAGAAGACTCTTAGTTCTTCATATCATTTAGAGGAGGCAATAAAGTTAAGTCGTACAAGCATCAACTCTTATTGTCATCCCTCACGATTAATCTGAATTGACTAATGTTTACAAGAAATTAGGATCATCTCTTGGCTAAGAGAAGACAACCTTCTCTTTCTTAATTCTCTCTCCTAAAAATTAAGAAAAAACTAAATAAAAATTTGACGTGACAAATCTAATAGAAGACTGATGTCACATCTTGTACATGTTATACATGCCGTTATAATTCCTAACAGAGGGAGCAACATTTTCTTTGAACAAACATGCCACCTCTACAAGTAATTATCTTTCCTAAATAAATCTTTCTTTACTTTTTTTGGCGAAAGAAGTCTTTCTTTACTTGGAGTACATATATCCATATCTAAAGGAACCATATGTAAAGGAACCGTGAGGGATTATTGGACTCTGATCCAAATTTATATGTTTTCAGGTATGCAAGAAGGAGCCGAAAGCAGCACATTGAAGTTGAGAGTTTGAAGACACTCTCAAGGAAAAGTGATGAGAGAGTTGAGCTCTATATGATGTGCTTGCTGCTCATAGCTAAGTCGTAGTATATAAAAGGAAGCATCTTATTCTTGAATTCACTTCCTTTAGCCCTTTAGCTGATGTCTTATCTATTAAAACTATATGGAACTTTGGATCAGGATTCTTACCATATACTCTGAAGTATATTTTTACCATGGTTTTACCTGTTTTTCTCTATTGTACCAGATTCACATTATTCAATGGCATCATCGCCACCTACACGCCATAAATAGTGCTGCAGGACAAGCCATTTTCTAACTTTTGTGCCAACCCGCTGGGCTGGGACGTGCTGCATAGATGGCTACAGTACAGTGCAACAATCAAGTCCTGTACTTGGAGGCCTTTACTCGCCCGCTGCTATATACTGTACATGCAAAGTTTTTCTTTACTCGCTTGCTGTACGTAGCTACACATCGGTGAGCATGAAGAGGGTCACATGCATCTTTTACTCGCCTGCCTGCTGTAACACGTACAGTAGATGCTTAACTCTCGATCCATCTCATGAGCACCCCTCCCCAGCAATCGTGGAGCATTCAATAGATATATAGCCTTTAGTGCATTGCCCAAAAAACAACAACAACTAACCGGCAGCACTCTTAAATACTAGTACTACTAGGGCGAGAGAGTGATGAGCACAGAGCAGAGCAGAGCGGGAGCAGAATGAGGGTCGCGGGGTATAAATTACACGGTTTAAATTATAATGTGATCTTTACCATACACGTCAAACGGTGCAAAAGCAGGTAAATTAAAGATTCCATGACTTTTGGTTTCGAATGTGTACAGATTTGAACATATAAAATGTTATTATTTTATTTAATGTGGTGCCGTAGCGACGCACAGGCTTTGTGCTAGTCTAACCCTGAACAAGAAAATGCCAGATTTGTGAAAAGGTACTTGTAATTTTTTAGCACCCTAGCAAAAAAAGCCATGGTACAATAAGATGATGGCACAGCCAGAGAGAGAAATGGTACTTGAGGATGATGCAAAGAGGGTTATTGTGTCGAATAAATGACTACCAAATGGGCAGAGTGCACTGTTGCCTCGCCGGGTCCTCGCCGTGTCCATAAAGTGCATGGTCAGTATGTGGTCGTGTGCTGCTCTACATGCAAAGTTAGGGCATCTCCACCGGCCGACCCAACTAGGCGGCCGAAAACATCCGTTTTGGTCCGGATGGATCGGGTCGCGGGGGATTTGGATCATGGTTCGGCCTGTTCGAGGGACCGTGCACAGCGGCCCGACGCATCTTGTCCTTCTCACCAGCTATCACCGCTTGACGCCCTTAGCGATGGGACGCTAATGGCGACGCGACGTCGACCATCAGCGTCGGCGGCTTCCCGCGCGGCCAGCGTTTACCGCTATCGTTGTGTTTCGTTTCCCGCGCACGCCTTCCTGCCCTTGGCCAGAAAACTTCCCGCGCATGGCCTGCCGTTTCCCGCCTTCGTCACGGTCTATAAAAGATGGCCGCCGGTACGGCGGAGACAACAAGCCCAAGCAAGAGCAAACACCCCCCAAAAAACGCCAACCACCACCAGCCCCCCAAAAAACGCCAACCACCACCAGCCATGCCTCGCTGCAAGAACGCCAACTGGACCAAGATCAGGGAGATGGCTCGCCGACGCTGTCGAGCTTGAGGCCACATTGCTGGCCTAGCGCATGGCCAAGCAAGAGGTGGACGCCTTCGAGGACGAATGCCATGTGGTCGAGGATGCGCTGGAGCAGGTGGTGGAGGCGGCTTCAAAGGTAGCTGCCCAATGGGCGGTGCGCGAGATTCACCACATCGCCGCCAAGGAGGCGGTGGCCATGAAGGCCGCATCAGCGGCCCTCCGTGAGGTTCGCCACGAGGCATCCATGATCGCGCTGGAGGAGGTGGCCAAGGAGGCCGCCAAGGTCGCCATGCGCGAGTTTCGCCACGCCGCCGCCACGCGCAAGGCAGCGAAAACGGCGCTCTGCGAGCATGCCACCGACGCAGCGGCGGAGAAGGAGCGTGTGGCCAATGCCGCTGAGGTGGCGGCTGCGTGGGATCTCGTCGACGGGGATGGGATGGAGGTGGAGGAGGACGACGACGAGGAGGCGGAGGTGGAGGAGGAGGGCGATCGCCGCCCCCCTGTAGATCGTGCAGGTGTTGGGCCTCGCTCCTAATGCTGGGTCTGGGCTTCGGCGAGGGTGACCCTGGCGGAGAGGTTGCCGCGCATGGAGGCAGACTGCACCCGCCGGGAGGAGGAGGAGGCGACAACGAAGGCGACGAAGGAGCTTGTCAGGGGAGAGGCGCTGGTCGACCGGGAGGCGGACCATAAGAAGGCGACGGATCGTGGCACACCTCTAGCAGCACGCCATCTGGGCGGCGAGGGCGGCGATCCACAGGGCTAGCGGCAGCGGCAACGGGGGCCGCGGCAACGGTGGTCGTGGCAATGACGACAAGCAGCCATAGAGACGGCTTCCTCCAGCATTAGTAGTCGTCCTTTTTTTAAAATTTATTCAAATGTGCCTTTTTTGTAATGGACAGGGCCAAATCTAATGGAAAGCAAGTTTTAGTACTAATGTTTCACTTACATATGGCCCGATGCATCGTACCGCAGGAGAGGCCGCGCACGTTCAGATTGGTTGGGTCGTGTCGATTGAGATGCCCTTGCTCGCCTGCTTTAACCGCACATGGCTGGGATGCATCTTTCTTTACTCACCTGCTCTTGCTCTCGGTCCATTTCAGCAGATAGAACCACAGCACACGCACCCTCCCCAGTAGTCGTGGAGGATAAAGAGAAAACAACAACTAACCTTTAGCGTACCGTTAAAACACAAAAACACTAACCTTCAGTGTCATGCACGTGGTGTGCCAGCACTCCAACGATCGTCCACCACTCCAACTTAAATACACGTGGAGCTAGAGAGTGAGCGCACATCGACTGAGCAATAGCTCGACTGAGCAATAGCAGAGCAGAATGAGGGTGGCGGTGGTTGGTGGCGGGGTGAGTGGGCTGGCGGCGGCGCACGAGCTATTTGCCACGAGCGGAGACGGCGGCGTCCGCGTGACCCTGTACGAGGCGGAGGACTGCCTCGGAGGGAATGCCAGAACGGTGGCCGTCGGTGACGGCGCCGGCAAGGTCCAGCTCGACCTCGGCTTCATGAGCTTCAACCAGGTATAGCTTCATGTTTCCCATTGGCCATTAGTGCTGGCAGCATGAAAGCATTTGGTATGTCAGCCGATTCATGGTAACCAGGTATAGCTTCATGTTTCCACGGATGCCCCACACGCTACAACGAAAATCTCTTTAGAAACTCTATTTTATAAGTGAAAATTACAAGACAAATAAAACATGAAGTTGTCTATCATACAATGTACAATACTCATTTGGTCATAGGTTTTTCTATTTTCTATTTATTTTCGCTTTTGTTTGGTTTACAATTCTTTTTTCTTTTAATTTTTGTTTTAATGTTCGTATGAATATTGTACATTTTATTTTTGAAAAACTGGTCCACCTTTGGAAATCCAATTCGGCTCACGGGTGCAAATGAACCCATTGTGTGAAAACATATTTTAAAATGTTAAAAAATTCTGAAAAAATATTTGCATGTGTAACCGAACATTATATGTTTGTGCACAAATTTTCAGGTGAAAAAAACATTTTATGTCCCTTGTAAAAAAAGACAAATTTCAGTGTTCCAATGTGTCTGTTAACGAACATATTTTTTGTCTTTTTTATACAATTCACATAAAATGTTCATTTTATCTGAAAACTTTTGTACGGGTATAGAATGTGCGGATGTATATATGAAATTTTCGTTCAGATTTTTTTGAATTTTTTTTAAAAAAATTAATGTGTTTTTCATAATAGGTGCATTTGCACCTGGGAGCCATAACACACCTGCGTCCACCTTATGCCTCATGATTGTCTCAAAGAAAACATGAAAAATTTCTGCATATTGGTGAACTAGTTTAGCTTTTTTTTAGTGGAAGGTGGACTAGTTTAGCTTTTTTTTTTTAGGGTAACTGACACCTAGCTGACAGCCTCCTGTGGTAGTTTAGTCGGTGTTGACTCTGGGCCGTACTTAGCATAAAGGAGTTACAGATTTGGGGCCCTCTTGCCCACAGGCCCTGGGCTGTCGCGGTGTCGGCCCTCCCGCCCTATCCCACGGCCGGGCCTGGCGTTGAACGAGGGGTCCTGCACAGGCGAGGAGAAGAAGCGACCGGCGGCGGCGGAGACTCGGCCGCGCCGATTTCCTTCCCATCCACAGCATCTCCTCCACATTCATCTCTCGCACCCGTCGCCCACGATGCTCTGGCACTGGCAGCGTCTGACCCCAGCTCCGGTGGCACCAGCGCGCCAGGAAGCTGTGCCCCTCGATAGATTCCAGCAACTCTGGCCGCAACATTTGCCGCGACGAGGAGATCGTGCAGTGCCACGGCGGCCAGGTGATTTGTTCTTGCCAAAAACGATTCAGGAAATTTTGTTCCTGTAGTCCGCTCTTTTGTTATTTGGACTGTTCGTTGCGTGACCAAACTGAGGGCGTTAGAGATTGTTTTCTGCTTCTTGGTTTGGCATATTTTAGCTTCTCTTGAGCTTTGATTACCAGATTTCTGTTGTTATTCAACAGGTTTTTGTGTCTGTAAATTGCAGGCATTTGCTCCCTATGAATAATTCGTGTCTGTCTCAATGCAAGTCATGTACGTACATGTTTTAAGTTATATACATGTTGTAAGCTGGGTGGGGAACTGATCAGTTTAGTTGGATTGCATACGTGGTTTAATTTGGGCCGGGTGCCAATACACATTATAGTGTGCTAGTTTGGTTTGGTTTCGTTTGGTTAGACAAAAAAATTCAGGTGGTTTCGGTTTAGGTATAGTTCGGTTACCCCAACCATTGCCACTACACACTATAGTGGTGTAAGTGTGAGTGTATGCGCACGCGTGTGTGACTAAGTGTTTTACTCATAGTTTAGAAGTACAATTTTGGTACGTAGTTTCCACCGCCCTGGGCTCCCACGCAGAGCATTAACCAATGCTGGGAGGCTTTCCTTGCAATGCCCCATGGGTCATAAGACTGGAGCTGAAGAAACCTCCGGATATAGATTCTGCCTTGATCTCAGCAACCAGAGTTCTTGTTTGCTTCTGATAATTCAGTGCTAATCTATGATTATGATGCATTTCCTTTTAGCGTTTTCCGACATGTGTTTTTATCCGTTGAAAGAAGCTGCATTAATTATTGAGTGCCTTATGTTTTTGATATACTACTATAATGCATTAATGATTATGGTTGGAAATGCACTTTTAGTTGTACATGTTGGCTTATTTATCTGATTAATGTGCATGCGTGGTTTTAATCTTGATCGATATTTTTCTTTTACTCTGATTAATATAGGACTTCATAACCCCGTGGCTAGCTAAACATGGAAGATCTTTGTAAACCTAATTCATAAGTTTTTGTTCCTCACTAAGACTTTTGTTGTGCCATATGCATCAAACTAATGCAGGCAACATATCCCGACATGATGGAATGGTTGGAAGGGCTCGGGGTGGAGATGGAGAGATCGGACATGTCTTTCTCAGTGAGTACACAATCTGACGGTGGTGGCCGAGGATGTGAGTGGGGCAATGGCAATGGTTTCTCGAGCCTCTTGGCGCAGAAAACCAACATACTGAAAACCAGTTTTTGGCGCATGGTCTGTGAGATACTCAGGTTCAAGAAGGATGCTCTGACGTAAGCAGTCCAGTCCCTCAGTTCTCATGTGCATACATAATACTTCCATTAGTAGCTGGACATATGTATATATGCCTTGTGTACATATATGATAACAATTAATTCGCCGGTTCGATCTTTGGAATGAAGGTACCTGGAGTACAATGAGCATAACCCTGATCTGGACCGCAGCGAGACGTTGGGGCAGTTCATTCAGTCACATGGATATTCCCTTTCGTTCCAAGAGGCTTACCTTGTACTGCTTCTAATCTACTTGCTTATGCCTTTTTTTCTAGTGTATCCAGCAAACCTTTATTTTGGCATTATCTCACATCGTGATTTCTGTATTCAATTTTTTTGATTTTCATGTTTTTGGACAGTTATGTAAAAAATGTGAAGATAAACTACATTTTCCAAATAAGTATGAAAAATTTAGATAAAACATTCAAATTATTATAAGTAAAAGTTGGGTAACTTGCATGGGTGCAGGAGCAGGAAGGCCAGCTGGTTATATTCACTTGTAGAAGTTTTTTGTGAGTACAAACATACTTTATCGTGTTTGTGCAGTTTTGAAAAATGAATATTTCGTGCAGATTCCAGTCTGCGCAGGCAGTTGGTCGTGTTCATCAGAAGGTGTTTTGAGCCTCTCGGCTTTCTTCGTGCTGTCATTTTTCCGTAACCATGACCTTCTTCAGGTTCCTAGCAACCTTGTATACATGTTCCTTTCCCATTGCATTTGCATGCTTAATAGTTAATTCGTCTTTGAGAGCTGATGATTAAGTCTCTACACTCTCAGCTGTTTCGTCACGCCCAGCTGCCCACTGTCAAGGCTTGTTCGCAGTCCTATGTAAACAAGGTAAAAGGAGAATTGGAAGGCATGGGCTGTCGAATTAAAACTAGCTGTCGGGTCAAATCTGTTTCAAGTTTTGATGGAGGTACATGTGTTATTGTTTGTTGATTGCCGACTGTATGAACAATGTCTGTGTCGTCATATACATTATTGATCCACTAACTGAAACAATTCTCCATCTTGACAGCTGTCTACAGGGTCTTGGAGAATGATGGTTCAGAGGAAACATTCGACAGTGTCATCCTTGGGGTCCATGCACCTAATGCTCTCAAAGTACTAGGAGCTCAAGCTACACATTACGAACTGAAAATTCTAGGTGCCTGTCAGTATGTCGAAAGGTGAAGCCTGCCTACTATTGCCAAATGAACACATCAATAAAGTTTGATCTCGTCTACTAATTGTCTGACGCGCAGGGATGTATACCTCCACTGCGATCAAAATTTGATGCCTCGAAATCCGTTAGCATGGAGTGCCTGGAATTTTCAAGGGGCAACCAGCACCGGGTTTTCTTTTACTTACTGGCTAAACCATATTCAGGTAAATTTCCTACAACCAGATTTTCATCAAAATTGAACACATTGTAGAGCATTGCTCACAGAATAACATCAAAGTGGAAGCGTCAGCCTAGCGCCTCCAGCTGTATGAATGGATTACTTAATTATTAACTGTGGTATATTTGATATGTTTTTGTGCTTCTAGGAAATTGAGTCTGTCAGGCCTTTCCTCGTTACACTCAATCCCCCTTGTGTTCCGGATCACGTTCTGCTTAAATGGTCTACAAGCCTTCCTGTTCTGTCTGTGGCTGCGGCCAAGGCTTATCTTCAGTTTGATCAGATCCAGGGAAAGAGAGGAATATGGTTCTGTGGGGCATATCAAGGTAACATGTTTCATGAATTTCAGTTTTTGGATGATTTGTTCGTTACAACTTGCATGTAGATGTACGGTATACTTTTACTGCATTATTAAAGTTAGGTCTCAAATATCTCTTCTACCTTGGATCCCAGGTTATGGCTTCCATGACGACGGATTGAAGGTATTTGCATGCACAGGCTGTCTATTTTCCCTTTCAGACATGTCTTGCATGTCCTGTCAATGAGATTTGTCACTGCTTTCCCATGCTGGGAAGGCGGTCAACAAAGATGGAAAGAGGTGACGGCCATGCTCATGCATGGTCGGCCCAATCTCCATAAAGAGAGCAGCAAACCAGATAAGCAGCAAGGCATTCGGCTGCACCAAAACACCTCCTTCGTTCTTCCTTGACAGCAGATATAGAGTGCCCCCTTCGAACAGCATTGTTGTGAGTTGAGAGCTAACTTGGGCACACCTTACAAGTCTTTAGCTGACAAGCCATCTCGCCGAGGATGACAAGGACACAAGTTAAGAACTGTGATCAGAGTGTCACTAGTTTGCTTGGTGATCAAAAAGTTTGATATCCCTGTTTAGACATGACTTTCTATTATCCCTAAACAACTAATTGCTAACAAAGTTAAACATATCTAATCCTATCATAACCATAACCTTGCTTACCTCTAGTAGGCTTATGTCCCTAAATAGCTACTAGATTTCCAGGCTTCTCCTTTGTTCATCTATGGGGGCTGTTTACACCACCCTGACATATA
This sequence comes from Avena eriantha, assembly GCA_910589775.1. NCBI lineage: Eukaryota > Viridiplantae > Streptophyta > Magnoliopsida > Poales > Poaceae > Avena > Avena eriantha. The sequence continues at coordinate 15,724,059 of OU342741.1, read as the reverse complement.
TGCTTTTAGTTTCAGTTGAATAATTCAGAATGACTTTCATGAAATAGTCTGTGTGGTCTTTTAAATGTTGGACATATTGAATCAATGCAGTCTGGGAGAGCAGCAGCTCAAGGTTTGCTTGGAAAGAAATGTGAGCTTCTGCTGAACCCAAAGCAGATGGTTCCATCATGGACAGAGGCTGGGGTGCGCCTTGCTATTATAAGATTTTTTAATCAATTCATAACCATCGGTAACTTGATGTGAGTCCTTGTATGAGTCAATATACTACTCCCTCCGTCCCAAAATAAGTGGCGTGGGTTTGTCTAGATTCGGATGTATCTAGACACGTTTTAGTATATAGGTACATGCAAATCTAGACAAATTCAAGTCACTTATTTTAGGACGGAGGGAGTACATATTTCTAATTATGAATATTTTAACCATAATAGTTTTCGTGTAGATTGGTCGAAGAAGGAGGTAGTGTGCTCAGCTTTGGCAAGGCTTGCGACAAATGCCATGTAAAATCTGTCATACGAGTTCATGACCCCTTGTTCTATTGGAAGGTTGTCTTGTCTTCTCTTTTTCTGCCTACACATGCATTTTTTAATGTTTCTGATTGGTGATTTGTCCATGCATGATTCTTAATTTCTTTTATGTTCCACTGCAATTGATTTATCCAACCTTCTCATTTGAACTACATGTATTTATCCTGGCCCCCTCACGGCTTTTAGGTTACAACAGAAGGGAACATTGGCTTGGCAGAAGCCTATATTAACGGATGTTACTCTCTTGTTGACAAGAGAGAAGGCCTTCTGAATCTTTTCCTGGTAAAACTTTGCTGTAGTCCATAAGCTTATTGGTCGAGATATTTCTTCTTCATTTCTGATCAAATCCATGATCCATTTGTTTGCAGATTCTCATTGCTAACAGAGATGCGCGTAGGAACCGCGGCATTGCCAGAAAAGGGTTCTGAAACCTTCAATTATCCACTAAATTCCTATGAATTGTTTGATAAAGATGAAGTAGTACCTAAGAATATATGCGTTTGTGACTAATCATGTATATAAAATTGTTTGGTTTGCAGGGCTTGGTTGTCGCCCTTGTATGCAATAGCTAATTTCAAATATGCTAAAAACTTTCTGCACCATGTCTCGAGGAAGAACACTGCGACACAAACTCGTCGAAATATCTCTCTGCACTATGATCTTGTCAGTACTCTTGCCTCTTCTTTTGTTATTGCATTCCATCAGGATTAAGATAACTAGTTGTTTTGGTCAATTGAAATACCAGAATTATTGCAATTCCTATTGATTTGATGATTTTGTGTTCCACACATATCATAAAGATATATTATCTCCATTACTTTCCATGCTTCTATAATAAAAAATCATATAGTACTAATAGTTCTATCTTCTTATATATATGTGTGCAGAGTAACGATTTTTTCAAGCTTTTTCTGGATAAATCGATGACTTACTCTTGTGCAGTTTTCAAGGTTTGTAAATCTTGTGATTTTGTTCTGCAACTTGTAATTTTGTGTAGTAGTTTTATTAGTTCATGGACTAAAATTAAATTGCTAGATGGAGGACGAAAGCTTAGAAGCAGCCCAGCAACGTAAACTTAGCCTTCTAATCTCCAAGGTAATACTACCATATCTCTAGAAATTGTATCATTGGATTGATTACTAGTTAGACAATGTTGTGAACATGATGGGTCTTCATTCTTGCAAAATATACATTTGACCAAAGGCTAAGGTCGAGGCGGGGCATCATGTTCTTGATATCGGTAGCGGCTGGGGCAGTTTAGCAATACAAGTGGTTAAGCAAACTGGCTGCAAATACACTGGAATCACTTTGTCAGAGGAGCAACTTAAATACGCTGAGAAAAGAGTACAAGAAGCTGGCTTAGAGGTTAGTTCTATGTTACTCCCTCCTTTACGCAATACCTGTCCAGTTTAATAGTTCATTAGTAATTAATTACCATTCCACCATATGTGTTCACTAGAAAGTGCAGTATGAGTGTATTTTAGCCTCTTCTATCCTCCAGACCTCCACCCTTTACTTGGCCAGGGTGAAATCCTAGCTAACAATTCTACTATCTATTGTTATTATTTTTTAGGAGCACATAACTTTTCTGCTGTGTGACTACCGTAAAATACCACCTTGCAAGTATGACGCGATCATAAGCTGGTAAGTCTTATTTCTATCTTATGGATGCGTACTCTGACTTGGACAATACCCGTGCTTATGTATTTATATATTAAACCAGTGGTATGATCGAACATGTTGGCCATGAATACATGGACGAATTCTTTGCCATCTGCGAGTCTCACTTGGCCGAAGATGGCATATTGGTCCTCCAGGTTAGTACTGCAGGACAAATATCATTGTCAACACCTATCCAAGCATGACCTTAATCAGGTTTACATGATCATGAACTAATTAAGCTTTATCTGCGAATACATACATGTGCGTCCAGTTCATCTCAATTCCAGAGGAACGATATGAGCAATACAGAAAAAGGCCAGATTTTATCACAGAATATATATTCCCTGGCGGCTGCGTTCCTTCTTTGGCCCGTGTGATGTCTGCCATGACCACTTCATCAAGATTCTGGTGCGTTTTACATCAATCGATCAATGCTTGATTAATTGGTTTCTTCATGCATGGTCATGGATGTATCTCGATTAATTAATTAAACTCTTCCTGATCTTGTAGCATAGAGCATGTCGAGAATATTGGTCCCCATTACTACACAACTCTGATACACTGGAGGGACAACTTCATTGCCAACAAAGAGTAAGTATATATCACTTGTCATTCCCTAGGGTCGATTATATGCACATAATGTTACAGCTCATTACTCACTTAGTATTAATTTCTTATCACTTTCTTTTTCTTGCAGTCAGGTTTTGGCCCTGGGCTTTGATGAAAGGTTCATGCGTATATGGGAGTACTACCTTGTATTCTCTGCGTCTGGTTTCAAGTCACGGGCATTTGGAGATTACCAGGTACCTATGTATATATGTATATGCTCTCTGTATATTGTACTCTCTCCGTCTCAAATTATATCTCTCGACTTTGTTTGGATTCATGTGAATCTACACAAAGTTGAGAGAACTAATTTGAGACAGAGGGAGTATATACTTCTTTTATTTCCAGATAAATGGAAGTCATTTACTCCCTCTGGTCTTAAAAAGATGATATTTTGGAAATCTCTGCATGGTCTCCGAATTTCCAACCATTAAAAATCTCTGCATGGTCTCCGCCAACGAGGTGGCCACGGGAGCGCCGCCAGCCGCAGTGGTGGTGGCAGGCGGCTCGTCCGGCAGTGGTGGCGGCGGTGGACCAGATCGGGGTCTGGCGGCGGTGGTGGCTGGTGAGCGGCGGCGACGGCGTATCTTCTCTGCTGGTCTTACACGACACCGTGGGCTGTCGAAAATCGACCATGCCCACGGGTGACCGTAAGCTTAGCTAGCACAGCCACAAACAAAAATCTTAGTAAGCATTAGAAGTCAAGTATTATGTCTTACTACCTCCGTTCCAAAAAAAAAAACATTTTTAGAAGTTCAATTTAAACTGCTAGAAAAGGCTTACATTATGGAACAGAGGTAGTAGTAAGTTTTCTCTTCTTGTGAGAAGGAGATATTACTCATGTGATGCCTGGCCTTCTGACATATACATATACTGCATGCAGGTTGTGTTCTCTCGTCCAGGCAACCGTCGGCTAGCCCTGCGCCTTGATGGCTGAGGACAACATATCCTTCTCTTTCGGCTGTCGAACTGTTACTTCTCGATAGCCTTGGACCTTTTAATACTCCCTCTGATCCATATTACTTGTCGCTCAAATGGATGTATCTAGACATATTTTAGTGCTAGATACGTCCAATTCAGCGACAAGTAATATGAATCAGAGGGAGTACTATATAAGTCAATCCTGGAACGGTTTGTTCAGGTGGTTTGGTCATCCATCCTTGAGCTGTTTTAATCATGCAGTGTTTAGCTTTTTCGTGACAGTGTGTTGTTTAGTTGCTAGAGTTTGAGAATTGTACGGAAGGAAGTGGTATGTTTGCTTTAATATCATCTGTCAGAAAGAGTTGATGTCCTGTTTGTAGTTTTGGATCTACTGTATTACTTTCTAGTTAAATGCCTTCAGTTTTATTCAAAAGATGGCAACACATCCGACTGTCCTGTCAGGAATGTCATTGCTTTACTATAGCTTGACAATCCGTCTCCATGACCAAGCCTCTTCATCCCCTTTCTCATCTGCAAGCAGAAGACAATCCCTGCATCCAACTATGCATAGTAGCCGGATCCTCAGTTCCACTGTGATGAACTAGCAATCAGCATCTATGGTTACTGTTCCTCACCCGACAACACGCGTTACCCCCATCAACAGCACCATCAGCATCGATTTTTATCCACCTGACGTCTCGTTTCGTCCACTTCAATAGGCTTAGCTCTCTCCTGGTTTTGGAACTCAAGTAGATTTTACCAATTCATTCACCGGTTCAACCGATCTCCTCGGCTGGTACTTTTCCTCTCCATGGTGGTAGCTATACCGGCTCCCCCATATACACCACATAACTGAAACTGAAACTGCAATTGCTCTTCTTTCCCATGAAGAAGCTGACCATCAAGAACATCCCTCGACCAAGTTGCTGGATGTAACTGTGGCATGTTCAAGGCGTGGGGGTGGGGTGGGGCAAGGTTATACACAACAAAGATGGTGAAGGCTAACGGCTGGGCAAGCTTCTATGGACCCTCACAACAAAGCAGCTTTGTCTTCTATGGAGTTCTTACTCCTGGGCAAGTTGGTGCCTCTCTTATCTCTGATGAAGCTTCGGCAGCGGTGGTGTACAATGGTGATAAAAGGATTTCTCTCTTTTAGATCCCCCAAGTGTTACTCCCTTCATACCAAAATGTAAGGCACCTAAGCTACAGTAAAAAGTCAACATATTCTAAGTTTGACCAAATTTATAAAAAAAATATGAATATCGGCGATATCGAATGGACATATTGGTAAATTATACTTTATGGTGAATCTATTGATATTGATTTGATATTGTGGATGTTTATATTTTTACATATAAATTTGATCAAACTTAAAATATGTTGACTTTTGATTAAATCTTAGACGCCTTACATTTTAGGACGGGACGGATGGAGTATTATTTTTGTGGGGTCCTTTTGCCAGTTGTTGATCCAACTATCTTCTGGATGCTCGTAGATTGTGGCCACGTGCCTACGTGTGGCTTTGTACTCCTAATGACGGGGATCCTCCTTGCCAAGGAGGCAGGGATTATGTGAGCGGGCTGCAAGAGGCGAGGTGTCGACATTGCGACAGCCCACGAAAGGATGGCGGCCAGTGCTACGGATGAGTACCTTAACTAGTTCCGTAGCCTAGTCCTGGAAGGCTGCGTGCGTAGCTAGCTGACTCTTTGCTGATCTGATTGTTGATCGTTGTGATTACTGATTCCCTTGGACAAGCTGGGCGGCGGCGCCGGCAAGCGAACAGGCCGGCAAGGGTCGCACGGAAAGGGAGGTCTGTTCGTTTGGACTCGGGAATCACGCGAACCGTCGAGAAGAGGAAAGATCTAGTATGTCAGGCGACACGAACGATTTTGGCTGGGCCTGGGCCACAACGGAATATTAGAGGGCTGCACAAAATCAGGGGCCCTGTTCGATCGGGCACATTGAACCTGTGCATCGACGGGCCTGGATACAGGCAAGATACAACGATGACGGTCATGATATGGTGTTTTCCCTCTTCGTTCGGGATTAGACGATCCCGTAAAAAAATCCTACCATCTCTGTCCTAAAATATAACTAAGATTTTTTCTATGAAAATTTGAAAAAATGTGTAGGCATCTTATATCTGCGAGCGGAGGTAGTAGTATAGAAAGGACGTCACAGCCACCTTTGGCGCCACGGCCATTAGTACCAGAGAGAACATGAGATTAGATGGAGGGAGAGCTGGAGTTATGGTGCACATAGGAGATTCGATGCTTAAAGGGTACATTTGGATCTCGAGCAAGCCTAATCCTAGTCTTTCCCAAAATTCAGGCGGAGTTACTATGCGCATCTCTGGTAGACTGCCGCTAGCAGAGATACATGCTTTTTCCATACGTCTCCACATGGGAGCTGGGTTCCATTATCAAAGGATAACAGAATACAATTTTATCCACCAAAACATAGAAACAAACTAAGGAAAACCAAAGTTTAAAGCGACAATAACAACCCAACAACTACACCTACTAGTCTCTTCTCCTACAGGACAGATATCCAGCACTGAGCAAAATGAGTTCGACGTAGCGTTATTACAGTTATCAGAAACAAACATTCCACCAACATACCATAACATCATAAGGGAGCCAATTGAAAAGGATACAAATGCCGCCTAGAAGGGATGAATAGGCGGTTTAAAACTTTTACGAGAAGGGCTTAACAAAGGCGGAATAAAACTAGCGTTTACTTTGTTAAGCACAAAACCTATATAAACTACGGTTCACCTATGTGCAGCAACAATTTATTCTAAGCAAAACAAGCAATTATGTGATAGCTAGATATAAGACTTCAAACACGAAGGCTATCACAAAGTAAAGTGCATAAGTAAATAACTCGGGTATAGAGATAACCGAGGCACACGGAGACGATGATTTATTATCGAGTTCCTCTCATAAAGAGAGGACGTCTCGTTGGAGGGGTGGGCGGTACTAAGACCACCACGCCACAAGAGGCCTCACCCTATTCTCCTGTGAACCTCGCCACAAGAGGCCTGGTTCACTTCTTCACTATCGGTGCACTTGTCGGTGGCAATCCGTAACCTCTCACAAAGATTGGGGCACTTCTCCACAACTCAATTGGAGGCTCCCAATAAACAAGCTCGAGGAAATCTCCTCAACTTAATTAGAGGCCCCAAGTAATCCACAAACCTGCAACCGTCTAGGGTTCCAAGAACCCAAGAGTAAAAAGCTTCTCACCTTTCACCCAATCGAATCCTCATCAAGAATTCAAACCGATGCACCAAATGCAATGGCAAGAACACAATAAGTGCTCAAGTCCTTCTTTCCCAAATTCCACCAAAGCTACAAAAGCTAGTGGGAGAATAAGAGAGGAAGAACACAAGAGGAAATCCACAAAAGAGACCCTAAGATCTAGATCCCAATATGTTCCCCTCACATAGAGGAGAGATGGATTGGTGGAGTTGTAGATCTAGATCCCCCTTTCAAATCCCCCAAAAAGATTCAAGAAATATGGGAGGGATTGAGAGTATTTGCAAGCTCTTGAAGGTCAAAACAATGGAGGAGAGAGAGAAAGGAAGTGCCCAGCCCAAGGAGGAAGAAGGGGTCTATTTATAACCCTCCCCAACGAAATATGACCGTTTGGGCCTCTCAGGCCGGATAATCCGCCCCTCCCCCGGATATTCTGGGTTCCCCGGGCCAAAATATGGTTAAGGACTTCGCGGCGCGACCCTCTGCATAAGGGCGGATATTTGGGTCGGATAATCCGCCCCCTCTCAGAGCATCGCGCCGAGCTTGCCCTTGATCAACTTCTGGGGGTCAGATTATCTGGTCCTATGCGAAGGCCGGATTATCCGGCCTAGGGAAGAAAAACCGCCCCAGTTCGGATTTTCCAGGAGAAAATCTGACCAGATACCGAGCGACGCGCCTTGGCTCCTTTTGCTCGAAAACTGGGGGCCGGATTATCTGGCCCATGCAACACCCGGATTATCTGGCCTGGGGAGGAAAAACCGCCCCAGTTCGGATTTTCCGGGAGAAAATCCGACCGGGTACCGAGCGACGCGTCTTGGCTACCTTTGAGCGATGAGGTAGGCCGGATTATCCGGCCCTTGGTGGGGCGGATTATCCGCCCCCCCTCAAAACTTCCTGCACACTTAGCACACATGAAAAGTCTCCATAGTATTGTTATCTAACACGCAAAACATAGGAAAACATGAAATGTTCTTTCAATCTCCCCTTTTTGGTGTTAGATGACAATACCAGGATTTGCAGGAGAAAGACACAAGATAGACGGAGATAACTTATGAAAGAGACTCCCCCTCAATGTGTGCATAATAGAGTTTTTCATTGGAATACAAATCCACACAAATAGGTGAATCTATTCCATAGACATATGAGCAAAAACACATACCACCGAAGTAGAGAATAGGCATCCTTGACATAAATCACAATTATTACCGGATAACCAATATGAGCGTGCCCCTTCCGTGATATACCTCCAACAATAGGATATGAATAGATAGATCCATAAGCATAATCCATGATATGAAGTCCATAGGCATAGCATAATCCAGACAACCACAAAGAGTCTCAACAACCACAAATCACATATTATTGCTACATCTTGTAATGAATTACATTCCTTGCCTTGTTTCTCTAACAATGAAGCTTCTACTTCCTCTAGTATTTGTGTTTATACTAACCATGTAGAGGAAATCAAAGAGCTCAAGGCCCAAGTCTCATCTTTGAAGAGGGACTTGAAAAAGGGTCGGGAAGGGAGGGCCACACTCAACAAGATCTTGAGTGTGCAAAAATTCCCCAATGATAAGAGTGGGCATGGATTCAAATCCAATATCAAGAACAAGTCCACTAACAATAATAAGTTTAAGAGAGACAAGAAGAAGGGCCAAGAACATGTCAAGAATTTGGCCAAGATTGTTTGCTTCAAGTGAAAAATTGAAGGGCACCATGTTAGATCTTGCCCGTTGAAGAATAAGACTCTCAGTGAGAAGCAAAAAGGGAACAGGCCTCAAGTTCAAGGTCATGGTGTACCTCAAGTTGAAGAAAGGCCACTTCACAAAAAGAATCAAGATAATACTCCCATGGTGGATAAATCAAGTGTGAAGAAATGGAAGAAAAGAACTTGCTACATATGTCGTGAGAAAGGTCACCTCTCTTTTTCATGTAGTATTGGTAACTCCTCATCCAACCCTATTATTATTGATGATGTTTATTCTCTTCGTAAGGATGAGGTTGGAAATGTGTTTGCCAAATATGTTGGTGCCCAATGTGGTGTCAAGAAAAGAACTATTTGGGTTGCCAAGCCTATTGTGACTAACTTCTTAGGACCCAACTTGGTTGGGGACCAACAAGCTAAAACTTGATCAATAGGTGTTGGTGGAGGGCATTGGAGACTTGGCTAAATCATGAAGAATTAAGGAAACTTCATCAATTATATTGTATCAAGCCAAGTGATTTATATTATCTTATCTCTATCATATATCCATTGTTCCTCTTTGCGGTAACATTTTCTCAACTCATTTACATTTAAAGTTACTCGCCCCTTGTGCATGTGTTGGTTTGTACCTTGCATGTGTTTTTATATGTTGTGCATAACCACTTACTTATCTTGAGTTATCAAGTTTATTTGTGTATGTTGGCTTGCACACCATGTACTTGTTTTTTTGTGTTGAGCCTTTATTGAATCTACATGTTATCTCTTTTTTGGATATTTCTTTGACTTGAAATCGTTTAGTTATCTATTTGATGTAGGTAGAGATGATGATCCCATGTGGGTGCATTTTGTATTCAAATGAAAAATCTTAAATAATGCACTAATCAGGGGGGAGTTTTCCTATATTGTGTAGAACACTCCTTTTATGCTTCTTCACAACATGTTTTGCTCCATATCATTTTTTATGTCTTTGGAAGATAAATATTCCTTTGGTACTTTGTGTCATCTTGAAAAGTGTTGAGAGTTTTGTGTGGTTTTTTTAAAACTTTCTCTTTTTGGGAGTTGGCTTTATCTCATTCCTTACTAACTTTTTGACATTTTAGAATGAGATAAATTCTTGAGCATTTGTGTTTTTGTCTATCTCTTTCTCTTTGTTTTTTGCCTAGTTCATTTGTTGAACATGTGGTCTTTCATGAGTTGATTTGGTTATTTGATATAATTTGAACAACCTTTTATCGTGTCACACTTTGGTGTTTCTTTTTGGTTTACTTGGTATTTTGTTCAAACTGTATCTCCTTTGGTTCTTGAAAGTAGTGTGCATGCATATTTAATAAATGTATATATTATGGCGTGCTTGCTTTACTTGATCCAATATATAGGGGAAACTCCACAAAATCCTAATTGGCTAAGATGTGCATGAAATTCAGTTCATATCAATATGCACATATTTATGTGGAGTCTCTCCTATGTATTGTAGTTGCTCTAACTACTTTGGACCCAATAAGTTTGGGGACCATATTGTACTTGAATTTTGTTTTAGGTACCTTCGAGGTGCATTGGATGCCTGTCTCTTTCATAAGGAATAAGTGATGACTCAATGATAATTAGAGACAAGCAAGGATAATCAACAAACTCCTATCGACTTCATCACACCAATGATATCTCGGTTGGAAGAAGAAGAAAGTGAAGAAGATCAAGTGTTGATCAAGGTTTCAAGGAATGATCCGAAGATTGGTCAAGTAGAAGTTGAGCCTATGGCAAGTGTGCCTTGAATAATAAGATGATGTCAAATGTAGCTTGCCATCCTTATGGTGATCATGGATATGTGAACATATGCCTAAAAGAGGGTATATTCCATAGTGGAGTATGGGGAGCAAATTCCAAGTCTTCACCAAGCTAGCACAATCAAGAAAGGTGTTCCATCTTAAGGTGTAGAAGATCGTCATCATCAACATCAAGTGGAATATACATAAGGGAATTGTTTGATCTTGATAGGGTTTCTTTCTTACCGGTCTCGTGGTGTTAGTTGGGAAGACCGGTTTATAGGATAGATAACCGTACTATTAAGAGGGGCTCTCGAGTGAGTAACTTGATCATATCCCTCGGTGAGAGCTCAAACCTTTGCATACTTGGCATCATCTTTTTGGTTCTTATTTGGGTCTTACTTATGTGAGTATTTAGAGCTTGTGTTAATCTCCAGGACAAGCTCAAGTTCATCGAAAACGAATTGCATATGCATTCTCTATTGTGTTTTCGATGTTGGAGGTTTTATCAGTTCATCTTTTTGGGAGAGGTCAAACCTTTAGTCATTTAGTTCTATCCTACCTTTGTTGGAATATGATGTTTCTCTGGATTATCTTTTAGATCTCATTGTCCTCTTTAAAATGATCCCAAGATCATCAAAAACGGAGTCCGGATGCAAAAGTTATGATTGTTTCAGTTTCACTATTTCTGCCAGTTTTCAAGGGGGCGGATTATCCGGCCATGGGGGCGGATTATCCGGCCCAATTTTCAGAAAAACGGCTAAGGAATTTGAGGCGTGGATCCCTGTAGCAGGGGCGGATTATCCGGGCCTTGTTTCCCCAGACTGGATAATCCGACCCTCACTTGGGCCGGATAATCCGGCCCCCAAAGGTTGCAACGGCTGGTTTCTGAAGGGGGGGTATAAATACCCCTTCTTCTCCAACGTTCAGAACTCTTGATTCATTCGAAATTGACCAGACATTGTGCAAGAGCTCTCATTCTCGATCTCCCACTTCAACCACCCGAAGGTCTTGATCTTTGGTGGAATTGAAGGAGGAGAAGTTCATCATCATCATCAAGAATCAAGCGCTTCAACTTCTCTCCATTCACTTGGAGAAATCCCTGATCTAGTATTCTTGTCAATACCTAGATCTTGTTTATTGTATTTGATAAGTTTGTTCTTATGGCAGCTTGTTATCATTTCGGGAGCCTCCAAGTTATTGTGGAGTTGTTTCCCCGCTAGTTGTGTAAAGGCGCCGGTGCCCGCCTCGAAGGATACCTATAGTGGAAGGTGGATCAGGCCTGTTGTGGCGAGATCCATCGGAGAACAGGGTGAGACCTTTTGTGGCGTGGTGGTCTTAGTACCGCCCACCCCTCCAACGCAGACGTACTTCCCTTAACAAGGAAGGAACCGCGGCCAAACAAATCCTGTGTCTCCGCGTGCTTCACTTCGGTTTACTCGTTCCTCTTCCACTCGCTCTTTACTTGCTCGTAGATAAGTTTGCATATAGGGAAATTCCACCTAATAGTTTATCTAGAGAATTTACCCTTTGTGCTAAGCCTAAAAGTGAAAAAAGAATTAAAAATTGGTGTAGCACCTATTCACCCCCCTCCCTCTAGGTGCTCATACGATCCATTTCACCAATCACCTAAACGATCCCATTGTGTCTAACCACTCCCCATCTTGGCGATCGTTACTTCAACATCTTCTTCTCCATTGGTATCATCAATCCTGAGAGTTGAATTCCTGCTTGACATCTCCCGTGCCTAAAGAGCAGCACGTTGAAGCCTGGTTGCACCTTCTACCAAGCTCTCTCTATCATTATCATTCTGTAGGCATGTCCAATATCGTAAGAAGGCACACATGTAACCGATTAGATCAGCTAGGGAAGTGGTGTATTTTCCTTCAAAACATGCACGATTTCTAGTTTTCCAAAGATACCAACACAGAGAAGCAACACATGTTATATGAAAATTGGTCCCGAAAGGAATAATCTTAGCAATCCACCAAAAGTATTTGGTGAAATGAGTAGGTCTAGTGTAAACTCCAAGCACAATACCAATGGTACTCTACATACTTTTGGGAGCAGAGCAGGTAAAGAACAGGTGATTGACAGTTTCATCAGCAGGACAAAACCTACAAGTATAATCACCAACCCACTTCCTTTTCTTCATATTATCTTTATTTGCAATAGCATTACGCCATATCATCCAAAGACACACTTTGATTTTCATGGGAAAATTAGATTTCTGAAAGATCTATTAGGTCCAGCATAGGAAATTTTATTATAGAGAAATTTCACAGAGAAATTCCCAGATTTAGTGTATTTTCACTTAGGTTTATCAAGCATTTCATTTAAAGATACAACAAACAACATGTCCCTGAGTTTTGATCATTGCACTTGAAGGTTAGGATCCAACCATCTCCTAAAGGAGAATCTCCGACCAACATCTGCCATTTCTCTGACAGTGCATTGTTGTTGGTTACAAATATTATATAGCATGGAAATTTCTCACTAAGGGAGAATAAACCACACCACTGATCATACCAGAAATCAGTATCTCTCCCCCACCGAATAAATTGATTTGACTTTCAACAGGTTTTTCCAACTTGCAGAGTCATTTTGTCTACAAAAAACCCTATGGATGCCATGCTTGATATTATACCTTGCTTTTACTAAAGATTGCCAAAGGCCAGACTCATCTTCAAATTTCCACCACCATTTACATAACAAGAAAATGTTAGAAAGCTTTAAGCTTTTAATCCCTAACCCCCCTTTATTCTTTGATCTACAAACCATACTCCACTTTACCATGTAATTTTTTTTTCTTATTGCCGGTACCTTCCCAGAAAATTTTCCTAATTATCTTAGTAAATTCTTCAATACTTGAATGTGATAGCATGTAAATAGACATATGATAGATAAGTGAACCACTCAACGAGGATTGGACGAGAGTTAATCTCCCTCCAATTAATGAAGACTGACCCACCCATCCATCAAGTTTTTTCTTAGCTTGTTAGCTAGATGATTCATATCAGCCACATGTAACTTGGATCCACAAACAGGCACTCCCGGGTATTTAATTGGCTTGTAACTCAACTGACAACCAAACATGTTGGCAATCATCAAATCTCTCGATGTATCATCCAACACCATAAGCACCTCACTTTTATTGAAATTCATTCTCAAACCAGACATAGCTTCAAACATATAAAGCACAAGCTTCAGCTGGATGATCTAATCCATATCATCTTTCACCAGGAGGATGGTATCATCGGTATATTGGAGTATTGGCACACCCTTATCAACTAAGTGAGGGACTAAACCAATAATGGAACAAGAATTATAAGCTTGTTTAATCATCTTAGCTAAACTTTCAGCAACCAAATTAAAGAGGAAGGGTGAAAAGGGATCACCCTGTCTCACCCCTCTATTGCTACCAAAATATTTCCCTCTCTTATTATTTATTTTAACATAGAGTGTACCATTCCTCAACACACAGTCAATTAGATCATCCCATTTTTACTAAAACCTTTCTGAGAAATACATGTGAGAAGATAATTCCAGTCAACTTTGCCATAAGCTTTTTCAAAATATAATTTCAAAACTACACCTTGTTGCTTTTCCCTTCTAGCTTCCTGCAGAATCTCATGCAAATATCACATAACTCCATCCATAATATTTATACCTTTGATGAAAGCAGATTGGGTACTATAAATTAATTTGTACATAAAAGGTTCTATCCTATTTGTCATTACTTTGGTAATCCAGTTATACAGAAGTTGCGGGAGACAAACGGGACGATATTTAGTAATGGTATCAACATCATGAGATTCCTGTAACAAGATTATCATGCCAAAATTTAACCTATATAAGTCTAACTTACCGACAGACAAATCATGAAATAAAACCATAACATCATGTTTAACTATATTCCAACAAGATTGAAAGAACTCGAAAGGCATTCTATCAGACCCAAGTGCCTTATTAATCTTTATCATATCAAGAGCTTGTTGTACTTCCTTAACAGAAAAAGAACTGTCTAGCTTTAGGTTATCCTGACTATTCAATTTTTCATTTGCTTGCTAAATGTTAGGATCAAAACACATCTTATTTCTTTCACTAGGTCAACACAAGTTTTTATAGAACTTAGTAGCATGATCTAAAAAATTATTCCATTTGCAATTTTGGAAATAAGAAGTATTTTTATCACCCAGTGACAACCAATTCTCACTAGATCTACTAAACCAATATTTTTCCTCTTCTTCATATATTTCACGAGTTTGCATTGTATCCAACTTTTCCTCTCGAGCTAGGAACTAGACAGATTAACCAATTCTTCAAGTATTTCAAAGATTCTAAGTCAGAAGATAAATCTTTTTTCAGCTTGATTGAATCTCCTCTCAAATTTGCACCCCACCCTTTCAAACTGTCTTTCACATTTCTCAGTTTCTGTTTAATTGTACTGATACTAGGCAGAGATGCATGTACTTGCACGAAATCCAATTAAAGTGAACAGTTCGTCTTTGTAAAATGAGTGCATACAACAAGACAACCTGCAAGTCTGCAACATTAGTAATCAATCAATCAAGATGCAGTCTTCGATTAATCCCAAAATTGTAATCTTCTTTGATTAGTTAGGACATCCTTAACTGCATCTGCTGAGTGCATCCAGGCAATAGCTGCTAGGGGCGTATCCAGTGGGGGTGCATGGCACCCCCTCCAAAATACAGATTATTTCTTAACTACTAGTATTTGGACTAATTTTATGCTATATCATGTAATTAAATGCTAGATGGATAGTAAATCTTTGTGGTTAAATTAAGCTTGGCACCCCACCTATCCGATTCTAGATCCACCATTGACCTGCAAACATTGAGCTAGGCACCTGCGATACCACAACCTGGACTTGAAAACTAGTCCCACAATTTGCTCGGTGGGGCCATTCTAGAGATCCTAATAAACTATCAGAGGAGACAGACCGGGCACAGAGATTCCGGGGTGTTACAAGTGCTCTTAACTGCGCGAGCACTATGTATCACCCGGCTGCGAGTCCTATTAGGACTAGCCCGCATGTGGCCCGCGGTGGATTTTTTCTTTTCTTTTTCAGATTTTCTGGTTTTCCTTTCTTGTTTCTATTTTTTGTTTTTGTTTTTGTTTTTGTTTTTTCGCTTTACTTTTTCTTATTATCGTTTCTTCATCTTTATTTTCTGTTTTCGTTTTTTATTTTATTTTTCTGTTTTTTAAGTTTAGACTTCTGATAAGATTTTCATGATTTTTGAAGAATGTTCGTATTTTTAGGAATTGTTCATTATTTTTAAATTTTGGTTCATGTTTTTTGAATTTTTTTTCTTCACTATTTTTTAATTTTTGGTTCATGATTTATTGAAATTGGTTCATATTTTTTGAATATTTGTTCATGATTTTTGAATATTTTTTAATGGTTTTCAAAATTAGTTCAGGATTTTCCAAAAAGTTGTTCATGATTTTTCAAAATGTGTTAATGATTTTGAGATTTGACTTTTTTGTCTAGCAGAAGATGAATTAGTGCCAAATGACCTGAGGAAACATAAATGTTTCTCTTCGCGAAGAAAATATTTTATCTCGTGAACGCAAACATACACTCTTTTTTAAACTTGAGCATCCGCTGATTCGCTAGCAGCTAGCTTCGGGTGCTAGCTCACGCACGGGGATAAACTTGAGCAAGCTTATTATTAGGGCACGTACAATGGTTTTATCTTAGCAATGCCACGTAAGATGATTGCTGAGTTGGATGAGAGGTAAACAAAAAAAGACATATGTCTTCCCTTAGCTAAGAGATCTTCTCTTAGCATGATATATCTCACCACATATTTAGGGATATCTATCGCTGGAGATAAGACTAGAAAAAGACCTATTGTATATCAAGTTTTATCATCATATCAAGATTACATGGCACGTAAAAGATAAGACTGTCTTATCAACCATTATACATGCCCTTACTCTTAGGTACGACCATGCTCCCGCTGGGAAGTAGGCCATGCCCACGTAGGGAGAAACTAGAGTGGAGTTTTTCTTTTCGAGATGAAACTAGAGTGGAGTTCCCTGGTTGCGGGCGAGCGAGCCTCTCGCGTGAAGCAACGCATAGGGCTCCCCTGAACTGTGGGTTCATGTCAAAAAAAAGCCGACGCTCGAAGGCCTAAGCCTGACCTGGCCCGACCGCTGGGCCTAACATGTCAGGCGGTGGAACCGAATGCCCGGCCCTACTCAATGTTAGGGAAAAAGTCGATAACAAACCTTGAGTTCATAGACAAAAGTTAAATAGAACCTAAACTCATAATCCCTGAAATCGGCACTCTGAACTTGTCAATCCCGGTCTATTTTAGAACCTAGAACTGTTTGGCGCACTGGGATTACTCCAATCCCGACTGGATAATGTGCTACTCTCCCCGACGACTCGGGCCCGCATGTCATATCTATCCCTTCCAAAATCAATCTCACGTTTCACCACGTTAAGGGCAGCCCCCGTCGAGTTTGAACCATGGCGGTCCGCAACCCTCGTCGTGCCTCGCCGTTTGAGCCGACGGAGAACTCCGCCGTTAACCTCTATAGCTCCGCCTCGCAGCTGGGACCCTCCAGGACGGAGGAATCGACTGGAGAATCTTTGCATCAACGGCTGCCAGGCATCGTCTTCCCCACGGCCGGCTGAGCACCGTGGCCGTCGATTCGGCCCCGCTGCTGCGTAGCGGTCTTCACTACTGGTTCCCAGTGCTCCGTGGAGTCTAGCGGGGGCATGCAGAAGCCTCCGAGAACTCTCCATGGCCAGCGCCTGTTGTTCTGCTGAAATTGATGCTCGCTACTGCCGTGGATGGATGATGTGCTGTAACCTGTAATTGCTGCTCTAGTCTCGTATTGAGGTACTTTCCAAGTGCTACTTCCACATGTGGATCAGACACTGAACTTGCTGGTCCGATCTTAGTATTTGAGATACCTTTCAAGTGCTACTTGACACCGTGGATCAAATTCAATTCTGCACCGGCTTGCTCAAGAAAATGAACGCCTGGAGGGCGATGTAGAAAAGAACGGCGGCCACCAGCGCGACGAGCAAACAGTAGTAGGCTAGCACGCGGCGGCACCGAGCGCGCACATCAGTCGGGAGGGCCAGCCGGGCGGCGGCGTAGGTCGCGGAGAACCTGTGCGGGAGTGCGAGTGCTGGGCGGCGGTGCGGTATACTTCCACGCGAGAAAAAGGAAAGGAGAAATAGGAAATAAATAATAATAAAATTAATTTAAATTGCCACGTCAGCAATTTCCAGCTGAAACGGCCCAAGGTTTAGAATAGACCGGGATCGAAGAGTTTAGTGTGTCAATTTCAGCAATTATGACTTCAGACTTGATTTAGCTTTTGTCTATAAATTTAAGATTTATTTTGGACTTTTTCCATTGCAAAATATCGGTTCCGTGAAAACACTGACCGACCGTTGTCTATAAATTCACGTAACCGAGAGATCGGTTCTCAAGTCGTTCGGTTCGATCGTCGGTTCCGGACCGAATGGACCGAAGTGTATGGGATGGCCTGCTACCGCTAGCTGGGGATTGGGGCAATGGGCTGGGCTGGCTGGTTGGAATATAAAAATAGAACATGTTATGGAGATTACATTCAGAAAAAAGTTGTAGTCCAGGTTGAACTGTTCAGCACATGTAACAGAAATTAACACCCAGATAATTAACACAATAATGGACATGAACATAGTAAACTTGACTCGAGAAATATCATCCGAGATCCAACAGACAAACCAATTTAGCACACACGACAAATTGATAACTCATGACTTAACACGTGTTTGATAAAACGAAATAGAAGTAGGCAAGTATCACGAAAGCGCACAGGAGCAGTAGTATCGCGCCGCTGCCATCTGTCAATCCTCCATCTTCAGAACTTTAAGCTTTATTACTGATTATTCTTCAAGCATCATCAACCGGCTATTGAGACCTACAGCCAATCATATAAAATATCATGAGTATCAGAGATTGGAGATAGATCGTCGTACTAACATACATATTGAACAACACATTGACAAAGCTCAACTAGCTTGAGATTTGAACTAGGTCTGGATATAAGAAATGTAGAATAGTAGGTAGATAACTATTGGTTACGACACGAAGGGTTCTATGAGATGGTAGCTAAAGAATGGTCTGCTATTACTGATGGTCGTAATCCTATGGAACGTTGGCAAAATAAGATACGTCATTTGAGGAGGTTCCTAAAAGGCTGGGCAAAAAACATGAGTGGGAAATAAAAAAAGAGAAAGAGAGGTTACTTTATATCATTGATAATCTTGATTTAAAAGCCGAGAAAGAACCGTTGAGTGCAAGTGAGCGTGAGGCTCTAAGAGATGTCAATGATCGCATTACCACCCTTAGAAGAGATGAGGAGAGTAAGTGGGCTCAACGAGCTAAACTTAAACATGTTCAAGAAGGGGGGAATAACACAAAATACTTCCATTTGATTGCAAATGGAAAACACAGGAAGAAAAAGATTTTTCAGCTTGAGCAAGATGAAGGAACCATTGTGGGTGAAGATAACCTAAAAGTGTACATTTCTGAGTATTATAAAAAACTTTTTGGGGAACCAATACGAACAAATATTTCGATGATGGAAGAGTATACAAATGGCATACCGCAACTCACACCTGAGGAGAATAGTATTCTTACAGCTCCCTTCACTAAATAGGAAGTGCATGAAGCTATCTCCCAAATGAAGCGCAATAAAGCTCCTGGTCCGGATGGGTTTCCGGCTGAGTTTTATCAAAACTTTTGGGAGGTGATTAAAAGTGATCTCATGGCACTTTTTACTCAACTTTACACAGGGAATTTGCCCTTGTTTAAGTTAAATTTTGGTGTCATCACTTTATTACCCAAAAAGGAAAACGCGGTACAAATACAACAATATCGACCCATATGCTTGTTGAATGTTAGCTTCAATTTTTTTACTAAAGTAGGGACTAATCGTATCACGGGGATTGCTCCAAAGGTAATTAGACCTACTCAATCCGCTTTTATGCCTGGTCGACACATCCTTGAAGGGGTTGTTGTCCTTCATGAAACCATCCATGAGCTTCGTCGAAAAAAAATGGATGGGGTCCTTTTTAAAATTGATTTCGAGAAGGCCTATGACAAAGTCAAATGGTCTTTTCTCCAACAAACATTGCGCATGAAAGGATTCGCGCTTGAGTGGTGCAATTTGATTATGCAATTTGTTCAGGGAGGTAGTGTTGGAATAAGGGTCAATGACAATATTGGACATTTTTTCCAAACTAGAAAAGGGCTTCGGCAAGGTGATCCACTTTCCCCGATGCTTTTTAATATTGTTGTAGATATGTTGGCCATCCTTATTGCTAGAGCAAAGGAGGGCGGTCAAATTGGTAGCCTCATTTCCCATCTTGTGGATGGGGGGTTTCAATTCTACAATATGCGGATGATACTATTTTGTTTATGGAATATAATCTATAGAAGGCCGTAAACAAGAAACTAATATTATGCATCTTTGAACAACTATCGGGGTTAAAAATTAACTTCCATAAAAACAAGATTTTCTGTTTTGGTAAAGCAAAAGATGAGGAGCAGCAATACAAACAAATATTTGGTTGTGAGGTTGGTTGTTTGCCTTTTAGATACCTAGGGGTACCCATCCACTACAGAAAACTTAAAAATTCAGACTGGTATCCAGTAGAAACTCGATGCGAAGGAAAATTGGGTTGCTAGAAGGGCAAGATATTATTGTACGGAGACCGCTTGGTCCTAATCAATTCTGTATTAACAAGTTTACCTATGTTTATGTTATCGTTTCTTAAAATACCTAAGGGGGTAAGGAAACGACTAGATTTCTATAGGTCTCGTTTTTTTTGGCAAAGTGATGAGAATAAAAAGAAATACAGATTAACAAAATGGAACATAATATGTAGACCAAAAGATCAAGGCGGGCTAGGTATTGAGGTGTTGGAAATCAAAAATAGATGTTTATTGAGCAAATGGCTATATAAATTAATGAATGAAGAAGGTGTGTGGCAAGAGCTGCTACATAATAAATATTTAAGTCAAAAAACGTTGTCTGAAGTCCAAGCAAAACCGACCGATTCTCCATTTTGGAAAGAACTTATGCGGGTAAAGAATGATTTCTTTGCTAGAGGTCATTCCAAAATTGGAAACGGTGCTAACACTAGGTTTTGGAGGATACATGGTTAGGAGATACACCACTAGCGCAACAGTATTCATCATTATACAATATTGTGCAACGATATAATGTTACCGTCGCACAGGTACTAGCTCAAGTACCACTGAACATTGGCTTCAGGCGGGTACTTAACGGGAATAAGTGGACTGCTTGGTTACACTTATGCCAAAGACTTATGATGGTACAGTTATCTGATGAACAGGATAAGTTTGTATGGAACTTAACCTCATCTGGAGTGTTCTCAGTAAAATCCATGTACGAAGATCTGATGAATGATCATACGGTCTTCCTTCGAAAATATCTTTGGAAATTAAAGATTCCTCTTAAGATAATTTTTTTTATGTGGTTCCTTCAAAATAAAGTGCTTCTTACTAAGGATAACCTAGTTAAAAGGAATTGGGTAGGATGTACCAAATGTTGTTTCTGTGGGTCGCCGGAAACCATAGAACATTTGTTTATCTCATGCCCTTTTGCTCGTCTTTTGTGGCGTATTGTCAATTTTGCTTTCGATATACCCACTCCAACTAATATAACAAACATGTTTGGAAATTGGTTGAATGGAATGGGCAAACCATCTAAGGATAGAATTCGCATAGGTGTTTCTGCCTTATGTTGGTCAGTTTGGAGATGCAGAAATGACTTTATCCTTAACAAAACAAATTCTTTCAATTTTTTACAGGTTATCCACAATATGGCACATTGGGTACAGCTCTGGGCACTCCTATCTACACTCGACCAGCGGGATACTATGGCTACTGGTGCAGCCATTTGCTGATGGTCGCCCACCATATATTCGGCCAGTCGTACTGGCAGCCGCTTAGTCGACTACGAGATGACTAGATTTTTTTTCCAATTTTTCGTTGGCTGATTCATGTATCAACGTTAAGCGACCCATGATTTGTATTCCTATTGGATGATGGATGGTGGTTAACTCTTTTTAATAAAAGGTTGTGTGCATCAACCGATGCAGAGGCCGGGGTTATATCTCCTTTTCGAAAAAAAAACTAGTAGACTAGTAGGAAAACAGTTCCAATATCCGAACATCTGAACCATGTACGGATAAAAGTAAACCTGTAAATAGAAGTGGAAGCTCACCAAATATCAAGTAGGCTTTGCAGTGGTGCTGGACTTGGTTGCCTTTGCTTTCATGTCCTTATACCTCAGCAATTAACTCTGAAATAATTACAGTGGTAGAAAGCTTCACATAACAGCAAATGAACACATATTGCTTAATGCTAAGTAAATGTTATTGAGTTACCTTGTTCCAGCTTCGTCAATTCTTCAATGTTCTCAGCTATATTGATAGGGGTAGTGTGTCGAAGCCAATCTTAAGTGCACACAAGGGTCTCTACCATGAAAGGAGTCAACGAGGTCCTAAAGTCATCTAGAACACGGCCACCAGTAGAAAATGCAGACTCTGATGCTACTGTGGAGATCGGGATTGCAAAAACATCACGTGCCAAGCACGCCAATACAGGAAACCTAGATGAGTTGCCCTTCCACCAAGCTAATATGTCAAATTTTGGACCATCGTCTTCAGGATCCTCGGCAAGGAACTTATCAAGTTCAGACCTGTTGTTGCTGTTGCTACCACCATTGTTCAGCCTCATCTTTTTGGCAATCAAGGACTTCATCATTGTTCAGCCTCATCTTTTTGGCAATCAAGGACTTCATCAGGCTTGCACGCCCTCCACTTGCTTCAGCTTCTTGAGAAAAACTAGCTTGAGCATATGCAATATTTGGAGCATACATCACCCTGTATTCTTAAAACAACTCTCTATGACAATTGTTGACGGTAGCCCACACCTTAGGACCATTGTCATCCCCATACATTTCAAAAATTGCAAACTATGTGTATTCTGAAAGCTTGTATCTACAACTCAACAATACAAAAGAATATGTTAGTGCTCATGCAATAAGAAGCAGTCCATATTGAAAGAAAGATTGGTAAAACGGAAGAAATTACAATATTCAAAAGGTTTTACCTCGGATCAAGTGTTGCTGAAATAAAAATCATCAAGTTGATGGTCTCCTTTTCCTTCCCCTTTTTGCTAGGATCAGGCTCATGCCAATTGCCCCAATACTTGTCAAACTTGTCCTTCATCTGTTGTCCCATTGCTTGCTGCAATACATCATCATTGTCCATCCAGTTTTTACTAACAAATTCACCTCTCCAATCTCATGGAAAAAATTGTGGGCTGTCACATGTAGCGAGGCAGAAACACGAGTAGTTAGATTAGCAAAATGTCCAAGAAATTCTGCCATCTTCCTAGCATTCTCCCAATCATACTCATCCGGAACTCCAACACATATCTCTTTACCTTTATCACTAAGTAGGTCAAGTACAAAATAAGGATCTTCCTCACTGTACCTTGCAAAAACTTTGTCATAGCTCACAGCCGCCTT
Source organism: Avena eriantha (assembly GCA_910589775.1). Classification (NCBI taxonomy): domain Eukaryota; kingdom Viridiplantae; phylum Streptophyta; class Magnoliopsida; order Poales; family Poaceae; genus Avena; species Avena eriantha. Next base: position 15,701,021 of record OU342741.1, on the reverse strand, counting down.
CAACATAAAATATGTGGAGTTCCACCTAGTGCTGACATCCAGATTCAAGAATGCCTTGGTGCCAACCTTCTCTAATTCAGCACATTCCTTGAACTTGGGTATCCTAGCTGGACTATTCTTCACATACTTAACAGATCCACGCACACGCTTGACTGAAGGTTCAACTTCTTTTAGACCATTGGTAACAATTAAGTTCAAAATGTGGGCAACACATCTCATGTGAAGATATTTGACATCAGCTATGCTATTCTTAGCTTTGATTAGTTCCTTCTTCATGTAAACAATACCACCATCATTACGAGAAGCATTATCAACAGTAATTGTCATGACCTTCTCTATCCCCAATCAATCAAGCATTTCTGCAAATGTTTCCCAATATCATCTCCTCTATGCCCCTTTACCTTGAAAAAGCTAATGATTTTCTTGTGAAGTTTCCAATCATTACAAATGAAGTGGGCAGTAACTGTCATGAAGCTTTCTTGTTGTTGAGAAGTCCAACAATCAGTGGTAAGACACACCCTTTCACATTGTTCTCTTAAAAAAAAGTTTCAGTTTAGCCTTTTCTTCAAAATATATGCGAACAGTGTCCCTAGTGCATGTTCTCCTAGATGGAATCAAGAAACGTGGCCATGCCATAGTCATAAACCTTTTAAACCCAGACTTTTCACCAAATGCAAATGGCGGTTCATCCTCTATTATCATTGCAGCAAAAGAATTCCTAATAGCCTCAGGGTCAAACTTCCATGATTTACTTGTAGCACAACTTGCTTATCATCAACAATATTCTTATGAGGATTACGCTTGCAAACTTTAAAGTGCTTGCCTAAAGCAGTCGTACCATTGGTAACGGAGTTAGCGGCGATGTCATTCTTGCAGTAGTTGCATTTTCCCTTCTGCAGAACACCATCGACCAAGATCTTCTCGAAGTGGTTCCACATCTCAGATCTTGCAGCCATCTTCTTTCGAGCATTTTTCTTTTGACCCTCCTTCACAGGTTCTACAACCTTCACCTTGCCATCATCATCCTGCCCTGCTATCGCTTGTATCTCCTCACCAGCACCACCACTGGCTTGCCCTGCTTCCGTTGTGTTCACCTCCCCAGCGACAACAATGGCCTTGTCCACATCCATAGGTACAGCAGCCTGGGACCATGCCCTGACAGGGTTTGCTGTACCCATGATCTCCGCCTCGGATGACATCTAAATAAGAAGGGACATGGCAATCAAATTAACCAAATTAAAACCTGATTAGGACATCACCATTCATAAGTACTAATCCAGTATATACTACAACATCAATCTGACTACCAGTTATCATAAGTACTAACAGTACCAACGTAGTATCAAATTGTACCAAGAGGATAAAACATTTGAGCCAAATATCATACTCCCTCCGATCGAAATTATTTGACTTGCATTATTCTAGATTCGGATGTATGTAGCACTAAAACATGTCTAGATACATCCGAATCTCGACAAATCTAAGTCAATTAATTTGGGTCGGAGGGAGTATTAATATATGAGCAAACTGAATTAGACAACTAATCAAATGCAAAAACGAACCCACTAAACAATGCTACAATCAACTACGCGCGTGCCTCAATCTTTCTCTATGTATACAAATGAATAAATTTGTAATGCCCAACCACTAACAATCCCCACCGGGACATCACTACTTAACATTCAGTTTACAGAGAAAATTTACGCAGAAGAATTACAGAGAAGATTTACAGAGAAAAACACGAACCTTGCAGGTTGTAGCCTAGCGGTAGCAGCAGCACTCGGTGTCCTGTCGAACGAGAACAACACCGTCGCCCGCCACCCGCGGCCGTGGCTAGGGCTAGGTATTGGGGAGACTAGAGCGACGAACATATGCATTAACTGTCGCATCAATCTCAAAGCCAAATAAATGGTACTAGATGCGATACCAGCACATACCGGGCGAAGTAAGGAAAGTGTTATCGGGTGAGACCTCCGTCGTGTTAAAAGGCAAAATGCTAAAGGACGAACCGGTGCCCCCCTTCAAGGAAAACCCAAACATGCCCAAACCGATCTGCTTGCGCTCGACGGACCCTCTCTCTCTCTCTCCATCTCAATAATGCAGCACGCGACACCTGCCTGCTCTCCGCTCTGTGAACAGGAGTGCTCCGTAGAATCGCCATGATTGACGCACCACACGCTACTGCTACAGGCAGCAGCTGCGACAACAAGACAAAGATCGTCAGTAGTCCTGCCTGTCAGCTGGCACATGCACTTGCATGCCGTGCTCGTCACCAAGGCAATCTCGTAGGTCCTGGACTACTATACTTTTGTCACGCTTTAGAAATAAAGTAACCACTCACTTATATCTATACTATAGGTTTTTGAAACGTGACATACTTCTCACTTTGTATCAGAGAATTAAGCTGGGAGGCGGGCTGGTGTAGAATTCCACGGGGAGTGGGGTTCATTTTGAAGTACAGTAATTCTTTTGGTCCTTTCGGTCCTTACGTGCGGCTGAGAAGTGCAGATATTGAAGATGAACGATGAGAGGGCGAGAGAGCGTGGGGAGTTAGTTGATGGGTGAACTACTTGCATTGTGCTACTCCCTTCGATCCATATTAGTTGACTTGAATTTGTCTAGATTTAGAAGTATATAAACATGTTTTAGTACTAGATACATCCGAATCTAGATAAATCAAAGTCAACGATCGGTAGGAATGTTTGATTAAATCCACAAGCTCAGTCTTTTGCATCAGCTCTTCTACTTGATGCCTGATTAGTCTCTGGCCTTCTACGTTGTTCTTTATCAGCTGAATAATAGCTCAATGTTTTGATTGTACTATCCGTCTCGATCCCCTGCAAGTCGCTCGCGCGGGTACCGTACCTCCGCTCAGTACCACCACAATTGGGATAGGACAATGAGTTAGTGCCAATTTTGGGTGATATGTACCAATTTTGGAGTAAGCTGTTACAAATAGGGTTTTTTTTTTTGATCAATCGTGTTTTAATAGCAAAACTAATATAATGAACCCACATGCAAGCACCGACGTGGACCTAGCGTCATGTACTCCGTCCAATCCATATTAATGGACGTCTAGATTCGTAAATCTAGTTAAATATTTAGACTAGATACATATGTATCTATATAAAGTAATGACCGTTAATATGGATGGGAGTGATTAATAAGATGTAATTTGCTCCCGTTAGGCGACTGCGCAAATGGCTACGGTCTACAGTACAGTGCCAGCGATAAAAAGTGCACGCCGATGAAAGTGGTCAGTACTCGCGTGGTCCGTGGTGTTCGTGCAGAATCCAGTGTACCTAGTGCGTAGCGGCGCGCACACGTACGGCTGAGTATGAAGAGGATCACATGCAAGACGACACGTTTGTTGGATTACTAATTAATTTTCGGCAGAGTTTAATCGATGAAATTAGCACCACGTATATATGCATACTAATAACGTTTGAAAAAAGTTTTGTATTGTGCGGTGTCCAAATAGAGTCGCAGTGTGTTACTTATACATTGAACATATTGCGTGATATCTTTATCTTCAAAGACTCTCTCGAATCAGGCTTTCGCCCCGCTATAGTAATATAGCAACCACATTGTACAACTGTGAGTTCATTGCTGGGACGGACAACACAAATACACCCAAAAGAAAACAAAAGAGAAAAGAAAAGCGAAAAAAGGCCGACACCGACGGATCGACAAACAACTATGACCCGCAACCGTTGCACCCTCCAGAGTATCCCCACCACGGTTGAAATGCCGCATACCAAGCAGCACCTCCAAGAAGGGAAGCGACGATGACGACGCTGCTGCCCAGACTAGTCCTAGGGTTTCCCCCGATATGCAACAGGGAGTAGGGAAGAGGTATACCCGACGCCCTTCAGGAAGGGATGGCGACACCCGCAAGCTCCACCGCATCGGTGCCAAGATGACAGGAATTTCTCCCAACCCCCAAAACCCCACCTCCGGACAATTCACGGCGCTCTACCAGTCTTGCCACCCACCAATGCACGCCACCACGGTTTTGTGGTCACCATTTTCGTCTCCCCAAGGCAAACGCTGCGAGGCCGGCCAGACCGACAAGGAAAATCCGTAGACAAAGGGCGGCGGAAACACCAACACGCGGGAGGGAACAACCTCCACCGTCGTAGACGGTAGCCGACCGGACGAAGAGGCAAGAGCACACCAGGCCACTGGATCTGGAGGGCAGTAGTAGCACAACCACCCAGAGGTCATCCTCCACCGCCATTGGCGGGTGTCGACTAGACGCGGCAGCAGGAGCACACCAGGCCGAGTAGGCCCGGCTGGTCCCCGGAGGGGTCCATAAAGTTCCCGCCGCCACGATGCTGCACATAGGTCACGCCGCCGCCGTCCGCAACCGTCACCATAGGCCTAGCCAGACCCATACAAGCCCGCGAAGCTCCCGCTGCCACGCTGCAACAGGCGCGGTGCTATTGCCACCACCTTCATCACAGATCCCTCATCAGCCCAACCGAAGGTGGCGAAGCGGAGTCCGGCCCGCCCTAACCCAGATCCGGCCCGTAGGGCCTAGATCTGAGCCCACAGGGAACCACCCCTGCCCAACCACCGTCGCCATCAAGCCGGCGGCGCCACCGCGCAGCCTACCTCGCCAGCTTCAGGTCGCCCCGCTGCCGCCTGAGCCGCACCTCCCGTTGTCGCGCCTCCCCGCGCCGGCGCGCCTACAGGAGGGTGAAGACCGAGGGCCGCCGCCGGCGCTGCCCGAGACTAGCCCAGCGACGCCCGCCGACGATGGTGGGGGAGAGGAGGTGGGGAGAGCTCGGGGGAGGGCGGAGGTTGGGGGCGCGGCGGGCCGCCCACGCGGGGGGCGAGCCGGTCGCGAGAGCTCTGATTTTCTCGGAGGCACTCCCTCTTTTCCTTGATCTCCAAAGACTTAACACATACTCCCTCCGTTCGCAAATAAGTGTACTTATAGCCTTGTCTTAAGTCAAACTTAGTAAAATTTGATTATCTTTCTAGAAAAACGTAGCAATATTGATGATACTAAATTGGTGCCACTAGATATGTTTTCAATTTTATTTTCATAATATGGCAAGTTGATGCAATATATCTTGCTATATTTATCTGTAAAGTTGGTCAAATTTGATTAAGTTTGAATTAGGCAAAAGGTAGAAGTACACTTATTTGCGGATAGAGAGAGTAGTAGTAGAAGACCTACGACGAGTCACAGTGGGCAGTATATACTAGTATTATGCATATGATAGTATCATGCATACAATACTAGTATGTGATATTAGCTCTACAATGCATTATATCATGTATTGCTATCATAGACTTTTTATATTTAGGTAGAATCTCGATGTAAAATTGTGTACACAATTTTTTAATACTAAATTTTCTAGTTTACGTACTATGATATAGTATCTACCTACCATACTACTACCATCTTTCTCGGTGACACATGAACGTTTTGCATATATATAATGCATGACTACCTATTATACTTTTCACCGTGAATAGTCTAAAAGCAACTCTATCAGACACCGTAGAACGGCCAGCATGGAAAATTCCTGACATAGCCTGTATATTTGGCCCCACCCTGTAAACATTTTCCTCAGTGACCTGGAAACGCGAGTCCATGGTCACTATATGTAGTAGGCACAGGGACGGTGGAGGGCTACGAACTCTCAGTTTTCTCCCCTCTCCACCGCCTACTCCCATCCTCCACTATTCTTCCGCCGCTCGACGAATCCCTCTTCGTACTCTACATATCCGACAGCCCCACAGGGCGATGTGGTAGAGGAAACGGTCAACCGAGTGGGGGACGGCCGGCCAGAGCGGTCCTTCGCGCCCTCTCACGGCCGCAGTACTCCGGCCCGTGGTCCCACACTCTGACGAGGAGCGCAAGGCGCTTGTGCACTCCAAGGGGTCGAAGAAGCGGGTCGCACACAACTATACTAAGGCCTCGCTTGATTGTTGTTTTTTTAGTCCGGTCGTTTTTATTTTGTGAAGATGTTAAGCAGAAGAGGTCCGTGTAATCCGGCGGTTTTGGTTAAAAAACGACATTCCAATCGGGGCCTATAAGTGGATTTTTACCACCGTCATCCCCTGCTGCGGCGGCCAAGATACGGAGGCAGAGTCCTTGTGAGGCTGCGCTCGTCGGGCTCCGTACCCTCTCTGACCCAGAGTACCTCAGTCGAGAAGAATACGATCCGTCCACCAATGAGTCGGAGGATGAGAAGGTGGTGACGGGGACTTTGTTGACATCGAGGAAGTAGATCAATAGGGTTATTGCAATACTTGTAGCGGTAAATATCTCCCAGTATGTACCGTCCCTTCAAAACAATAAGGTTGTTGCAATACTTGTAGAGGTAAATATCTCCCAAGATGTATCGTCCCTTGAAACTTTGCAGAATGGAAATTACTCAACCCAGCAACCACGTTGTTAGTGCCGCCATGTTCACACCCAAAATGATGTTTGAAGATATCTATTCTATAAGTTGCTAGGATATCAGTAATTAAAGAGAGGGTTTGTAAACAACTACTATTAGGACTTGAAGTAAACTAGAGTAGAAGTAAGTACTAAAAGGGATGAATGCAATGAGAGAGTTTTAATGCTACGATTCTCAAATAAAATGGTGCAAAGGTGTCGTGATCAATCATCTATGTGTTTTATCTTGTGTGGCGGTCCCTCGCATGCCATTATCTCTCAACTGCACGAGTTGCATAAGACAACTCAATTGATTCCCTCCATTACACATCAGCCATGGGCAATAGAAAATATTAAGATTAATAAAGACCAGGCCAAAGACATTAAATTCTATGAATAACTGTGATCATGTATATATGTGTGTGTCTCAAGAGATATCAAACTTGTCGCTAGTAAGGTCAATCGATTCGCACAATATACCCATCTAATACATATTGTTGAGGTATATCTCTCCAACTACACCAATGGGTTGGACGTTTCCAATCGCTAAGATTAACATAAACAAGATTCGAACCACACACCATATATTATAAATGATCACACCAATCACATAATACTCAAGTAATCATAATATTAAAGGGGAGTTCAAGCCATATTACAACCCATCAAGGAGACCATGAAGGGGAAGGAAGAAGGAGTTGCGGTGGTGATGAAGACGATGTGATGGCGGCGACAACGCATGGGGATCACCCTGGTGGTGGCTCCCCGATGTCTTCCTTCCCGATCTTTCTTCAAGGTTGAGATGGATCTTGAGGTATCTTGGCAATGGTGGAGATGAAGATCTAGATCTGATGGAGGTTTGATGCTGTGGCGGGGCTCCGCCATGGGTCTCTTGGCTCCCCCACCTTTATATAGGCCTAGGAGGGTCCCCATCACCCCCACATATGTTTTCCTATGACCTAGGGAAGGTTTGAGAACAAACGGAAGCAAAATTGGTGAAGATATACACACTAGTTCGTGAAGTTTTTGATGCGCAAAACACGCAGTACGGGCGGGCCGTATGGGAACACGCGCCTATAGCGATGCCCGTTAAGCTTGCATATGCTTGTTATTTGACCGCTATTTCCTCATACGAACTACGATTTGGGTGTTCTTTGCCCTTTAGATTCATATGGACGAGAGATACAACACTATGGCCTTGGATCTTCATTTTGTAATGCTAGAAAAATTCACTTTTTTCACCCTCCTTCTGACTAAGTCTAGTGCTTGTAGCTCTTTCATATTGTCCTATCTTTACTCCCCTTTCCTTGATTTATCGATAAATGCACTAAAACCTACACACACACACATGAAATACATTGAAAACTAATAAAATCCTACTAAAACTAATAATTGTGCAAAGCTCACTAGAAAATAGATAGAAATAGTAATCATACATAATAGACACAGTAATAGTTATAAGGAGCATGAGATGAGTGAAAATTTGTACAAAAGTTATGTTTAAATGTGCTGCAAACATGCACTCATCGGCTAGCTCCCTTGCGCTTCGCGTGGATGGAGACGTAGGCTCCTTGCTCGGGATGAAGCCCTCTCTCCTAGACCCTCTTCTCTTCTTCTCCACCGCGTTGGCAAGGCAGCGCCTCCCACCTCTCATTGGCCTTCTCTTTATCTTTTGTTGTGGCTACACCAATAGATCAAACAATGACGGTGGTTAAGCGACAAAATTTGAGCGGTTGCTCGGCAGTGGAATCGGAACCCGGAAAAGCCTAGAAGTTGGAGGCGGGGGAACCGTTGGGGGGTTGGGGGTTGGGAGGACGTGGGTGACGCCGGTCGCTGGAGATGAGTGGAAAAAAAGAGACCGGTAGAGCGTGACCTAGATCAAAGGGTGGCGGCTGGTTGGAAGAAGGCGGGTTGATGAGAAGTTTTGTCACGTGGAAAAAAGAGATCGGTGGAGGTGGCTGGCTACCAAACGGGCTAGGTCTGACGCAGGAACCGTGTTTTGCCTCGCCCCCATTTCTAACTAAATTTATTCTGAAAATAGGGTGATTCGGAATTTTTGTTGTTGCAAAGGTCCGTTTTGGCTGCCCACTAGATGCTGTTCTTGGACCAAACTGGTGTGTGCGGGCCAGACGGGTTCCGGGCTGGAAATACCACCCGACCCGGACGCTCGGACGCTGCAACAGAAATGGGTACAGTGCAATTATTGCAGGTGATAAAAGTGCGTCGTGATGGGTGCCGGCGAGGGCAGCGTGGTGGGTGCAGGTGGCCTGGGCGCATACGTGCCAAACGGTTTCCTCGGCTGGAGATACCACCCGACCCGGTTAGACGCTGCAACACAAATGAGTACAGTACAATTATTGCAGGTGATAAAAGCGCGTGACGATAAAATTGGCAAGTACGTACGTGTCTTTCCACGCCTGTTGTACTACGTGCAAGCGAAACCCGGTGTAGCCGCACATGGTCTAGTACGAAGTTGGCCACATGGACAGTGAAAGATACTGAGTAACAAATTCTCAGCCTCTACCGTGCCTTGCTACGGCCTACGGGTACAGTACTATGCTGCAGTAAGATGGTAAGAAAAGTAAACATTTGGGCATTTACGGAGACACGTCTCATCAAAGCCAAATCCACGACACGTACGTCCAGGAGTAAGAAAACAGAAGTTAGCCTCTAGTGTCGTGATTCGCCGTACAAGTACGGCGCTATCAGAGTTCACTTCTTTGATTGAGATCGACGGAGTACGGCGATCGGCATCATGTGAGTTCTGTTGCAGCCTCCGCTCCAGCTTAAACAGAAGGGGGCCAGAGCAGAGAGGGAGAGTAGAGAATAGCAGGATGAGAGTGGCGGTGGTGGGCGGTGGGGTGAGTGGGCTGGCGGCGGCGCACGAGCTGCTCGCCACCAGCGGAGGCGGCGTGGGCGTGACCCTCTACGAGGGGGAGGACAGCCTCGGAGGGGATGCCAGAACGGTGGCCGTCAGCGACGGCGCCGCCGGATCCGTCCAGCTCGACCTCGGCTTCATGAGCTTCAACCAGGTTGTTCATGGCTGACATATGTGTAGCTTCCTGCTTCCCAATATGAGTAGTCTCTACTTCTTTTTGGAGGATTTTATCATTTCCGATCCAAATTAATTGACTCAAGTTTTTCTAGATTTAGATGTATCTAGCACAAAAACAAGTCTAGATACATTCGAATCTAGACAAATCCGAGTCAATTAATTTGGATCGGAGGGAGTACTAAGCCTGTTGTTATGGGCCAAGCCTGTTAAGAGTTGGGTTTGCTTTGCGTTTACGGAGGGAAAAAAAGTTGGCTATTATTAAAGCTGGGCTTAAACTATGGTCCAGAACCAGTTGTTCGTCTCGTCCGACCCAAATGTCTTTTTTACCGAGTTTATTATTATGTCTCCCCGACTCCTCCCTCGCCTCTGCCACCGCTCGCGGCTCGCCGGTCCCGGTCTCGCCGGGGAGGAAGAGAAGCGGCTTCCGGTCCGGGCCATCCCTCCTCCCCAGTCAACGGCGTCGACCTGCACTCACTGTCTCTGCTTCCCTTCACCAGCCTCGCTCCCGGATCCGGCGACCACGACGGTCTGCCACTCAAGCTCCGACGACACCAACGCGCCAGGAAGCTGTGCCCCTCCACCACGGCCTCCTCCTTTTCTCGTGAGGTTCCGTCCACGAAGGCGGCCGTCCCTTCCGGATTCGTCCTTGTCAGCAACCGCCCTCCTGCTTCGCCGGCGAGCAGGCGCTGCTTGATGGCCCACTACGCGTGCCGAACAAGTGGCCGTCGCCGCCGCGGTTGCGCGCCATTGGTTGCAAACACGGCGCACTTGGGCTGGGGTTAAGCTGAATAAATGCAGTTTCCTGCTGTCAGCGAGCACTTGGGTTCAGCTAGCAGGTGGGGATTTCAGCTAAGATATATGTACCTCAACCTGTATTTGTTATGCATTTGATATAGTACTGTACTACTCTATGGTTGGAAATGCAGTTGTAGTTACAGTGCTATACAAGCCGGCTTATTAGTTTGTCTCAGATTAATCTGCACACAATTGATAATATTTTTTGTTTACTCTGATTAATTAATATAGGACTTCCTATCCCCCCACTAAACATGGAAGATCTTTCAAAACCTCCCTAAATTATAAGATGGAGTAATATTTTTTTGTTCCTCGCTAAGATTTTTGTTGTCAAACAAATGCAGGAAACATATCCCCACATGGCGGAATGGTTACAAGGGCTCGGGGTGGAGATGGAGAGATCGGACATGTCTTTCTCGGTGAGTACGCAATCAGACGACGGCGGAGGATGTGAATGGGGCAATGCCAATGGCATCTCGAGCCTCCTGGCGCAAAAAGCCAACATACTGAAACCCAGTTTTTGGCGCATGGTCTGTGAGATACGCAAGTTCAACAAGGATGCTCTGATGTAAGCACATGAGTGTCCAGTCCCTCAGTTCTCATACTTCCATTCGTAGCTGGGCATATATATGATATATCAATTAATTCGCTGGTTCGATCTTTGGAATGAAGGTACCTGGAGTACCATGAGCATAACCCTGATCTGGACCGTAACGAGACGTTGGGGAGGTTCATTCAGTCGCATGGATATTCCCTATTATTCCAAGAGGCTTATCTTGTACTGCTTCTAATCTACTTGCTGATGCCCTTTTTTAGTGTATCCGACAATTCTTCGTTTTGGCAAAATCTGACAGCAGGATTTCTGCATTCAATTTTCCATTTTCTTGTTTTTTAGTTATGTAAAAACTGTGAAAAAACACTTCAATTTCGAAATAAGTATGGAAAATTTAGATGAAATATTCAAATTATTATATGTAAAATATGGGCCTACTTAATGGCTAGTTTTCTGACCAGCAAGCAGGCATGCATGGTGCAGGGAACAGTAAGGCTGGTTATTAGCTTGGTACTCCCTCCGTCTCAAAATAGATGTCGTAAATTTGTCTAAATTTGGATGTATCTAGACACCAATTAGTACATAGATAGATACATCCAAATTTAGAAAAGTTTCCAACATCTATTTTGAGACGGAAGGAGTAGAATTTTTTGCGAATACAAACACACTGTGTTGAGCTTATGCCGTTTTGAGTTGGTGACATGAAAAATATATATTTGGTGCAGACTCCAGTCTGCGCAGGCATGTGGTCATGTTCATCACAAGGTGTTTTCAGCCTCTCCGCTTGCTTCGTGCTGTCATTTTTCCGTAACCATGGCCTTCTTCAGGTGCCTAGCCACTTTGTATACATGTTCCTAGCTTTCCCATTGCATTTGCATGCTTAATTTGTCTTTGTGCATCTGAAAGCTTATTAAGTCGCTGCACTCTCAGCTGTTTCATCACACCCAGTTGCCCACTGTCAAGCCTTGTTCGCAGTCCTATGTAAACAAGGTACGTATTGCGACCTATCAGCCTTGCTCAAAAGAGAACTCAGACATGTAGGCGTCAATACATGATATTTCTTTGGCTGCAGCCATACGCAGGGACTGAATAATGCAACTATTTCTCCTTTCTAGGTAAAAGGAGAATTGGAAAGCATGGGTTGTCGAATTAAAACCAGCTGTTGGGTCAAATCTGTTTCAAGTTTTGAGGGAGGTACATATGTAGTACATGCGTTATTGTTTGTTGATTGGCTGTACGGACAATGTGTATGTCATCATATATATTATCGATCCACTAACTGAAACAATCCTCTATCTTGACACTGGCGGCAGCTGGCTACAGAGTCTTGGAGAATGATGGTTCAGAGGAAACATACGACAATGTCATCCTTGGGGTCCATGCACCTAATGCTCTCAAAGTACTTGGAGCTGAAGCTACACATTTCGAACTGAAAATTCTAGGTGCATGTCAGTATGTCCACAGGTGAAGCCTACCTAGTACTGCTAACTGAACACATAAAGAAATTTTGATCTGATCTACTATATTGTCTGACACGATTATGTTCCAGGGACATATACCTCCACTGTGATCGAAATATGATGCCCCGAAATCCGTCAGCCTGGAGCGCCTGGAATTTCCTAGGGGCAACTAGCACCGGGTTTTCTGTTACTTACTGGCTAAACCATATTCAGGTAAATTCTTTGCTTTTCACATGCATGGTATAATGAATTAATTTTATTGATGACACATTTTTTCACCAATGGGCCCTGCCTCGGATTTATTACGACGCTGAAACCATTTTGTACGTCAATGCTACATGTCCTCAAGATTACGCATGCCTCCCCAGCAATAAGAATGAACCAAAGGATAAAGTCATTTCTGGGAAGCAATGCACCCATATTTTCATCACGCTAGAACACAATGTAGAGCAGGCTCACAGAATAACAGCAAATTGGAAGCTTCAGCCTAACCCCTATGAATAGATTACTTAACTATTAACTGTGGTATATATTTGTTATTTTTTTGCACTTCTAGGAAATTGAACCTGTCAGGCCATTCCTGGTGACACTCAACCCCCCTTGTGTTCCGGATCATGTACTGCTTAAATGGCGTACACGCCTTCCTGTTCCGTCCGTGGCTGCGAGGAAGGCTTATCTTCAGTTTGATCAGATCCAAGGAAAGAGAGGAATATGGTTTTGCGGGGTGTATCAAGGTAACTAGTTTCATAAATTCCAGTCTGTGGACAATTTGGTCGTTACAACTTTCATGTAGATGTACAATATATACTTCTACTACCTTATCAAAATTAGGTGTGAAATGATCTAAAGAACATTAGGTCTCAAATGCCTCTTCTGCCTTGGATTGCAGGTCATGGCTTCCATGAAGACGGATTGAAGGTATTTGCATGCACACCCTATCCATTTTCCCTTTTAGACCTCTCTCGCATAGTGACCATACTGTTATGTGCTAAAATTGGTAAGGGTCTGACAACTCTGGCATGTGGGTACCTTCCGAGTGAGCGGAGAGGGAGAGAAACAGAAGGGACTGGGCTGGATATACTTGATTATTCTCATTGTTTCATGATATCCTTGTTTACACACCCTCACGTATATGTTTTTAGTTTCAATCGCATGATTCAGAATGACTATATCATAAAATAAGTTATGTGAGTTCTTTTTGTGTTGGACATGTTGGGTCGATGTAGTCTGGGAAAGCAGCAGCTCAAGGTTTGCTTGGAAAGAAATGTGAGCTACTGCTGAACCCAAAGCAGATGATTCTATCATGGACTGAAGTTGGGGTGCGCCTTCTTGTTGCGAGATTTTTCAACCAATACATATCCATCGGGAACTTGATGTGAGTCCTTGTATGAGTCGATATACTACGCGATGTCTAATTATGATTATTTGTAACCATAATAATTTTTCGTGCAGATTGGTCGAAGAAGGAGGTAGTGTGTTCAGCTTTGGTAAAGCTTGCGACAAATGCCGTGTAAAATCTGTCATGCGAGTTCATGACCCCTTGTTCTATTGGAAGGTTATCTTCTTCTCTTTTTCGTCCTACACATGCATTTTTTTTAATTTTCTGATTGGCGATGCGTCCGTGCATGATTCTTAATTTCTTATATACTCCACTGCAATTGCTTTATCCAACCTTCTCATTTCAACTACATATGTTTATCCTGGCTCTGTCATGGGTTTTAGGTTGCAACCGAAGGGAACATTGGCTTGGCAGAAGCCTATATTGACGGATGTTTCTCTTTTCATGACAAGAGAGAAGGCCTTCTGAATCTTATCCTGGTAAAACTATACCATAGTCAGTTAGCTTATTTGTAGAGCTATTTCTTCTTTATTTTAGACCAAATCCATGATGCATTTCTTTGCAGATTATCATTGCTAACAGAGATGCGCGTAGGAACCGCAGCGTTGCCAGAAAAGGGTTCTGAAGCCTTCAATTGTCTACTAAAATCCTATGAATTGTTTGATAAAAATGAAGTAGTACCTAAGAATCTATGCGTTTGTGACTACTCATGCATATAAAATTGTTTGGTTTGCAGGGGTCGGTGGAGACCCTATCATGTAATAGCTGGTTTGGCATATGCTAAATACTTTTTGCGCGACTTCTCGAGGAAGAACACTGTGACACAAACTCGTCGAAACATCTGTCAGCACTATGATCTTGTCAGTACTCATGTCTCTTATTTTGTTATTACATCCATTCAGGATTAAGATAACTAGTTTCTTAGGTCAATTAGTAATACCAGAATTATTGAAGATCTTATTGAGTTGAGATTTTTGTGCTCATAACCTTATAAAAAACTTCTTATCATTCATTACTTTCCATACGTCTATAATAACAAACCAAATAGTACTAATAGTTCTGTCTTCTTATATATGTCTGCAGAGTAATGATTTTTTCTCGCTTTTTATGGACAAATCCATGACTTACTCTTGTGCAATTTTCAAGGTTTGTAAATCTTTTGATTTTATTCTGAAGCTTGTAGTTTTTGTAGAGTAGTTTTATTAATTGATGGACTAAAATTATATTGCTAGACGGAAGACGAAAGCTTAGAAGTAGCCCAGCAACGTAAGCTTGGCCTTCTAATCGCCAAGGTATTATTGCCATATCTCTGTAAACTTCTTCATAGATTGATTACTAGTTAGAAATGTTGTAACATGATCTGATGGTACTTCTTGCTTGCAAAATACACATTTAACCAAAGGCTAAAGTCGAGGAGGGGCATCATGTTCTTGAAATCGGTAGCAGCTGGGGCAGTTTAGCAATACAAATGGTTAAGGAAACTGGCTGCAAATACACTGGAGTCACTTTGTCAGAGGAGCAGCTTAAATACTCAGAGAAAAAAGTAAGAGAAGCCGGCTTAGAGGTTAGTTCTATGTTACTCCCTCCTTTATGCAATACCTGTCCAGTTTAATAGTTTATCAGTAATTACCTTTCTAGTTTCCACCATATGTGTTCACTTAGAAAGTGTAGTGTGAGTATTTTAGCCTTTTTATCCTCCCGACCTCCACCCTTTCTTGTAATATAAAGATTTGAGTGAATATGGCATTTGATAGGGGCGAACATGGCCCAGTTTTACCATTAACTAGATTTAGTTTGTGTTGACACCGTATTTTATTTTTGTTTTTGCGCTGTTTTGGTGGCTAGAGCTCGGGGTGCCGAGCCAGCCCGCGCGGGTTCGAGTCGCAGAAGCGTTCTTTGACCAACGGGGTGCTATCCTGTGTTACAAAACATGCTGGAGAGGTCTCATCTACCTAACAACGTATAGCCAAGGGAGGGATCCTTCCCCCGTTGGTCAACGTTTTTTGACATGTTTTTTTTTTAAACTAAGATTTTCATTAGAGAAACCACCCAAACCACATAGTTCTTACAGTGATAAAAGCAAAAACTCAACAAAGCAGCATAAAGCAGTTTTCAATGTTAATAATTTTTTTGCAGCTGCACAACCAACTACTTATTAGTTATTACAGAGACATGAACATAGGAGCCAACATCCCAAACTATTCTGAGGATCAAACAATTACATCAATTTGTTAACCTGCCAATCATTGGCACCCAGCCATGTCTTCTCATGTAAGCCTCTTTGACTATCAGCTTAATCATCAAGACCCCATCTTCTGAATTTTTGCAAAATCGCCCAAGCATCAAGGTTGCTGCACAACGTGAAAATCATGGTAGCTCGATCACTAGGATAGTGTTGCTTGACAGCATCTTCTATGGGGGTCATAAAGTTTGGAATGTACACAGTAATTTTGATATTTTCATGCTTCATAAGATCATCTGGATGGCTTCCCTAACAAAAGATCATCTGGATGGCTACACCAACTGAGAAAGTGGAACTTTACAGCAGCATATCTCGGAGTCGAGTAGTTTCGATTGACATGTATCATAGTAATTTACTACTTATGTATAAACCAAACATAGACATATTATAAACTACTAGCTATTAAACAAATATAGACATGCACGACGAATTAATATTAATTGTTTTGCCTCTAGCTTACTTCATCGGGGTGAAATCCTAGCTAACAATTTTACTGTCTATTGTTATTAAATTTTAGGAGCACATAACTTTTCTGCTGTGTGACTACCGTCAGATACCACCTGGAAAGTATGACAGAATCATAATCGTGTAAGTATTACTCCCTCCGTCCCAAAATAAGTGACATGAGTTTGTCTAGATTCGCATGTACCACATGTTTTAGTATATAGATACATGTGAATCTAGACAACCCAAGTCAGTTATTTTGGGACAGAGGGAGTACTATAATATGAATGTGTGATGTGACTCTGACAATACCTGTGCGCATGGTTATACTTACGTCTTCCTCTTCTGTAAATCAGCTGTATGATCGAACATGTTGGTGATGAATACATGGACGAATTTTTTGCCCGCTGCGAGTCTCACTTGGCTGAAGATGGCATATTCGTCCTCCAGGTTAGTACTGCAGGACTAATATCATTGTCAGCAACTAAGTATATCTCTAAACATCCTTATGACCTGATTTTGTCACCATTACGAACAGCAACTAAGTATATATGTATGTATGCCTTGTTTTTGGTGCACAAGAAGGATTAGGTCTTATGCTTTCGAATTGGCAGAAAAAGCCAATGAAAGATACTCCTTTCTATCCAACCAAGACCTTAGGTTTACACGATCATGAACTAACCTTTATCTGCAAATACATACATGTGTGTTCAGTTCATCTCAGCTCCAGAGGAACGGTACGACCAATACAGAAAAAGGCCAGACTTCTTAAAAGAATACATATTCCCTGGCGGTTGCCTTCCATCTTTGGCCCGTGTAATATCTGCCATGACAGTGTCATCAAGGTTCTGGTACGTTTTATATCAATCGATCGATGCTTGATTAATTGGTTACTTCATGCATGGTCATGGATGGATCTCGGTTGATTAACTAAACTCTCTCTGATCTTGTAGCATAGAGCATGTCGAGAATATTGGGCCCCATTTCTACCCAACTTTGATGTGCTGGTTCGACAACTTCATTACCAACAAAGAGTAAGTATCACTTGTCATTCACTATAGAGGAATACTTTTGTTACAGTTAAGAGCAAGACTAGCGCATATATCATATGTAAATAAGTAATTTGTTGTGAATGATTATATTTTTATAGTTGACTGGTCAGCTAGTATTAATAATTTCTTATCGCCTTTTTTCTTGTAGTCAAGTTTTGGCCCTGGGCTTTGATGAAAAGTTCATCCGTATATGGGAGTACTACCTCATATACTCCGCGGCTTCTTGCAAGTCGGGGGCAGTTAGAGGTTACCAGGTATCTATGTATATGTGTATGTTCTCTGTATACATTTACCTATATATGTTATTTCCAGACAAATGGAAGTCGTTTACTCCCTCCGGTCTTAAAAAGATGTCATTTTGGAAATTAGCATGGTCTCCCAAATATAGCCACCATTAATTTTCATTGCAGTAAATCATATATAATGAAATTGTTAAATGACGAAAGTGTATTCTTGAGAAAGACCTAAACATGTGATCACATATCAAATCAAAACATTTTATAAAATTTAATGACCAAACTTATGTCTGAACCTTCACCCTTTTTTGTGGAAAGGAGGTATTACTCTCCAGGTACTGATTGTGATGCCTGACTGGCTGACATATATTGCCTGCAGGTTGTTTTCTCTTGTCCAGGCAACAGTCGGCTCCTGCGCCTTGATGGCTAAAAACATATCCCTCTGCGCTCAGCTGTCGAACTGTTCTTCGTTTTGTAGTAGTGTCTTGTTAGACTTTCAGTTTGTGCTTATGGTCTGTAATCTTTAGTACCCTGGAGACTCCTCGAGTTGATATGGTGGTAGTAGGTTTTTTCCCGTAGGGGTGTTCGAGCCGAACACTCACAGCGGGTTTCCTACTAGTGCCCCAACTCGGCCTTTTAATAAGCCAAATCCTGGAATTTGTTGGTTCATAACTGCAGCCTTATCAGATGGTTTGGTCAGCTATCCTGTTGTTTTAATCATGAATGTTTAGTCTTGGTGACAGTGTATTGTTATTTATCAACAAACTTGTCGATACATGCATGTGTGTATGCAAGTGCTACATTATAGTCTGGTTAATTACTAGAATTTGAGAATTGAATGGAAGAAACTGGTCTGATTTAATATCTTCTAGAAAGAGTTGATGTCCAGGTTGTAGTTTTCAGTCTATTCCGTGTTCTGCTTTTGGCAGACTGGCACGGTAAACTGTAAGAGCACTAAGCTCCTAGAATCGAAGAGCTATGGTTGTTCATGGCGAAATCGCCCTGTTTTGACCACCTATCTATGTGTCTGCAATGGGGCCGTTTGCCTGTCTGAAGCTGAGCCCCGGCAGAAACTGCGAACCAACTCGATCCCCCACCACGTAATTTCTCCCTCGCGGTGCAGGTCGCCTGCAGTCCCCTCGCCGTGCTCGCTATCCCACCACGGTGAAACCCTATTCAGCCCTCGCTGCTTCACCGCTCAGCCACCGTCAATTCTTCTCCTCGCGCGTACGCGCTGATGCTGCTCTCCTCCCTTGTGGTGCTCGGCAGGAGGGGCACGGGCAGCCATTGAACCGCGCGAGTGGGCCCTCCTCTTTCCACTGGCGAAGCCGTCGTGGCAGATGGATCCTCCGCTCCACCGGTCAAGTCCTCCTCCCCTCCTGACCATTCTGTCTTTTTCGTGCAGGTGCTCCTCTGTCCGTCGGCCACTGTTTTTAGGATTTTTGCTCCACTTAGAGCATCTCCACTCGTAACGCGCATACGGGCTCTCAGTCGTGCCCCCTAACAAAATTTAAATATTCTAAATTTAGTAGAATTTTGAACAAACAGTTCAAACTTCAACAAAACTTAGACGAACAGTTTAAATTTAACAAAAAAAACGTCATCTAATGACGGCCACGGCCGATCCCGAGCCGGCGGTACATCGCCGTGGTGTAGTCGAATAGGCCGTCCTCGTCATCGTCGTCGCTGGGCGGCTCGTCCTTCACCGGCGGTAGGCGGCTGCACCCCTCGCCGCTCGTCCTGCTCGCCGGCCTCGTGGAAGGACCAACCACCCCCTCATCGTCGTCGATGTCGACGACGAGGCCATGGCGCCTGGCGCGCTCGGCCTGCTCCCGCCGCCAGTCCTGTGCGGACCAGCTGGCGACGAACTCGTCGGTGGCCGATCGGACAGCGTTGAAGGATGCCCGCTCCAGCATCCTCTGGCCCAGAAATTCTCCCGGGTCCTCGCCGTCCGCCAGCTGGAGCGCTGCCGCCTTGTACTCTGACGGTGGCGTCCACTCCTTCTTGGGCTCGGGCTCGGGCCTGTGCAAGTGGAGGCGGCGAGGGAGGCGCGCGGCGCCTGCACGGTGGGCTCGCCTGCTCGTCCTTCACCGGCGGGAGCGCGAGCATCCCCTGGTAGCGCGACGACGGCGAGGAGTACGGCGAGTATCGCGCTGGGGGCGAACGCGAGGAGGAGAAGGACGCCGACGGCGCGCGGCGGGGCCCCCAGCGGTTGCTGGCGGCCTGCTGGCAATCGCGCGGGATACACGGCAGCATCACCAACAGTGGGTTGTTGCCGTTGGCGATGTGGTCCAGGACCCAGGAGAGGGTGCGTCCCGGAGCGCTCCACCATCGCTTCCGGCCTTCGCTATTGAAGTTCGTCGGTGGCGGGCTGTAACTACCTCGGTGAATTACGCTCTTAGTTACATGCCTGGATGAGCGAAAGTGGTTAAAATAGTACGGTGGGGCCTGGGGCCACTCACGGTAGACCTTTCGGCCGTCCTAACCACTTTCAGAGCATCCGGACAAGAATGAGTGGCATAATCGGCAGGCGAAGGGATCAACTACATACACAAGTGAGTATGTATGCAAGCCACATACAACAGTCCTCAGAGCCATTCCAGCTAAAAGAAATAGAAATATTGCAATGCCATACGACAAGATTCAAATATCCTAGATAGAGATAATATTTTAGGATAGATCCTCATACATCAAACATCAGAGTATCAGGCGGAAGCGGAAAACAAGATCCGAGTACGGATAAGGAGCAAATCGGCATAAGATGCCCCATAAATAAACACATCCCGCCCACAGATCTCACAGATCCCCCATTCCCGGAATCTCTACACCAAGTGATCGTTGCCAACATCATCCGTCTCCTCCACCCAGTATCCATCTTGCGAGTACACATGTTCATCTGAATCAAACAATTTATCGTGTGAGACCCTAGGGGTACTCAACAAGACTTTATGCCTCTAAAGGGGACACAACCTGGGGGTGACGCAATGGCAGCAAAAGATAATAACTAACAAGTCTATAGATACTCGCTACCCATCCGCCTAACCAATGATAGACGGATGTCCGTGAATTAAGAACAACAGTTATAACATTATAATTAATAGATCCATCCTCCTCCTCGCTTACCAACGAGGAAGCGGACGAACAACCCCCATCTGTTGGCAGTGTTATTAACCATTCCATGAGTATTGCAATATTTACTAGTCAGGTACTCCGTCAATTTAAAAGCGGTACTTTAGTTACACTTGTCTATGATCGAGAAACCGTGCTCCAAGTCGTCCATAACCGCGGACACGACTTTCAGAAAGATTTACCCTGCAGGGGTGCACAAATAGCAACACACACTCGATCAACCTCGGAAAAACCAACTCAAAACCCAACGAGGCATTCACGACAAAGCAATCACAGGATTCAGTAATATTTTAGGGGGGCACCCCATTAAGCTACCCGCAACGAAGCTAGCTGACTCCAAGACGGACTCAAGGTTTGCGTTAATGGCTGTAAACGACTGGGAACCCGAAAGTGTGACTGGGCTTGTCGATACCGCGAAAACACTCCGCATCCAAAACAGTACAGGTGCTCCACGCACAATATTAAGTAAAACAGTAAGCATGGCATAAGTACAGAATAGTAACAAAGCCCCAAACTACTTTGTGGCCCCACGAAATAAGAATGAATCAAGCTCTGGCTCAGGGGGGTCCATAAGGCCTCCCGGATGTGGATAGTGCGAATAGTCAAGGAACAGGAATCAAGTACTCGGGGTCCTACGGGATACAAGTGAGCATGAAAAACCAAATAGCAGATATTGCTCACCGGTGCCTCTTTCATTAGTTATCCCATTACTACTCAGGTTAAGTTGTTTAGGTACCTCGTTATCCATCAGACACTCATATACCCTACACATGCTTTTCTACGACTCGCATGGCTCAAACAACTCCTGTAGTAATGGCTCATGGGATGGAGGAACAAGCTTCGGTGGGGTTTAAAAGTAAAGGCTATGCAGTACTTGGGATTCAATTTAATGCAATTGCGACTCAATGATGCAAGAATAAGATAGAGGCAATAGGTACTATATGTATGCAAGCATGTGGTAGTGCTTGCCTGGCAGCTCAGTTGAAGCGAGAGATGGATCTGGGTAGAACTCCTGTGATTCCTGGTAATTCTCCTGCTGGGCGTCTGTTCGAAGAAGAACCAAACAAACAAGGCCAACATAAATATAGTGCACAATCATATGAATAAAATGCGACAAGCAAACAAGCATGCCATGATGAATGATGCACAATTTACATGGCATTAATGTAGCATGGTATGGTGAGGTGTGGGGTACAAGAATAAAGCATTTTATTATTTATGAGGTCCAGTTTTATTGCCATAAATAGTTCTGATTTTTAATAATGACATGATGCATGCTTCAATTCAGAACAAGGGATGCACAGATAGAACGGGCTCGTTGCGCTGATCGATTTAGACATATTATTTGTCAAATTTGGAGTTATAGAATTAAAGTTATTAATTTATTAAGAAAAGGGCATTTTATTGTAATTTTAATCATCTCGAAATTTTAAAGTGGTCAAACAACATTTTGAATGGCGTATTTGAAATCCTCACATTTCTCTGATTCCAAAACATATATCATTTGTATTATTTGGATTTATAATTTAAAAGTTATTTTGAAACAGATTTGAATTTGTATTTAAACATTTTCTGAAAAAGTTTATTCAAAACAGATAACAGGAAAACTTTTGTTACCCAGCCCTACTCCAGCCCTAGTCACAGACATGTGGGGCCGCGTGGAGCTGGCGAAAACTGCGCGCAGAAGCTGTTTACACCGCGAGCTGAGCTAGCCCAAGTCGCTGACGGTGGGGCACACCGTTCCACGGCCCACATGACAGAGGCTGAGCCCACGGGGGCTGACAGGTGGGTACGGCTGGAGCGCGGGTTGAGGTATGCAAAATGCGGGTGCCTTTTTGTAAAAAGAACAGGGAGGCTGACCGGTGGGGCTCGGTGTACCGTGGGTTGAGGGCGAATTAAAAAGGGGGGCTATTTGTAAAGTGGCCACAGGCCCACTGTTCCTCTTCTCCACGTGCTGACGGAACTGATGGCGGAAAATCGCGGCGCGGTGGGGCTCGAACCCGCGACGTAGTGCGCGCGCGCAGGCGGCGGTGACCACTGGGCTAGGCGGGGTTGTTGGAGGAGAAGGGGGACGCGGCGCACAGCAGGCCGGTGCACATACACGTGCGTGCACAGAGAGCGCTCGGCTCGTGGATCCGCACGTCTAGGAAGAGCAAGACGAGGAGAGGGTGTCAGGGAGGTGCAGCAGCTCACCGGGGGTGCGACGGTGGCGGTGGAACGGGCCGAGGTGCAGGGGATCGACGACGGAGCTGGCGGCCGGCGAGGTTAGGGTTTCAGTGGGCGTGTCGACGTGCAGCTCGGACTGGGGCCCCTTCTCCACGTCTGCGGGTACAGGGACGATGCTGGGGAACGGCTTGTTCTCCCTCGGCGTCCAACACTCCACGCCGTCGGCTAGAACTGGTAGGTGGAGGTGGAGACCAACGGTGCGGCGGCGAAGGTGAGAGGGGTAGCGGTAGGTGGTGGGGAGGAGAAGGGCGAGGCCCTGGGGATCTGGGGAGTCAGAGGAGGCGTGGGGTAAAGATAAAAGCGAGGGAGAGAGAGGAGGATGCTATGAGGGAGCGGGGTAGAGATAAAGGTGGCTTCGGCCACCTTTCTTTCCTCCTTCACGTGCATGGCGTGGGCGGCCAGGCAGGGCAGGGGCAGGGGCTGTCAAGTGGGCCAGGCAGAGATCGAGGAGGGGCAGGCTCGGGCTGGGGCCAGCATGGCAGGGAGAAAGAAAGAATGGAGAGAGGGAGGCTCGGGTGTAGCTAGGTTAGCCTCGTCTAGGGTTTTGGGAGGGCTCGGGTTAGGTTTGGTTAGGGTTGGAGAGGGGTGACTAGAACCAGGGGTAGATGCCTCGGCATGGTGAGAGGAGGTGGTGAGTTGAGTGTTAGGGTAAGGGGTTAGGGTTTATACTAGAGCTAGGGTTAGAGAGATGGGTTAGAAAGGGGTTAGGGTTTGAAGAGAGAGAGAGAGCAACAAATGTTAATGGGTTTTTAACATGGTCATATGCAAGATCAAGCCAAGAGGTGAAAAGGGAGGGTGAGATGGAAAAGGTAGATTTTGTTTTATGATGAGAGAACCATATGGCTCATGTACCCTTTGCATGCAACAAATGCCCACAAGACAAAGAGAAGAAGCCTCTAGGATGATGGGGAGAAACACAAGAAAGAGAATCACTTGGTTTGGTTCCAAAAGACTAGATCCACTCCAAAAGCAAAGAAAACCAAGGAGAAAGGATGGGGTGCTTTGCATGGCCCATGCATAAGTATTAATTGCCATGTTTTATTCTTGTGAAAACAATAATAATATAACATGGCATGATTCCCTTGCATTACCAAAATGTGGAGTAAAGGCCAAGCAAAAGAAAATAGAATTGGATCCATCCCAACCCACATGAGCTAGATTAAATGCCAAAAGAAAATAAAAGCCCATGGGTAATAAGAATGGTGGAATTATAAGGTGGTGACAAAGAAAGGGGATGGAGTTGAATGAAAGATATGCCCCAACTCAATTTGGGCATCAAGCATTTATCAAGAGTCAAATACAATTTACCAAGAGCCAAATACAATTAATAATGCATATGAGAGAAGAACCAAATGGAAAAGGGTTTTACATGATGCTCAAATGCAAGATGGCATGATGACATGAGCATGATATAATTATGATGCAACAATTATGTATAGGAAGTAGCCATTATATTACTAAACCAAGTAGCATTACAATTGTTAGACAATTGGGATGCTACACGGGCCAACGTCGTCGTAGGCGTTGATGCGTTCCTCGTGCTGCCGCACGAAGAAGGCCGCCCACGCCTAGAGTTATCGGGATCCCACTGGGGGTCGTTGCACTCCTCCTCGGTGAGCGACCCCCAGTAGTGTTCGTAGATCGCGGCTCTGCGGGCCAGGCCGGTGGGGATGGGCGGCACAGGGAGGCCACCACGGCTCACCGCCCACCCCGTCGGAAGCCGAAAGGCCGACGGGACGGGGTAGCCGGCGCTCCATAGCGTCTACGCCTCGTCGACGTGGAGCCAGAGGGCGGCCAAAGCCGTTGACCGCCGTGCCATTGTAGTCCGCCATCACTGAGAGAGAAGAAGATGAAGAGCTTGGGGGAGGTTTGGGGAGGAGATGGTGGAGCTCGCCGTCGAGATAATGTGTGCGGCGGCAATAGAAACCGCCGCGGATTTTTATGATGGGGGAGGAGGGGGAGGCGAGCGGTGGGCATTAACGCCGCCCGTGCCCCATTGACGGGACACGTCGGCTGCACCGCCCGCTGCCGTTCGCTAGAAAGGCTGCGGCGAGCAGCGGCATTACTCGGCGCTGATGGCGAGGAAGAATACCGGCTCTATGCGTCTGCCATGCGGGCCAACTTTGACCGGGCGGGTTTGGCGCGCGTGCTCCCGTGCTGCATGTTTTACCGCTAGAAAATTGACAACGAGACAGCAATTTACAAGTGGTATTTGTTTAGGAAGATTTTGAATTTAGGAGCAGAAGAAGCCATCGGCTATTGGGAATTCAGAAAAAAAAATGAGATACACCTGCGGTACATCTGAGACCTACCAAAGGGGATCTTAAGGGGGATATAAATGCTTTCCCTTAGGAAAACGATACGGTTCCCCCGGTGGATCGGTCGCTGGTTCCGCCCGTCGCGTTGAACAAAAACAACGCACACACATAGCCCGTACGACCACACACGACGCACGCATCGCCACCTACCCGAGTAGTTTCTCAATTCCCCACCGAGTCGTGCCCTCGGTCGCCTCCCTCGCCTTCATCTTCCGGCCGCCAACTGCCATGGTGTCGACCCTGCCGCCCCACCTCTCGGACCTCAGCTCTGCCTAGTGCCGCCCTCGCCCCCTCCTGGTCGAGGCCCGTAGCTCGCCTCCCTGGTGCCGCTCCCTGAGCTTCTCTGCGCCGTCCTGCTGCAGATCAAGCTCCGATGCCTAGGGCCGCCTTCGAGTTCGTCGTCGATGCCTCCTTCCGCCTTTGGATGTATCTGTATGCCCTGTAGCCAGACCACCCGTCCTCGACCTCCATAGCAACGGTCTACACTTCCTCTTCGAGCGCACATTGCCCTGGACATTATTGCCTACTCCGTTCATGTCTCCCCGGCCTATATGTGTGCCGCGCGACTGTTTTTCTTTGACGACAATGCTACAAGAAGTGGTTGTCGTTGCTACAAATGAAGGATCGCGATGCTACCAATCAATGGTTGCATTTTTAGATTTTGCTACAGGGCGATGCTACAATAATAGGATTTTGCTGTTTCAAGTGTGGTAAGCCAGGGCACTGTCTGAATGATTGTACCACAGTTTTGCGTGATTGCTATCAGAGCCCTGATCATGTGTCTCGTGATTGCCATTTAATCACTGTTCCAAAACCGTTCATACTCACCTATGGGCTGGCTCATGAGCAGCTAATGTTCCAGGAGCTCCCATTGTCAGGTCAGATACGTCCACGAGTGGAAAACACAAGGCTTGGACGTGTTACTATTTCTGGAGGTCCTATGGATCATACCAGATGCTCAGTATAGGTGGGAGGTTCATCAAGTGGATGAAAATGTGTTTCGGGTGAATTTCCCTAGTAAACTGGATCTGCTATGGGCTCATCATATTGGTAACTATGAGGTCAAAAATAGAGAGACGTGCTACATTGTAGAAGGATAGAGAGAGATTGGCAGAATATGATGGATGATATTATTGAGCCTCATGGGCGAGTATATATAGACGTACATGGATCACCTTGGAGTACAAGACAAGTTAGGCTAGAATCCTAACTATCCTACACTACCTCAATTACCGCATACACGTATACTCTAACATCCCCCTGCAGTCGTAGCGGGAGCGTCGTGAACAACTGGAATGTCGCGGACGGTCAGACTAGAGAGAAACCGAAGTAGCATCCAGTGGGCTGACATCCCCTCGCAGTCCGAGCGGGAGTGTCGTGGACGGTGTCGCGGCGCGAAGCTTGGACTGTAGAGGATGCTGGTGAAGCTCAAGCGAGGTGGTAGCCCTTGTGCCGATGTCGAGGGAGCTGAGAGCGTGAGGCGGTGTCGTGGTCGGGGTAGCTGTGCCAGGGGTTGCCGTGGTCGATGTCGTGGCCGGTGTCGAGGTAGGCGCACTGAAGCCGCATGCGCATAGCACACGAGGAGGTTGAAGGAGACGCGTCGAGGCAGTCGTCGAGGGTGTCGATGCCGAAGTCGATGCAGTCCGAGCCATCGAGGACGAGGTGCGGCCATAGTTTTGCCAGAACTAGGCGCACGTCAGGGACGAAGGCATACTCCGGTTTTGCCAGAACCGAGTGATGGGTTCGTAGCATGGAAAACAAAAAAATTCTACCGCAAGAACGAACAAAACCCATATCTAATCTAGATAAAAGCCAAGATCTAATCTATTAGACATGTGCAACGAGATAGATCTGTACTAACCCTTGAAGATCCGAAAACCTTGTGCGAGATCGGATCTCGTGGTTGATGTAGACGATCACTTGCCGATCAGAAGATCGAGTAGACGATCCTTCCGGCGCCGCGTTCCGGCAGCGCTTCCGCAGTCGGTCACACGTGCGGAGTCGATGCAGACCTTCCTCTCCCTGTTCTAGCGAGCAGCGGAGGTAGTAGATCTCTCCATGGAATCCCAGCAGCACGACGGCGTGGTGGTGGTGGTGGAGTAGAGAATTCTGCAGGGCTTCGCCTAAACCTGAGCAGAGCGAAGGAGGAGGAGAGAGGCGGCTAGGGCAAGAGTGGAGAGGCCAGGGGGTGGCGCCTCCACCCCTCTATATATAGAGGGAGGGGTGCGGCCTAGGGTTCCCAACCCTAGGCCCACCTCCTAGGGCCGGCACACAAGGGAGGGGGGAAGGGAGTTTCCTTCCCCCCAAGTCTTCCCCTTTCCTTTCTTGGTTTTCAAGTAAAGTCCATGAAACCTTCTAGAACTTTCCAGAACACTCTGAAACCTTCTAGAATCCCCATATAAACACTCTAGAACATTTCCGAACCTAGAAAATGATCTCCATTATATGAATCTTATTCTCCGGACAGATCTGGATCTCCTCGTGATGTCCCAAATCCAATCCGAGACTCTGAATAACATTCGGTCTCCAAAGCACATTCCATATCTAACTAAACAGCATCGAACCTTAAGTGTGTCACCCTACGGTTCGTGAATATGCAGACATGATGGAGACACCTCTCCGATCAATAACCATCAGCGGGATCTAGAGATCCATGTAGCATCCCATCTGTCTAACATATGTAATGCTACATTGTCTAGTAATATAGTTGCTACTTCCTACATATAATTGTTGCATCATAATTATATCATGCTCATGTCATCATGCCACCTTGCATTTGAGCATCATATAAAACCCTTTTCATTTGGTTCTTCTCTCATATGCATTAGTAATTGTATTTGGCTCTTGATATATTGTATTTGGTTCTTGATAAATGCTTGATGCCCAAGTTGATTTGGGGGCATATCTTTTATTCAACTCCACCACCTTTTCCTTGACACCACATTATAATTCCACCATCCAACTAAATATGAGATTTGCACCTTATTGGGTTTTACCTCTAGCTCATATGGGTTGGGATGGATCCTTTTTACCACTCCACATGCTTCCATGCAAGCATCATGTTGTTTTCACATTTTTGATATGCGGAGCCACCTTTGCATGCTATGTGAGTGGCACCCCTCTTTCTAGCTTCCATATGGATTGTATTGGAATATTTGCTCATGTTTGGAATATTTTGAGGCTATTATTCATCTAGTGGAACATACACACTAGCATGTCCCAAATTATGTTCAAATATGATCAGCTCCATCTACTCCACATGGGACCTACTTTTAATTCCTTTTGCTTGACCTTTATTCCATATTTGGGAATGCATGGAAATAAATGCCATGGGATTTAATTTTGTTCTCACAAAATTAAATGTGGCATCTACTATTCATGCATGGGCTATGAAAATCCCACCATCATCCCCTCCTTTTGGTTTTTCTTGTATTTTTGGAAGTGGAGCATGGATCTTTGAGAGTACATTCATGTTGGCTCTATTCTTTTGCTTTTACCTTAAACCCTCACCTTCCTCTCCTTTTCACCCTCCATCCATGCATGATCAAGGGTGATCATAGCTAAGCCCTACCCTAAACCCCCTCTCTTTATTCCTCTCTCTAAACCCTAACCCTAACCAACAGTAGCACCCCAATTGTCTAACAATTGTAATGCTACTTGTCCTAGTAAGATATTGGCTACTCCATAGATATTATTGTTGCATCATAATTATATCATGCTCATGTCATCATGCCACCTTGCATTTGAGCATCATATAAAACCCTCTTTCTTTTGGTTTTTCTCTCATATGCATTATTAATTGTATTTGCCTCTTGATATTGTATTTGGTTATTGATATATTATGCAATGCCCAAGTTGAGTTGGGGGCATATCTTTTATTTCCATTCCACAACCTTTCTCTTCCACCACTTTATAATTCCACCATCCTACTAGACCATGAGCTTGTTTGTCTTTATTTTGGAGTTCTCTAGCTCATGGGCAATAGGGTGGATCTAATCCTACTTATCCTTTGCTTGGCTTCTATTCCACTTATGGGAAATGCATAAGAACAATGCCATCATATTAATATTGTTTTCACAAAATAAATCATGGCATCATTATTTTTGCATGGGCCATGCAAGTTTCTCCACCACCTTTTTCCTCCATTGGTTTTTCTTTGGATTTAGTGGATCCTATCTAGGAAAACCATCTCCTACCATTCCACCCCTCCATAGTCTCAACCATATCTTTTTCTTTTATTTATTTCTTCAAGCATGATCATATGAGCCTTTTTCCACCTAATTCTTTTCTTCCTCTTTCTTTCTTGTTTCTCATCCACATTAGCTCATGCAAGATCAAGCCCTATGGTTCTTCTTGGTTTGGCCTCATAAATCAAATTAAAATCTAATTACCTAATAAAACCTAACCTAGGTTCTCTCTCTCTCTCTCTAAATTACACTAAACCCTAACTCTAATCCTCCCTTTCTCCCTCTCACTAGCAAGACCACCTGGCCACCCTATCCCTGGCCACACCTAGCCACCACAACCCCTCCTTAACCCTAGCTAAACCCTAACCCGAGCCATGCCTCATCTAACCCTAGGAGATGCAGCTCTCTGGTGGGAAAATTACCTCAAGGCAGATCTTTCTGGTTTTCAGCCTACTTGGGAGCGGTTCACTGCTGCTTTCAAAGAGCAATATCTGTCAGAAATTGTCATGGAAAGGATGAAGGAAGTGTTTCTCAACCTCAAGCAGGGCACTGACAATGTCAACACC
Organism: Avena eriantha; assembly: GCA_910589775.1. Classification (NCBI taxonomy): domain Eukaryota; kingdom Viridiplantae; phylum Streptophyta; class Magnoliopsida; order Poales; family Poaceae; genus Avena; species Avena eriantha. Next base: position 15,671,019 of record OU342741.1, on the reverse strand, counting down.
TACATCAGAAACTTCATGAACCTGTCTCGTTATGGTGGCGATGAGATCTCTGATGACAAGAAGAAGCAAAAGAGGTTTCGGCAAGGCCTTAATGCTTCCATCAAATATGCAATCACTCATGCAAGGCCAGCATCTTTCCTGGAACTTCAACACACAGCTCTGCAGGAAGAAGCAAGTAGGCAAGTGTTTGAGGAGTCAAAGAAACACAGCGGTGATACAGCAAGCTCTTCTGCTATGACAGCTCCTTCTAAGCGTCGTGTCTGGGTTCCTAACACCCCACCGTCGCTCCCTGCTCCACCAAGACCTTCAAGCTACGCACCAAGGCCACCAAACTCCTTCACTGCGGCTCCCAGGGGCTACAACCACAACTACCCTGGAGCGCCTGGCGGAGTCCCTGGCTACGTTGCTCCACGTCCACCTGGTGCTTGCTATACTTGTGGAAACACTGGGCATCAGCACTGGAATTGTCCATTGAACAACAAAGCTCTTCCACCACCACCTCCAAGACCTACGGCAAGTGCTCCTATGATTCGTGCACCTCCACCTCGGGCTCTCAACATCAACACTAAGCCGGGGTCTACGGTTGCTCGTGCCAACTGTGTCAACGTCGCTCAAGCTGAGCATGCACCTGGAGTTGTCATGGGTATGCTTCCTGTTAACTCAGTTCCTGCACGAGTTTTGTTTGATTCTGGTGCTTCGCATTCTTTTGTTTCTCACAAGTTTGCTCATGAGCAAGATCTGGCTATGGTTCCTTTATTGCATCGTCTTGTGGTACAATCTCCTGGGTCAAACATGAGGGCTGCTCATATCAGCCATGGCAATCAAATTCAGATTGGTGGCTCTTCGTTTCTGGCTTCCTTAATTATTCTGGGAAATTCTGATATTGATGTTATCTTGGGCATGGATTGGTTGACAGCAAATGCAGCTGTGATTGATTGTGCTGAACGTTCGGTTTCTCTGAAAATTCCTGAAGGCCAGATAGTCTATTCTCCAAGTCTGACTCCTGCAATTCAGCTTTATTCATTGGCGGCTCTGAATGATGATACTATGGAAGGTATTCAGAGTGTTCCTGTAGTTTGTGAGTTTCCAGATGTCTTTCCTGAAGAGTTACCAGGTACGCCTCCGGATCGTGAGGTTGAGTTTGTCATTGAACTTGAACCTGGTACCGCTCCTATCTCCAAGCGGCCTTATAAAATGGGTCCTGCTGAGTTGGCTGAACTTAAGCGTCAGTTGGATGAACAAGAGAAGTTGGGTTTCATTCAGCACAATACTTCTTCTTGGGGTAGTCCAACCATCTTTGTGAAGAAGCGAGACAAGACTGATAGACTTTGTGTTGACTATCGGGCACTCAATGCTAAAACAATCAAGAATAAATATCCCCTTCCGCGGATTAATGATCTCTTCGATCAGCTAGCTGGAGCTGTGGTATTCTCTAAGCTTGATTTGGGAAGTGGTTATCATCAAATCAAGATTCGCAAGGAAGATGTTCCCAAAACAGCTTTCACCACCCGCTATGGCCTGTATGAGTACACGGTCATGTCTTTCGGTCTCACCAATGCACCTGCCACCTTCTCGAGGCTTATGAACTCGGTTTTCATGGAGTATCTTGATAAGTTCGTTGTGGTCTATCTGGATGACATTCTAGTCTATTCTAAGTCAAAATAAGAACATGAAGAACACCTTCGGTGTGTCCTAAACAAGCTTCGTGAGAATCGCCTGTATGCAAAGTTCTCCAAGTGTGAATTCTGGCTGCCTCAAGTCACCTACCTGGGTCACGTCATCTCTGCCAAGGGCATTGCCGTCAACCCAGAAACTATTAAGACAATTATGGACTGGCTTCCACCCATTAATGTCAAAGAAGTCCGAAGTTTCCTTGGTTTGGCCAGTTACTGTCGTCGATTCGTTCAAAACTTCTCAAAGATTGCGAAGCCTCTTACCGATCTCCTCAAGAAAGGCAAGAAATATCTTTGGACTCCTGCAGGTCAAGCAAGCTTTGAAACACTCAAAGAGAAGCTCACTTCCACACCAGTCTTAGTTCCTCCAGATACATCAAAGCCTTTCCAGATTTTCTGTGATGCTTCGTTGCAAGGATTGGGTGCGGTCCTTATGCAAGAAAAGCAAGTTGTTGCGTATGCATCTCGTCAGTTGAAGACGCATGAGATCAACTATCCTACACATGACCTCGAACTCGTAGCAGTTGTCTTTGCTTTGAAAGTATGGAGGCATTACTTGCTTGGCAACCGTTGTGAGATCTTTTCTGATCACAAGAGTCTGAAGTATATCTTCACACAGCCTGATCTCAACCTTCGTCAGAGGAGGTGGATTGAAACAATCAATGATTTCGATTTGACCATCAACTACACCCCAGGCAAAGCCAATGTCATGGCAGATGCTCTCAGCCGAAAAGCTTATGTCAACAACCTCATGGTGGAAGAACAACAGCCTCTCTTGTGCGAGGAATTCCGCAAGCTCAACCTTGAAATTGTGGATCAAGGTTATCTTCTGAACCTTCTAGCAACACCTCTCTTGGAAGAAAATGTCCGTTCCATTCAGCTTGGTGATCCTTACACTAAAAAGATCATCTCCAACATTCAGCTTCCGAAGTATGAGTCTTTCCACGTAGATGACCAAGGCACACTTTTCTTTGAACACCGGATGTTTGTTCCGAACTACCCGGGTTTAAGAGAGCAAGTTCTCAAGGAGGCGCATGATTCTGTTCTTTCTATCCACCCTGGAAGCACTAAGATGTACATGGACTTGAAAACACAATATTGGTGGCCTGGTTTGAAACGATATTGTGCCAAGTATGTCTCAGAGTCCGATGTTTGTCGCAGAGTTAAAGCTGTCCATCAGAAACCTTCCGGTCTTCTACAGCCATTGAAGCCTCCGGAATGGAAATGGGAGAAAGTAGAGATGGACTTCATCACTGGTTTTCCAAGGTCGCAGAAGGGCAACAATGCAATCTTTGTTGTCATTGACAGGCTTTCCAAAGTAGCTCACTTCTTTCCAGTCAAGGAAACAATTTCTGCAATTCAGTTGGCTGAGCTCTATATCAACAGAATTGTCTCTCTGTATGGAGTTCCTCTTGAGATCAGTTCAGACCGTGGAAGCATCTTCACTTCCAAGTTCTGGGGAAGTTTCCAAAATGCTTTGGGAACAAAACTAAACTTCAGCACAGCTTACCACCCTCAGTCGCAAGGACAAGTTGAAAGGATCAATCAGATTCTAGAAGATATGCTCCGTGCTTGCGTTATCTCTTTCGGCATGAAGTGGGAAGAATGTCTTCCTTATGCTGAATTCTCTTACAACAACAGCTTCCAGAAAAGTCTAAAGATGGCACCATTTGAGGCTCTCTATGGTCGCAAATGCAGAACTCCAATTGGTTGGTCGGGCGCAGGTGAAAGAATATTGTTTGGCCCCGACATTGTAACTCAAGCGGAGGAGAAAGTTCACATCATTCTTGAAAATCTGAAGATTGCTCAAAGTCGCCAGAAGAGCAATTATGACAGAAAGCACACGGACATGGAGTATGTCCCTGGTGATCTCGTTTACCTTCGTGTCACTCCCATGAGAGGTACGCACCGCTTTGGTATCAAAGGAAAGCTGGCTCCTAGATACATCGGTCCTTTCAAAATTCGTGGAAGAAGAGGAGAAGTTGCTTATGCTCTTGAGCTCCCCGAACAACTCAAAGTCCATGATGTTTTTCACATCTCTCAACTCAAGAAGTGCTTCAAGGATCCCGGCAGGACCGTGGACCATGAACTCATTAATCTCCAAGAAGAACTGTCTTATCAAGAACACCCCACAAAAATTCTTGAAGTCGCAGAAAGAAGGACTCGCAACAAGTCCATCAAGTTCTGCAAGGTGCAGTGGTCGCACCATTCCGTTGATGAAGCAACCTGGGAACGTGAGGATGAGCTCCGTGCCAAGTATCCTACCTTCTTTGAGTCTTCTTCTTCCTAGAATCTCGGGGCGAGATTCCTGTTTAGTGGGGGAGAGTTGTAGCACCCCAATTGTCTAACAATTGTAATGCTACTTGTCCTAGTAAGATATTGGCTACTCCATAGATATTATTGTTGCATCATAATTATATCATGCTCATGTCATCATGCCACCTTGCATTTGAGCATCATATAAAACCCTCTTTCTTTTGGTTTTTCTCTCATATGCATTATTAATTGTATTTGCCTCTTGATATTGTATTTGGTTATTGATATATTGTGCAATGCCCAAGTTGAGTTGGGGGCATATCTTTTATTTCCATTCCACAACCTTTCTCTTCCACCACTTTATAATTCCACCATCCTACTAGACCATGAGCTTGTTTGTCTTTATTTTGGAGTTCTCTAGCTCATGGGCAATAGGGTGGATCTAATCCTACTTATCCTTTGCTTGGCTTCTATTCCACTTATGGGAAATGCATAAGAACAATGCCATCATATTAATATTGTTTTCACAAAATAAATCATGGCATCATTATTTTTGCATGGGCCATGCAAGTTTCTCCACCACCTTTTTCCTCCATTGGTTTTTCTTTGGATTTAGTGGATCCTATCTAGGAAAACCATCTCCTACCATTCCACCCCTCCATAGTCCCAACCATATCTTTTTCTTTTATTTATTTCTTCAAGCATGATCATATGGGCCTTTTTCCACCTAATTCTTTTCTTCCTCTTTCTTTCTTGTTTCTCATCCACATTAGCTCATGCAAGATCAAGCCCTATGGTTCTTCTTGGTTTGGCCTCATAAATCAAATTAAAATCTAATTACCTAATAAAACCTAACCTAGGTTCTCTCTCTCTCTCTAAATTACACTAAACCCTAACTCTAATCCTCCCTCTCTCCCTCTCACTAGCAAGACCACCTGGCCACCCTATCCCTGGCCACACCCAGCCACCACAACCCCTCCCTAACCCTAGCTAAACCCTAACCCGAGCCATGCCTCATCTAACCCTAGCCGAGCTACCCCTCCCTCTCTTCTCTCTTCCTGACCCGAGGGCCCCTCCAACCGAGCCCCCCCTGCCTGTCCCTCTCTCCCAGCCCCACCTGCAACCCCAGGTCGAGCCCCAGCCGACCGAGCACGTGCTCGAGGAGAAAGGAGAGAAAAGGTGGCACCGAGGCCACCTTATCTCTGCCGTGCCCCGCCAGCCTTCCTCCTCTCTCCCTCTCACTTTTCCTCCCTCCCCACGTCTCTCTGGCCTCTCCCAGATCTGCCCGAGCTGCCCCTCCTCCTCTCCTTCTTCCTCCCCGACGACAGCTTCTGCCATCGGTCGTCGCCAGCACCACCTCGTCCCCTTCGTTCCAGCCGCCGAGCTCGTCGTGGAAGAGGCCTGGAGGATCGAGGACGTCCCTCTGCGTCACCCCGTACACGCTGACTTGGACGAGGAGCTCCCCAGCACCGCCAGTACCTCGCCGCACTGCAGCAAACCCTAGATCTGGGCGCTAGCGATCTCGACGCCCCGACGCTCCTCGCGTCGATCCGAGCCCGCCGTCGAGCCCGCGGTGAGCATCTCTTCCCCTCTGACACGGTCCGCCTCGCCGTACCGCCCTAGCGCCGCCGATCGTTTCATCGAATGCCCGCCGCGTGCCAGAGCACGCCGACATCTGCAGCCTCCCCACGCCGCGCCACACCCTTGATCATGTTACGATGATTTTCCACTTCACTTTGAAATTCCTTAAACTGCTTGAAAGTTTCGGACTTATGTTTCATAAAGTATACATACCCATATCTACTTAAGTCATCCGTGAAAGTGAGAACATAACAATATCCACCACGCGATGCTACACTCATTGGACCGCACACATCGGTATGTATTATTTCCAATAAGTCTATAGCTCGCTCCATTATTCCAGAGAATAGAGTCTTAGTCATTTTTCCCATTAGACATGCTTCGCATCTTTCAAGTGATTCAAAATCAAGTGATTGAAGAAGTCCATCAGAATGGAGTTTCTTCATATGCTTCATTCCAATGTGACCAAGACGACAGTGCCACATGTATGTAGAATTATCATTCAATTTTGTTCGTTTAGCATCTATGTTGTGAACATGTGTATCATTACTATCGAGATTCAGTAAGAATAAACCATTCATCTTAGGTGCATTACCATAAAAGATATTACTCATATAAATCGAACAACCTTTATTCTCGGACTTAAAAGAGTAACCGTCTCGCAATAAACAAGATCCAGATATAATGTACATGCTTAACGCAGGCACCAAATAACAATTATTCAAATTTAAAACTAATCCCGAAGGTAGATGTAGAGGGAGCGTGCCGACGGCGATCACATCAACCTTGGAGCCATTTCCAACGCGCATCGTCACCTCGTCTCTCGCCAGTCTTCGCTTATTCTGCAGCTCCTGTTTCGAGTTACAAATATGAGCAACCGAACCAATATCAAATATCCAGGCACTACTACGATTACTAGTAAGATACACATCAATAACATGTATATCGAATATACCTTTTTTCTTGATGTTGCCGTTCTTCAGATCTGCCAGGTACTTGGGGCAGTTACGCTTCCAGTGACCATCACCCTTGCAGTAGAAGCATTCAGTTTCAGGCTTAGGACCAGCCTTGGGCTTCTTAGCAGGTGCGGAAGCTTTCTTGCCATCCTTCTTGAAGTTGCCCTTGTTCTTAGGCTTGCCCTGTTTCTTGAAATTGGTGGTCTTATTGACCATCAACACTTGGTGCTCCTTCTTGATATCCACTTCAGCAGTTTTTAGCATGGACGATAGTTCAGGCAACGTCTTGTTCATGCAGTGCATATTGTAGTTCATCACAAAGTTCTTATAACTTGGTGGCAGTGATTGGAGGACACGGTGAATCCCTAACTCATTAGGAATCATTATCCCCAACTCTTGGAGCTTGTTTGCGTGCCCAGACATGGTGAGCACGTGCTCGCTAACGGAGCTACCCTCTTCCATCTTATAGTTAAAGAACTTTTCGGAGGCCTCATAGCTCTCCACGGCCGCGTGAGTCTCAAAAATCAGCCTGAGCTCCTTAATGATCTCAAACGGGTCGTGGTGCTCAAAGCGCTTCTGAAGCTCCGTTTCTAAACCATACAGGATGGCACACTGAACTATGGAGTAGTGATTTTTCCGAGTGGCGTAAACATTCTTTACATCATCGGTGGCATCTTCTGCAGGTGGGTCACCTAGCGGTGCTTCAAGCACATAGGTCAACTGACCAGCCCTGAAGTTGCTTCCATTGTTCTTAAGATTTTCTTTCTCTAGGAACGCATTGAAATTGATGGAGAGGTTTGCCATAATCTACAACAAATTTGCAAGTAGTTTAGACTAAGTTTATGATGAATTGAGTTTGATCTAAATTCTTTAAATTAACTAGGTGAACTGCCACTCAAACAACATCCCTCACATCGTCTTAGTGATTACACGAACCAAGTCCACTACACCAAGTCCGATCTTCACGAGAGAAGATGTAGTTTTGTCGGCGAACAATCTTCATGTTCATCATATCATTTATATGATTCATGCTCTAACTTTCGGTATTCCGTGTTCCGAGACCATGTCTGTACATGCTAGGCTCGTCAAGATTAACCTTAGTTTCCGCATGTGCAAATCTGGCTTGCACCCGTTGTATGCACACGTAGAATCTATCACATCCGATCATCACGAGATGCTTCGAAACGACGAGTCTTAGCAACGGTGCCGACTAAGGGCGAACACTTTATTACTTGATATTTAGTGAGAGGGATCATCTTATAATGCTACCGTCGCGATCTAAGCAATACAAGATGCATAAAGGATTAACATCACAGGCAATTCATAATTACTGTGATATGATATGGCCCTTTCTTCTTATGCCTTTGATCTCCATGTCCAAAGCACGGACATGATCTCCATCATCACCAGCATTGCGTCAAGGTCAGTGGCGCCGCTTCATGGTTGTCCATCATCACTAGCAACTATTACAACTACTTGGAATAAAGCTATTACAAGATGAATAGATACGCAGGTCTTAACAAAATTAAAGACAACCATTAGGCTCCTGCCGGTTGCCATATTACAACAAGGATCATTGCATACATCAAATATAATCACAATCACATGATGGCCATATCACATCACAAAACCCCTACAAAAACAAGTTAGACGCCTCTAATTTTCTTTGCATGTTTTATGTGGTTTGGGGCTTTCGAATAAGAACAGATCTTACCTACGAAACTGAACCACAACGTTGATACAAGTGCTATCAAGTGCAAAGTGTAAATTGGATCTATACTATGGTGAGAGAGACAGACACCCGCAAAGCCACTTGTGCAAAGCAAGTTACACGTCAAGCGTGGAGCAAGTCTCATGTGCGATGACATGTAAGGTTAGCCCGAGCTGCTTCACCCCACCATACCGCAAGATGCAAAGTACACAAAGCAAAAGACGACACGAGCACCAACGCCCACAAAACCATTGTATTCTACTCGTGCAACAGATCTACGCATAGACACGGCTCTGATACCACTGATGGGTTCGTAGCATGGAAAACAAAAAATTTCTACCACAAGAACGAACAAAACCCAGATCTAATCTAGATAAAAGCCAAGATCTAATCTATTAGACATGTGCAACGAGATAGATCTGTACTAACCCTTGTAGATCCAAAAACCTTGTGCGAGATCGGATCTCGTGGTTGATGTAGACGATCACTTGCCGATATCAAGATCGACTAGACGATCCTTCCGGCGCCGCGTTCCAGCAGCGCTTCCGCAGTCGGTCACACGTGCAGAGTCGATGCAGACCTTCCTCTCCCTGTTCCAGCGAGCAGCGGAGGTAGTAGATCTCTCCACGGAATCCCAGCAACACGACGACGTGGTGGTGGTGGTGGAGTAGAGAATTCTGCAGGGCTTCGCCTAAGCCTGAGCAGAGCGAAGGAGGAGGAGAGAGGCGGCTAGGGCAAGAGTGGAGAGGCCAGGGGGTGGCGCCTCCACCCCTCTATATATAGAGGGAGGGGTGCGGCCTAGGGTTCCCACCCCTAGGCCCACCTCCTAGGGCCGGCGCACAAGGGAGGGGGGGGAAGGGAGTTTCCTTCCCCCCCAAGTCTTCCCCTTTCCTTTCTTGGTTTTCAAGTGAAGTCCACAGAACCTTCTAGAACTTTCCGGAACACTCTAAAACCTTCTAGAATCCCCATATAAACACTCTGAAACATTTCTGAACCTAGAAAATGATCTCCATTATATGAATCTTATTCTCCGGACAGATCCGGATCTCCTCGTGATGTCCCAGATCCAATCCGAGACTCCGAATAACATTCAGTCTCCAACGCACATTCCATATCTAACTAAACAGCATCGAACCTTAAGTGTGTCACCCTACGATTCATGAATATGCAGACATGATGGAGACACCTCTCCGATCAATAACCATCAGCGGGATCTGGAGATCCATAACGGCTCCCACATACTCAACGATGACTTCGTGATCAATAGAACCATTAACAGAAACCAATTCCCTTTGTCACGTGATACTCTACTTATCCGAGGTTTGATCGTCGGTATCTCCATACCTAGTTCTACCTCGTTACTGATAAGTACTCTTTACTCGTTCCATGATATGTCATCCCTTGTGACCTAGTCACATGCTTGCAAGCTAACTAGATGACATTCCACCGAGAGGGCCCAGAGCATATCTATCCGTCATATGGATGGACAAATCCCAATCTTGGTCTATGCGCTTAAACACATACTTTCAGAATACCCAATGATACCTTTATGACCACCCAGTTACGAAGCGGTGTTTGATGTCATCAAAGTACCCATCCGGTGATGGTGATTAACATAACCTCATGGTCGAAGGATTAGGTTACTATGCATTTGAAAGCTTGTAGCAATACGAACTTAATGACTTGATCTTATGCTATACTTACTATGGGTGTGTGTCCATCACATCATTCTCCTAATGATATAACCTTGTTATCAATGACATCCAATGTCCATGATCAGGAAACCATGATCATCTATTAATCAACAAGCTAGTTCAACAAGAGGCTTACTAGGGACTCTTTTACGTTTACAAAACACACATGTATTAGTGTTTCCTTATAATACAAATATAACATGGGGTGTAAACATTCATCATAAACACAAAGATATAATAATAGCCACTTTTATTATTGCCTCTTGGGCATATCTCCAACACCGAGTACGCAAGAAGAACTCGTCGGTGACGTGGTCGAAGAAGACGTTGTCGAAGCCGATGAAGACGAGGCATCCGGTGCGAGTTTGCCAGACTCGGGAACGCGTCGGGGACGAAAGCACTTCTGGTGTTGCCAGTACCGGGCATGCGAGGGGTGGGAACCATCATGAACTTGTCGCCATGTCAGAGGGACTAGCAGAGGAGGCCTCCGGAATCGTCGCGGTCGCAGATCGACGAAGATGTCGACCCTGCCCGCGGTTCTTGGAGTAGAGTAGCAGGTGGTGTAGATGGGGACGAGGCAATGACGCGAGCGACGAAGTCGAGACAGTCGAAGATGTAGAAGGCGGCGGTCCAGCGGCGGCCTGAGTGCTCATGCTGGACGCCTAGAGGGCGTGGGGTAGTCGGCGGGACCTGCGATGGAAAGAAGTCAGCCTGCAGGTTACCTAGTGGAGCGCGGCGGTGTTGTCGAAGTAGAGCCAGGCGCGGACGGTGTCGACGCGAACGAGGTCAACACGGACGGTGTCGTAGGCCCTGGCGCCGTGGGACCGGGTGAGGCGACGAAGACGGGCGCAGACGGCGGTGATCCGCGCCGTAGGAGAGGGCGCAGTGGAGGCCGAGGGCGTCGATGCATGGGCACGGTAAAGTAGACTGTGCGCAGCAATGCCACGACCCGAAGGCGTGGCGTGGCTGCAGGGCGCGAGTCGGGGCAGCAGTTGGAGGCCACCGGCGCGTACGCGCTTGTGAGGTGCGTTGGCAGCCGATAGGCGAAGACCAAGGCGACGGCGCTGTGACCCGAAGGGGCGACGCAGCGGCAACCCGTAGCTCGATCGGTGGTAGACGCGTGCTCGAGGACGTGCTTGGCGTAGACGGGCGCTGGACCGGTTGATCAGACCGACGGTGTGCCGTATGCACCATGGCGTGGACGACGCGTAGATCGGAGTCGATGGCGGGCGTTGTCTATGCTGTCCCGGGCGATGACGACGAAGACGATCCGAGGGGGGTCGGCCACGGCAGCCTCCCGAGGAATCTGCAGCAGCCGGCCGCGGGGCGCGACAGCTTGCCTTGAGGCCGCGACAGCCTGCCAAAGCAGGCACGGTGGCGGAGATGGCAGACGCACGGGCGCGGTAGATCGTCGATGCCGATGGTCAGAGTAGAGGCGCGGCGATGACGACGGCGGTGGGCAACTCAATCCGATCTAAGATCGGTAAACCAAAAAACAAAACCGATCAAGAGATCAGAAAAAAAGACTTGCAGGACAGCCGATCACGGATCGGCGGACGAGCCCTGCGTACGGGTCACGCGGCCCCCGGCGGAGATCATGGAGATCGACCTCCCTGGGGGCGGCGCGATGCGGAAGCGCGTGCGGCGACTAGATCAAGGATCTTGTCGCTCTGATACCATGTAGAAGGATAGAGAGAGAGAGATTGGCGGAATATGATGGAGATATTATTGAGCCTCATGGGCGAGTATATATAGGCGTACAGGGATCATCTTGGAGTACAAAATAAGTTAGACTAGAATCCTAACTATCCTACACTACCTCAATTACCGTGTACACGTATACTCTAACATACATGTCTTCCGATTTCTGGAAAAGAGAGGTTCAACCTATTTGGAGTGCTGATCATATTTGGCCGAGAGTCTATGATCTCCCACCACGTGTTCTTGATGATTTCCTAGGGCTATGGGCTATTGGTACCCTTTTTGAAAAAACTTTGGATATTGACATGGAGTATACATGAATGATTGAAGTTTTGCGTAGGCTGAGGTTTGAGGTGGAAGGGCAACCACCGAATCCACCAAATGATGTTACTATGACGGATGCACCTCATGATGAAGATGCTAGAAATCATGAGAGAGGCAATGATGACATGACTCGGGATGAGAAAGAGTCTAAACGTATCAAGGGTATGGATGATGCAAACAATGGGGGTGGAAGTTAATGGAAATTCGGTGCAAGAAAATGGAAGAGTCGTTGAGTTGAAAGTCGGTGAGTTCATGCTATGTGCGGTGAATGACCAGAAACCATAGTGTCTTTTGTGTTACCTCCTGTTGATTTTGACCTGCCGGTGTCCTTTGCCAAGTGCGCTGCCATGAGCGGTATCGCGGGTGTGCAGGAGCCTGTCGAGTGCATCGGGCAGCCTGCCGTGGAGCGGCAGCTTACCATGAATGTCGTGTCACAACCCTCTGCCGCAAATGATGGTACTGAGATGGTCGCTCCGTCCCATGTGGAGGCTGTCTCTAACGCTATTGATACTCCAACAACGTCGTCGCGGGCCTCTAGTTGGGGTTCTGCTCTGTCCAAGACGGAGGCTTTGGCTATGTCGTCATCAACTGCGTCCTCTCCCATCCACAATAGACCAGGTGGGTTTGTTGATGGGGTGGCCGGGCCGCTCTTGTTTGCTCCGACTGCGGCTGGAGGGCCGTCTGTATACTTTTCAACATTATTGCGGATATGTTGGCTATCTTGATTGCAAGAGATAAGGAAGATGGGCAGGTTGGAGGCCTTATTCCTCATCCGGTTGAGGGTGGGGTCTCCATCTTATAGTATGCCTTTCGGGATTAAAAATAAACTTTCATAAAATCGTTTTTTTTTTTGCTTTGGTGAAGCAAAAGACATGGAAAATGAATATAAACAAATCTTGGTGATGAACCTAGAGGAGTGCATTGGCGCGTCCTCCAGGGAGGGCGACGACGACGGGTACCTTCTCAGACTCCTTGAGCGGTAGAGGCTCCGGCCTCGTTCGGCCACAAGGGCGTGGAAGAGAGGATGGACGAGAGAAGGATAGATGGGGGTAGCTGGTGTGGCCGCCACAGGAGATGTGACGGCGGGGAGGAGGAAGCGCGAGGGTGGCTGAGGAGGAGAGAATGAGGAGGCAGAGATATTCCCCCCCAGGCCTTGATCTAGGTTTTCACTCCCCGGTGTCACAGACTCGTTCACGCAAAACTACATGTACCCACCTCGTTTACTTAGCCCCACGATCACGAAGCCCCACTCGTCATGGACCGATTCAGCCAATCAAGAAGTGAAAAATAAAACAAGCACATCTGACGGTGGTAAATGACCGTGGGGATGAAAACGACATTGTTTCAACAAATCAGATGGCTCAGGTGAGTGCACACATTGGGAGAGTCTCTCTCTCTCTCTGGGAAATAAATCCCCTCTCTCTCTCTTTAGAACTGCCTTGCACACGATGTTCGATTTGTGGACGACACGGACATGGCTGGGACAAGAAAAAACCATCGATGCAAGGCACCGCATGCGTGCAAACCCGTCGTGTGCAACTTGTCAAAACAAAACAAAAAGCGTCGTATGCAAATCGTCCACGGAACGTGTGTGTATAGCACTGCTCCTCTCTCTTTTTGTGTGTGAGAGAGAGAGACTCTGATGACCATGCATCAGCATGGACCGGTGCGGTGTAGCTAGCTGCGCGTGGCTCAATCACTGAGAGAGATCTGCGCCGGCGGCAGGAGACACGTGGAGTGCTCTGCTCTGCTCCTCCTGCCAATGATAAGAGTGCATGGCGACGAAAGTGGTCAGTAGGTGATTTTACTCGCCTGCTGTACTGTACGTGCAAAATTAAACCATGGACGCCTGATAGTAGTCACGTGCGTGATGACAGACCGAAAGTCCGAAACGCGGCCGGTGTATGTCCCCTTTGGATGCTGTTACTCAATGGCTTCCTCGTGATTTTGTACGTAGGAGGCATGGATCTGAAAGAGTTCCCGTGATTTTGTACTATGGTACCCGAGATCAATATGATGATCCACTAAGTACTATTTTCATACTACTAGATCTTTTACGGTACAATTTACTACTGCTGCCTGGTGGAGTAGTATTGCAACAGATCCAACCGTTCATCTTGTAATAAAGCAAAATCCACTAGAGGATTAATTAAGTCCTCTATCTTAACATGCAGCCTAACCATATCATCATCAACAATTTGCAGCCGTCCGATTCTCATCCCAGCTCTCGGCTGTGACCATGTGATCTGGTCGCATGTTTAACCAAAACCGTGTGCATCGAATGTCTCCAATCCTGATCTCCTCGCTCCACGTATGTAGACCAGGGGGACTGACCACCCGACCCTCTCAGACGCGGCAGCACATGTGCCTACACTGCATTGGTGCAGATGATAAAAGCGCATGTCGATAAAACTGGCCAGTAGTACGTTGCTCTTTTACTTGTCTGCTGTACGTGCAAGCAAAACCGGTGTAGCCGCACAGGCAGCCCGCACATGGCCGGGTACGAAGGTCCTGGGTAACAAATTCTCAGCCGCAGTAAGAAAAGAACATTTGGGCAGTAAGAAAAGAACATTTGGGCAGTAAGAAATATTTGGATTGGTTGGTTTTCTAGCAAATCGGTACACAGATCTGCTCACCACGTCAGCCCATAAGTAAACTCTCCCGTATGTGTAGCATTAGTGGCTTTTTATTGATCTTTTATTACTGGCTTTTTATTGGGATGTTGAATGAGGCATATCCAGCGGAAAGTGTCTTTGACTTTCGAGATCCAATGCTCACTTCATTTTACAAGTTTCAAAAAAAAATATGTACAAAGTTTTGAAAATATTAGAGTTTTCTTTTCAACGTAGTCAATGTTATAAAATCACAACACAAAATTCTTTGTATTGTAGGCTTATAAAAGTGATAAATTCCAATAAAGTTTGGGGATTAAAGAAATGCATGCACAAATCTACAATTTTGTCATTTTTGCATAGGTTAGACCTTCTCCTATATTTGACACATGTCTATCTTTTCAGTTTTCTTTTTTTCGTTTGTTAATTAGTCTTTTTTCTAACCATTATGTATAGAGGTAGGTCTACCCTTCAGAAATATAGACATGGTCCCGTAGGATTTTTTTTTCCCTGGTCCAGAACCTCCGAAAAAAAATAAAAAATAAAGGTCCAGAGCCAGTTCTGGTTCGTCTCGTCCGAGGGAGAGCAACCGAGCGTCAGACCCAATTTCCCATATTTTTTGTACCAACAACTACCAAGTACTCTCCCAGTCTCCCTCCTTCCTCTAACAATGCTCGCGGCTCGCCGGTTTCGGACTCACCGGCGAGGTGAAGAAGCAGCCTCAGGGCCATTCCCTCCTCCACAGCCGGCGACGGCGACCTGGGCTTCCTTTCACCAGCTTCGCTCCCGGATCCGTCGACCAGGACGGTCTGACGGCGTCTGCCCCTCAAGCTCCGGCACACCAACGCACCAGGAAGCTGTGCCCTCGATGGCTTCCTCCTTTTCGCGGGCGGTGCCGACGAAGTGGCCATCGCCACCACGGTGGGTGCCATCGTCGAGCACACGGCGCGCTTGGGTTGGGGTTCCTGCTGTCAGCTAGCACTCGGGTTCAGCTAGCAGGTGGGGATTTCAGCTTACAATCGGGTTCAGCTATCAGGTGCAACATATGCATCTGAACCTGTACTGTTATGTTTTTTATACTGTTACAACTACTATAATGCTTATGATTGAAAATGCAGTTGTAGCTGTACATGTGATTGGCTTATTTCAATTTATGTACAGTATCCGATTAATGTGTATGCATGGTTATAATCTTGATTTTTCTCTTACTCTGCTCAATATAGGATTTGCTACCCCCCTTCACTAAACATGGAGAATCTTTGTAAACCTAAGTTATAAGATGGAGTAATATTCTCTTGTTTCTCACTAGTACCACTTGCATCAAACAAATGTAGGTAACATATCCCCACATGATGGAATGGTTAGAAGGGCTCGGGGTGGAGATGGAGAGGTCGGACATGTCTTTCTCAGTGAGTACACAATCGGACGGCGGTGGCAGTGGATGTGAGTGGAGCAATGGCAATGGTATCTCGAGCCTCCTGGCGCAAAAAACCAACATATTGAAACCCAATTTTTGGCGCATGGTCTGAGAGATACTCAAGTTCAAGAAGGATGCTCTGACGTAAGCACCCCAGTCCCTCAGCTCTCGTGTGCATACATAATACTTCCATTCGTTGCTTGTGTTCATATATGATAACAATTAATTCGCTGGTTTGGAATGAAGGTACCTGGAGTACCATGAGCATAACCCTGATCTGGACCGTAACGAGACGTTGGGGCAGTTCATTCAGTCGCATGGATATTCCCTATTATTCCAAGAGGCATATCTTGTACGTACTGCTCTTAATCTACCTATTTATGCCCCTTTTTAGTGTCCTTCATTTTGGTGAAATTGCACATCAGGATTTCTGTATTCAATTTTTGTTTTTCATGTTTCCTGAACAGTTATGTAAAAAATGTTGAAGAGAAACGAAAATTTCCAAATGAGTATGGAAAATTTAGATGAAATATTCAAATTATTATAAGTAAAATTTGGGCCTACTAAAAAACGTGCATGGGTGCAGGGGGCGGTAAGGCTGTTTATTAGCTTGTAGAGGTTTTTGTGAGTACAAACAAACACACTGTGTCGTGCGTGTATATGCAGTTTTGAGTTTATGACACAAAAAATATATATTTGATGCAGATTCCAGTCTGCGCAGGCATGTGGTCATGTTCAAAACAAGGTGTTTGAGCCTCTCCGCTTTCTTTGTGCTATCCTTTTTCCGTAACCATGACCTTCAGGTGCGTAGCTACTTTGTATACATGTTCCTAGCTTTCCGATTGCATTTGCATGCTTAAAATTCGTTTTTGTGCATTTGAAAGCTGATTAAGTCTCTACACTCTCAGCTGTTTCGTCCCCAGTTGCCCACTGTCAAGGCTCGTTCACAGTCCTATGTAAACAAAGTACGTATTGCGATCTTTCAGCCTCAGCAGAGGGCTGAAACGTATAGGCGACAATACATGATATCAGCAAAATGCAGGGACTGAACTATTTTCGCATTCGCAGGTTAAAGGAGAATTGGAAAGCATGGGCTGTCGAATTAAAACGAGCTGTCAGGTTAAATCTATTTCAAGTTTTGATGGAGGTATGTACATGCTTTATTGTTTGTTGATTGCCTGTACGAACAATCGATCATATACTATATTATTGATCCTTTAACTGAAACAATCCTCTATCTTGACACTGGCAGTAGCTGGCTACAGAGTCTTGGTGACTGATGGTTCGGAGGAAACATATGACAGCGTCATCCTTGGGGTCCATGCACCTAATGCTCTCAAACTACTAGGACCTGAAGCTACACATTACGAACTGAAAATTTTAGGTGCCTGTCAGTATGTCCACAGGTACTGAAGCTTGCCTACTATTGCTAAATGAACACATCAATAAAGTTTGATCTGATCTACTAACTGTCTCACACGTTTATGTTGCAGGGACATATACCTCCACTGTGATCAAACTTTGATGCCCCGAAATCCGCTGGCATGGAGCGCCTGCAATTTCCTAGGGACTAGCAGGGTGTTTTCTGTTACTTACTGGCTAAACCATATCCAGGTAAATTTTTGCTTTTCATATACATGGTATAATGAATTGATTTTATTGATGACATATTTCTAGAAGCAAGGGCCCTGCCCTGGATTTATTACAACGATGAAACCATTTTGTACGTCAGCATTACACATGTCCTCGGGACTAGCCGACTAGGCATGCCTCCCCAGCTAAAAAAACGAAAACAAAGGATAAAATCATTTCGGTGTAGCAACACAGCCAGATTTTCATCACGTAAGAACACACTGCAGAGCAGGCTCACAGAATAACAGCGAAATGGAAGCTTCCGCGTAGCACCTCCAGCTGTATGGATGGATTACTTAATTATTAACTGTGGTATTTTATTTTTTTGCATTTCTAGGAAATTGAATCTGTCAGGCCTTTCCTGCTGACACTCAATCCCCCATGTGTTCCGGATCATGTACTGCTTAAATGGTGTACAAGCCTTCCAGTTCTGTCTGTGGCTGCAGAGAAGGCTTATCTTCAGTTTGATCATATCCAGGGAAAGAGAGGAATATGGTTCCGTGGGGCATATCAAGGTAACCTGTTTCATGAATTTCAGTTTGTGGATAATTTGTTTGTTACAAGATATGCTTTTACTACATTGTTAAAGTTAGGTGTGAAATTATCTAAAGAACATTAGGTCTCAAACGTCTCTTCTCCCTTGGATCGCAGGTCATGGCTTCCATGAAGACGGATTGAAGGTATTTGCAGCCACAGCCTTTCCATTTCCCCTTTTTGACCTCTCTTGCATAGTGAACCATACTGTTATGTGCTAAAATTGGTAAGGGTCTAACAACTCTGTCCTGTGGGTACCCTCTGAGGAGTGAGCGGAGAGGGAGAGAAAGAACGGACTGGGATAGATACACTTGATTATTCTCACTGCTTCATGATAAAGGAGTTCATTTTTTTTCTGTCGAACAGAAAGGTTTAAACACCCGTCCTCTGCATCAAACGATCCACATAACCATCTTTATTATATGAACGTAGCAAACATCAGAAGAGTTCTACAAAATAATACGAAAGGTCCTAACACAACGGCCGATAAAAGGATTTCCAAGCTTCTCCTTTATTCATCTATGGGGCGCTGTTTGCACCATGCTGATATATATGCTTTAAGTTTCAATTGCATAATTCAGTTTAACTATTTCATGAAATAGTTATGTGAGGTATTTTTGTGTTGGAAATATTGAATCGACGCAGTCTGGCAGAGCAGCAGCTCAAGGTTTGCTTGGAAAAGAATGTGAGGTTCTGCTGAACCCAAGGCAGATGACTCCATCATGGACGGAGGCTGGGACGCGCCTTCTTGTTGCAAGATTTTTCAACCAATACATATCCATCGGTAACTTGATGTGAGTCCTTGTATGAGTCAATATATATACTATGCCACGTCTAATTAGGATTATTTTGAACCATAGTAGTTTTCGTGCAGATTGGTCGAAGGAGGTAGTGTGTTCAGCTTTGGTAAAGCTTGCGACAAATGCTGTGTAAAATCTGTCTTGCAGGTTCATGACCCCTCGTTCTATTGGAAGGTTATCTTCTCTTCTCTTTTCTGCCTACACAAGCATTTTTTTATTTTTTCTGATTGGTGATGTGTCCATGCATGATTCTTAATTTCATATATACTCCACTGCAATTTCTTTATCCAACCTTCTCATTTGAACTACATGTGTTTATCCTGGCCCTCTCACGACTTTTAGGTTGCAACAGAAGGAACCATTGGCTTGGCAGAAGCCTATATTAATGGATGTTTCTCTCTTGTTGACAAGAGAGAAGGCCTTCTGAATCTTCTCCTGGTAAAACTATACTATAGTCCATTAGCTTGTTTGTAGAGCTATTTCTTCTTCATTTCACATCAAATCCATGATCCATTTTTTGTAGGTTCTCATTGCTAACAGAGATGCGCGTAGGAGCTGCGCCATTGCCAGAAAAGGGTTCTGAAATCTTCAATTGTCCACTAAATTCCTATGAATTGTTTGATAATAATGAAGTAGGTCCTAATAATCTATGTGTTTGTGACTAATCATGAATATAAAATTGTTTGGTTTGTAGGGGTCGGTGGGCACCCTTTCATGTAACAGCTAGTTTGGCATATGCTAAACACTGTTTGCACCATGTCTCGAGGAAGAACACTGCGACACAAACTCGTCGAAACATCTCTCAGCACTATGATCTTGTCAGTTCTCATGTCTCTTCTTTTTTGTTACATTCCATCAGGATTAAGATAACTAGTTGCTTTGGTGAGTTTAATATCAGAATTATTGCAGATCTTATTGAGTTGAGATTTTTGTGTTCCAAAGCTTATCAAAAAGATTTGTTACCATTCATCACTTTCCATACGTCTATAATAACAAACCAAATAGAACTAATAGTTCTGTCTTCTTATATATGTGTGCAGAGTAGCAATTTTTTCAAGCTTTTTCTGGATAAATCGATGACTTACTCCTGTGCAGTTTTCAAGGTTTGTAAATGTTATGATTTTGTTCTGCAGTTTGTAAAGTTTATGGAGTAGTTTTATTTATTAGTTCATGGACTAAAATTAAATTGCTAGATGGTGGACGAAAGCTTAGAAGGAGCCCAGCAACGCAAACTTAGCCTTCTAATCTCCAAGGTAATACTACCATATCTCTAGAAATTGTGTCATTAGATTGATTACTAGTTAGACAATGTTGTGAACATGGTCCGATGGTACTTCATTCTTGCAAAATACACATTTAACCACAGGCTAAGGTCGAGGCGGGGCATCATGTTCTTGATATCGGTAGCGGGTGGGGCAGTTTAGCAATACAAGTGGTTAAGCAAACTGGCTGCAAATACACTGGAATCACTTTGTCAGAGGAGCAGCTTAAATATGCTGAGAATAAAGTAAGAGAAGCTGGCTTAGAGGTTAGTTCTATGTTACTCCCGCCTTTATGCAATACCTGTCCAGTTTAATAGTTTATCAGTAATTACCATTCCACACTTTGTGTTCATTCAGAACGTGTGAATTCGCTTTATTATAATTTACTAACTATAAAACAAATATAGATGTGCTGTTTTGTCCCCAACTTACTTGGGCAGTGTGAAATCCTTTGCTAACAGTTCTCCTGTCTATTGTTATTAATTTTTAGGAGCACATAACTTTTTTGCTGTGTGACTATCGTCAAATACCACCTTACAAGTATGACGCAATCATAAGCTGGTAAGTATCACCATATAAAGGATGCGCGCTGTGTCTCAGACAATAGCTGTGCGTGTGGTTACACTTACATATTCCTCTTTTGTAAATCAGCGGTATGATCGAACATGTTGGGCATGAGTACATGGACGAATTTTTTGCCATCTGCGAGTCTCACTTGGCTGAATATGGCATATTGGTCCTCCAGGTCAGTACTGCAGGACAAATATCATTCTCAACACCTATCCAAGGAAGACTTGAGCTAACCTTTATCTGCAAATACATACATGCACATTCAGTTCATCTCAGCTCCGGAGGAACGGTACGACCAATACAGAAAAAGGCCAGACTTCTTAAAAGAATACATATTCCCTGGCGGTTGCCTTCCATCTTTGGCCCGTGTAACGTCTGCCATGTCCACCTCTTCAAGGTTCAGGTACGTTCTACATCAGTCGGTCGATGCTTGATTGGTTACCTTCATGGTCATGGATGGATCTTGATTAATCGATTAAACCCTCCCTGATCTTGCTGTGCACTGTGTAGCATAGAGCATGTTGAGAATATTGGGCCCCATTACTACACAACTCTGATACGTTGGAGGGACAACTTCATGGCCAACAAATAGTAAGTATCACTTGTCATTTACTACAGAAGAATTCTGTTGTTAAACTTGATAAATACTAGCGCGTATATCATATATTCAGTGGGGAAGGAGATATGTTTTGACGATTATATACACATACTGTTACAGTTGATTGCTCAGTTAGTATTAATTTATCATCGCTTATCTTTTCTTGCAGTCAAGTTTTGGCCCTGGGCTTTGATGACAAGTTCATCCGTTTATGGGAGTACTACCTCATATACTCTGCCTCTTGTTTCAAGTCACGAGCACTTTGGAGATTACCAGGTACGTATATATTTATGGTCTCCAAAAATATAGCGACCACTGATTTTCATTGCAGTAAATCATAAAATATAATGAAATTGTTAAATGATGAAAGTCTATTCTTGAAAAAGACCTAAACATGTGATTTTCATATATCAAATTAAAACATTTAATAAAATATTAATGACCAAAATTACGTCTGAACCTTGACCTTTTTGTGGAAAGGATGTATCCAGGTACGGATTGTGATTCCTGATTGGCTGACATATACTGCACGCAGGTTGTTTTCTCTCGTCCAGGCAACCGTCGGCTAGCCCTGCCTTGATGCCTGAAGACAACATATCCATCTCCGTTCAGCTGTCGAACTGTTGTTCGCTTTGCAGTAGTGTCTTGTCAGACTGTTTCAGTTTGTGCTTATGGCTTGTAATATTTTGTACTCCAGAGACTCCTTGAGTCGAGATGGCGGTAGTAGGCTTTGCCCTGTAGGGGTGTTATAGATGGAACACTAGCAGCGGGTTTCCTACTATTGTCCCAACTCGGCCTTTTAATAAGTCAATCGTGAAATTGTTGGTTCAGAACGGTAGCCTATGATCATCTCCAGCCGCGTTTCCCAAACGACATCCGGCAAACTTCCCGCGCTGGCACATGTTGCATGCCGCATTTGGAGATAGTACTTTTGAACCGAATCTCTTGCAGAGTTTTGGCATCACAAGTTCCGTAGCACTTCCACATTATGTGCCCTGTTCCACCATACCTAACCAGTAGTATTTGATTGTAAGCTATAGCCATTTATTTCAAAACCATATCAACGCTTCCATTCATTAGTCACACCAACACATAGCGTAATCCAATTGAAGACTCTCATCCGCCGCCTCCTGCTCCTTCAGCGTCGGCATCTCCTGCTTGTGGTAGGCGCAGTTGTTGATGTTGCCACCACCCTGCGAATTTGCATTTCTTGCAACATGACATCACGGAATAAACATGCATCACCTTCACCTCCAGATCGAGGTTGGATATGTCGGTTGTCAAGATGACAAAGACTTCTTTCCTTTTCTTGACTTCACCTCGTGTCGTCTTGAGCTCGATCTTCTCGTCTTGCTTCATCAACAAGGACGCCCACCTTTCTGAGAAGCTTTCGGTGACATATCCATGTAGACCAAAAGTGTTTAACGTTCATGGGAACGTGGATGATGTAATCATACTCATAGCTGATCTCAAGGTTGCGTTACTCCTCACATGACAATCTAGATACCACAAGTGGCAGCACCTCCACGGTCTCGCACACTTCTGGTGTTTGACGACGACCTATGTTCTCAATGATCCAGCTGGGATGCACAAGTAGGCCTTCTGGAACAGGGATCCAACAACGTGACGGCCTGTTAAAGATACATCGTCTCCCACGCGCACAGTTTTTCTTGAAACCGCACACACAAGAGCCAACGAGAGAGAGGGAATCCCTAAGGAAAATTTTCTTAGAGCATCTCCACTCGTCCCCCCCCCATACGGCGTCTGGCTGGCCGTTTTTTGGCCTATATGGGGGGCGCCGACGCAGATGTGGTTATGGGGAGGCGTCGACGCCTAGCCGTCAACCCCATACGCATAATTGAATATATAAATTGAAGGTTTATCAAAGTTCAGCATATAAAATAAATAATTCAACATTTAAATTTGTTACAAGTTCATCGAATCTAACAAACAATTCAACAAGTTCAATATATGAAACAAATAATTTAACAATTTGAATCACAAAGGTAAACAAATAAACAAACTTCTTGCAGTTCATTATGAGTATTTGTGTCTCGAACTTCTTGCCGCCTGGCGAGAAAAGAAACAAACGTTGGTGGCACTTGGTGATCAACATCTGCAAGAGGACCTTGGCGATAAAACGGTTCAGTGTCAAACACTGGAGTCTCCCGCTCGTTCTCGATGATCATGTTGTCCAAGATCACATGGACATGACCTTCCACATTTGATCTTTCGACCAGGTAACAACAGGGTACCTCACAATGGCAAATCAAGCTTGCAGCACACTGAATGCCCTCTCTACATCCTTCCTACAAGCGTCATGTTGTGTCACTAACCAATATTTCTTTCCTCCAGGCACAGGGTTTGAGATTGTCTTCACAAATGTTGACCATCTAGGATATATACCATCTACTAGATAGTATCATTTATGGTAGTGGTGGTCATTGATCTCAAAATCCATCGCAAGAGCAGTGCCTTCAACAAGCTCGGTAAACACATTTGAACACTACAGCATATTGATGTCATTGTGTGATCATGCCATACCGAAGAAAGCATACGAAATCCATAGATCCTGATCTGCCATATCCTCAAGCACCACACTGCATGATCCCTTGTGACCTTTGTACATGCCTTGGTGCGCAAATGGGTAGTTCTTCCATGCCTGGTGCATACAATCGATGTTTTCAAGCATCCCTGGAAACCCCCTTGATGCATTATGTGTTAGGATATGTGTTGTGTCTTCTACATTGGTGTTCTCCAGTAATTCTTTCCCATACATTTCCACAATTGTCCTACAAAACCTATACATGCGATCGATGGTTGTGGACTCGACCACACGGAGGTAGTCGTCCTGTGTATCTGCAGGAATTCCATATGCAAGCATCCGAAGTGCAATTGTGCATTTTTAAATTGTGAAGAAACCAAGCAAGCCGACCGCGTCTCTGTTCAGTTTGAAGTAGTCATCGAACTCTCTTAAGTTCTCAACAATCTTTAGAAAAAGCTTCCGGCTCATTCTGAAACGACCCCCAAAATATGATGTCGTCGTGCAATTGGTCATCAGCGAAGTAGTTGGCGTACAACATGCATTAGGCTTCCATCCTCTGACTCGGCTTGCTCTTGCGGCGCCTAGGCTTCGGACCCATAGCAGACGGCTTCTCATCGCCGCCAGCGATCATGCCTAGTAGGGAAGTAAGGATCATGAGATGATCATCATCATCGACGGTGTCTTTGGCGCCAGCAGCAACGGTGCCTTCATCGTCTATCACTGCGGCCAACATCTCTTCCTCGTCTGAATCCATCACCTTTAGCAAACCGCTGAACACCTAGTGGGCAGGGCGGTTGTGGGATAGGCTTTGAGCTACCAGATGGCAGAACTGCGACAGCGAAGCAGGCGGGG
Source organism: Avena eriantha (assembly GCA_910589775.1). Taxonomy (NCBI): domain Eukaryota; kingdom Viridiplantae; phylum Streptophyta; class Magnoliopsida; order Poales; family Poaceae; genus Avena; species Avena eriantha. The sequence goes on along the minus strand of OU342741.1, from coordinate 15,646,301 downwards.
AGGCGGTTTGGGAGGGCATGGGAAGTATTTCTGGTGGCTGTGCGTGTATTTCTAGCAAACTGAACGCCCGACAGCGGCGGGGGGGTGGTAGCAGCGGCGAGCTGGTGGGGGTGGTTGGCGTGGGGGCAGAAATGCGGAATGAGAGACTTTCTGTGCACGTGTCACCGACAGGGCTGGCCTGTGGCATTTTTAGCTTTATCTAGTGCCCCCGATATCCAGTGCCCCCAAAAAAAATGAGAGACTTTCTGTGCACGTGTCACCGACAGGGCTGGCCTGTGGCATTTTTAGCTTTATCTAGTGCCCCCTGCATGGTGACAAGGGTGGTACTACCACCACTGTCGGCCTGATCTTCCTCCTCCGTCGTCCTCTGCCAGCTCCACAACAAGATCCGGCCTGCCCTCGATGCCCTCTTCCGTCCCATCCTCCTAGCATGTAGGGGTTGGGTGCTGTCCTCGTGGCTGCTCCTCGAGCTTCCGCCCTGCTCCCATGGCGGTGACAGCGGTCGCTCCTCGATCTTCCACCCCTGCTCCTATGGCAGTGACAGCGCCCTCCATGGCCTCGTAGCCCACAGCTGCCACAGCTGCTCTAGCATCCCGGAGGCCAGACCCTGCGATTCTTGGCAGGGTGATATCGTGCGCTCTTATGCGGCATCGAAGGCGGTAGATCTAGCCTCACCGCCCGTCGCGCCCGCTCCCTTCATCGGCTCCTCCTCTGGTAGGCAAGGAAGCCTTCGCGCTGGCGCTGGCGATGGCGCTGCTCTCATGCCGGATTCTGACACTGTGCCTTGCTAGTCTGACTCCAATGTCCCCCTAATAGCTTTGTCTCGGCTGGCTGCCACAGCGGTTGGCGTGGCACGCCATGTGCATGACGATCCTTTCATCAAGGCAGTCTATGTGCCCCCCAACCGGTGGAGAATTGATTATAAGTGGAGCATTTTTTTTATCAATGACGCATATGGAACGCGCCACTAGTGTTGCGCCATTGATAATTAAGTATCAATGGCGCATATTCAATATGCGTCATTGATAGTGGGACAACCAGTGGCGCATCCTCAATATGCGTCATTGATGTTTTATCAGTGGAGCATATATCCAAATGCGCCACTGGCTGAATAAAAGATGCTCCACTGATGTTTCGTATAGGTATACAGAATACAGGCTCTTAGGTATTTATACATGTACACGGTAGTATAGAAACAGAGATAATAGTACAAATAGAATTATATATCATCACATCAATTAAAACCCGACAGTGACAAGTGCCCGAATATTATACAAGTCTTGCATACAACAAGTTGATCATCATCTCATACATTACACATTACAACAAGTTAATCATCATCATTCCAGGCTATAAGTGGGTGCGCTCACGGCTTCCCACCAGCTGACCACCTCTGTCCATATTGTAAATGGGTGCAGGAAACCGTGGCTCTCACACCGATATCTATATTGTATACCGCTAAAAAAGGTGCACACAAGCATGATCGAAACGGGCTTAGTTTATATTTGCACATCAACTACAAAATGGAAGAACGCCATCTTCTAATCCCAGATTCGCAACCAGCAAGGACGAACATCCTCCTAGGAGAAAACAAAGAGAACTTGGTAAACATAATTATTTAACTATGTTTACTCCTCGCCAAAACTTCCATGAGTATCCAAAAATTGCACATAAGAAGAGGTATGGAAATCATTTCAGATTTTATACCTGATTCAGATCTAGGTTTTATCCTTCTTGCCTTGTCCATCCTCCTGAGATTTTTGCAACGATAGCCTGTGCCTAGATATGTTATATAGAAGACCTCAATCAGCATATAAGACATAGTGACGTACCCCACAGTGACACGGATATATCATTTGTTAAAAGAACAATATATGTAGTCCTCATTTTGCCAAATGAATACAGTTAATGACAAAGACCAGAACCTATTTTAATTATATGTCTTTCCGCTTTCGCAGACGAATTTGCAAGAGATTTTGACAAAACCTTCAGCTCGTCAATTGTAATGTTTTATAGAATCAATATTGAGGTACCAACCATGTGTCGTTTCAGAAAAGGGGTACAAGGAGATTTGTTTTAAATCAGAATTCCAGCTGAAGCATTGAGAAAAAAGGGAGAAAACATGAAAGGAAGCCGAATTGAATTTAAAATGGTGAAGTGATACCTTCTGAAAATGAGTCTCCAATGAGTCGCCTGGATGTATTGATTTCTTTAAAACAAGGTCCTCCATTCTGGAGCATAGACGAACCTTAGCAACTGCAGTTTTGAAGCCTTCTAAATAGTAGCATAATTTAGAAATGAACTGATGAATCTAGCTCTCGACCTATAACTATAATTAAGAACCAAAAGTAGTAAGATGGCCAGTAATTAATGTGATGACAGTATGAAACAAATAACTTCAAGAGCTGAAAGACTGAGGCCCAAGCATTTCATAATATATGAACAACACATTATATAGGCTTCTTTAATAAAATTATGCACTTAACATGTGATGATCGCTGAAATGGATCGTATGGGCACCTAGAGGGGGGATAGGTCTGTTGTGGCGAGATCCATCGGAGAATAGGGTGAGGCCTTTTGTGGCGTGGTGGTCTTAGTACCGCCCACCTCTCCAACGCATACATACTTCCCTTAACAAGGAAGGAACTACAGTCAAACAAATCATGTGTCTTCGCGTGCTTCACTTCGGTTTACTCGTTCCTCTTCCACTCGCTCTTTAATTGCTAGTAGATATATTTGCATATAGGGAAATTCCACCTAATAGTTTATCTAGAGAATTTACCCTTTGTGCTAAGCCTAAAAGTAAAAAATAATTAAAAATTGGTGTAGCACATATTCACCCCCCCTCTAGGTGCCCATAGATCCATTTCAATCGCTTGTTCTAGTCTCTTGAGAGAAGCTCGCCATATTCACATCCATCGTTTTAGTAGAAACCATCTAACACTTGCACATGCATAATAAAAATGATTTATCCATTTTTGAACATTATGTTTTGTACAATAATGAAAAAATAGGCTATGTTTCTCTTGTTTCCACAGACATCGTTATGCTCACTAAAAGGATCCAGATTAAATCAAATGGAACCTGGATAGACATTCATAATACAATCATTACAATAAATAATAATAGTCTTAAGAATAAGCTATAACACATATTTGGATTTCTTTATAGAATAATTTAGATAAGACAAATACGATGAGCTCGCGTATTTTGTGTAACAAACCTGAAAACAGGCACATACATTTTTGTTTGTGATTTTTCTATGCTCGACTACGAAGCTGAAATTCCTGTTGGGAAAAAAGAGTACCACACAAAAGAACAATTATTTTCCATCACCAGTAATACAAATAAGTGGAAGAATTGGTATTTGTACTAAAGTAATTAAAAAAAATTCTGGTAAGAAGTTCTACTAATTGTTTTCCTTTCATAGTTTCAGGTCTGGTAGTAGATAAGCATGTAAAATACATACATATATTTCGATGGCGTGATTTACACGTGCGTGTCGTGTTGTGCTGCCAAAACCGTCCGATGTCTCAGGGTGCAAGTGGGACTGCTTTTGGAAAACTATATAATACCACTTGATTGCCAGTTTACCAGAGGCAATGGACTACCAATGCATGTTGGTGCCTTGTTGATACATCAAAAGTAGAAAATAAACACAAGCCATACATTATTAACTTGTTTGGTCTATCTATTGGACGGATGTGATTTAGCTGCTAATTTTTGAAAGACATACATGCATATTCTGCTCGGAGTCTTCTACTTGTCCACCCTGTGGATCTGGAGCTACTGTCTACCCTCTTAATGGCCATGCAAATGCACAACTTGATGAAGAGATGCTTCTGAACATGATATACAAGGAGGATGACCCCTTCATCGATGAATCTTTCTATGGTTCAGAATTAGGAAGGGATGGGAAAAATCACCTTATGCTTCCTCTTTCTAGAAATTTTGGACCTTGGGAATCATCACAGCAAGGATATGATTTCTCTCTGCGAACTCGGTCGCCAAACAACTGCTCTGTGACCTGGCGGCTTCCCTGTCCTAGCCCTATCGGCTATCGCGACCTGTGAAAGACAAGTCGTCTGGATAATGAACTCGAGACCACAACAACCTCTGCCATTCTAGAAAACCACACATGAGCTCAAACATTCTATTTATTTCTAGTAGTTGCAGCTCGGTGGGATGTGAAATCAAGCTTCTCTACTTCTGCCCCTCCATTTTAGACCACAAAAAACCGTTATCAGAGAGAGTGACAAACCTCAATATTGTAACCAAGGGCACGGACAGCCTGGCCGACACAAGGACGAACGCTTCGCGATGGTGATGGCTGACAGGGCAGCGGCTGGCGGCATGGTCCTCCGTCGCAGCTGCTGCTCCTCCTATTGTTGCTCGCCCCTGCTGGCCCAGCGAGGGATGCGGCAGTGCACTGCCACAAAATCTCCCACCGTCGCAGCAGCTGCTCCTCCTATTCCTGATGTTTGTGTCAAATTATAAGATGCCAACTGGTCAACATTGTGTTATTGAAACAAAGTTCGACATAAGTGGAATAGCATGCCACTTCATCGATCAATCTATTTCATAAATCATACTAATAGAAGAACTTGACAACATACAATAGTTTTATCTCGTATTTTATATATATATATAACATATGAGAACTATTTGTCGAACATACACAAGAAATTGGCTAGAAGATAATTTGTTCTTTCCTCCGTTTTCTGATTTTAGATCAACGAATGAATGGTTGATGCATTAACGAATTTCAGGAACTTAAACAACAGAAAGAGAAATAGGTGGGGCTTGCTGACGACGACGGGAGGCACAAGGGGCGGCGCTCGAGCTCGGGGACGATGGGGCCGCACCGCTCGGAGGCGAGCAGAGGTAGAGGTGGGCGGCCGGCGGCGCTTGACAGCGGGAGCCTCGCGCAGCGGCGGGGCCAGAGGAGGCCAGCGACAGTGGAGCAGAGCACCGATGCAGGCGGCGACACGTGCCCGCAGGGCTCGATGGCGACGAGGGGTGAGGTCGGCTCGAGGAGGCCCCGGTGGTGCGCTTGGGCGACAGAGGGCGGCGGCGGCGGCGGTCGATTGTGGACGGAGGAGCGATGCGGGGTAGGAAGGAATCGAGGAGAGGCATCATGATGGGATCATGGGGATCCCGTGCGGGGTGGGTTGCGTATGTGCGTGTGTGTGCGATGCGGGTGGGGTCACGCGCGCGGGCTGGTGGTGATGATCGACTGTGTTGTGTCTGCGTTGCAGCTTGGCGTGTAGGTGGTAGGTGCGGTAGGGTGTGAAATAAAATATTTGCAAATAGTTTTTAGACAAACAGAAATATACGGAAAAAAATATATTAGTGGCGCATCTCCAATATGCACCATTAATAATCCGGCCACCTTTCCGAGTGGTGGGATCCAGGTGGGGCCCAGTTATCAATGACGCATGTAGGAAAAGAAGTGCCATTGGTGAGGAGAATATCAATGGCGTGTATTGCATATGCGCCATTGATAAGAATATATCAATGGCGCATATGGACATATGCGCCATTGATATTTGGTCCATAGCTCTCTGGGGTGCCGGGCCCACATTATCAGTGGCGCATTATTTGCAATGTGCGCCATTGGTTAGACAAAATATCAGTGGATCATATTTTTAAATGCGCCACTGATAAGTGGAGCATATTCAAAAAAAATACTCCACTGATAATAAATCTATCCATAAGTCTTTCTCTAGTAGTGCCCCCCCCCCCCGCTTGCTTGCGGGATCAGCAATGATGCGCCCCTGAGGTCAACGGTCAGGCTGGTGAGTGGTTCTATGATGACGAGGACAATGGTGGGTGCAAGGCATGCACCAGGGATAGGCCCATCCACTTCACCTCCAGTTTGTCCTTGCCGCCTCCGCAGGCACCCCTCCTAGGCATGCCAGTTTCATCTTCAACTGCGCCAGCCCCATCCATCGCCACATGGACCTCTTTGTGGGATCATGCAGCTGAGGAGGACAAGGATAGTGACGATGAAGAGCTAGCCCCTTGGACGTCGGTGGCTGCTAGGCTCTGTGCTGCTATTATTGTCGACGAGGTCAAGGGCAATGCGGTGAAGTTTACATGTGATACAGCTTCCGCTGATAGACATGAGCAAGGGTGGGAGCAAATGGATCACGGCGGTCACCTCGGTCGCGAGCCATCGCTGTTTCTTTGCAAGGAAGGTTCTGAGCGTAGCCTCCCCTTTAAGCGATGGGCTTGTGGGAGATGCTTCTAGTGCCTTGAGCGTGGCCACCAGGTCAGCTCATGTCATGAGCCCTTCAGATGCATCTGGTGTCATCGTCCTGGACATCATGAGTGTTTCTTCCGTGCGCGCTTTCTTACCAATCACTCCTCTCTCCGGACACTCGTGCTTGTGCTTCAGATGTTCATGCTCCTTGCTAGTGGAGCCACTCTCCATCCGATCAACTTTGTCATCCCTCGTTGTCCCGGAGTTGGGTTGAGGTCGTGTCCTACTCGTCTTTGCATGCAGTAGTGCCGCCAAGACCCTCTCCTTGGTGTTGAAAGGATTTCAAGGTCAATGCCAGATTGGACTCCCTATTTTCGTCCCAGGTTGCGTTGATGGGCTTGGAGCTCCTTCAGCTGGTTGATGTCCGTATCGAGGAGGTGACTCGCCCCCTTTGTGAGGAGGTGGAACGCTCAAGCGGTTGTTGTCGCGTGATGGTGTTTCTTTAGAGCCGACGGAGGCGCATGATTTGGCTCCGCTTGACTCCGCCGAGCAGAAGTCATCTGTGGTTTAGGAAGAACATCTCTATGGTTGTTTCTTTTCTGGTGGCAGTCCCGACTCTTCGTTGCAGCCTTTTGTGTCGTCTTCCTCTGAGGATGAGGACTTAAGCGGGCACATGGATCCGGTGCTACAGATCACACCTAAGCTTCATGAGTTGTGTGGGGAGTCTGTTGTGGTGCCTCCTGTGGGGTTGGGATCTTTTGAGGCCTTGGCAGTGGCCACGACACCCTCGCCACCATAGTTGCCCGCCTCTGTAGTCGGTGTAAGAGTGTTAGCACATAGCTCCGAGGCTATTTTTGCTAAAGCTCTGTGGCCTGCTCGCCACCCGCCAGTTTAGAAGCAGCGATCCCCGGATATTAAAGGACATTGATTGCGTCTTGGCAGGGAAGGCGTCGAAGGACTTAATCAGGAATGTAGAGAAGTCTCTTAGAAAGGTTTCTCTCAAAGGCAGAAAAGGAAAGAGCCGTGTAGCGAGGAAGGATTCGGCGATTGATCGTTGGAGCTTCTTTTGGGTCGTCTGTTAGGTGGGTCTTCTTTGCGGCGTCATGCTCTAGGTGTCGTCATTTGCGGTTGTAGTAGATTGTGGGTGCTAGTTGATTCTAGAGGTGTTCTTTAGATGTTGCTCCATTGTGGTTGGTGTTTGTTGTATGGTTTTCCGTTGGGCAATTCTCATTCTTCTTAATGAATAGATTGGGGCAAATCTTTTGCCACCGTTTCAAAATATCTTTTCAGAAAAAAAGAATCAAATCTAGGTTTCTTTTGGGAAACAAAATATAGCATTTAGTACAACCACTGCGTTGTATGCATAAAATAGAGCCTACGCACTGCAATATTCGTGTTTTTTCAAATATATGTACGGTGCTGATTTTCACAAACATTTATATCCTGTCAAAACTGAGAGGAACGGCAACATGAGAAGTGACTGGATGTACCTGTACACGTTTCGTGGTATTATCCTTCTAAGAAGAACTGCAGATTCATTGTTCTGATAATCCAGTATGTTCAGTTTGTTGCTGTTCTTGAGCCCCAAACAACTCAAATTATATTGTAACTTCCATGTTTGTGTAACCATATAATTATGAAATTGTTACAGTGACAGAATGAACGGGCGCGGCAATACGTGTCATAATGGTCTAGTAGTTTTGAACAGGATTCGCAAAAAGAAGGTAGTTTTGAAGAGGTGGGAGGTGGTTCAAATATGTCAAAAAAGGCTAGATTTGCCAAAAACTCAAAAGTAATCCCTCCTCTGACCCAAGAAAAAAAATGACAGTTCTTTGTTGGCAAATGTTGTATATACAGTGTTTTCAAATCATAGCCAAAATGTGATGGTACGATGGGATCATATGTTATAGTGAGAGGCAGTGTTCCGGCCAACCGAGGGTAATGCAGAGCATATTTTTAAAAACCACCAGTTTGGTGGTTTAACTAGAAAAAACCTGAACTGATGACTCACCGGTTTTTTAAGAGACACGGTCTAAATAGTAAAAAACCGAGAAAAAAGATGTTACTAGTTGAATCGAACTTGTGAACCTTATGCTAGGCATAAATTGCAACACATAAAGCCTAATACCACTTGAATACGCCAGTATTTTGTGATTACATATCGAAATATACATTATATATATATATTTTATGGTTATTTTGTTCTAAAATTTGCTTAAATTTTGATGAAATAACGGTTATTTGTCACCATCGAACCGAATGAACCGGTGGTTCGATCAGCAAACCAGTGAGCCAGTGACCTCATCGGTTCACTGACCGGTCCAAATTTTAAAACTATGATAACTGACCGTTCCGGATTTTAAAACTATTGTGCAGATAGGGTTACGTAGACCAGGTCACAAGTCACCCACCAGGAGTGAGAGGTGGTATTGATGTGAACGCTGCTGCACCACACAAATGGCTCCATGCTGCAGATGATAATAAAGTGCATGACGATGAAAATGGTCAGTTCGTGCCATGCTGCAAAAAATCCCGTGTAGCTGCACATTGGTAGAGTACGCAGAGGGTGACATGCATGCAAAATCTAGTGTGTGACCGCACATTGGTTGAGTAAGAGGGTCACATGCATGCATGATGACACGTCGGCAGTAGTACCTCGTAACATCTAAATAAAGTTAAAGTTAGGTCCATCTGCACTACTTCCTCCCTCCGTTTAAGTCCCATCTCCCAACAAACTACTTCCTCCGTTTGGAAATATAAGACGTTTTAGTTTTATGAATCGAATGTATCTAGACGACTCTTAGTATATAGGTTCATAAATGTTTGGAGTAAATCTATACACTAAAAATCATCTAGATATATTTCACAAAGATACAATGTCTTATATTTCTGAACGAAGGGAGTAGTAACTATCTCACCGGTCATATTACTCCACCGACGTTCTAAATACTCTATCCATCTTAACATAGATGTCGTAGATCTGTCAAAATTAGATAAATCTATACACTATTTATAATATAAATATATAGGTACATTCAAATTTTGACAAATTTCTGACATCTATTTGAAGACGTAGGGAGGATCTGAGAAGAGAGGTTGTTGCTAAGAGATCATCTACTAATTAAAAGAAGGCAAATCTTGCTTTTAACTTTCTCTTTTCCACGTCTCAGCATTTATTCTACGTGGCACTCTTAAAATACCACAAATTTTAGATCAATAGGGGAACCCCACCCCGGTTCCATTGACTCATCAACGAAACCTAAAGTAGCTCAGGTCTTTTACAAAGAAACTACAAGAGAGGTTCTCCAACATCAAAAAACTAGAGTTAACGGACTTCAAAAGCAGAGTGGTACACTCGCAAAACTACATACAAAGCCATTGGGTGCATCCACACCGGCTGGGAGGACCAGAGAGGGGAGGGGAGGATTGCAGCTTCCAGAGTGGAGGTTGGCGTCTCCCATGTCCCCTGCAACGCTGTCCTTTTGGGGGTTGGAGATGAAGGTTGATCTTAAAGACCTCCCATCTCATCAGCAAGCCCTCTGCTCAGCCACTGTATATGTACCACCATTGTATATGTACTTACTATTCTCGATAAATCTCAGCAAGAATTGGGCCGACAGGCATAGGCATCCTCCACATCAATTCTCAAGCATTAAACGGAGCGCATGTAGATCCATAGTACTACTTTCCCATCTCGAAATACATGTCGAAAGTTTGCTTTGATGAATCTAAACACGATTTAGTATATAGATACATTCAATTTAGATAAATTTGTGACATCTATTTTGAGACGGGAGAGTACTATGTCAGGCAAAAACAACTGTGTGCTTCGTCTCGTGAAACTGATTTCATGTTATATTCGTAGTAGAGAAAATAGTGTTACAATCCCGATTGTGTGTTACTAAGTATTGAAAAGAGTTATTTGTATTGTTCAGAATTGCTTGTGAAATTGAGTTGTTGTAGAGGATTGGTGTTGTACTCGATGTTTTTTTATTAATATACTTCTTCTGTCTCAAATTAACTGGCTCAGTTTTGTCTAGATGCGGATGTATCTATACATTAAAACACGTTTAGATATACAAAACTGAGTTAGTTAATTTGGAACATAGTGAATATTACATTTTTTGTAATAAATATTTATGTCTTTTTTCTAGTTCTATCACGGAAAACCTGAAAATAATGTGATACATTAGCATTTTAGATCTGGTCGTGACTTATTGTACTCCAACACAAATATTCCACTACATAACAAAAATTACTATTGACACATGAGGTAGAATCGTACGACCAAAGCGAAATGAAAGTGAGTCCGGGTTCCTAATAAGCTAATAAAACTGTTTTTCTGATGATGTTAGTACTATATTTTTTCTTGAGAAATAAAATTTGTCAGAAAAAAAATCTAGCTAGGTTTCTTTCGGGAAACAAATATAGCTTTTAGGAATGTGCCATCCTTCTTATACTGCTTTTTTGGGAAATAGAAAGGGATGAGCTGGGTCCTGAGAGTAGAATTCCAAATTTTCTAGACCGAATTTCTTGGCACCCCATGTGATATTGGACTGCTTCTACTAACAAATTCTGAGCCACACAACATGATATGATAGGCCAACCTGAAAGAACTAGCTGGTTCTGGACTCGAGCTAGTTCAAGATCAAATGCTTGATGATGAAGCTGTAAAATGGAAGGTCACCACAGATGCCCTAGCGAGGAGGACGAGGAAGCAACATCTGGAGCTGCAGATGGACCCTGGCTGAAAGTTGTCAGGAAGAATGAGTTTCTGAAAACCATGTTCTGTCCTCTGTCTGGAAAGTTTGTGGTGTGTGTTCTAGTCAGTATGTGTAGTCGCTAGCTTTTGCTGATAGGACGATGAAAACTTTGGTAACTTTTGGAGTTTAAACTGGGGCGCTGATGCTTGCATTTCCCCGTGAGCTGTTTTTTGAGTTGTAAAAAACTGATTGGTTTCATGTTAATGGAACCGGGGCGGATGCCATCTATCTATTCTTTACCTAATAATAAAGGACGGATTGTTTCTTCCGGTCCAACACTTTTTTGGACCTTTTTATCCTCCCACCGAGCCCCGTATTACCATCAACGCCACCAATAAGTAAAGATCGCACGAAAACTGTCTCGCCGGTTTTGGTATCGTGGAGGAAAACAAGTCCGGATCGATCAGGTATATGCTTCTCTATATATTGAGTACGAGAACACCGCAATCAAAGGTGCCTTCAAAACCCTAGCTCGCCCCCACCTCCCGCAGCCTGGCATCATTGAGCTTGCGTCGTCGGCCGTCCGACACCCGTCATGTCAATCGATTCCATGCGCAATCGCTGGTCGCGTTACCACTGGCGATCGTTAGTTCAGAAGAATTACACGCGGATCTCGACAGGGTCCTCCCCATCCCTGGCCACCCTTCGATCTTGGGCAAGCTTCGCCGCCTCCGCCAGTGGACTAGAGGAACGGAACTTTCCGCCGCCGCCGAGATCCATCCTGGCCCTTCCCTCCGACGCCTCCCAGTCTCTGTATTGACCAGCTCGCCACCCACCTCCAAGAACACGGTCGCATTCTCCTACTCCTGAAGCTGTCGTCGAGCGACCTAAACCTCCTCTGCCTCCTCCAGTACCTCGCGCCACCATAAGGTGAGATGGAAACAGGGAGGTGGGCTGAGGACTCTAGGAGGGGAGGAGAGATGGAAACAAGGAGGAGAGATGGAGGGGGTTGGGAGGATCTCAGCCATGGCGGTGGGAATGGGATATGAGGAGATCGGCCATAAGACCGGGCGGACATATGTGAACCGCCGCCTCATGTTGACCCTACTAGAGGACGTACCTCCGCTGACCTACTCGACGCGGGATGGGGGACGCTGGTCTAGACTGCGCCGCCGCCTCAACAGGTCCGTTGCCAGGGACAGCCCGGTCGGCCGTGTAGAGAAGAAAGGAGAGCGGCGGCAGGAAGGCATAGCAGCAGCTGCAGCTGCAAGAGCGAGCAGCACAAAAGGCCAGTGCGACCGACACCAACTATATTGATCGAAATTTCCGTATGTATTGGTAGAGTGGTACTTGTTTCAGTTTCAGTGGGAGAACGATGCTAAATCGGGATTTTACGAAGAGGAGCTATAGATGATTTAATTTGAAGAGAAGGGATTTCTTTTGGTTGTGCGATGATGAAGAGAACTCAAGCGTGAAAAAAAGCTGGGGGTTGGCTCGGGTGAACTCAATCGTTTGCAATACAGATCAGCTAGATGTTTATGGTTTCTCAATGTTTCGTTGTTGTCGTCAGTAATCAAGTTGTTATCAAATGACCATGGTTGTTCATTCGTCAAAGTGATGACTGATTGGACGTACACTCTGTTGTCTTGCTTTTGTTGGAACTTGGAAGTTAGTCCTTTTCCTCCTACTGTTGATGCTGAATGAATTTTCTTCTGTAATATTTTTTCTTGGATTCATCTGATTATGCGATTTTGATGCACCCTCTGATCCAAATTAGTTGATTCGGTTTTCTCTAGATTTGGATGTATCTAGCACTAAATAAGTCCAGATACATCCGAATCTAGACAAATTCGAGTCAAGTAATTTGGATCGGAGTGTTGTTTGATGCAGTTTTGAACTCAAGTTTCTTTGTGGTGTTAGCAAGATGGCATAATCGAGATTGTCTAAAACTCTGGGCTGGCCGCAGAGTGGAAATCTTAATTATATGATATTTTCCAGGTTGCTTGTTACTCTTTATTTTGTTATGGTCACATTGTTATAGAGTTAGACATCACATTCAGTCACATTGTTGCGAACTGTGTTCAACAAAGATCCAACCAAAGGTACATAATTATTACCTTCTTATTACCATATGAATAGGCTCTGAGATAACCCTCTATTTACTGATGTATGCCATCGTGGTTTGTGTATCCGAAATATCAAACTTAGACTCCGAAATATTCCTCTGTTTATTGATGTATGTCATCGTGGTTTAACTAATATAGAATTTGTAGATTGGTCACATAAGTTGGCTCATTTCTTCCTACTTGGACCAAGGATTTTTTTTAGAACCGTGACACCCTTTGGTTTTGAACAGTTGTCCACTCTCGATAGAAGTAGAATGGCATCCTTGATTTCATAAGGAGACCTGCAAAGTTACATGAAAGAGACTGTTTAGGATTTCAACAGACCATAGCATTAGCACCCATAAGACATGCTATATCCAATTGGTTACTTATGTATTGTTTGGATAGATCTGCTAGCATATTACTGCAAACTGACTAACACTCTGGAAGTTATATGTAGAATGAGATTGGTTATTTTTTTTGTACTTTGCCGAGTAGGTCCACATCTTGGTATCTTTACTCTTTAGTAGATGTCTTGCATCGGAATCAATCCACGGGTAGATGACAATGACTACATAACCACAAACACTTGCCCCTTCCTTTCCCCTTTTTATTGTTCATCTGAGCATACAAAACTTCAGCTTACAGCTTAGAATTATGATTCTGGTATTAATATGGTGCCCTGTTCTATGAATGAATCATGCTATGGCTGGGTGGTTGTTAATTTAGAATGTGTACTTGGTTTTTAGCTTGCATGCAAGCCAAACATTTTAATTCAGTTGTACTTCTTTTGTGATAAGATGACTTTCCTGATACCTTTATTATATTTTTAGAAGTAAGAATCAGATACTTATCTATCAAAATGCGTAGTTTTTACAAGTCTACAAGTACCTGCAAAGTTGCTATGTTTCTTTTTCCTTGAAAAACTAGAAAGATTGATTAATGGTTTGTGAACACCAATTTTGATATTTGTATTACGTTTGAGTTATTGGGACTAGGACTCCATATGTCTACGAGCTTGTTGGGCTGGGCATTTAATATGAAGACGGTGTGGATACCTGCATTCCTGTTATGTTACATGAAGTCCCATTATTTGTTATTTGGTTAGGTAGTGTACACTGCAAGGATGCCAAGGTTTCATCTGATTTTATTACACTCTCTTCCTTCGTAATAAAGAGTTCTTTCTCACTACATGTAGTTTAGTTATAATACTGCTAAAGTATGTCTTACTAGCATGTATGACTAAGAATTATAAGTTGGACGTAGGATTGTAACTAAAAACTCTACCTTTTTTGCCCTACTACAGGCTGAATTCTTTCTGTCGGCAAGAGCTCAAATCACACGCCAAAATGCTGCTATAGGATTACCGGATGTAAATAGAGTCTTCATACTAGCAATGAGATCATCTTAATTGTATGCTTGAGAGGTACTTGCAAAGGTAAACACAAAAAATATTTTTAAATTTCTCTATTAGTATTCTTTGTTTAATTTATGGTTGAAAGTTATTTTCTTGATGTTTGTAGTTAGACATGAGGTGGAATGGAATTATAGAAGAGCCAACAAGAACTTTGTAAGGTTTTGCGATGCTGATCTTTGTCTCTCCCGGTGCAAGGCAAGGGCTTGTTTGCTAGTATATACTAAAAGCAATATAAGGGTGTATTTCGAGGCACCAGGTTGATCCACATAGATTAAATTTATATTATCCCTTGATCCTAAATTTAAAGGCTGAGATTAACAGTTAAGTAGTGTTACGTAGAAGCAAATAAATGTGTACAAAAGGTACGTAGAAGCAAATAAATGTGTACAAAAGAAGTCCCATGTCACGTTAATTTTGAGACTGAAGTTACATGCCTGAACCGGCAACATGAGCCACGTAAAAATTCAATATGTAGTGGAAACAGCAAACCCTTAAAAAATCTAGGCACGTAAAAAAAATTCAGTGTGTCGTACCCGAGAGTCCTTTCATATGGGTCTATTTTTCCCGCATGTCTTAAGAATAGTTGATTTAGTTAGCATATTATGCACGTATATACATACCAAAAGAAAAACTTTCTCAGTACCACACGTTGAAGGGCAATAATACACTGTCCGGCCAGGTCTCTCTAATTCCTTTGACTACATCCTTTCGTTTTACTACCAAAATATATATTAAATATTTTTTTGTGAATAGTATATATTAAAGATTGGCTTCTTCAAAAATACTGCATATTGGTTAGGATCAATACGGCTAGCAGAAATATGAGGAAATCGATATCTACGTTTTCCATAGTTTAACAGGTAATTTGTTTTTCATGCATCACGAAGAGAGATTTAACATTCACTAGCTACCCCATCCTTCTGATCCGCGAGCATGAGTAAGTAAAAGTCTTATCAACTATTAATTATATGTTTAATCGACATATAAAGTGTAGAAAACTGATAAAAATATGACTACCTTTTTATGAATATATACCACCTTCTAAAATATTTTCTAGATTAATCCAAATATAAAAAATTTGAAAAAACAAATTTTGTTCTTTATTTTCATTTCACAAAATGTATTTAAGAAAAGGTTGAACATTAAATACTAGAGATATGTTTGTGTATAAAATGTGCATATTTATAATGAATTGAGAAAATCAAGTATATCATAATCGGGTGAGTAAATGAGGAAATAAATCGACTAGGGTAAGATAGAAAATTCAAGTATATCATAATCTGGTGAGTAAGTGAGGGAAGAAAATGACCGGGGCAAGATAGAAACGGAAATTTGCACTATGTAGTTTCCCTAGACATCAATAGGATTTATTTTATTCACTTCGACGGAATAACATTTTCGGTATTACACAAAAAAGTCACTAGAATCTTCAAATAGTTATACAAGCTCCGACATAATGAGCATATGGTATTCGATGTTGTAACAATTATTTTCTATGTTTACCAACATCATTATATGTGTTCATAACAAACCAAAATAATCATATTAAAGAACAAGGAAATAGATAATTGGTCAATAAAATCTCATGGCAAACCAATACATTCAACCAAATGATGAGAATCAATAGTTCTGCATAGACTTATAGATCTCTCGACTCTTATTAGCAGTAGAGATAAACCGTTATATCTTCATAACTACATATGACATCATTTGACCACTAATGTGATGTATGTTTGTTACAATAGACAACATCCTTTAATTGATCTTAGGAACTATACCTAAATTAGTATGATCAAGTAACTTAAAATCGACTTAAAATTGAAAAATACAATGAGGGTTGACTTAGACTACATACCATCAAATATAAAATTACATCCTACCTTGAAATATGAATTTAATTTTATGCACTTCTCTAATATCAGCACGATAAAAAATACATATATGGTTATTGGTACCCTTTTCATTGTAACGTCAATTAATTGCCTATAAATAAAAATGATTAAATATGTTTCACATTAAAGTCATATTTTATCGTAAAAAATATTGTGACAAGAACCATGTCTATTCCAATTATATAATATTCTCATGTATTTATAGGACCATAAAATATATTTTATAGGCATTTTCAAATGTTGCCCTCGCATTTGCGAGGGCCATCTTGCTAGTTTTCCTTTAAAAAGAAAAACATGATATGATAGTATAATATTGTACAGTATCGGACTGCTGCTACGGTGCTTTGCTGTCTTTTTTTCCATTGATCGCTGATCTAGCACTGTGCTGCAGTAAGATAGGATTGGCTAGTGAGAGCAGCAGGAGCACTGCACCGTACTACTGGTGTAGAGGTGTGCTCGTGTCCCGTCTCCCGTGTCGTGGTGTAGGGGCGTACGTGCCGCGGCAGCACGAGCAGGCGCCAGCGGTGGCATGCACCGTCGACTCTACCTCTGGCCTGGGATGCGAACAAAACGTCAAGCACGCGCGTCGCTTGAACCACTGACACGCTAGAGACGGGACGACTAGGGCGCACGATCTTCAAAGCACCGGGTAGGCTCCGGAGAATCGGCAGGTTTTTAGGGCAAGCAACTCTTGAGTAGGCCACCCCTTTCGCACGTGGAGAAACGCGGGAGATGATGCATGGTAACTCTTGAGTAACTGCATCTGTCAAAGCCCTCTCCCCTCTCTATCACATTCTCATCGTCACATCACATCAACCGACCTCCTCGAGAGCTCCTCCTACAACGATGGCACCGCCTCCTCTGCCGCGGACAACTCCGACCAAGCTTTCTCTCCGGCGGGCCACATCTACCACGTGGCATATAGCCGGCGGGCTTCGTAGCGCGGAGGCCTAGATTGACCCGACCATCGTGTCGGCGTTAAATCGACCTTCACGGTTTGCAAGTCAGCCTTCCTTGGCCACTAGGGCGATAGTGGCAGATAGGACGGCTGCTGGGATTCCGACGCAGCGCTAGAGATGGGTACGTCGATCTCCCGCACTTATTCGCTCAAACCAAGCACCCGCCATGGTGGAAGGAGCCCCTAGCACAAGCCGGGACATGTCGTTCCTGTCGGGATTCAATCTCGTGCCTAGGTTCCCTCCTTCTAGGCCGACGACATTTGTGGCCTTGACCTCCATGGCACCACCACCCGGATTTGTTCCCCAGGCAGCCATGCCACCATCGCCCTCCATGGCCGAAGTTGAATCTTTGCTTTCCAACTAACTTACTCGCCTTCATATGCTCACTCGTGCTCAATTAATTCCCTTCATCTACTCACACATGCTCGAGCCACACCACTTAGGGAAAAATGTTGGAAATATGCCCTAGAGGCAACAAAAAAGTTGTTATTATTCATATTTCCTTGTTCATTGATGGCTCAATGCACGGCGCCCAGAAAAATGCTTGATGGCGGTGTTGATGTAGAGCTCGTTGGGAACCCCAAGAGGAAGGTATGATGAGCACAGCAACAAGTTTCCCTCAGTTATGAAACCAAGGTTTAATCGAACCAGTAGGAACAAGGAAACACCTCAAAGGTGTTACTAGCTGAGCTTTGGCAGGGCGCACTGCCGGTGCTAGTAGCAACATGGAGACATGCACAACACAACCACCGAACTTTGTCCCCAACTTGCGATGAGGTCGTCAATCTCACCGCGTTTTGCGGTAAACAAAGAATTAAACGTATCGAATGGAAAGAAGTAAAAGTTTGCAGAAAGTAAACACAAAGCAGTAAACAGTTGTAAATTGTATGTAAAGAAAAAGGACCGGGATCCATACTTCACTAGATGTGGCTCTCCTTAAGATAGATAACATGCTAGGTGAACAAATTACAGCGGGGCAATTGACAAACACCGAGAAAGCAATACATGCATATACTAATCATCTTGACTCCGTTGAGACTTGATTGGGCATTACAATATTATACATAGACCGCCATCCAACTGCATCTATGACTAATAATCCACCTTCAGGTTATCATCCGAACCCCCTCCAGTATTAAGTTGCAAGCAACCGATTATTGCTTTACGAACTGCGTGTAAAGTAAACAATACGGTTGTTCTATGAACAAAGGATTGTTGTTTTCTCCCTAGTATCAACAGCACATCTAGTACCTTAGAGATTTCTGTCACTTTCCCAGATTACCAGAGGTATGAACCCACTATCGAGCATAAATACTAATTCTTGGAGTTGCTAGCATCTACTTGGCCAAGATAGCTACTAACAACGGAAAGCATGCAAGATCACAAATAAAAAAGACATGATAGAATCAATAATCAATCTGAAATAGCATCTCAATATTCATCGGATCCCCGCAAACACAACATGCAGAATTACAAATAGATGATCTTGATCATGAACGGAGCTCACAAGATCTAGACATGAAAGCACAAAGGAGGAGAACTAGCCATCTAGCTACTACATGGATCCATAGTCCAAGGATGAACTACTCACGCATCACACCGGAGGCTTGCATGGTGATGAAGAAGGCCTCTAGGGTGAATTCCCCTCTTCGGCAGGGTGTCGGGAAGAGCTTCACATCCCTCCCGATCTAAGGATGGAGATGACGGCAGCTACAGACTCTTTCGTGGATTTTTGATCGGCTCCTTAGGGTTTTCGTCCCGAGGGCAATATATAGGCGGAAGGAGAGGCCGAGGGGGTGCCGGGAGCGGCCACACCACCCCCCTGGCGCGGGCCAGGCTTGGTCGTGCGGCCAGGTGGTGTGGTGGCCCCTGGCCCCTCTCCGTCTCGTATTCTGGCACTTGATGACATCCGGAAAAATAGGCACTTTGGCTTTTGTCCCGTCCAATTCCAAGAATGTTCATTTTCTGACTTTCCTGGAACCAAAAACAACAGAAAACAGGCAGCTGTCACTGTGGCTCTTGTTAATAGGTTAGTCCAAGAAATCATATGAAAAGTACTCCAAAGTTGGAATAAAACACAAGAAAGTGGATAAAACCAAGCATGGAACATCAAAAATTATAGATACATTTGCAATGTATCAACATCCCCAAGCTTAACTCCTGCTCGTCCTCGAGTAGGTAAGTGATAAAAAGAAAGAATAATTTTTTAGGTGACATGCACCATCAAAGACTTGATCAAAGTATTTGCAAAACATTCAAAGCTGGGATCATAATACTTCAATCATAACATGAAAGTCAAAGTTCTAGCAATAAGACAAAGAAACTATGATGCAACATGAAAAGGCACAAACAAAAGATTCATGAATAACAATGCTTTGCAATACGTTTGTTTGTTTCACATAAAGAAAACATAGCATAATAGTATTCAGCTTGTCCCTCAATAGAGTAGCAACTATAAATGCATAGAACGCCTTCAAAGTTCATAAGAGTGATTAGATACAATAGTTTAAAACAAGCAATATCAAAGTATGCATCAATCAACTAGTCTTGGGACAATGCACATAGAACTAAGAATGGCCACTATGCTCTCAAAGTAGGTGCATAAAGATAGAAGGTGGAGACTCAATGTAATGATGGAAGAAAGGCCTTTGTAAAAGAAAGTAGGGATTCAAGTCTCATAAAGAGCTTCCAAAAATTATGGTACTTATAGCTTTCAGATCTCATTGCCCCTATCATAAGCATCTTGAACTGGTTAAGGTTAAAGTGACACAACTAAGAGGATATGCTTGACAAGTTATAAACCAAAATCTCATGCCCCTTACTTACGAAGACCGATCCTCATGCTACTCAACTTCAGTCACGAGTAAGCTCTTGTCATTGCAAGTACATGAGTATCATTAAGAACCGCCAACGGGGTACCCCTTGCACATGATACGGGAGCTTTCCCATAATCAAAATGACAAGACAAGCATACAATGAGCATCTCAACGATCTTTTTATTTGCTATTTGCATAGGTTTTTATTGAGGATGCTTCATAGAGTGCTCATTATGGTGATGCTACAAGTTTCCACCATGATTAGGCATGGCTTAGGCTAGCGGCCCAGACGTTTCTCTAACACACATACAAACTCATTGATCTTACAAGTTCCACTTTTATTTCACACCGTCGGGATCCGTAAGCAAAAGAACATGATAACAACGGGGTACAAAGTACAAGTGCAATGTTGAAAGCGTTCCCCATGGTACATGGTTCTGCTAACTTCAACTTATAAAGCGTAAGCATATACGCAACAAATAAGGACCCAATGGTTCAAGTTTATTAGAGGCAAATAAAGTAAAGTGTGCCATCAAGTTAGTGAGAGCTTTAATCACTAGTTTTCTCATAACAAGTTTTATTTGGAAGGTAAACAAAAGCATGAATATACTTGGAATAGCATAAGCTAGTAGGTAGGTATGGTGGACTCTTTGGAATAACTTGGTTTAGGGAGTTGGATGCATGAGTGGAACTCATACTTGGTTGTGGAGACTAGCAAAAGACTGGGAGCGACAAACTAAGAGAGCAATAATGGCCATAATCATGCAGAGCGACACAACATCATTGATCAAAGCATAAAGTGATACTACAAGTTGAAAACTAAAGGATCATAAAGGCTATGGTGACTTGAGATAGTCATAACATGATGTGAGCATGCGCCAAGTCAACCCAAATAAAGCATCAAAGGAGAATACCACTATACTATGCTTTAATATGCTAAAACAACGCATGATTCATCCAAGGCACATTAAGCAATCTCAATTGTTTATAACAAGTCATGCTACAGCAAAGAATACTAAGCATAAATCCAAAACAATATCAAGCATGGCATGACAAAGCATAGGCCACAGTCAAAAACGAGCTTTTTTTACCACATAAACATGAACTTTCCTACTCTTTTCCAAACCAAACCAAACTATTTGCAAACCAATGTATGAAAGAGGGGGTCCAACCAATTTATTCAGAAAACTAAGCAAACCAAAGCAAACTAAAACCAAAACGAAAATGAAAAAGAAGACGCTCCAAGAAAAACACAACTGTGCATGAAACAATAAAAATGAAGCGTTTGGAAGAAACCTGGGATTTTTATTGATGAAGAAGGGGATGCCTTGGGCATCCCCAAGCTTTGACGCTTGTACTTCTTGGATATTTCTTGGGGTGACACGCGTGGCATCCCCAAGCTTGAGCTTTAGTCCATCCTTCATCTCATTACTCATTCCTTCCATACACCTGAAATTTTTCCTTCATACAAAACTTCACACAATCTTTATTAGCAACATTAGTGCACTTAAGATAAATAAGTCTTAAGGTTCAGTTCTAACACCAAATAAACTTCCATTAGAACCCTATCTACTGTAGCACTTCTCTCAAAAAGCTCAATTCTCCAAAAGAACTCAAGAAGGAACCAACAAGAAGCAAATGCAGAAAATGGCAGAAATCTGTCAAAATAGACCAGGAGGTAAAGAATTTTTTTTTCGAAGACCTTATGTTGCTCAAATCGAAAAGTGTTTTATATAACGAAAGTTAGATAACAACCTGGGGCATATGCACAAAAAATTACAGCTCAATCCAACATACAGAGCTCTCTCACGAATTTTTACGGTGAAGCACAGAAATCTGTTTCTGGATAGCAACTTTCCCAATCATTAATTCTCTCTCATTAGAGGTTCCTCTTGGCACAAAAAGCAAATAAAAAGGATAAGGAGAGGTTATTACAGAGGTAATAACTTCCAAGACTCATCTTAACTTTTGGGTTATCTCCCAATAAGTACTTTTCTTTAACGCCTTTAAGTTAGGCATAAGAAGCAAGAAAAAGAATCAAGTGTTCTCAAATGAAGAAGCATTAAGACCAAATTTTGTTTTCATAGGAGAAGCAAAAGAAATCTTTTCTCTCTTTTTAGGCAAGTGTTCTATACCTTTCTTGAGTGGGATTTGATATTTAATGGTGCCTTCTTTCATATCAATGATGGCACCAATAGTTCTAAGAAAAGGTCTTCCCAAAGTAATAGGACAAGAAGCATTGTATTCAACATCCAAAACATAGAAATCAACGGGGACATAGGAATTGTTAACCATAATAAGAACATCATTAAGACTCCCCATGAGTTTCTTTTTAACATTATCATCAAGTGGGACATTCAAATAGCAATCTTCAAGAGGAGGCAAATCAAGCATATCATAAATCCTTCTAGGCATAATAGAAACACTACTATCAAGATCACACAAAGCTTTGAAATCAAAGTCATTCACTTTTATATTAATGATGGGTTCCCAACCATCCTCTTGTTTTATAGGAATAGAAGCTTTATGTTTCATCTTTTCTTCTTTAATCTTTATGAGAGCATCAGTAATGTGTTTTGTAAAGGCCATGTTCATAGCACTAGCATTAGGACTTCTAGCAAGCTTTTGTAGGAACTTGATAACTTCATCCATATTGCAACCATTAAGATCAAAATCAAATTTATCATCTAAAGTAGTAGAAATATTACTAGCCTCAACACTAGTGGTGGTAATAGTATAAACACTAATGTTTCTAGCAATTTCATCTTCTCTTTCCCACTTAGCATGTAATTCAGCTAATAATCTAACATTTTCATCAATTCTTACTTGTATAGCATTAGTGGATGCAAAGGGATTCTCATTAGTTTCAGGTTTAGCAGGCATTTTATTCAAAGAATATTGAGCTTCAGCCAAAGATGCTATATTTCTTTCAGCATTAGAGAGTTTTTCCTCAATAGTTTTATTGAAAGCAGTTTGTTTACTAATAAAGTCTTTGAGCATAACTTCAAGTTCAGAGGGAGCACTCCTATTATTGTTTTAAGAATTTCCATAAGCATTACCATTGTTGGGAGGGTATGGCTTATAATTGTTGTTACCAAAATTACTCCTATAAGCATTATTGCCAAAGTTGTTATTTCTTATGAAGTTCACATCAACTTGCTCTTCTTGAGCAACTAAAGAGGCTAAAGGAACATTATTTGGATCAATATGGGCTTTCCCATTAACAAGCATAGACATAATAATATCAACCTTATCACTCAAGGAGGAAGTTTCCTCAACAGAACTTACCTTCTTACCTTGTGGAGCTCTCTCAGTATGCCATTCAGAATAATTAACCATCATATTGTCCAGAAGTTTTGTTGCAGCATCCAAAGTGATGGTCATAAAGGTACCTCCAGCAGCAGAATCCAATAGGTTCCTTGAAGAATAGTTCAATCCTGCATAAAAAGTTTGGATGATCATCCAAGCAGTCAGTCCATGAGTGGGACAATTCTTTACCAAAGATTTCATTCTTTCCCAAGCCTGAGCAACATGTTCATTATCAAGTTGTTTAAAATTCATCATTTCACTTCTCATAGATATAATCTTAGCAGGAGGATAGTATTTTCCAATAAAAGCATCTTTGCATTTTGACCAAGAATCAATACTATTCCTAGTTAAGGAATTCAACCATTATTTAGCTTTTCCTCTCAAAGAGAAAGGAAACAATTTTAGCTTAATCATATCACCATCTATATCCCTATGCTTTTGCATCTCACAAAGTTTAACAAAGTTATTTAGATGGGAAGCAGCATCTTCATTACCAATACCAGAAAATTGTTCTCTCATAACAAGATTGAGCAAAGCAGGTTTTATCTCAAAGGAAGTAGTTTCAGGAACATGTGGAGCAATAGGTGTGCTCATAAAATCATTGTTGTTGGTTCTAGTGAAGTCACACAACTTAGTGTTTTCAAGAGTAGACATTTTTTTTGCATTTTCAAATAAGAAAGCAAACTTGTAAAACTAATTTTTTTGTGTTTTTGAATAACAAAACAAGCAAACAAAGCAAAAAGAAACTAAGCAAAACAAAAACAACAAAGTAAAGAGATTGGTTATGAGGGACTCCCCTTATGAAGATGTCCTTGACTCCCCGGCAATGGCGCCAGAAAATCGCTTGATGGCTCAATGGACGGCGCCCAGAAAAATGCTTGATGGCGGTGTTGATGTAGAGCTCGTTGGGAACCCCAAGAGGAAGGTATGATGAGCACAGCAGCAAGTTTCCCTCAGTTATGAAACCAAGGTTTAATCGAACCAGTAGGAGCAAGGAAACACCTCAAAGGTGTTACTAGCTGAGCTTTGGCAGGGCGCACTACCGGTGCTAGTAGCAACATGGAGACCTGCACAACACAACCACAGAACTTTGTCCCCAACTTGCGATGAGGTTGTCAATCTCATCGTGTTTTGTGGTAAACAGAGGATTAAACGTATCGAATGGAAAGAAGTAAAAGTTTGCAGAAAGTAAACACAAAGCAGTAAACAGTTGTAGATTGTATATAAAGAAAAAGGACCGGGATCCATAGTTCACTAGAGGTGGCTCTCCTTAAGATAGATAACATGCTGGGTGAACAAATTACAGCGGGGCAATTGACAAACACCGAGAAAGCAATACATGCATATACTAATCATCTTGACTCCTTTGAGACTTGATTGGGCATTACAACATTATACATAGACCGCCATCCAACTGCATTTATGACTAATAATCCACCTTCAGATTATCATCCGAACCCCCTCTAGTATTAAGTTGCAAGCAACAAATTATTGCTTTACGAACTGCGTGTAAAGTAAACAATACGGTTGTTCTATGAACAAAGGATTGTTGTTTTATCCCTAGTAGCAACAACACATCTAGTACCTTAGAGATTTCTGTCACTTTCCCAGATTACCAGAGGTATGAACCCACTATCGAGCATAAATACTAATTCTTGGAGTTGCTAGCATCTACTTGGCCAAGATAGCTACTAACAACGGAAAGCATGCAAGATCACAAATAAAAAAGACATGATAGAATCAATAATCAATCTGAAATAACATCTCAATATCCATCGAATCCCCGCAAACACAACATGCAGAATTACAAATAGATGATCTTGATCATGAACGGATCTCACAAGATCTAGACATGAAAGCACAAAGGAGGAGAGCCAGCCATCTAGCTACTACATGGATCCGTTGTCCAAGGATGAACTACTCATGCATCACACCGGAGGCTTGCATGGTGATGAAGAAGGCCTCCAGGGTGAATTCCCCTCTCCGGCAGGGTGCCGGGAAGAGCTTCAGATCCCTCCCGATCTAGGGATGGAGATGACGGCGGCTACAGACTCTTTCGTTGATTTTTGATCGGGTACTTAGGGTTTTCGTCTCGAGGGCAATATATAGGCGGAAGGAGAGGCCGAGGGGGTGCCGGGAGCAGCCACACCACCCCCTGGCGCGGGCCAGGCTTGGCCGCGCGGCCAGGTGGTGTGGTGGCCCCCTGGCCCCTCTCCGTCTCATATTCTGGCACTTGATGACATCCGGAAAAATAGGCACTTTGGCTTTTGTCCTGTCCAATTCCGAGAATATTCATTTTCTGACTTTCCTGGAACCAAAAACAGAAGAAAACAGGCAGCTGGCACTGTGGGTCTTGTTAATAGGTTAGTCCAAGAAACCATATAAAAAGTACTCCAAAGTTGGAACAAAACGCAAGAAAGTGGATAAAACCAAGCATGAAACATCAAAAATTATAGATACATTTGCAATGTATCATTCATGATTAATGTTTATTATCTATGCTATAACTATACGTATTGGAAACCAAATACGCGTGTGGATAAGTAAACAACAATGAGTCCCTAGTGGACTTTTCTACTAGCTCGTTAGTCAATGGACGGTTAAGATCTCCTGACCATGGGCATTGATTGTCACTTGATAATGGGATCACGTCATTTGGAGAATTATGTGATGGACCATTAATAAGCGTAGTTTCTGATCGCATCATTTAGTTTGATTGCTAGCTTTTTGTAAGTATCAAGTAGTGTTTCCTCAGACCATAAGATCATGTTACTCCTTGGCATCGGAGGAATACTTTGTGTAAATGTATGAGAATAATGGTTGTTCCATTTATATGAATAATATCTTTTATGGTCATTAACCAGATGTGAATGGTTTATTTCTATTGAATATCGATAGTAGTGATACACATATTCATAATGTTAATGCCAAAAGATGCAAATTGATTGACGATAATACCACATACTTGTGGCACTGCCGTCTAGGTCATATTGGTGTAAAGCATATGAAAAGGCTTCATAGCGATGGGCTTTTCGAGTCACTTTATTTCGAATCATTTGACACGTGTGAACCATGTCTTATGGGCAAAATGACTAGAACTCTTTTCTCTGACACGATGGAGAGGGCGAGTGGATTGCTGGAAATTATACATACCATTGTGTGCGGTCCGATGGGTGTTACGACACGCGGTGGATATTTTTACTTCCTAACCTATCCCGATGATTTGAGTACATATGGGTATATTTACTTGTTGAAACACAAGTATAAAACATTTGAAAAGTACAAGAAATTTCCGAGTGAGGTAGAGAATCATCGAAACAAGAAAATTAAGTTTCTATGATCTGATCACGGAGGCGAGTATTTGATTTTCGAGTTTGGCATGCATTTGAGGAAATGTGAAATTGTTTCACAACTCACGCCACGTAGAGCACCACAGCGTAATGGTGTGTATGAACATCGTAATCGAACTTTATTAGATATGATGTGATCGATGATGTCTCTTGCAGATCTGCCACTGTCATTTTGGGGTTATGCATTACATACCATCACATTCACGTTAAATAGCACACCATCTAAATTCGTGAAAATGACACCTATGAATTATGGTTTAGCAAGAAACCTAAACTATTATTTCTTAAAGTTAGGAGATGAGACGTTTATTTCAAAAGGCTACAACCTAATAAACTCGAACCCAAGTCAAAAAAGGGGTCTTCATAGGATACCCTAAATAAACTATTGGGTATATAGTCTATCACAGATCCGAAGTCAAAGTGTGTGTCGCTAAAAATGGAACCTTTCTAGAGAAAGAGTTTCTCTCGAAAGAAGTGAGTACGAGGAAGGTAGAGCTTGATGAGGTTGTCGAACCTTTCTCTTCATATTACGAGTTGTGTAGTGCCGGAAGTCGTTCGAGTACAGCCTTCACCTCTTGAAGAAGAATCCAATGATAGCGATCATAAAGCTTTCTGCGATGCCACTACTAAAACTCGTAGGTCGACTAGGAAACATACTACTCCTAAATGGTATGGCAATCCTATCATGATTGTTCTGTTGTTCGACAATAGTGGGCATGCAAACTAAGGAGAAGCAATGATGAGTCCAGACTCTAGTAAATGGTTGTATGCCATGAAATCTGAAATGGAATCCATGTACGAAAGCCAAGTATGGAATTTGGTGGATTTACCGAATGACCACAAGGCCGCTGAGAACAAATGGATATTCAAGAAGAAAATAGATGATGATGGTAATGTCGCAATGGATTTTCGAAAAATTCAAGGAGTTTACTACGATGATACTTTCTCACCCTTAGTGATGTTAAAGTTTGTATGAATTATGTTAGCAACTGCTACCTTTTATGATTATAAAATCTGGCAGATGGATGTCAAAAACTACATTCCTGAATGGCCGCATTAATGAATGGTTCTACATGGTATAGCCAAAAGGTTTTGTCGATCCTAAGGGTGCTAACAAGGTATTAAAACTTGAGAGGTCCATTTATGGACTGAAGCAAGAATCCTAGAGTTGAAATCTCCGCTTTGATGAGGTGAAAAAAGTGTTTGGATTTGTCTAGACTAATGGAGAAGCTTGTATTTACAAGAAAGTGAGTGAGAGATCTGTTGCATTTCTAATCCTATATGTATATGATATATTGTTAATTGGAAATGACATGGAACTACTTGAGAGTGTTAAGGCTTATATGAATAATAGTTTTTCAATGAAAGACCATGGTGAAGTTGTGTATATATTAGACATCAAAATCTATAGAGATAGGTCAAGACGTCTGATAGGACTTTCATAGAGTACATACCTTGGCAAAGTTTTGAAGAAGTTCAAATTGGATAATTCGAAGATGGGGTTCTTGCTAATGTTTCTAGGTAAGACATAGAGTCTAGCTACGGCATAAGAAAGATAAAAAATGAACAACATCCCCTATGCCTCAGCCATAGGCTCTATCATGTATGCCATGCTATGTATAAGACCAGATATGTGCCATGCTATTAGTTTGACCAATAGATACCAAAGTGATCCAAGAGCAGAACATCGGACATCAATAAAGAATATCCTTAAGTACTTGAGAAGGACTAAGGATATGTTTCTCGTTTCTGAGGTGACCAAGAGCTTGGCATAAAGAGTTACATCGATGCTAGTTGGGAAACTGATCCAGATGACTCTAAGTCTTAATCTGGACACGTGTATATTTTGAATGAAGAAGAGGTGATCTAGAGGAGTTTCAAGCAAAGCGTGATGACATTATCTTCGACCGAAGCAGAATACATTGTTGCTTTAGAAGCAACAAGGGAAGCAATTCTTATGAAAGAGTTCCTCTCCGACTTGGGTGCATTGGGACCTGATCATGCAGTGTGACAACACAGGTGCCATTGCCCTTGCCCAAGAGCCATGTGCACACAAGAATACCAAGCATATCAAGCGCCGCTTTCACATCATACATGAGCATGTCCAAGAAGGTGACATATCTATTTTCAAGATACATACGGATCTGAATGTCGTAGATCTATTGCCTAAACCTCTTCCATGAGTAAAAAATGATCAACACAAAGACTCAATGGGTGTTAGATATATACCAAATGTAAACTAGATTATTTACTCTAGTGCAAGTGGGAGACTGTTGGAAATATGCCCTAGAGGCAATAATAAAGTTGTTATTATCATATTTCCTTGTTCATGATTAATGTTTATTTTCCATGCTATACATTATGTATTGGAAACTAAATACACATGAGGATAAGTAAACAACAAAGTGTCCCTAGTGGGCCTTTTCTACTAGTTCGCTAGTCAAACGATGGTTAAGGTTTCCTGACCATGGATATGATTTTCACTTGATAACGGGATCACATAATTAGGAGAATGATGTGATGGACACACCCATTAATAAGCATAGCTTCTGATCGCATCGTTTAGTTTGATTGCTATCGCTTTTGTAAATGTCAAGTATTGTTTCCTCAGACCATGAGATCATGTTACTCCCTAGCATTGGAGGAATACTTTGTGGACATCAAACATCACTTCATAACTGGGTGATTATAAAGGTGGCTTTCAGGTATCTCTAATGGTGTCTATTGGGTTTCATGGATCAAAACTAGGATTTGTTCCGCCGTGTGATGAAGAGTGAGATGTCTCTAGGCCCTCTCGGTAGTATAGCATCCAAGAGCTCAAGTGACTAATGTGTTTAGTCATGGGGATCCTATAGCACGGTATGAGTAAAGAGAACTTGCCAATAACGAGATTGAACTAGGTATAGTGTAGCGACGGTTGAATCTCGGGCAAGTAATATACCGCGAGACAAAAGGAATCGTATACCATATTGATTGAATCTTTGAAATTATGGTTCAATCGAAAATAACTTCGTTGAATATGTAGGAACCACTATGAACATTCTGATCCCGCTAATGGTTATTGGTCGGAGAGGTGTCTCGATCATGTCTTCATGTTCTCGAACCCATCGGGTCACACACTTAATGCTTCGGTGTTGCCAGTTTTCATTGAGATTATGTATGGTGTAATCAAGTGTTAGTTTGGAGTCACATATGAAATCCTTGATATCACGAGGAGCTCTGGAATGGTGTGAAGGTAGATAAAAGTATATGCCAAGTCTGATTTAGGCTTTTGCAAAATGTTCGGGATGTTTCTATGTGACCGGAACATTCTAGAAGGTTCCGGGAGCATCCACATGTGGGTCCACCTGCGAGGTGGGGCCACATGGTCCCTAGTGAGGGCACCTTAGCCCTAGTGGGCCAAGGCGCCATAGCCACCTAGGCCCATGCGGCCTATGGTTGGTAAACCCTAGATGGAAGGGGCACGTGGGATGGAGGGTTTCCCTCTCCTCCTTGGCATCCGACGGCCCTTAAGGCCTGGAGGAGGGTCCAGGCCCCCTCTCCCATGCCTATAAAAGTACGGGTAGGGGCAGGGGTTAGCGCACGCCATCCCTCTGGCCGATGCCTCCTCTCTCGTAGATACTTCCCTCCTCCTCCAGAATAGAGCACATCGAAGCCCTGCGGAATTCCTTCTCCACCATAGTTGCACTGCCGGAATCTCGCGGAGATCTTCTCTCTCTTGCGGGATCAAGAAGGAGGAGACACCACCAAGCGAAACGTTTGGATATTATGGATGTGCCGTCCATTCTATACTAGGATCAAGAAGGTCAAGATCAACATCAATTTGAACCGACGCAAGCGAATAACTATATCACCCACGATCTATAGATCGTTAACAACTCGTGTTCTTCAAGGGTAAGTAGATTATATCTATCTACTTGTTACTTGTATCTCCTAGATTAGATCATGCTGCGTTTAATAGGATTTTTTCCATGCAACGAACCTATCAAAAAAGGTGATCACTCACTCTCTCTCTCTCTATCTATCTATCTATCTATCTCCACTAACTTGAGAGTATCTAGTGAGACTCCTGGCCAAACTGAGACCCTCTCGCTGACGCCGCCGGTCGAAGATTGTTAAGGGGACGCACCGACCGTTGTAGTGTATATACAAGGTTTAGTTGTTGTTCCATGTTGGTGGCTAGGAGTAGAGCGCTTGAGCACTCCGACAAGGGCTTATGCTTCCTTTGACATGGGAGGATATTCTACTTCCTCGTAGCGGCGATCAATGTCTCCGCTGACCCAAGTGGTCTTGTCCCCGGAGTTGGCAGAGACAGTTGCGCATGGAGGTGCATCTTCCACGGGTGTTTCGATCGTGTTTCTTTGGTCGCTTGCAGGGTGCTCCGTGTCAAAATAAGACCTACTTGTCGCTTGCAGGGTCGCTTGCAGGGTGCTCCGTGTTCTTCGAGGGTAAGTAGATTATATCTATCTACTTGTTACTTGTATCTCCTAGATTAGATCATGCTGGGTTTAATAGGATTTTTTCCATGCAATGAACCTATCAAAAAAGGTGATCATTCTCTCTCTCTCTCTCCACTAACTTGAGAGTATCTAGTGAGACTCCTGGCCAAACCGAGACCCTCTCGCTGACACCGCCGGTCGAAGATTGTTAAGGGGACGCACCGACCGTTGTAGTGTATATACAAGGTTTAGTTGTTGTCCCATGTTGGTGTCTAGGAGTGGGTGCTTGAGCACTCCGACAAGGGCGTGTGCTTCCTCCGACATGGGAGGATCTTCTACTTCCTCGTAGCAGCGATCAATGTCTCCGCTGACCCAAGTGGTCTTGTCCCCAGAGTTGGCAGAGACGGTTGCGCGTGGAGTTGCATCTTCCGCGGGTGTTTCGATCGTGTTTCTTTGGTCGCTTGCAGGGTGCTCCGTGTCAAAATAATGGACCTGAGTGTAAATTTTTCTTTTTATGAGGTCCTTCCTGTAAAACTGTACCCACCGTCTCGAAACTAATACAGAGTCTTGATCCTTGGGGAACTTCCCAGTTCAAAAGAAAAAAAATCGAACTAGTTCAGTTTCATGCATGTTATCCAAACGTCGGCACAATAGCTTCGGTGCAGCAGG
Organism: Avena eriantha; assembly: GCA_910589775.1. Classification (NCBI taxonomy): domain Eukaryota; kingdom Viridiplantae; phylum Streptophyta; class Magnoliopsida; order Poales; family Poaceae; genus Avena; species Avena eriantha. The sequence continues at coordinate 15,614,437 of OU342741.1, read as the reverse complement.
AAAAAACACCCATTTGCCATTAAATTTAACTAAGTTATCTGTTCTGAACATTTAATTCCTACTACAAGTGCAACTTCAGTAGGTCAAACGCACTTCTGTAACGCTGATAGACATGGGTAGTCAGAAAACTTGATTCATTTCCAGAGCCCAGAGTGCAGGCCAACAACGACCAAGATATGCTCCACCATTTATTGTCAATGTCGAGGAGTGCGTATCGCATCTTTCTACTACTAGTTCAAGTTTAATGCTTTCAAATATAAGGGGCAGGGCATGATCGAGAAAGTAGAGTAGTGACATAGTTTGAGTAAGAGTAGTGGCTCATACCCAAATATGTTAGGAACATATTTTGAGTGGTAGCTTATAGAATGATTCTTAAGTGTGTTAAGAATAAAAGCAGAAATACCGATAAATAATGATTTATAAGGTGTAGAAGTTAATAATAAGTGTATTATGATATTATGTAATATTCGTTAAGAGATTCTGAAACGGGTTTCGGAATAAAAGTTAATTAAGGAACTGGTCCTTGATAACTCAAATTAGGAATAGTATTAAGTTTAACATCAATGGTTGAAAGAAGAAAAAGATGATCATCATCCACTATGTTGAGACATAGGTTCTATCTTAGAAAACCATGATGATAACTTAACATAATATATGATCTAATAAGGAACGTTTATAAGTGATTAAGTTTGAATCACAGAATGTTGAGCAAAGTTTGTCCGCAGTGTCTAATAGAGAACTACAGACATGTTTTTCAAATCCATAAAGGCTGACATATCTTAAAGCATAAAGGGTTATTTTATAAGGGAATATGTTGGAAACTCCTGTAAATATCAATTTACGTCAAGTAGGAAGCGAGGTGAACAAAACATCGAAAGTTGCACAGGGTGCTCTCGTGTTTCGATGATTACATTTATAATAATAGATAAGGGTACCATCTAAAGTGTTGTATAATGTTATGGCGGGGCTAGTTCGCTTTTAACGTAGAATGATGTGTCCCAGGGCATAGTGCCCATGAGAAAGCCCTCAAGGTTGATCTAAAGTCACTGTAGGCTCCTGGAATCAGGACTCGTTCTGCTGCCATAGCGACGATGCATACATACAGATGTTATCATGTGATGATAAAGTATTAATGTCAATCAAGGTGAAATTAGTAAGTTGCAAAGGATTTGGGACTGTAAAGTACATGCCCAATACTCAACCTCTTCCATGAGCAAGCATGTTCAGGGTACCGGATATGGTGCCAACAATTAAGAACAAATGTAGCTAGTTTATTTGTACTCTAGTGCAAGTGGGAGACTGTTGGAAATATGCCCTAGAGACAAATAGTAATAAGGACTAATATCATATTTCATAAAGTTTATGATTAAGTTTTATATCATGCTATAACTGTATTGAGTGGAAACATCAATACACGTGTGATATATAAACAACCAGGGGTTCCCATTGAAACTCTAGTCACTGGTTCATTGGTCAACAAATGATCAAGTTTCCTAATCATGTGGCATTTATGCCAGTTGGAAATGGAGTCAACTCATTCTAAGAATGAGATGATGAACCAATACCCAACCTAAACATTGTGACCTGATCATGTCATGAAGTTCAAGTTACGATGATTAGAAATGGATCCTTGTAGACTATTCCTTAGACCGTGAGGCTATATCAATCACTGTCTCCCAAGAGTGCTTAGATAGCATCAAGTGCCACTTGGTAATACAGTGGTTATAAAGGTGTGTTAAGGTACTCGGAGGAAACCATAGAGGAAATATATGTCAAGAGCGAGATTTGTCCGTCCACATGACGGAAAGATACTTAAGGGCCCACTCGGAGAAGTTATATCTAATAGTTGCGCAATGTGTGATTTGATCACGGGGATATCACTTGTTGGAACGAGTCAAGTAGCATTGTTTGGTAACAAGATTGAACACGACATGGTGATGTCATTGATCATACCTCGGGCAATGCAAGTATCGAGAGACAAAGGGAATAAGACACGACCGTCCTGGTTCAAACGACGAAAGATCTCCGTGGAACGCACAGGGATCACATGGCCATCCAGGTCCCTCTGTTGATCATTGGTCCGGGAGTGTCCCGACCATGTCTGGAGTGTTCCCGAACCGTAGGGTATCACGGTTAAGGGTTTGATGATGCTTAGAGAGTGTTTATATGATCGGAAGAATCGCTGAAGAATACTAGAGAGAAAACCGGAAGAGTTTCGATAAGTCCGGAGGATGTCCGCAGTGGAGGTGGAAGGTGTTCCATAGCCACAGAGATTGAATAATATATGAACGAATGTTAAATATTGATTTAATCATTTATTCATAATTATTTAATAAAAGAGAAAATCAATTTAAAGGTCAAAAGGCTTAATGGGCCAATTCCGGAGGGAAGAGGGCCCATTAGGGAAAAGCAAGAGGGAGAAGGGTCAGAGGGGTGGTCAGCGCCCTAGTAGGCCAGCCCCCTGCGGGGCCCATGGGGGTGGCCGGTAGCGCCACCCCTCCCCCTCTCCTCTCCTTTAGTCCTACCCCGGGACTTTAAGGGAGGTAGTACCTATCCTTCCCCTATATAAAGTGGGGGTATTTGGCTAGATAAATACACACAATATTCAATAAAGATCTTCTCACTTTTGGGAAGACCTCCAATTGATATTCTCTCTCTCTCTCTCTCTCTCTCTCTCTCTCTCTCGTGACCGTGGTCCCAAGTTCGGACTGTGCGATCGAGAGACATCTTCACCGCTGAGCGCCGTCGCGCTGCGGGATTCGGATACAGGAGCTCTACTTCCGCAACTGCTGCTGGATCAGGGAAGCGAGAGTCATCTTCAGGCACCAGACGTGTGTAACTCCCCGCGAGGTGTCACACTTGACGCACTCAAGTCGTTGGAGCCGCTGGAGCGCAAGGATTTCATCGCGACCTTGAGGTCGGCTTCGGCTCGTCTACATCAACCACACTCTCCTGAGCGTTGACAACGCTTTTCGGTCTTCAAGGGTAAGTTCGCGAAAAGCCCCTCCCGTTACCGTATTACTAATAGATAGGTCCTGGCAACATCAGGGGTTCAGGGGCGTAGGGTAAAAATTTATTGTTTTCATACGCGGAACCCCTACATCTGCATCCATTGAAACAACCCACAATATAAAGTGAACTAGAAAGGTCCGGTAAACAAAGGTAAAACAAACAAACAAAGTATTGTAGGTGTGTCCTTATTTAAATTCCTTTAGCATTGTTTCCCAAAGTTCGATTAAACCTAGGTCTACTAGGGAAAATTCTACTATATTGCATCCGTGAATCTGGATCGAAGGTATCAAGAGGTGTCGGAGTAGTTAGGTTAGATTTTAGGTTGTATTTTGCCCTTGCGAAGTCTGGGAGTAGGACGCCGCGGTGTTCCGGCTGCCGCCGGTGCATCCTAGGTCTCATCCTCCTGGTGGTCTTCCTTTGGCAGGGAAGCTCGCCACCAGTGGGGTTGAGCCTAGGCATCTCCATCAATAAAGCTGGATCTCGAAGCCCATCTCTGCCACTGGTGACGCGCGCTGTGGCAGATGCGTCAGCCAGCCCTTCCAACTTTCCATGGAGGAAGGATTTAGCGAGCTCGAGTTCAGGCTTCATTAATAAGGGCGGTGGTCGGTGGGGTTGTTGAAGCCGATGACCAAATCTTGATTCTTGATGGTCGTGGTTGCGGGGAGGGGGGGGGGTAAAGATCTGGGAGTCTTGCTCCTACAACTTGGTTGGCGGCGGGATCCTTCTGTTGCTACGACATGCTTTGTCATGGAGCTCCTCGTCGCGGCGAGAAGGGGGACTACAACTGCTCATGTAGGCGCTCCCAAGCGACGACGTGTTTGCCGAAGCTATCCTTGGCCGGAGGGGCCATCTCTTGTAACCTCCACGATGGAGGCCATGATCGGAGCTCAGCGCCTCTTCATCCTCAAGTGGTCTTTTTTGCAAAGTTAGGGTCCTTTTCTTCTATTAAGAGTTCATGTGCAATAGTTACCAAGAGGCCTCTATGTAAAGTGTACCTCCCGGTTTATTAGTTGCAGCTTCCAGGCCCTTCGGGACTATTCCCGGTAAAAAAAATGAAATCGTCGGCACAATAAAGAGCTTTTCGTGGCTTCAGTGCAGCAGGAACAACACCGTGTATACTTCAAAAACAACGTGTGAATCTAGACAAATTTAAGTCATTTATTTCGAATTTGCCATTAAAATTAACAAAGTTATCAGTTCCGAACATTTAATTTTCCTACTACAACTGCAACTGCAGTAGTCAAACACTTCTGTAACGCTGACAGACATGGGTAGTCAGAAAACTTCATTCACTTCCAGAGCCCAGAGGTGCAGCCCAACAACGACCAAGATATCCCCCACCATTTATTGTCAATGTCCAGGAGTGCGTATCGCATCTTTCTACTAGTACAAGTTCAAGTTGGATGCTTTCAAATATAAGGGGCAGGGCGTGACCGAGAAAGTATAGAGCAGAGCAATAGCAAAGCAGAAAGAGAGAGAGCGAGCAAGGATAGCATAGCATAGCAGAATGAGGGTGGCGGTGGTGGGTGGCGGGGTGAGTGGGCTGGCGGCGGCGTACGAGCTCCTCGCCGCGAGCGGAGACGGCGTGCGCGTGACCCTGTACGAGGCGGAGGACTGCGTCGGAGGGAATGCGAGGACGGTGGTCGTCAGCGACGGCGCCGGGGGCGAGGTCCAGCTCGACCTCGGCTTCATGACCTTCAACCAGGTCTATAGCTTCCTGTTTCCCATTTTAGCTAGATGTGCTGGCAGCGTGAAAGCATTTGGTAACGCACTAACGCTGAACTCACCGTAAGTTTTGTTCTTCTTTTTTTATAAAAAATCCTATCTATTCGACAACTACAAACACTCGAGCGTGTCTGCTAATCTCGTAGTACTCCAGTATATTGCTGGTTGTAAGATGTGCTTGTTGAACAGTTATCTTTTCTTCTGAAAACTGGTACGTACGGGCCCCGCTTAAACATGTTTGGTTGCTCTGTAAACTGGCACACACCCAGTCGAGTGAACTTTGCAGGGGCTGTATATGGCCGCAGCTCGTTGATGGCGACTGGACTTGCTCCTTGGTCCAGTCTTTTTCATCGACATAGTTCACGTAGTTCGATGCAACGCAGTTGCAACGTTAACATTACAAAACAATTCTGAAAATTCCACCTGTCTGTGTTTTGGCAATCAACAACATTATATATTCATCGTAGCAAATAGTAGGTAGATAGATAATCTGTATTCAGTCATGACAAAATATAGTCTAAAAGAAACTAACAAACCTTTAAGATTTCAAACTCTTTTTTTTTCAAGATATAGTTTTGTTCTTTTTTGAAGGCTGCACAAAATGAATAGATACCAAACCACAACCTGTAAGTATCAACGAGAGTTCTCCCATAATTTTAATTTGAGCCGTAGTGTCAAGGCCACATGCACGCACACAACCATTAGAGTACACCAGTATTTCAGGGAGAAGCAACCGAACGGTCTGAGCCGAGACACATACTGCAAGGTTAAACCTCCCCACGATGTGGCCGAAACCAGCTTGGAAGTGAAAGACCTCGATAAGGTCGAGGCCGTAACACCTCCCGTGGTCGCTCCCGTGAGCGACGCGCGGGAGGAAACCCTAGCCGCCGCCGCCCCAGGTCCTCCACACCCCTCCCTCCCCCTCGCCGCCGCCGGAGGGTGCCGTCGGGCTAAGCCCGGGCGGTGCTGGCGGCGGCGGGGCCTCCTCTCCCCTCGCGCGGTGGTGGCGGCGCGGGCCGAAGCTTCCGGTGAGGTGTGGCGTTGGCGAGGGGCGCGACGGCGCAGCGACGTGGCGGCTTCGTGGCTGTTGGCGTGTCCGTGGCGGTGGCGGCGCTTCTGGTGTGGCGGCTGCGGCGGGAGGCGCGAGCTCTTCCCCACAGGGAGCTCTGGACGCCGGGGCCGCGGCCCTGGGTGGAGAGGCGGCGTCGACCGGAAGGCGGGTGGCGCGCGCAGGTACTAGCTGCCCCCCTGACCGTGCGGGCGGAGGGGAGCCGGTGGAAGCCCGGTTACGCCACAGCGGCGCTCTGGCTCTCTCTGCGATAGATCTGTCGTCGTCTCCGACCTCCAAGCCTCCCTGCGTCAGATCCTCCTCGGCGGGTCCTCGGGCCTCCCGATCTGCGGTCTTGCGTGGCGGCCGGGGTGGATTCCGGGGAAACCCTTGGTTGGCTGCGTGCCAACCACATTGGCAGCGACGATCTTCGCCGTTCTCCTTCCTGAAGGGCTGATGAGGTACAATCCCCCTCCCCCACCTTTCCCCTCCTTCCTGGGAGAAATCCTAAGCCTTTGCTGGGCGACGGCGGCGCTCCGGCGTCGTTCCCCTCCTTGGAGGCGCCACTTTGGGATGAGGGGGATAGCGTGGTCGTTGGTGCGGTGACGAGACGATGGTGCGGTCCGGGCGGGTCTTTGGCGAGGGTGAGGGTTCAACATCAAGGTCCAAGGCCCCTCTTGGTGCTCTGCCGCCTCTCTGTGGTGTGTTTGCCGGTGGGACGACACCCTCGACCTTGGGTGAGGAGGGAACTTCCCTCCTCCAGCAGCAGCACAGCAAGGTGGATTTCGAGCCGGTCCTTCTTCTCCTTGGCGTTGGGTGCTGCCTCCTCCTCCTCTCCGAAGCCCCTGTCCCCTTTCGTCCGCTTCAGCTGCTTCGTGGCTTGTTCAAGATGGTTCCTTGATGGCGCTGCCACAGGAAGCTCTGGCGTGCCTGTGAGTACACTGCCGAGGGCACATGAGTGGTTGAGCAGTTTAGGGGCGGGGTGCCCAAACCTGCCATGGTTGCGCAGGGGTCGCCCATGGACCTGTTGTTGCTGCTCGAACGTGTCTGCGGCGACCTTTGTAGATCCTCTAGCTTTTCGCCTTTTCCTTATCCTTGTTCAAGCTTTGTAACCTGTACCATGTATCCTAGCCGGTTGAGGGCTTTATTAATTTAAAGCCGGGCTCTTTGAGCCTGTTATCTAAAAAAAAAACCTCCCCACGACAACCATGAGAGCAAAGTAAGATCTAAAAGACTGTATCTATAGAAACTTAATCTTTTAATTCTACCATTGACGCTGGGAAGAAGATCTTATCATCGAACGACTATGCTATCTCCATTGACGTAGAGGTTAAAAGGAAGATGGCAACCAGAACACTAACTTAATCTTTTGGTAAGTTGACGCGTTTCATTTTTCAGCCACAGCTTCTCTCCTGACCTAGCTACCTCCTCCACTCCGTCGGCCGACCTCGTCGGCGTTCGTGAGGGGTGGGAACTCGATCTATGGTTGGATTTTTTTAATTCCACTTATCTATTAATACTTGTTCTAGCAAAACTAATTATGCAATAACTGGGTTAAATGCTTAGATTTTTATTGTTGCTTGAATTAGTCCGGGCTGTTATGGCCCAACTCTATTTACAATTGGGCCGTTCCATCAAAATATATTAGGTGTGGGCCTTAACGGTCCGATCTCTAAGAGTTACACACTTTGGCCCAGAACCAAAAAAAATTACCTTTTTGTTTTTGAGATAAAAAAAATTACCTAGTACGCGTCTCCTCCCTCTCGCCTATGCCACAGCTCGCGGCTCGCCGGTCTCGGTCTCACCGGCGAGGGGAAGAAGTGGCCTCCGGGCCAGCCCTCCTCCACAGAAGGCGGCGGCGATCTGTCCTCGCCGTATTTTCTTCCCTTCACTAGCTTCCGGCCCCGGATCCGGCGACCACGACGGTCTGGCGGCATCTGCCCCTCAAGCTCCGGTGACACCAACGCCGCAAGGAAGCTGTGCCCCCGGATGGACTCCTCCTTCTCCAGGGTTGTGCCGTCCACTACGGCGAGCCTCCCGTCCGGATTCGTCCTTGTCCACAACTACCTTCCTACTCTGGCGAGCACACGCTGGTTGATGAGCGTGCCGACGAAGTGGCCCTCGCCACCGCGGTGGGCACCATCGTCGTATAACGGGCGCACTTAGGCTGGGTTGGATTGGGGTTAAACTGAATAGATGCAGTTCCTGCTGTCAGCTAGCAGGAGGGGATTTCAGCTAACAATTGGGTTCAGCTGTCAGGAGGGGATTTCAGCTGACAATTGGGTTCAGCTATCAGGTGCAGTAATTGTTATGTTCTTAATATAGTCCTGTAGTGCTTATGGTTGGAAGTGCATTTGTAGTTATACATGTTGGCTTATATCAGATTAATGTACATGCATGGTTCTAATCTTGATTGATATTTTTCTTTTACTCTGATTATTATGGGACTACCTTACCCCTTGACCGAGCATTATGAGATGCAGTAATATTTTCTTTGTTTCTCACTAAGATGTTTGTTGTCAAACAAATGTAGGAAACATATCCCGACATGATGGAATGGCTAGAAGGGCTCGGGGTGGAGATGGAGAGATCGGACATGTCTTTCTCTGTGAGTACACAATCAGACCGTGGCGGTAGAGGATGTGAGTGGGGCAATGGCAACAGTATCTCAAGCCTCCTGGCGCAAAAGGCCAACATATTGAAACCCAGTTTTTGGCGCATGGTCTGTGAGATCCGCAAGTTCAAGAATGATGCTCTGACGTAAGCACTCCAGTTCCTCAGTTCTCTTGACTCTTGTGCATACGTAATATTTCCATTCATATATGGACATATATATATGCCTCGTGTTCATATATGATAACCAACTAAATCGCTGGTTCGATCTTTGGAATGAAGGTACCTGGAGTACCATGAGCATAACCCTGATCTGGACCGTAATGAGACGTTGAGGCAGTTCATTCAGTCGCATGGATATTCCCTATCATTCCAAGAGGCTTATCTTGTACTGCTTCTGATCTACTTGCTGATGCCCTTTTTTAGTGTATCTAGCAACCCTTTTATTTTGTCAAAATCTCACAGCAGTATTTCTGCATTCAATTCCTGATTTTTCTTGTTTTTTGATCAGTTGTGTGAAAACTGTGAAGAGAAACTAATTTTTCCATTTATTTAGAAGAAATATTCAAATTATTATTAGTAAAATCTGGTCCTACTTAATGGCTAGTTTTGCCACCAACATGCATGCATGCGTGGGTGCAGGGGGAAGTCAGACTGGTTGTTAGCTTGTAGAAATTTTTGTGAGTACAAACACATTGTGTCGTGCCTATGCAGTTTTCAGTTGGTGACACGAAAAAATATTTGGTGCAGATTCCAGTCTGCGCAGGCATGTGGTCATGTTCATCACAAGATGCTTTGAGCCTCTCTGCTTTCTTCGTGCTGTCATTTTTCCGTAACCATGACCTTCTTCAGGTGCCTAGCTACTTTGTATACATGTTCCTAGCTTTCCCATTGCATTTGCATGCTTAATTCTTCTCTGTGCATCTGAAAGCTGATTAAGTCACTGCACTCTCAGCTGTTTCGTCACCCTCAGTTACCCACTGCCAAGCCTTGTTCGCAGTCCTATGTAAACAAGGTATGTATCTCATTCTGTCAGCCTAGCACAAAAGAGAGCTGACACATATAGGCGACAATACATGATATTTATTGCACTCTTTAGACTTTGGCTGCAGCCAAATGCAGGGACTGAACAAAACAACTATTGCACATTACCAGGTAAAAGGAAAATTGGAAAGCATGGGCTGTCGAATTAAAACCAGCTGTCCGGTCAAATCTGTTTCAAGTTTTGATGGAGGTACATACGTACATGCATTATTGTTTGTCGATTGCCTGTACGAAAGAATTTACATGTGATCATATATATTGTTGGTCCACTAACTGAAACAATCCTCTATCTTGACACTGGCGGCAGCTGGCTTCAGAATCTTGGAGAATGATGGTTCAGAGGAAACATACGACAGTGTCATACTTGGGGTCCATGCACCTAATGCTCTCAAAGTACTAGGAGCTGAAGTTACACATTACGAACTGAAAATTCTAGGTGCCTGTCAGTATGTCAACAGGTGAAGCCTGCCTACTACAGCTAAATGAACACATCAATAAAGTTTGATCTGATCTACTATATTATCTGACACGTTTATATTGCAGGGACATATACCTCCACTGCGATCAAAATATGATGCCTCAAAGTCCGTCGGCATGGAGCGCTTGGAATTTCCTTGGGGCAACTAGCAGGGGGTTTTCTGTTACTTACTGGCTAAACCATATTCAGGTAAATGCTTTGCTTTTCATATGCATGGTATAATAAATTGATTTTGTTGATGACACTTTTTTCACCAATGGGCCCTGCCCTGGCTTCCTTACGACGTTGAAACCATTTTGTACGTCAATGTTACATGTCCTCAAGATTAGGCATGTCTCCCCGGTAAAAAGAAAAACAAAACAAAGGATAAAGTCATTTCTAGGTAGCTGTGCAGCCATATTTTCATCACGTTAGAACACATTGTAGAGCAGGCTCACAGAATAACAGCAAAATCGAAGCTTCAGCCTTACCCCTCCAGCAGTATGGATTACTTAACTATTAACTGTGGTATATATTTGTTATTTTTTTGCACTTCTAGGAAATTGAATCTGTCAGGCCTTTCCTGGTGACACTCAATCCCCCTTGTGTTCCGGATCACATACTGCTTAAATGGTGTACAAGCCTTGTTGTTCCGTCCATGGCTGCGGCGAAGGCTTATCTTCAGTTTGATCAGATCCAGGGAAAGAGAGGAATATGGTTCTGTGGGGCATATGACGGTAACTACTTTCATGAATTTTAGTTTGTGGGTAACTTGTTCGTTACAACTTGCATGTAGATGTACGATATACTTCTACTACATTATTAAAATTAGGCATGAAATGATCTAAGGAGCATTAGGTCTCAAATGACTCTTCTGCCTTGGATTGTAGGTCATGGCTTCCATGAAGACGGATTGAAGGTATTTGCATGCACACCCTGTCCATTTTCCCTTTTAGACTTGTCTTGGATAGGAACCATACTGTTATGTGCTAAAAATGGTAAAGGGTCCAACAACTCTGGCCTGTGGGTACCCTCTGAGGAGTGAGTGGAGAGGGAGAGGAAGAGAAGGGACTGGGATGGATATACTTGATTATTCTCATTGTTTCATGATATACGTGTTTACACCACCTTGACATATATGATTTTAGTTTCAATCGCATGATTCAGAATGACTATTTCATACAATAGTTAATGTGAGCTCCTTTTGTGTTGGACATATTGAATTGATGCAGTCTGGGAAAGCAGCAGCTCAAGGTTTGCTTGGAAAGAAATGTGAGCTTCTGCAGAACCCAAAGCAGATGATTCCATCATGGACCGAGGCTGGGGTGCGCCTTATTGTTGCAAGATTTTTGAACCAATACATATCAATCGGCAACTTGATGTGAGTCTATGAGTCATACTACGCGATGTCTAATTATGATTATTTTTAACCTTAATAATTTATATGGGCAGAATGGTTGAAGGAGGTACTGTGTTCAGCTTTGGTACAGCTTGCGACAAATGCCGTGTAAAATCTGTCATGCGAGTTCATGATCCCTTGTTTTATTGGAAGGTTGTCCTCTCTTCTCTTTTTCTGCCTACACATGCATTTACAAAAATTCTGATTAGTGATTCTTAATTTCTTATATGCTCCACTGTAATTGCTTTATCCAACCTTCTCATTTGAACTACATGTGTTTATCCTGGCACTCTCATTTTTTTGAACTTTATCCTGGCTCTCTCATGGCTTTTAGGTTGCAACAGAAGGAATGTTTGGCTTGGCAGAAGCCTATATTAACGGATGTTTCACTCTTCTTGACAAGAGAGAAGGCCTTCTGAATCTTATCCTGGTATAACTATACCATAGTCCATGAGCTTATTGGTAGAGCTATATATCTTCTTCATTTCAGATCAAATCAATGATCCATTTTTTTGCAGATTCTCATTGCTAACAGAGATGCGCGTAGGAGCCGCAGCGGTGCCAGAAAAGGGTTCTAAAATTTTCAACTGTCCACTAAATTCCTATGAATTCTTTGATAAAAATGAAGTAGTACCTAAGAATCTATGCATCTGTTACTGATCATGTATATAAAATTGTTTGGTTTGCAGGGGTCGGTGGAGACCGTATCATTTAATAGCTGGTTTGTCATATGCTAAATACTTTTTGCGTGACTTCTCGAGGAGGAATACTGCGACACAAACTCGTCGAAACATCTCTCAGCACTATGATCTTGTCAGTACTCATGTCTCTTCTTTTGTTGTTACATTCCATCAGGATTAAGATAACTAGTTTCTTAGGTCAATTTGTAACCCCAGAATTATTGCAGATCTTATCAAGTTGAGTTTTTTCTTTTCATAACTGCATGAAAAATATTTTTTATCATTCATTACTTTCCATACCCATAATAACAAAACAAATAGTACTAATAGTTTGTCTTATATATATGTGCAGAGTAATGATTTTTTCTCGCTTAATATGGATAAATCGATGACTTACTCCTGTGCAATTTTCAAGGTTTGTAAATCTTGTGATTTTGTTCAAGCTTGTAAATTTTGTAGAGTAGCTTTATTAATTCATGGACTACATTAAATTGGTAGACGGAGAGTGAAAGCTTAGAAGCAGCCCAGCAACGTAAACTTAGCCTTCTAATCGCCAAGGTATTACTGCCATATCTCTAGATATTGTGTCACTAGATTGATTACTAGTTAGACAATGCTGTGAACATGATCTGATGGCACTTCATTCTTGCAAAATACACATTTACCAAAGGCTAAAGTCGAGGCGGGGCATCATGTTCTTGAAATCGGTAGCGGATGGGGAAGTTTAGCAATACAAGTGGTTAAGGAAACTGGCTGCAAATACACTGGAGTCACTTTGTCAGAGGAGCAGCTTAAATACTCTGAGAAAAAAGTAAGAGAAGCTGGCTTAGAGGTTAGTTCTTTGTTACTCCCTCCTTTATGCAACACCTGTGCACTTTAATAGTTTATTAGTTATTACCATTCCACCATATGTGTTTTTAGAAATGTAAGAATTAGCATATATTATAATTTACTGCTATAAAACAACACATATAGACGTGCACAGAGAATTAGTATTATTTGCTACAAGCTTACTTCTGTAGGGTGAAATCCTAGCTAACAATTCTATTGTCTATTGTTATTAATGTTTAGGAGCACATAACTTTTCTGCTGTGTGACTACCGTCAGATACCACCTTGCAAGTATGACGCAATCATAAGCATGTAAGTATTACTATAATATGGATGCGCGCTGTGACTTCGACAATACCTGTGCGCATGTTATACTTATGTCCTCCTCTTTATGTAAATCAGCGAGATGATCGAACATGTTGGCCATGAATACATGGATGGTTTTTTCGCCGTCTGCGAGTCTCATTTGGCTGAAGATGGCATATTGGCCCTCCAGGTTAGTACAGCAGGAAAAACATCATTTTCAACAACTAAGTATATCTCCAAACGATCTTATTCTTTCGGACTGGCAGAAAAGGCTAGCCAATGAAAGATATCCCATTCTATCCAAGCAAGACCTTAGTTTTACACGATCATGAACTAACGTTTATCTGCAAATACATACATGTGCGTTCAGTTCATCTCAATTCCAGAGGAACAGTACGATCAATTCAGAAAAAGGCCAAACTTCGTAAAAGAATACATATTCCCTGGTGGCTGCCTTCCTTCTTTGGCCCGTGTAACATCTGCCATGTCCACGTCATCGAGGTTCTGGTACGTTACATCAATCGATCGATGCTTGATTGGTTACTTCATGGTCATGGATGAATCTCGATTAACTGATTAGACCCTTCCTGATCTTGTTGCACATTGTAGCATAGAGCATGTCGAGAATATTGGCTACAATTACTACCCAACCCTGATGCGCTGGATGGACAAGTTCACTGCGAACAAGGAGTAAGTCCCACTTGTCATTCACTATATATAGAAGAATACTAAGTTGAAGCAAGACTAGTGCATATATCATATGTTCATTGAGCAAGTAAATTTGTTGTGACAGGTTATATGGTTATAGTTGATTGCTCAGTTCATATTAATAGTTATTTTTCTTGCAGTCAAGTTTTGGCCATGGGCTTTGATGAAAAGTTCATCCGTATATGGGAGTACTACCTCATATACTCTGCGGCTGGTTGCAAGTCAGGGGCAGTTAGAGATTACCAGGTACATATGTATATACACATGCATGCTCCCTGTATATATTTACCTATATATGTTATTTCCAGAAAAATGGAAGTCATTTACTACCTCCGGTCATAAAAAGATGACACTATGGAGATCAGCTTGGTCTCCGGCCCATATATATAGCGGCCATTAATTTTTCACTGCATTAAAATCATAAACTTGATGAAATTGTTAAATGATGAAACATGTTTCTTGAGAAAGACCAAAACATGCGATTTTCACAAAACCGAATCAAAACATTTTATAAAATACTAGTAGTGACCAAAATTATGTCTGAACCTTCATCTTCTTGTGGGAAGGAGGAATTATTCATAGTGATACCTGACCTTCTGGCATATACTGCATGCAGGTTGTGTTCTCTCGTCCAGGCAACCCTCGGCTGGCCCTGCGCCTTGATGCCTAAAGACAAACACATCCCCTTCTCCCTTTGGCTGTCGAAACTGTTACTTCTCGATAGCTTACGACCTTTTAATAAGTGAACCAACCCTGGATGGGTTCGTTCGGTCATACCGGCCGACAGCCTAGTCGCGTGGTTTGGTCATCTATCATCTAGCATGTTTTAATCATGCAATGTTTGTTTTCTCGTGAAAGTGTGTTCTCATCTATCAATAAACTTGTACTGTGCATGCATATGCAAGTGCTACTAGAATTTGAGAATTTGTATGGAAGGAAGTGATATGTTGCTTTAATATCTACCACAAATAGTTGATGTGTCATACTCGATCTATTCTGTGTTTGACATTTTTTAATGTTGCTTATGAGAGAGAGTCAGTGTATTTTTAAATCCACGCATGGTCCAAACAATGAATCTCGAGAATAATAGGCAAGGAGAAATACCTCGCCATTGCGTGTAACAGTATGCCTTTGAATTACCCTGACGTGACCAAATACCTCTCTGTTTCCCAACGGTTTATTTTGTGCATGTGTGTATGTTGTGATTTGCCTAGCAATTCCCCATTTGTGGATCTTGATTACTTGTAGAACACTATACTGCATCTGGGTGACATCTTTTCTTATTATTTTCTACTGTTTGATTTGACTATCCAATTTGATTCAAACTATGTTCAAAATATTGTAGAAACTCTAAATTACCTATCCACAGAAATGACATTTTGGCACTGATTTTATATCAAAGTGTATTTGAAAATTTTAAAACATGGCATAAAGGCTTATAGGAAGTACTCCGTATTAAGCATAAATGCAAGGTAGGGTTTTAGGGTCTTGATCTGTAAACTCCACGCACACACAATGCAAAGTTGCCGGTTGCCACGAATGCAATGCATGTTTTTGATTTTGATTACGGTTTCCTATTGTCGCACTGTCTAGATTCAAATGTATATAGACGAGTTTTAGTATATAGGTACGAACGAATCTAGACAAGACCGAGTCATTTTTTTTTAAATAAAGTAGACAGGGCTACTGGTTTCGCGTAAAAATAACATGTTTTTACAATCATATTTTGTACTCTTTTGTTTGGGCCCCACTCGTCGCTAGAATTCAGGTGGCCAGTCCTTGTATTACACAGCATCCTCTTACATTTTTTTTCTTGTAGATTATGCGAATATCCAGGGACACCTGTCCTTGCGCGCGGCGCAACGTGTGCAACGTGTGCGATGATCGTACGTCGACACTCAGTCGACAGGGCGATCCCCATCTCGATGCAGACTACTGGTACTGTAAATGGAACGTGGCATGTTTCTAGAAAACGATTCTCTTCGTCACAAACGATTCTCCTCATCTCGATCGATGTACCGACGACGAGGCTGCTGTTTCCATTCTCCTCATCTCCACAAAAAGAAGGACTGGTGCAGAATCTCCGTCCCATCCAGGGCTGGAGAGCCAAAACATGCCATGCCATGCCAGTATATATAGCCGATCGATGATTACCAAAGCAGCTCAGACGACTCCCAGGAAGAGAAACCTCGATCGTGGAGTGAACTAACCAGAATGGGCAGCAACGAGTGCATGGAAGCTGCTCCCGGCGCCGCCGTCCGGGTCGTGTCCCGGCGGACGGTCCAGCCGTCGTCTTCTGCCGGCGCCATGCCGCCGTCGGAGGACATCCACCTCACGCCCTGGGACCTCCGCCTCCTCACCATAGAGTACGTCCAGATGGGGGTCCTCCTGCCCGCGCCACCCGTCCGCGGCGAGCGCCTCGTCCAGGCCCTCGCCTCCTCCCTCGCGCGCGCCCTGGGACGCTACTACCATTTCGCCGGCCGCCTCGCCGTCGACGAGCGCGGGGACGGGACGGTCACGGTCCGGCTGCGCTGCACCGGGGACGGCGCCGAGCTGGTCCACGCGGCGGCGCCCGGCGTGACAGTCCACGACGTCGTCGGCTCCGTGTACAGCCCGTGCAACGTGGTCTGGGAGTTCTTCCCGCTCAACCGGGTGCTCAACGCGGACGCGGCCCTCGACGAGTCCCTGCCCGTGCTCTCCGCGCAGCTCGCCGAGCTCGCCGACGGCGTCTTCCTCGCCGTCTCCATGAACCACTCCGTCGGGGACGGGACCTCCTTCTGGGAGTTCTTCAACGCCTGGTCCGAGATCCACCGAGCTGGCGGCGGCAGCGGCGACACTACTACCAACGGCATCGTCGTCTCTGCCCCCGCGCCGGTGCACGGGAGGACGTGGTTCCTCGACACGACTACGAGCCCCGTGCCGATCCCCTTGCCGGTCGCCAAGCTGCAGCACCTCATCCAGCGCTTCGAGCTCCCGCCGGTGCGAGAAGCCTTCTTCACCTTCTCCGCGGCGACCGTGAAGAAGCTCAAGGCCAGGGCCAACGACGAGATGGCCGGCATCGCCACGGCCCCCATCTCCTCGCTGCAGGCACTGCTCGCGCACCTCTGGCGGGCGGTGTGCCGAGCACGGCGCCTCAAGCCGGGGCAGGAGACGTTCTACGCCGTCATCGTCGGGGGACGGGGCCGCGTAAGCGCCATCCCGCCAGGCTACGTCGGCTCCGCCCTCGTCCCCAGCAGGGCGGTCTGCGACGCCGGCGAGATCATGGACAAGGGGCTGGGCTGGACGGCCTGGCAGCTGAACCGCGCCGTGGCGTCCTTCGACGAGGCGGCCTTGACGGAGTACCTCCACCGCTGGGTCAAGGAGCCCACGTTCTGCTACACCGGGAACCTGTCGGCCGGCAGCGTGGGGATCGAGACGGGGGGCTCGCCGCGCTTCGACGTGTTCGGGAACGACTTCGGGTGGGGGAGGCCGCTGGCCGTGCGGACCGGCCTCGGGGACAAGACGGACGGGGAGGCCACAGTGTTTGAGGGGCCCGACCGGGGTGGGAGCATGTCGCTGGAGGTGTGCTTGGCGCCGGACGCGCTCGAGAGGCTCGTCGCCGACGACGAGTTCATGGGCGCCGTCACCCTACCAGCGACATACTATCACGCAATACAAATGGAAAAGGGAAAAGGAGACGGCAATAATAGGCCAATAGTAGCAAATAAGTGCGCGGCCGTATGCCCATGACGGCATGCCCATGAGCACGGCGCCACGCGGAATAAGTGCACGGAGATTATATCGCACATGCACACACTTCAATAATGCACTGAATAAATGCACGGAGAGAAAAGGCCTATATGCCACTCAAAATTTCCCTATCCTCAATAATGTAAACTTTAATCATTTTTTTCCGAAATTCCAACTTCTGAAATGCCATTAGATTCATCATGAAGTAATATTTTTGTATGGTATGCTTTTGATACTGTTGATATTGATAATTTGGTCAAAGTTTTTTCAGTTTTCTTGTGATGCTTTGTACTGGCGTATGTTGTCAAGATTCTTTTGGCAAAAAAAACTTTAACCGAAGTTTTAACTTTTACGGTAAGCCAATATATAGGCAGGCAAAGAAGAAGTATACCGCTTGAATTTTGCATTAGGTACATATCGACCACTATCACTAATTTAACGCCATAGGGCTGTTGAAAAGACAACTTTGCCCTTAGTTATACATTGTGGTGATCTTGCGAAATGATGTTGATTTCAGACTTAATATTATTCCAGATTTTTCCCTTAGCTATGAACATGACAGCCTATGGTGCGGGGAATCGAGATGGGGGTTCGCCGCGATTCGACGTGTTCGGGAATGATTTCGGGTGCGGCGGTCCGGTGATTGTGCGGACCGCCCTCGATGACAAGACGGACGGGGAGACCACAATGTTCAAGGAGTCGGACCGGAGTGGGAGCATGTCACTAAAGGGTGTGCTTGGCATCGAAGGTGCACGAGAGGGTTGTCGCCGCCGACGAGTTCATGGACGCCGACCCCCTGCCCGCGTCGTATCAGCGTGATCACTAGAGTGGCTCGTCGCCGATAGCGAGTTCATGGACGCCGTGGCCCTGACAGGGGCGTGGCCGCGTGATCACCCATAGCAAGCAGCTGAAGAAACAAATAGTACATGACGCAATACACATCGAACCGAAAAAAAAGACGGCAATAGGCAATAGGGTGCGGCCATATGCCCATGAGCATGGCGCGACGCAGAAAATGCACGCACTCCTATGTAACAGATAAATAAGTATTCTAATTTTTCGAAATGTTTTTGTCCATTGAACCGCGCCGACGATCTCTCTTCATCTCCGACTTTGCCTAAACACTCTTTGAAATTAGTCTCGTATTGGATAACCCTCATTCTCTTCTCTCCCCCCGTGAGCTGCTTCGAGAGTCGTGCACAGGAGCACCGGGCTCCTCCACGCCCATCTCGCAGGAATAGCCGGTGAGAGACGGCGGCAGGGAGTCGCCGATGTAGTTGTAGGCTGTAGTTTGTATGGCTGTATGCCAGTAGTGGGCGTTTGCCCGGTAGGTGGAGCAGAGCGCCGGATCTAGGCGACCAAATGTGGAGGCTGTTAGGGTTCTTTCTTTGTGTTCTTCTGGCCCGATGGTAGGCGAGGGAGAAGAAGAGAAGAACAACTGCTCCGGTCAATCAATCGAGCGTCGCGGGCGATCAATCGAGTGGTGGTTGCATGTTGTGGCTCTTCATGGCCGGCCGTGGAGGCGAGGAGGAAGGGCGCGGCGTTGCAGCTAGCGGTGATGCAGATCCACTCCCGGCCGGCCGTGGTGGCGAGGAGGAGTGGAGAAGCTCTGCTGCGACCTACTCTGTCTGGTGGTCATGTTCTCCTGTCAAGGGGATGATTTTGGTGGAGCCTTTGGAGTGGGCGAGTCGCCTCCCTCCTCTTCCAGGTCACTGCGGTGGCGATCCAACAGAGGATGGTCGGCTGGCTCTTCTTCCTCCTCAAGTTCTATAGATATCTGAAACTGCGCCTTGTGGAGTTCCCAAGCGAAGGCAAAGACGCCGGAGCTATTCCTGGCCAGAGAGGCCACTCCACGCTCGAAGATGCTCGAGCTCCCTGATGTGCCAAGTTTGCGCTCACTCAAACCTCCTGTGTGGAGGCCCTCTATTGAGCACCTCGACGGACTCCCCCCCCCCCCCAAGCGCTGCCAAGTGGTTTCGTCCCCGGCGTCGCTCTGGGGGGCCGACGAGACGTGCTCGTTGTCGACGGCGGTGGAAAAGAAGACCGAGAACCTGATTGGTTTTCATATTTTGTTTCTAGGGTCTTTTTTGCATTTATTGTTGTACTGCTTTTGCTGTCCCTCTCTTTTGAGGTTTTTTTGTAACATGTACCCACCGACAAGTTTAATATGCAGCTTCTGGGGTCTTCGGACCCGTTCCCGTTCAAAAAAAAAATTTAGTCTCGTATTCTATATTTCAAGTTTTTTTTTTGCGTACCAAGTTGACATCCCAAGGTTTATATACAATCTTCCTCTACAAAAAGGTTTATATACACTCTCAGATTGAGATGACTGAATAATAAAGGTAATTTTATCAACACCATGCACAATTTTCATGTTGATAGTTTCTTCATTTGAGATCATACCGAGGATACTTATTGTATCATAAGTTCGTAACAAATCCAACCATTTTTTTCCACCTCCATTTTATCTCGAGAAGGGGTGGCGATTATGTGGAAGATCGGAAATGCACGTAGGAGATTAGTTCCATCGAAAACCTACAAGGCACACCAAAAAAGAAGCAAACAAAGTGAAAATATAACGGCTTGCGAGTTCTATTTCAATTTAAGTAAGCTCTATTTAAGTACTCCATCTGTTCCATAATCCTTATCGTGTTTTTAGTCGAGAATTATGGAATGAAGGAGTATGTTCCTACTTCTATTTAAGCCATCAAATCACTGATGGGGTTGTGATGTCGTACACTAAAAAATACCCCTAGTGTAAGCATTTTTTTAAACGGCACAAGCGAAAAGTACCTGTAAAAATATTTGTTACTCGATGGTAAGCAAGCGCGATGCGATTTTTTGCGACAACTACTTATACACCGTGGCAAACACGATACATACGAATTTTGATGTCGCGGTAGCTGGTGCGTAAGAGTGACGTTTTGAAATACGACGCTTCGGTGAAGGAGGCATTCCCCTATTGTGTCGTCCATCGGAAGCGTCGTTAATTACTCCGACGACTCCTCCGATGACGACGACTTCAGCAAGTAGACGCGACGCCGCGGGAGTGAGCTCCGATGAGTAGATACCGCTGGTAGGGGTAGGAACGCGCTAGTGTTTGCATTGATGCCACAACGGCATCGATTTGTTGTGTAATTTGTTGATCTATAAAAGATCAAACTATCCGCTATGTATGAACTTGAGATCGATCTAGCGCCAAGCTTTATTTTTCGAATATGCAGTTCCTGATACGGTACCTGTTATGCGCCGATGATTTTCATACAAACCACTTTTGTAGTACGGATGTTTAAGGTATCTGCTAGAGATGCTCTAAGGCCACCTGAATTCTAGCGACGATTGGCACCCCAACAGAGAGTAAAAATTTGATTGTGAAAACATGTTATTTTTACGCCAAAACAAATTCCATTAATTTTTTGATAAAGAAAATATATTAAAAACAAGACGATATCAATTATATTTGGCCTCTGCAACAACATGCTATAACTAGATCAAGTCTAGACAGCAATGATACACACAGCCGAGAAAACAAAACAGAAAAAAAAAAAGACCCACCAAAACATTCAAAATCTCGCGGCAGCAAAATCAACGCTAGTGTTTTTTTTTGCGGGGGTAAAGGAATTGTATTAATCAAATAACAATGTTGTTACAATCTAGTGTTGATGACACCTGGACTCCAAACCATCGTCGTCAACAATCAGCTACCAATATGAGATATACTAGTAACTAAATTGTGAGTATTATACGACTCTGGAGCTTCTTTTTTTCAAGAACAGAAACTAGGAGCACATTGCCCCAAATACGAGATATTTTATCAATGAAACAAACTATAGCTACCTCGTGAACAGTATGACTGGCTTTCCTCTTAAGAATGCTTACACGGACTGCATCTACAGTATTGCCGAAGATTCATTCCACCAGGTTTATTCACCCGTGCATGCTTCGGTCACCTGATTGATTCGCTGGTAGCAAACGCGGAAGCAAAAGAAGCAATTAAAGAAGCGGCTGCTGAAGACTAAAGAAGAAGAAGCGGCCGGCTGCTATGTTGATTAATATTCTTTACTTGATCTACGATCTTCTGATTGACTAAATAAGCTGCTCCAGATAAGTTGATAGCACTAGCAACCGCTATGCATTACCTCCACTTAGTCCATCCATACTCGTGTGGCTGCTGATATGCATAGTGCCAAATGAGTTCCGCTTTTTTTTGTTTTTTTTAAACGAGGCAAAATCTTTGCCTTGATATAATAGAAAAGAGCTAGCCCGTTTATAAGGAAAACTGGCTGAAAAATCGATACATCACAACACCACATGCCAGCCCCGAGGCTGCGCTCCACACGGATCGACGACCAACCAGATCGACAGCAGAGGTGTGGTGGTTTGTGCCGGTCCTTGGCCCATACATTTATTCTCCCAACCAGGTCCATACATTGGCACGTAATATTCTCCTTTACGGGTAGAGATTATTTTACAAACATAAATGACAAAAGCAAAGGTGGAATACACCAACAGCAAGAAGAGTCAACCAAAACATCCCACCATGAACGATCTTGGAGATGCTCATTGCATTCCGCGGAACTAACATAGAGATACAACTAATTAAGCAGTTCTCCTCAGACTATGTGCTCAGCCAGCGCCAGGATCTTGAGATGCTGCTTCTTCCTGAGCTCAGCAAAGTATCCCGTGAAACAAAGAAATTGGTGCACCCGATGCACCCAACTTCAGCTGATAACATGAAAAGTTTTCAAACCCGGGTGCACCAATTCGTTGGTTTCACAGGATACGTTCCCAGCCTGGGGAACTGAACTGAAGACGTGGGTACCAATCAGCTCCCCCTTGTTCTTCACGATGACGATCGCGTTGTCGTCGAACTGGACCTCACTGCCGTCGTTGTGCCCCTTCATGGCAGCACGACGACCACTCCATACTTCTTGACCTTGCCGCGAGGCTGCGCTTCCTTGACGGAGCCGATGATCATGTCCCCGAGCCTTGCTCCTTTCTTCCACCTGAAGAACTGTATGCACATCACCCGCTTGGCTCTGGAGTTGTCCACCACCTTCAGGTTTGTTGATTTTACAATTTGCCACATTGTACTTTTCAGTTTTATTGTTTGCCACGCTATGTGTCATTGACATGTAGTGGTCAATAAAACTTTAAAGTAAAGTGTGGCAAATGATAAAATATGCCGGCTTGTTCTCATCTGGATGAATGTTCTGATTCGGAAAACTTGGGTGCCCCCACACGTCAAAAAATTTCATTGGCTTGCCAACAAAGACAAGTGCTGGACCACATAGAGGCTATGACGCCACAGGCTAAGACACCATCCGCGCTGCCTCCTGTGCGATCAGGGCCCGAGTCCATGCAACATCTGCTACTGGCCTGCCCCTTCTCGAGGCATGTCTGGCATGACACGCTGTCTTGGCTTAGGGTCCCGTTCAGGCCACAGGAGAACGAAGCCTCCCTCCACGACTGGTGGATCATTGCCAGGCAGGCCATCCCCAAGACCCTTTGCAAAGGCATCGCCTCCACGACGCTACTCGTAGCTTGGATGCTCCGGAAGCAGCGCAACGCCTATGTGTTCGATGAAGACCGCCCGTCAGTCCCGCGGCTGAACGGGAAGATCAGAGATGAAACAACGCTACGGCCTACGGGCTAGAGCTGGAGCGGCTGACCTTCGTGCCCTCATTCCTACAGACTGGGGCATTCACTGATTAGTTGTAATCATAAACCTTATCAACACCTTCTTGTGGTTTTCTAACTTCAACTTGACGCTATGTCATTGTGTTTTCCCAGAAAAAAAGTTCTGATTTGCTGAAACCAGAATAGGGGCACATGTTACCACCTCTCTCCTTGGAGAAAATTTGTAATTATATAAACACGCACCTCCAGATAGAAAACTATACATTCCGCTTCCAGCTTTGCATCATATAACAAGTTATTGCGAAGATGGTTTATTCCTTCACAAGAATCATTTCGAATTCTTACCTTTTGGAGAACAAAAGCACTGAAACATGCTTAAACAATGACCCGGGAAGAAAACCCTACTGTAGACAATTATGGAAACTGAAGAAACTACCAGATCCTGACAGCAATATTTAACCTGGGCTATTCAACGATATTGCAAACTACCCTATTATTATTGAATCATGGATATCAAAGGAGTAATACAAGATGTACACATTATATGGAGCTTTTGAGTGCTCACTACAACAAGGTTACCATACAAAAAGGGCATGCTGTTTTCTCTGACCGATGACAAACTAGAAGTGTGGGCTATTACTTTCATCGAACATTTGTGGTTGAAGGATGTGCAGTAATAGTGCAATACCTGGCAGCCAGCATCAGAATGAGATGGTCTTGTCACTGCTTCAATAGACGAGTTAGCACCCCCGTACAGGTTTTTCCAAGGCATCCCATCAAAGCACGTCCAACTGCATAGATCAAGAAAAGAGTTTACATCATGTGATTTTTGCTAAGAATCTTATTGCAGCATCATACGCCAAAAGAACATGCAACTTGTCGCTTTTCAAAGGATTTTGGATAGAGGATTCAACTAGAGAGAGAGGCTCCCAAGATACCCCACCTGATAATTTTCTTATAGTGAGTGTTAGATTTATATGGGCTGCGGCCATGTAGACAGTCCATCTAGTCTAATAAATCCTGAAATCCAAGGCTCATTTACTATGGCAGCTTGGGAGCTCTGTGGGAGACAAAGTTTAGTCCCACATTGCTAGTTGGGAGAGAGTTGGACCAGCTTATAAGGTGAGTTGTTTCACTCCCACTAAGTGAGTGAGAAGAGAAGGAGTCCACGTGCACTCCTCCTCCTCCACCGCCCGATGCGCGTCACGTCGCGTGATCGAGTTCGAGTTAGAAACTCGTTTTGTGAAAGACTAAATTTTTGCTTGGTGCACTAGCTGTTGGGTACATGTGCATGTTTGACGCGTGTACTTGTCTTCCCTAGAGGCATCTGTTCTTTCTCGGTCTCTCTCTCACTGTGTGTTCCTCTTGCTGCGCTGCTCTCTAGGCTTCCCCATCCCGGCGGCTGCGTGCACTGCTGTCCGGGAGAGCAGGCCTCTGAAACCCCGTCCGTTGAGATCCTGCACCGGGAGACGGGCGATAAGGTTTTTGGGGAGCGTCTCGGCGCGACTGCTCGCCTCCGTTTGCGTGTTCTTCTTCGGCAACCGGCGACCTCATCAGCACCATGGGAGACATCAACAAGGACCAAGGTGCTGCTGCGGTGACGACCTTTCCGGTCAACCTGTGCGTGCTACTCTTCTCTTTGTATGCACTAGTTCTTGCTAGATTTTCAGATCTACTAGATGTGGTTGTTTGGCTGCATGTGTTTAGATCTGCTAGTGCTTACATAATGTTGATTTCGGTAATTAATCTCATGGGGAAATTGCCTAATTTTTCAACAATCCAAAAACCTTATATATTTAGGCATTTCTCATCATCTGCCTTTGATGCTTCGCTGAAACCGAGCCCTTTTACGGGTGCTAATTTTAAGAGATGGCAAGAGAAAACCCTCTTGTGGCTCACTGCAATGGGCATAGAAAAAGTTGCAGCTGGCACTCCCAAAGGTCCGCTTACTCTCGAGGAAGAGAGAGCGTTCAGGGAGGCCACTGTACTTTTCGTGGGCTCTGTACTCAGTGTGCTTGGAGACAAGTTGGTTGATGCATATTTGCATATCCGTGATGCCAAGGAACTGTGGGATGCGCTGGACACTAAGTTTGGTGCTGCCGATGCTGGTGGTGAACTGTATGCCATGGAGCAGTTCAATGACTACAAGATGGTTGAAAACCAATCTGTAGTAGAACAGGCTCATGAGCTACAGATCATGGCAAAGGAACTCGAACTCCTCAAGTGTGTGCTTCCGGACAAGTTTGTCACGGGATGCATTGTCGCTAAGATTCCCCCTTCATGGAGGAACTTTGCTACTTCTCTGAAACATCAGAGGCATGAGCTCTCTGTTGAGTACCTAATTGGTTCTCTGGATGTTGAAGAGAAGGCGAGGGCAAAAGACAAACACACCAGTGAAACCGAGGGACATTCTGCTGCCAATATGGTGCAGAAAAATGCTCACAAGTCCAAGGGAAATAACAAAGTCTGCCAGACTACCAACTTCAAGAAGAAGAAGGGGCAGAACAAGGAAAAGAAAGAACCTTGCTGGGTGTGTGGCGAGATTGGCCATTGGGCTCATCGCTGTCCATAGAAGAAAGGCAAGAAGGGTCAGGCTGGACAGAGTTCTAAATCTGTCAACATGGTCATTGGCAATACTGATGCAGGAACTTCAGGTTCTGGGTACGGTAATTTATTACCTACCGTTTTTTCAGTATTTCAACCCACAGAATGGTGGGTTGATACGGGTGCCAATGTTCATGTGTGTGCTGACGTTTTCATGTTCACCTCTTATCAGACTCGAGATTCCTCAGTCATGATGGAGAATGGGTTACATGCTACTGTTCTTGGTGCTGGCACGGTAGATCTGAAGTTTACTTCGGGCAAGATCGTGCAATTGAAGAACGTGCAGCATGTCCCTTCTATCAAGAAGAATCTCGTTAGTGGATGTCGTCTTCTGAAAGATGGGTTTAAGTTGGTATTTGAGTCCAATAAAGTTGTACTGTCTAAGTATGGACCTTTGTTGGAAAAGGCTATGAATGCGGAGGCATGTTCCGTTTTTCATTGGTAGACTTCTGTGATGATGTAGTGAACCATGTTTGCACTACTAGTAATGAAACTAATGTTTGGCATTCACGACTTTGTCATATTAATTTTGGTTGTATGTCGCGGCTTGCTGGTATGAGTTTAATTCCGAAATTTACTATTGTCAAAGGCTCTAAGTGCCATGCTTGTGTGCAAGCAAAGCAGCCTCGCAAGCCTCATAAGCCTACGGAGGAAAGAAACTTGGCACCTCTAGAGCTCATACATGCAGATCTATGTGAGATGAATGGTGTGTTGACAATTAGTGGACAGAAATATTTCATGACTTTGATTGATGATTCTACTAGGTATTGTTATGTATATCTCTTGAAAACAAAAGATGAGGCCTTAGATTTCTTTAAAATCTATAAGGCAGAAATTGAAAATCAACTTGAGAGAAAGATCAAAAGAATTTGGTCCGATCAGGGTGGCGAGCACTTTTCTAATGAGTTCAGTTTATTCTGTTTGGAACATGGTATTATACATGAGAGAACGCTTCCCAATTCTCCTCAATCCAATGGGATTGCTGAGAGGAAAAACCGGACTCTAACAGATTTGGTTAACGCCATGTTAGACACTGCCGGTTTATCCAAGGAATGGTGGGGGAGGCTATATTGACTTCGTGTCATGTCCTAAACCGTGTTCCAACTAAGAATAAAGAGATTACACCATTTGAAGAATGAGAAAAGAAAAGGTTGACACTCTCTTACTCACGAACTTGGGGTTGTTTGGCAAAGGTCAACGTGCCAATCAACAAGAAGTGTAAGCTTGAACCGAAAACTGTGGATTGTGTTTTTCTTGGCTATGCTACTCATAGCATTGCTTACAGATTTCTTATAGTGAAATCTAAAATGGACGACATGAGTGTCGGTACCATTTTTGAATCAAGAGATGCTACATTCTTTGAGGATATATTTCCTATGAGAGATATGCCTAGCATATCTAATAAGGAATATGATCCAGTTTCTGAACCTGAAACTTCCATAGAGACTGATGAACAATCAGATGATGTGAGTTCAGATTCGGATAAGGATGACAATGAAGCTCCCACAAGGACTAAGAGACAAAGGATCGCAAGATCTTTTGGTAATGATTTCATTGTGTACCTAGTGGATGATACTTCCACTATCATTTCAGAAGATTTTGCATCTCCGGATGCAGACTACTAGAAGGAAGCGGTTCAAAGCAAGATGGATTCTATCTTGGCTAATGGAACGTGGGAGATATCTGAACGTCTGTATGGGTGCAAACCTGTAGGATGTAAATGGGTATTTAAGAAGAAGCTTAGGGCTGATGGTACTATTGAAAAGTACAAAGCTCGGCTTGTGGCTAAAGGCTATACCCAAAAAGAAGGCGAAGATTTATTTGATACTTACTCACCTGTGGCGAGATTGACCATAATTTGAGTACTACTATCAGTGGCTGCCTCTCACGGTCTTCTCGTTCATCAGATGGACGTTAAGACGGCTTTCCTAAATGGAGTGTTGGATGAGGAAATTTATATGGAACAGCCTGATGGTTTTGTACTAGAAGTTCAAGAAAGAAAGGTGTGTAAATTGAAGAAATCTTTGTATGGCCTCAAACAAGCTCCCAAGCAGTGGCATGAGAAGTTTGAAATAACTTTGACATCTGTGGGCTTTGTTGTAAATGAAGCCGACAAATGTGTGTACTATCGCCATGGTGGGGGTGAGGGAGTTGTCCTATGTCTCTATGTTGATGACATATTAATTTTTGGGACAAGTCTCAAAGTGATTAATGAGGTCAAAACCTTGTTATCCTAAACATCAAGCTGCTGAGAGATGAGAATAATGGGATTACACTTGTGCAATCACATTATGTAGAGAAGGTGTTGAGCAGATTTGGATATGATGATTGCAAATCTTCTCCCACACCTTATGATCCTAGTATTTTGCTTCGAAAGAATCAAAAGGCAGCTAGAGATCAGTTGAGATACTCTCAGATTATTGGCTCACTTATGTATTTAGCTTGCGCTACGAGGCCTGACATCTCATTTGCTGTGAGCAAACTTAGCCGGTTTGTGGCCAACCCAGGAGATGATCACTGGCATGCTCTTGAGAGAGTAATGCGCTATCTAAAGGGAACCGTGAGCTATGGAATACATTATACCGGGTATCCAAGAGTACTTGAAGGGTATAGTGATTCAAATTGGATATCAGATGCTGATGAGATAAAGGCCACAAGTGGATATATATTCACTCTTGGTGGTGGCGCTGTTTCATGGAAGTTTTGCAAGCAGACCATCTTAACGAGGTCAACTATGGAAGCAAAACTCACAGCATTAGATACTGTGACCGTCGAAGCAGAATGGCTTCGTGAACTCTTAACAGATTTGTCTATGGTTGAAAAACCAATACCGGCAATCCTTATGAACTGTGACAACCAAACTGTGATTGTCAAAGTGAATAGTTCTAAGGACAATATGAAGAGTTCAAGACATGTCAAGAGAAGACTGAAGTCTGTCAGAAAGCTGAGAAACTCCGGAGTTATAGCATTGGATTATGTCCAAACGGCTAAGAATCTGGCAGATCCTTTTACAAAAGGACTATCAAGAAATTTGATAGAAAATGCATCGAGGGAGATGGGTTTGAGACCCACGTGAGTTGTAAAGGGGGTAACCCAACCTATGTGAACGGAGATCCCGTGAATTAGGACCTGGGAAAACAAACCGAAACAACTGAGTTGAGAGAAACTTTTAATACTCCCACTCCGCTGCAGATGCAATTCTCTCATAGTATACTGTAAGGAAGGTTGATTATATCTTAATGTGTTCTGACTGTCTCCTTAGGAGCAAAGACGCTGTCCTACAGAGCGATCTTGAAAGAACACACCTATATGAGCTACACTGCTGGTCACAGTGTATGAGATTTGGGTGAATCTCTAGGAAGCTCATGAAAGGCCGAGGAGTGTGACTTATAAGCTCCACCCGAGGGGTAGCCTATGGTAGCCAAGTACCGGTAACGACATTGAGTGAAACTTGCTGCGCAAGACTAGCAATTCAAGGCATAGTCCATTGTTCAGTTGTAGTAAGCGTATCTCTTTGTCTAGGTGGAAGTTCAACTTAACAGTCTCCACTGAACTGCAGGTATATTAAACAGTGATTGGAACTATTGTGCCATATGATGTGCCTCTGAGATCCGGTGGGGGATTGTTAGATTTATATGGGCTGTGGCCCATATAGGCAGCCCATCTAGTCTAATAAATCCTGAAATCTCAAGGCCCATCTACTATGGCAGCTTGGGAGCTCTGTGGGAGACAAAGTTTACTAGTTAGGAGAGAGTTGTACCAGCTTATAAGGTGAACTGTTTCACTCCCACTAAGTGAGTGAGAAGAGAAGGAGTCCACGCGCACTCCTCCTTCTCTGTCGCCCGCCTCGTCTCGCCTGCACGCGCGTTGTGTTTCGTGAATCGAGTTCGAGTTAGAAACTCGTTTTGTGGAAGACTAAATTTTTGCTTGGTGCACTAGTTGTTGGGTACGTGTCAACATTCGTGTGCATGTTTGACGCATGTCCTTGTCTTCCAACGCGTGGCGACTTGATCGGCTCACCTCTCAGGCTTTATAGAGCGAGAGACAGACAGATCTAGAGGCATCTGTTCTTTCTCGGTCTCTCTCTCACTGTGTGTTCCTCTTGCTGCGCTACTCTCTAGGCTTCCCCATCCCGGCGGCCGCGTGCACTGCTGTCTGGGAGAGCAGGCCTCCGAAACCCCGTCCGTTGAGATCCTGCACCGGGAGACGGGCGATAAGGTTTTTGTGGAGCGTCTCGGCGCGACTACTCGCCTCCGTTTGCGTGTTCTTCTTCGGCAACCAATGACCTCATCAGCACCATGGGCAACATCAACAAGGACCAAGGTGCTGCTGCGGTGGCGACCTTTCCGGTCAACCTGTACGTGCTACTCTTCTCTTTGTATGCACTAGTTCTTGCTAGATTTTCAGATCTACTAGATGTGGTTGTTTGGCTGCATGCGTTTAGATCTGCTAGTGCTTACATAATGTTGATTTTGGTAATTAATCTCATGGAGAAATTGCCTAATTTTCCAACAGTGAGGACATCAGTCATCACTTTCAGAACATTAATGTTAGTTCCTTAAGCATTTATGTTATTTGAATTAACCATAATCGCCATTTATTCACATTCCAATAAGCTACAGTAGTTAATATTTTAAGGCAAACACACAATCTGAAGTTTTGACAGACTAAGGTTCGACTAACAGACCCAATTCAGAAAAAGGTTCAAGAAATAGCAAAGATTTTTCTCCATGGTTTTGATATACCATGTTCTTCTCGTACCAATATCATCAATCACAGTTGGCAAGTTTTGATCTTGCAAAGAGTAACAAAACTAATACTTCCTGCGTCCTAAAATAAGTGACGTGGGTTTGTCTAGATCCGGATGTATCTAGACACGTTTTAGTATATAAGTACATATGAATCTAGACAAATTCAAGTCACTTATTTTAGGACGAAGGAAGTATGCAAAAACATGACATGTCGCGAAGATGCATGTTCGGTCGTCGAATTCTACATGAACTGAATGTTGTTTACCACAATCTCAAGCCAACTGTTACTATGCTCCCATCGTAAATGAGCGACATGAGAACTGAGCAAGCATATCCATAATGCTCAGTTCTCATTTACGATAGGAGCATGGTAGAAGTCATAACTTTTCTCTCAGGTTTCAATACATCATGTTGTTTCTGGTTCCAATGTCATCAACCACAGATGGACACTCTGCAAGGAGTAACAAACTAATTTGCAAAAACGTGGCATGTCGCGAGAACCGCATGTTCGGTTGTCAAACTTCACATGAAATGAATTTTTTAACTACAATCTCAAGCCAACTTGGTACCACACTCCCATTCTAAACGAGCGACATGAGAACCGAGCAGCAAATCCACAATTGCAAGACACCGAGAAGGCTCAGACTAGTCGTACCTGATGAACACTTTGACCTGAGGAATGCTGCCATTTCGTGTCACCCTGCTCCATCTGTACCTAGGATTCCGTGCAAAAGACGATGGCTCAATTTGACAACAATACTAAATGCGCCGAGCAACAGGATCGGTGGAACCAAATCTTGAGCAAAAATGTTGTCGCGTAGGAAGGGATTGAAACGGACAGCAAAGGTAGGGCTTGCTTAAAGCTATCTCCACTAGCGTTCCAGGCGAGCCTCCCGAGTACCTTTTTCTTATCCGGACGATAAAAATTTGGCCAGTCACGTTACCAGGCGTGTAGTTTTCGTCGGATTTGTCTTATTTTACATTTGGGATTCTTAGGCCGAACTCAGGGCACCAGGAATCGCCTGCAAACGTCGAATGAAGCGAAAAAAAGGGTGGGCCACAGCTATCGGGGACACAAGGCCGAGCTCCCGCCTTTCTTCTCCCCCTCCTGCCTTTCTTCTCCATTCTCCGCCACAACTCCCGCCAGTTTCCCGAGCTCCCGCCCACCATGCCGCCCAAGGGGTTCGTCAAACCCCGCTCCACCATCAGTGTACCAAAGGAGAAGAAGCTGAGAAAGCCGACGCCAAAGCCGGACAGTTGGACAGGCGCAGACTGGGCGAAGGACTGCCGGCGGAGGAATATCGAAACAAATAGCCGGAGATAGAGGACGCTGAAGTCGGAGGAGGCGCAAGTGATCATGGAGGCAAAATCGGCGTCCGAGCGCGCCGCCCGGCCATGGCCCGTCCGCCGCCTCTCATCGCCGCGCAGTATGGCGTGTCGTGGGGAAGCCAACCCAACATCGGATCTCCGTCCGGGTTCCGCCGATCGCGCGGGCGATGTTCCAAGAGAACCAGGCGAACCCGCGCCAGAAGTTCACGTCTTCCCCCGAGTTCGACGATGGATTCAACCCGAATGTGCTCTTCCCCTGCCCTGCGCCTCGCTCGTCGACCTTCAACGTCGACATCGACGTTCCGTACACCCATGGACGGAGGGAAGGGGGACGAGCAGGGGCTAAGCCACCCCCAATGATTTGATTTTCTTGAGAAATACTCTACTACTCCTGATTATACTTAGCGACTCTAAACAATTTTGCCCCTCCAACATGATTAAGCCCCCTCCAATCCTAATAGCTAGCTTCGTCCCTGCGTACGCCAGCTCTCCCGCATACGCCGGACCTTCGCCGGTCTTGCGTCGTGACACTCTTACTTTCGCCGTCAGTAGCTCCTCGGCCGTCCAGTTTGCCGACATGAACGCCCGCAGCATGTTTGGTGGAATGCAGGGCGACTCATACATGGCAGACTTGATCACGTCCAGCTCCGCAGCGGCCGGGAGCTTGTTCTTCACGCAAAAGCAGTCCCGCACCAACGCCGAACATGCCAGGAGTCCCAGGAGTTCGCCGAAGGCCAGGCCGACGACCAGACGCATGCCGAGGATGGGGAGGAAGCCGAAGGGGACATCAAGGGCAAGGGAAAGAAGAAGAGGAAGCCAAGGATGTTGGCAGCGCCGGAGCCCCACGTCAAGTGGACGCCCCTTGTGGACATGTGCCTCGCCGAGGCATGGAAGTCGGTGAACATGGGCCCCATCACCGGTGCAAACCAAAAGTCGGAGAACTACTAGAGGCGTCAAGATGGCGTTCGATGAGCGCAACCTATTGGACCCGATATACAAGAAAGTCCACATGAAACGCGACGAGAAGGCCATGACGAATCATTGGGAAGTCGTGCAACATGCGTGCACCAAGTGGCATGACATTCTTGAAAAAATCGAGTGTCATCCAATCAACGACGCAAGCATGGACAACAAGATTCTTCGTCGACATCCCTACAGTGATCCTACGCCAAGTTCATGCCTTTCCTGACTCACAGTTTGCCTTGTCTTTGTAGCTAGCCCGTGCACTCGGCATCTACCGCGACGACACCAAGACCGAGTTCAAGTTCCCCCACATGTTCCACATGTTCGACAAGATCCATAACTACCAGAAATGGGTCGACACTCGCGTGACACTCGCCAAGAACAAGGACAATGTGTACAACCCCGAGGCACGACCCCTAGTTGTCGGCGAAGAAAGGCCAGAGCTCGGTCAGAAGAAGGCCAAGATGCTGAAGGCTACATGACCTCCTGCCAAACGGATTCACACGTTCATCGAGAAATGTATCGCCGACTCGAAGGCTCATGCCAAGAAGAGGGATGAGAAGGCCGAAAAGAGGTGGACCCAGCTGTTATAGAACCAAGACAAAAAGCTCGACCTCCTTAAGGCCAACTTCGCCGAGAAGAAGAAGAACACAGACCTGCAATTTCTCACGGGCGGCGAAGACACTTCGGAGATGAGCCCCCAGATCAAGGCCTGGTACATGGCGTGCCGCAATGCCATTCTGGACGAGGACGTCCTCGCCGCTGACACGCCGAGCTCTTTATCGACCGTCTCCGCCATCACGCCGTCGCTGAGCTCTATCTCCACCTCATCGAATTCGTCGATGAGCCCTGTCGCAGCAGACCCGGCGGAGGAGCCCATCCCCGTCGACAACTAATCGCCGCATTTCATGTTTTTTGTAATAATCTGATCGCCGAACCACTTTGGGTGAGTTTCTGTTGAACTGTTTTGGGTGAGTTTCTGTCGAACACCTTAGGCAAAATTTCGCCGGCAGGGAAAAAATTCAAATATATCAAATATATCGCCGGTTTCTGGGATTTTGTTAGGAACACGAGTGAAAAATTGAATGTTTCTTAATCGAAAGCACATCCATCTGACCCTCGGTCTTAACTAGCGCTAGATTTCAGCTTGAAAACACCGAATGAGTGGAGATGGTCTTAAACCGGAATGACTCGCGCGTACGGATGGATCTCCGCTCCGCACTAGTCGGGAGTGGAGGAGGAGGAGGCAGAGGACGACGCCAACGAGGAAGAAGAGCTCCTCCGCTTTCGAGTTCGAGGTCAGCAGAAGAGGAGAAGGGGAGCGCCGGAGCGGTTTCTGCCGGCGGTGGCGCGAGATACCGGCACGGATGGGCGCTGTCAACTCCACGGCCCACTGCGATGTGATCTGGGTAAACTAGTGTCCCTTTCGGACCCGGCCGGCCCGTAATTTTTGTGCCATTATTTTAAGCCCATGAGGCGGCCCAGGCTGATCCTCTCGGCTCCCTGCGTATTTTCCTACTCCTTTTCCCCTGCGATCCCTCTGCGGCTCTGCCCCCGGTCTCCGGCAGAGTTCGACAGCTCCCCTCCCGCCGGCCGCAGCCCGCCGCCGATTTATCGAGTGGACTCCAGGCAAACGCAGCTCCATGGCGGGCAAGAAGAAGGCAGCCGCGGCGTCCAAATCCCGCAAGCCGAAGCAGCGAGATGCAGTAAGGCGGCTTCGATCGATGCTTCTGCTACTTCCAATATCGGATCGATTTCCCGTGTCCCGGAAGATTCAGATTACCTTTTCTTTTTCTCTCTCTCAGCAGGCGAAGAAGGTCGGGAAGAAGGCCGACATGTCGGAGTTCAGGGCGCAGCTGGACTCCATCGGGCTGAAGATACTCGAGGTCACCGCGGACGGAAACTGCTTCTTCAGGTTCAGGACCGTCCTTTTTGTCTTGAAATTTGATTAAAAAAAATCATGTTCTTCTCGGGGAAAGAGGAGGGATTTAGCAGTTGTAGTAGTAGTACTGCTGCTTCTGTGGCTAGTATGCTGTCTTTTGAGTTACATGACTACTCATCGTAGTCTGCAGGGCAATGGGTGACCAGCTCGAGGGCGACGAGGAGCAGCACATGAAGTACCGGGAGATGGTCGTGCAGTACATCGTGGTATGCGGCGCTACAACTCTTTCCGTGTAGCAAGTTGCCTGTAAAATTGTAATGCCAGTTAGGACTTTCAGACTTAGACATGATGCTGAATTGCTGATATTACAGACGTAGGTTCAGTCACCTACCCCTTTTCAATCCTTCTTATGTGCAACTTGTAGCAACACCGCGAGGAGTTTGAGCCGTTCATCGAGGATGAGGTGCCGTTTGATGAATACTGTGCCTCTATGATGAAGGATGGGACTTGGGCCGGCAATATGGAGTTGCAAGCGGCTTCTCTTGTCACAAGCAGAAACATATGCATTCACATGGTAATTTTCAGTGCAATCCTTCCTTCTGATTTTTTGATTTATAGATAGCAATAATGCACTATAACCATCTATAGCCCCGTGACTGTACTTTAGATTGTCTCACATGTATCAATGTATGTCCTTCGATACTCATTGTCTTGGCTTAGATTTATTTATGTATTGTAACATCTTATTGACATTTGTATCGTTGCTGTCTGTTTTGCAGCTTAACTCACCACGATGGTACATAAACAACTTTTCTGGTCGTGAAGCTAGCAATATGGTTCATTTGTAAGTTAGATTTTCTGTCCTATGTAACTATTGTGTTAGTGTTGATGGTAGTAGACATGGTTCTGAATTCTGATGCACCTTCAAATTTGATGCCAATGCAGATCGTATCATCACGGTGAGCACTACAATAGTGTCAGGCTGACTGAAGATCCATGCAAAGGACCTGCAATGCCAGTCGTTATCAAGGTATTTAACTGTGCAAATTCGAAAACAGTTCAGCTCTGCTATGTCCTGGAAGGACAATGGAATACTGCTGTTTTGGGGACAACTGACTGTGCTGTTGCTTATCGTGGTGTATTTATGTTTTTGTCATCATCTTACAGACAGACGCCAATGTAGCCAGCACAAGCAATAACGCTCAAACAAAAGCAAAAGACCTAAAGAAATCTTCGAACAGATCAACCTATGACGATATATCAGTTAAACGGGTCATGGCTGGAACTGGATGTTCTGATGTTGGTGTAGCTGAACATGTACGAGTTGTATGATTATCGCCATTTTTACATTGCATTTGTGCACTTGCTTTAGGTTGATCGTTGAGGCCATTAGTAAATGAGCATGCAGGTTTTGGGCGAATTGGATGGTGATGTTGAAGCTGCTATTGAGTACATGATAGCTGAGCGATTCGCAGTTGGTTCTGATAATGTGGACATAGATCCTTATATTGACTTTGCATGTAATGGTGAGCCTTGAACTACCCTGAAGTGACTAAATACCTCTCTGTTTTGCCAGCAGTTTATTTTTGTGCATGTTTTTATTGTGCTTTGCCTAGTAATGCCCCATTTGTGAATCTTGATTACTTGTAGAACACCATACTGGAACTGGGGTGATTTTTAGTAAATGTTATGCCCATCTTTGCTGTAGACGTTGCTGTATAGAACTGATAACATTTACTGTGAAAGTTGTACTATTTTGGAGGCAACCTTATCTCAGTTTTCAGAGTCTAATCATGTTTCATTGTTCTTGGCTTCTTCCCGAAATGTGAACTGGTTCGCTTTCTGTTGGAAGCATGTGTCTCACTCACAAAGGTGTTAATTGTGTAGATGACTGCTAAGCACTAGGTAGCAGTCGGAACCTAGTTAAATTGGGTAATATAGCATGTAGATGTTCTGGGTCCTCACTGTATAGAATCTTTTTGAAGACAAAACTGTCAACAGATTTATGGGAAAGCTCAAGCATCCATGGTTTCTTGGCAAAATAGGCTACTTTTCTGTTTTTTGTGCATTTCTCATTTGGTTCTAGTGGAATTGTGTTAGTTAACTTCCATATAATTGGTAGTATATCTGTACTACTAAGAGATGTATGCGATAAGCCTGCGGTTTCCAATATAGACTTCTTTTTGGGTACAAAATTGCTGGTTGTTCTGAATATATATAGGTGATATCTAGGACAGGATGATTTAGTACAGACTTTGATAGATATTTAGGAAAGTTAACATCAATAAATTTTGCTTTCTATCTGAATTATCGTCCCTGTTGAACTAAGATATTGATTTCAAAGTTTTCATGAACAATTTTGTTTAACAGGATCTGATTGTGTGCTAATAAGTATGAAGTTCAGTATGCTAGTTTCACTAGCATCCAAGTCCCAATAAAATATCTCTCGTACATGAATTTTATGTTTTTTTTATCACATTGGGATGTTCTGAATTCTTGAAGAACAGTTGGATGCCAACGAAGTCATTTGCTGGATTTTCATAGGCTTTATATTCCGCAGGAGATGAGCTTAGCACATCCCAAAATGGGTACCAAATAACCGAGCACAAGGAAGACGAAAGCTGTTCTAGTAAAGATGAAACAGTTACAAACTCCAAAAATTCACAGGCTAAGAAGGTAACTGCCATGTAGAAAGCTCTTGACTGGTGTTCCCAATGTTAAAGTGTGTCGCATTGTTCCATTATGTTGACATTATTACAAACGTGAATGATAATGAGAACTATCCCTTGTCTTCTGCACAGGAGAAGTCCAAAACCAAGGAGTGCTCCTGTGGGTCTTCAAAGAAGCACAAGGCTTCGTGTAGTTTGGCCACGGCTGTAGCGTCGAAAGAACCTCCACGGTATGGCTTTTGGATGTTCCCGTTCCCCTCTTAGTTAGTCTCTTTTAGCATATTCTTTGCTACTTGTGGGCTTCTTTCCTGTTGCTTCCATGACAAACATTCTTCATAGAAGTTCTTCAAGATAAAACAGTATCGCAAATTTCCTTGCACGCAGCATGTTGTTTGTGTTCTGTACAATTTGTGAAATTCAAACAGTAGTTTAATGCCAAAAAAAGCTTCTTAGTCTCTTTAGAGAGCACATTTTGGTTGCTACACATTTACATCGATCAACGTAACAAAGCCTTTCTATTTCTCGGCACAACGTGGAAGTGTGATATATATAATAAAGTATAAAGCTGATGGTAATGTCTTTTCATACGTGCTTGGCATCTACCAGGAATAAAGGTGGCCAAGGGAAGGCGGCCCAGAAAGGGAAGAAGCAAAAGAAGAAAGAACAGGCGGAAGCAGCGCCCGTCAAGGAACGCAAGTCTGCGGTACCGCTGCCAGATCTAGGAGCTCTCTGCATATGAAGGCGAAACGCCTCTCAACGGTGATCACACTCCGGTGTATAGCAACCCCCCAGGCGTACGTTTTGAAGAGAGATGCCTGGCTTGCCTCGCTCGAACTGCACCGGCCAGACCAGGCTGTGATTCGTCGTGCCTGGTTCGTGTGGATGCCGTTGCCACTTACGGTTATCTCCTGTTATAGCTGCGCGATTGGGAGGGACGATGATGCCGGCAGATTGGCGGGTTTCCATTGGGTGTTATATACAACACTGATTTCTGTTACTGAAACCTCACTTGTGATCAGATACTGGAAACACACCTGGTTTGGCAAAAGGTTATTGTTCCCCTGTGCCTCGTTGATTCACATGAACTTTCTCCGTTTCCTGACCACGCCCGATGCAGTCACTGAAAAAATCATGCGAAAGCTTGAATGGAAGACTTGGGAAAGTAGTCCTTTTTTTGCTTTTGTGTACGTGCATTGTAGCCCTTGAATATACTAGCAGCATACATGTTTCCTTGCACGCTTCATCTGCTGCTGCTGGTACACCGTGGTTCACCGATACTACCCCCATGTGATGCAGAAACACGAGCAGGGCGTTTGCTTAGCGAGTGATGAGAGAGGTTGCTTGGCCAGGAAGTGGGAAAAGGCATATAGGGACTAGGAAAATGGAGATCAATCCCACCACTAACTCGAAGCCAAATGCTTCTTGTGAGCCTTATAATACTCTGGAAAGCACTGACACTGCCCACACCCAAAGCGAAGACCGATCGATCGATCAAGGAGAAAGAAGATCGGATTTTGGTCGATCGACTTTGTTTGTTGCCTTGGGACTCCCCGTGGTTTCCTAGGTAGCGTATGGCAACATGTTTCTCCTTGAGTGAGTGTCAAACACTCTTGAGTTCTGAAATGATTCCGAGGTGTACAGTACTATTCCCTCGGTTTCAAATATAAGATAGATATTTTAGCTTTGTAAAGATAATGAATCTAGACCTCTGAACCTACGTACTAAAAAGGGTATAAATACATTAGATTTACAAAACTAAATCATCTTATATTTTGAAACGGAGGGAGTAAATTGCTTGAGTGAGTACTTATATAATTAACTGAATACTTCTACTGTGAATAAAACGTTTATTGGTGAATGCGGTCTAATTAAGGACTTTGCTGTAGAATATTTTACAATCGCACGGTGCTCTTATCCTGTCCCTGAAGCGGCGTCCTGTCGTGGATGGATGTCAATCAAGGACTGCGCTTTTTGAGACGGCGCGCGTTTTTTTCTTTTCCTCTTTTCCTTTTTGAGACGGGCGAATGGACATATGGAAATAAGTAGCACTGCACGTTATCTCCACTACTAGTAACTCACCAAAATTAAAATGATTCTTTTGAGCCCTTGAAAAGGAATGGCACGTAGTACTCCTTCCGTTTTAAAATATAAATTTTTTAGTTTGTGAAAGAAATGTATCTAAACTTATTTTAGTATTAGGTTTATTTTAAATTTAGATGAATCTACACACTAAAAGAAATCTAAATATACTTCTTTCACAAATCTAAAACATCTTATACTTCCTTCGTCCCAAAATAAGTGACTTGAGTTCATTTAGATTCGCATGTACCTATATATTAAACGTGTCTAGATACATACGTCACTTATTTTGAGACGGAGAGAGTATTTTGAAACGGAGTGAGTACTAGTTAGTACGACCCATGGCCAAAGCGAAGACGGACGGAAACAGAGGAGATGAGATTTTGACCAACTAGCTGTTATCCTATCTTTGAGGCGGCGTTTGGATTGTGCTGCGCGAGTCGAGTGGTCGTTTGCACGGTCGGTTGGTGATCTGCAGGAGGTACCTACGTGCCCTGCCTATGAGGCCATGATTTGGCCGGCATGAGAAGACATGCGCCGAAAAGGCGTTGTAGCTGCAGGACCTGTACAGTCGTGCTATAGCCTATAGCTAGCCGACGGTGCAGGATAACAACCTGTGAAGGCAAGGAATGCGTGCGCCGCCGGGAGCCGCAGAGCGCAGAGGTGCGCACTTCACGCCGGCGGAGCGACGCACCGAACGGAGCGGGATGGGAAGCGAGATCAGGCAGCTAAATAAATCAACCTGGTCCGTCCTCACATGAAAGGGCCTATGATCTGCATGGTAGGGAGCCTCCAGAGGTGAGGAGAGCACCCCAAAATGACTCAAATAGGATTTCGCCCCGCAAAAACCACACGGCCAAACCGATACAAGATAACAAGGAAATTCTCTTACAGAGCAGATAAAAAAATAAACAACAAAGAATAGAAAGACAACGACCTGCCAACGGAGACAACGACGCTAGCTAGGGAAGGGAACTCCACGTCGACGCCCCCAAGAAGGTAACGATGTTGCACACCGTTGTCGACGAGACCGAAAACCGGTCTAGGGTTTTCACCCAAAGCCCTCATGTGCGGAAGGTACCCACAACAGCGGCCCCATGAGGGTTAACGACACTTGCATGCATCGTCGTCGTCTGCATCAAACGCGGGGCTTTCACCGGGAAGACCTACGTACATGCTCGATGTCGATTCACCT
Organism: Avena eriantha; assembly: GCA_910589775.1. NCBI lineage: Eukaryota > Viridiplantae > Streptophyta > Magnoliopsida > Poales > Poaceae > Avena > Avena eriantha. The sequence continues at coordinate 15,573,774 of OU342741.1, read as the reverse complement.
GCTACCTCCAAGCCCGGTCTTCATAGCATGATTTGGGAGATGTCGAAGCCGAAGCGCCGCCACCACCATGGTCTCCTGATGTCTGCTCCTCGCCACCCTCGTGACAAAGGGGCAAGACCATCACCACCGCCACGTCGCTTGCCAAAGACACACGTGCAGTCCACCTTCCGGGGCGACAATCCACGAACTCGGGTCCGTGCCACAACCAACACCACCCAAAAGGCCATCGGTTGGGTAGGGTTGTAGATGTCGGGCCATGTAGCCACCAAGGTGAGGGGAACTACCCACACCCACCCAATGTGGTCACTGTCTGAACGTAGCGGCAAGCCGGGATCAGGCCCAGATTAGCCTGCAGGCCCAAATGAGCCCTGCCACCATGTTGCTACGCCCCCGTCACCACCGTCCATGCATAGGGGAACACCATCCCAGGTGCCCCATCATCGAGCACCGCCAGTTGTCGTGCTCCGCCGCTGCATGCGTGCAACCCCGAGCCGACCCCGAAGCAACATCGAAGGATGCACCCCTACCATGTCCCCCGGGGGCAGAGCAGGTCATTGATGTCACCAGGCCTCGACTCCACTGCTGGTCGAGCTCGACCGAGGTCCCATGTCACACCGTTGCCGCCCAGATCTCCCATGAGAGAGGGGCGTCGTGGGGGAAAGGAGGGCTTGCTGAAGGGTTCCGTAGCAGAAAACAAAAAATTTCTATCTACTCGAACACTAATACCAGGATCTATACTATGTAGACATAAGTAATGGAGAAGGAATACAGTATCCATACCTTTGCAGAGAGAGGCACGCCTTACGCAGGAATGTGTATATTGATGAAGACGAGCAACACCCCAAGTGTGGTGCCTCCGAAGTTCGTCACACGTCCGGTGTAGGGGACGTCAACCGGGCTCCGATCCAGCCGAGCAGCGGAAGAAGCAGATGCCAGATCGCCGATCACACGACAGTAGTGTGAAGGTGGAGAACTCAACCACGAGGTCCTCCCCAATATTATAGGGAAGTCCTCAGTAGATGAGAGAGAGAATGAGAGGAATGGGTGTCTTCCAAGGGGAGGGGTGTAACACCCTCAAATCGGTCTTATGCAAGTTTTAGCGCTTCCCGCCAAACACGCATAGAAACGATTCAAGGACGCCCACCAGGCACTTTCGTGCGGGTGGAAAAACGAAGTAATACCATTACACAACAGTCCTCGATGGGACCCACAGAACATATATTTATACAACAGCGACACGGCGAGTCAAGAATACAGATATACAATACAAAGATCCAAATCACCTTGAAAACAACACAGCGTCCGAGTACGGACAAGATGCAAATGGGGCTAAGAGCCCTGAAGAATAACCAATGGCATCCATAACCCTGCCCAGGCCAAGCCGGAAGGGTAACCCTGCTAACGACGTCGATCTCAAAACCTGCTAAAACAAAAGGGGTGCCGACAAAGGGCAAAGGGAAAAGAGGAGCGTCAGTATTGAGGCCAGTACACGGCAAGGCTAGAATTCGGCGGCTCTCGCCTACATAGGTATGGTGGGCTGAAGCGGCAGCGCAGCGGCACTAAACAACCTATAGAGACTCGATACAACTGGCGGTTATCAGAGAGGGATAAGAAAGACCTATTCAGATTCAACCTGAAGCTAACACCAAACAAACCCATCCTGGTATTTCCCCCTCGAGACCAAACGAGGAAGTCGGACCAAGGAACTCACACCGTTGGCAATTTTACTCATTCCATTTTAGTTGAAGCACTTACTAGTCAGATATATAGCTTGCGTCATCATGAAACATAAGTAGTGTGCAGTTTTAATTAACCATTCTGTGGTAGTTGGAACATTTACGAGACAAATATAATTGTCCTGAGGAATCTCAAAACCCAATAGTTGTTGGCACTTTTATCACATTCCATTGGAGTTGCAATACTTACTAGGCATATAGCATGTCACAAAACAACCCAGATCCACCAGCTGTTGGCATTTTTAATATCCATTCCGTTATACTTGAGTTGATTACTAGTCACATATTAAGTCAAATTTATAGCACTACTTTAGTTATGCTTGTCTATGATCGAGATACTGTGCTCCAAGTCGTCCATAAACGCGGACACGGCTTTCAGAAAGTTTTACCCTGCAGGGGTGCACAAATAGCAACACGCACTCGATCAACCTCGGAAAAACCAACTCAAAACCCAATGAGGCATTCACGACAAAGATATCACAGGATTCATAAAATATTTCAGGGGGCCACCCCACTAAGCTACCCGCAACGAAGTTGGCCGGCTCCGGAACGGACCCAGGGTTTGCGACGACGGCTGTAAACGACTGGGAACCCGAAAGTGTGACTAGGCTTGTCGATGCCGCGAAAACGTGGCGGTACAGATGCTCCACGCACAATCTTAAATAAAGCAGTAAACATGGCATAAGTACATGATAGTAATAAAGCCCCAAACTACTTTGTGGCCCCAAGAAATAGAAATGAATCAAGCTCTGGCTCAGGGGGGTCCATAAGGCCTCCCGGATGTGGATAGTGCGAATAGTCAAGGAACAGGTATCAAGTACTCGGGGTCCTACGGGACACAAGTGAGCGTGGAAGAACCAAATAACATCTATTGCCCACTGATGCCTTTGCATTAGTTATATCTAGCATTTTTAATAGTTGTAATTAAAGTCATGATCATCTCCACCAATAAACATCTTCACCATAAACATCTGCCAGCATACCAACAACTGTGGTACTCGACAACACGAGATCGCACCTGAGCAAGCAACTACGACTCGCAAGGCCGGCTATCTACCAATCACAGGTAATAGGAGGTGTCCAAGGCAATATAGAGGCTGCACGGGATATAACTGGTGGTCGGAAACTAAAGCATCGCGACACGGATAGCAATAGATCAACAGGAGGGAAATAAAGACTATAAATGCAAAATAGGTAGAAGGGGAAGAGATGCTCGCCTGGGAAACACTGCCGAAGGTTCATATCCGAAGAACTTGTCGATACTCGCATCCACTCATCTGTCTAATCCGCGAAGAAGCAACACTAGCAGAAACACCGGATGCAATATTTAATACTACGGCAGAAGATCCGACATGATTATGATATGATGCAGATGCGGTGCAATTAGTCAATATTAAGCGAAACCGAGGTCCCGACAATTAATTAAATAGTTCAAGTTATTTAGATCCCCGCAATTTAAATGTTTTATTAACAGGATGAAACAAGGCATCGGTTCGCTACACAAATTTAAATGGAGTCCGGAATAAGACAACAATATTCCGCAGATGGACCCCACATTTAATTATGAGGTGAATCGGCATAATGCCTCCAAACCAATGAATATGTATGCAAGCATGATCAATTTATATGCAACGGATTATATATATAACATTTATAAAATAGGGATAGATAGGAGTCATACATTAGAGGGTTCGGCGATCTTGGGGTTTGATGTGGTTCAGGTCCAGAAGATCTTCGGGGTTCGGCGGGATCGGTCTTCAGATCCAAGAAGTAGATCTCGGCATTCGCGGCGGAGATCTACGGGTCACCGAGTCTGTGATGGAGAACTTGGTGTTCCAAGGGTTTGACGGAAGGTTCGGGTTCGGGTTCGGTCTCGGACTCCGGGATCGGTCTTCAAGGTTTGGTCTTCGGATCCGAAGACCGGTTCAACGGAGGCCTTGCTGGATGCACGAGTGCATGGTTTCTAGGAAGTAGAAGGCGCGGCTTCGCGGTGCTAGAGTAGTCGCATCCTCAACATTGCCACACTCCACCACACATCATCTTCACCACAAGTTTGCACACCACTGTTACCTCTAAAACAACAAAAGTAGAGCATCGGCAACAACAAACACCAACAGGAAGTCGGGCAGGAACAGGTTGGTGCAGATAGAGACGCACGACATAGAAGCAACCTGAAGGTGGCGACGAGGTACACAACACGAAGACGGAGGTCGAGCTCGGGCTGTGCAGGGGCAGCTTCGCCGGCCAGCGAATGCGCATGCACGGGCTCACAGGGGACGCGCGGGTGGCGATGGACACGAGCGCGGGGTGGCAGCGAGAGGGCTCGGAGGCCATGGCGACGGCCGACGTTGACCTTGGTGGTGGGGGATCGAAGCGGACGGGGCGGCTCGGCGGTCGGCGGTCGACGAGGAGGCGGAGCCCACAACGAGGAAGGGCACGCGTGGCCGGAGGGGTCCCTGGGCTCGGGGTTGCGCGGAGGGCACCAGGGATGGTCGGGGCCGGGCCAAAGGCGGCGGGGTGGAGGAGCACCGGCGAGGGAGCAGCGAGGGGAAGTCCATCGACGGCTCGGTGAAGGGCTCGGGCTCCGGCGAGGTGAGGTGGAGGCGGCCCACGAGGTGCTCAGGGCCGGGGTCGTGGAGACGACGAGGCCGACGCGGGAAGGAGGCCGGAGGGCGGTGGCGGCCGGAGGAGACGGGACCGCAGAGAGGAGGAGGTCACGGCGGGGAAGGGCAGAGCCTGGCCTGCGGCGGCGGCCAGAGGTCGGGGGCGACCGGAGGCGGGGCCTGGCGGCGATGCAGAGCGGCGAGCGGGGCATGAGGGAAACCGCGGCGGCGGTGGTTGGCGCGGTGGTTGGGGACAGAGAGCGGGGGGCACGAGGATCGATGGGGAGGTGGGCGATGAGAGGCGGCAGGTGGTGGGTCCGGTTCGGGGCGGAGAGCCCGAGGCGGGACGTGCTGTGCGTGGCGTGGTGGGATGTGTGTGTGTGTCCGGGTGTACGTGCAGGTGCCACGGGTGCATGTGCTGCACGCGGGTGGAGGCTGGGGAAGCTGGCTGCGCGGTAGATGGCACGGGGCGCCGCAACACATTTCGGGGTGGGGCCAAGCTGCGGGGCTGCGCGCGGGGTGCGACCAGATGGTGGCGGCGGCTGGTGGTCTGGGTGGGGAGGGAGTGGCTGGCGCGGTAGGAGAATTAGGGTTAGGTCTAGGTTAGTTTTTGGAGGTGGCCGGCTGGGCTTTTGGGCATGGCCGGCTGCCTCCTTAAAAAAATGTAAACTTTTATTTTAATTTAAAAATAGACTTTTGTAAACAGTTTTTAGACAAATAAAAGATCCAGAAAAGACCGGAGTTTTGATTTGAAATTAAGACGGGAATATTTAGAAAACAAAACTAGGCTTTTAGAAAATAGTTTTAGACAAACAAATGTATGATGGCATGACGATGCTCAAATGCAAGGTGGCATGATGACATGAGCATGCGGTCATGATGATGCAATGCACAAAAACACCGTGATTTTCTAGTAGTGGTTTTGCGGGGCGCCACAAGGGGGGACCCCTTTATATAGTGGGAGGGGGGCGCACCACCCAAGGGCCAGGCGGGGTGGGACTAATCCCCACACCCACCGGCCACCTTGGGGCAGCCGCCGGCCCTAGGTGGGCCCCACTGGGGCGGCCCACCAGCCCTAGGCCGGCTGGCCCCCACTCCCTAGGCGCCTTGCCCACTTGGGCCTCCCTTCGGGTGAGGCCCATTAGCAATATAGTGCCTTCAAAAATAAAATAAAATATATATTTAATATTAATTCTCCAATTAACATTCAAATACATATATTATATTATTCCTTCACTCTAGAACATCTTCCGGACCCCCTTTCCGATCTTCATCGGATGTTGCCGAAACTATTCCGGTCTCTCTCTCTCTCTCTATTTCTCATATGATGCCTCATCTACCCTAAGCATCCCTACCCTTAAACGTGACATCCTTCGGTTCAGAAATACTCCGGACATGATAGAGACCACTCTCATATCAATGATCAATAGAGGGACCTGGATGGCCATGTGACCCCATTCCCTTTGTCACTCGATACCTAATTCATTCGAGACTTGATCTTTGGTATCTGCATACCTTAGTTCAATCTCGTTACTGATGAACTTGTTTTTCTCGTTCTCATGTCATTGCATTCCGTGACCCAGTCACATGCTTGCAAGCTTCATTAATGCAATGTCACCGAGATGGCCACATGTATCTGTCCATTACACAGACTAGACAAATCCTGGTCTTGAGATGTACTCCTCTACGCATCCCTTCGGAAAACCTGAGTAGCACCTTTTGGTCACCCTGTTACGAGATGACTCTAGATAACCATCTAAGCTTCTTCCAGAATGGTGATTTGCATTACCTCACAGTCAAAGGATCGGGTTACGAGGTTCTCTGTGTTTTATCATCAATGGTGAACTTTGTAACTAGATCTCATGAAGATATAACGGTCGGATGTTTGTCTATCATGTTATTCAACTAATAACATGACCTCATTGTCAGTTGGCATAAATGCCCATGGTCTTGGAACATAGACCATCCTCATGACCAATGAACTAGTTCACTAGAGGTAACTAGAGACATGGTTTGTTTACATACCACACGTGTATTAACGTTTCGTATTAACATAGTTATAGCATAGTATGAAACGTATTATGAACATACAGGAGATATATCAAATAATACACTTTATTATTTGCCTCTAGGGCATAACTCCTTCAGTCTCCCACTTGTACTAGAGTATATCAAACTAGTTTACAATAGGCAGGAACCTAAGACCAATGGAATCTCGGGGTTGTTCATGCTTTTCTAAGTGGAGAGCTTTTGTCAACGGATCTGCTACATTTAGTTCCGTATCTACTTCGCAAATCTTGACTTCACCTTCGTCAACGTTTTGCCGGATGACGTGAAATCTAAGCTTGATATGTTTGGCTGTGGAATGAGTTCTTGGCTCCCTTGCATTTGCAATAGCTCCCGTGTTATCACAATAGATCGTCATGGGGTCTTGCGCATTGGGAAAAACTCCTAGTTTGATGACGAAATTCCTTAGCCAAACAGCTTCATTTGCTACATCAGCGGCAGCAATGTATTCAGACTCCATTGAAGATTGTGCCACCACCGGCTGCTTCTTGCTTTTCCAGCTTATCGCCCCACCATTCACCAAGAAAACAAATCATGTTTGAGACTTTGAGTCATCATAATCTGAAGAGGTCGGTTGGGGGCCGCTTCATCAAATAGTGTCGCGATATGAACAATAACACTAAAGAGGGTAGCAACTAGAGGATCAATGCCCACATATTGCTATGTGTTCTATCGGTACGACATGTCTACCCATAGACCCGCTCTGATACCACTGAAGGGTTCCGTAGCAGAAAACAAAAAAATTCTATCTACTCGAACACTAATACCAAGATCTGTACTATGTAGACATAAGTAACGGAGAAGGAATACAATATCCATACCTTTGCAGAGAGAGGCACGCCTTACGCAGGAAGGCGTATATTGATGAAGACGAGCAGCACCCCAAGTGTGGTGCCTCCGAAGTTTGTCACACGTCCGGTGTAGGGGATGTCAACCGGGCTCCAATCCAGCCGAGCAGCGGAAGAAGCAGATGCTAGATCGCCGATCACACGACGGTAGTGTGAAGGTGGAGAACTCAACCACGAGGTCCTTCCCAATATTACGAGCAAGTCCTCAGTAGATGAGAGAGAGAGAATGAAAGGAATGGGTGTCTTCCAAGGGGAGGGGGACCCCTTTATATAGTGGGAGGGGGGCGCACCACCCAAGGGCCAGGCGGGGTGGGACTAATCCCCACACCCGCCGGCCACCTTGGGGCAGCCGCCGGCCCTAGGTGGGCCCCACTGGGGCGGCCCACCAGCCCTAGGCCGGCTGGCCCCCACTCCCTAGGCGCCTTGCCCACTTGGGCCTCCCTTCAGGTGAGGCCCATTAGCAATATAGTGCCTTCAAAAATAAAATAAAATATATATTTAATATTAATTCTCCAATTAACATTGAAATACACATATTATATTATTCCTTCACTCCGGAACATCTTCCGGACCCCCTTTCCGATCTTCATCGGATGTTGCCGAAACTATTCCGGTCTCTGTCTCTATTTCTCATACGATGCCTCATCTACCCTAAGCGTCCCTACCTTTAAGCGTGACATCCTTCGGTTCGGAAACACTCCGGACATGATAGAGACCACTCTCATATCAATGATCAACAGAGGGACCTGGATGGCCATGTGACCCCCGTGCGTTTCACGAATACAATCGCTCGAACCGTGAGATAGTCGTTCCCCATTTCCTCTGTCACTCGATACCTAATTCATCCGAAACTTGATCTTTGGTATCTGCATACCTTAGTTCGATCTCGTTACTGATGAACTTGTTTTTCTTGTTCTCATGTCATTGCATTCCGTGACCCAGTCACATGCTTGCAAGCTTCATTAATGCAATGTCACCGAGATGGCCACATGTATCTATCTGTTACACAGACTAGACAAATTCTGGTCTTGATATGTACTCCTCTACGCATCCCTTCGAAAAATCTGAGTAGCACCTTTTGGTCACCCTGTTACGAGATGACTCTAGATAACCATCTAAGCTTCTCCGGAATGGTGATTTGCATTACCTCACAGTCAAAGGATCGGGTTACGCGGTTCTCTGTGTTTTATCATCAATGGTGAACTTTGTAACTAGATCTCATGAAGATATAACAGTCGGATGTTTGTCTATCATGTTATTCAACTAATAACATGACCTCATTGTCAGTTGGCATAAATGCCCATGGTCTTGAAACATAGACCATCCTCATGACCAATGAACTAGTTCACTAGAGGTAACTAGAGACATGGTTTGTTTACATACCACACGTGTATTAACGTTTCGTATTAACACAGTTATATCACAGTATAAAACGTATTATGAACACACAGGAGATATATCAAATAATACACTTTATTATTTGCCTCTAGGGCACTCCTTCACTTGTAGTCATCGGCAACCATAGGGTCTTTTCCCTATAGCATCAGCCGGCGACAGCAGGGGAGAGGAGAGGGTGGGCCAGTCGGGGGCTAGGTTTAGGGTTTTGCCCGGTCGCTCGTGCGGGGGCGACACGACACGGGAAGGGAGACATGGGACCCAAAATTGTTACTATCAACACCCCCAAAATCACCCATGTCGATCGATCGATTTTCCCGCCGGTATTGGGTACGAGACAAAAAATACACCGTGTGGCCGGTTAAGGTTTCAGACCAATCCGAATTTGCATGCATGCGTGATGCTCAGATATTGATATGCTCGAGGCTCATCATAGTCAGTATAACTAAGAGTCCAACTCAACATTTTTCATTATGTGGCAATGAGTTAATGGAGATGGATAGATAGAGTAACTAGCTATATCACTGTAACATCACCTACCAAAACAAAGTGTGTCTACAACCTAATTAATGCTTACTAACAGCAGTAGTTATTTCCCACTGTAAAGTAGTAATCTAGACAAGGCCTAAGTTATTTCACACCATGACTTACTTGACCCTCGCATCCGTTTTCCTTTTTTTTAACATGTCAGCCAGGCATGTCGTAATAGTCGGGATGCACATGCTGCTTGTAGCCTTGTATACTACGACACCGTCCATGCATGTGCTGCTGGGATATTCTTTTTTAGATTAGAGGAATCTGTACGATGGCGTGTCCCGTTTCAACAGGAACGGGTGTTCAACTGGGCAAGGAGAGGGTGGCCCGCCATACACGTCCCCGGCCGGACGTCCGTCCATGTTTCCGGCACCGTCTGCGCCTCCCGGTTCCCGAGGAGCTACTAGTAGGCTCGAGGGGGTTTCCGAGGCCGTTAACGGCCGCAACTACCGAGCGGTCACCAGAGACCCGACCACCGTCCGTGTGCACCGTTGCAGCGCGCGCACGCACGCAAGTCACCGCGAGATTCCAACTTCCAACCGTATATCGCGGACCAGAATCAGGCGCAGCGATGCGAAGCACCGTTCCGCGCCGCGAGAACGAACGTTCACGGGCGGCACGTCAACGCGGTGACCCCAACTCCCAACCAACGCGGATCGTTGGATCGGAGCAGCCACCCGCATATTCCTTTCATGCTAAGCAAAGGCTGCATGCTGACGAAGAAAGAAGGGCCCTCGCTCGCTCCTCGATTCCGCTTGATCCCGTTGGGGCCACACCGCCTGAGCTAGCTGCCCCCCTCCCTCCCTTGCCGGCCGACGTCCGCTCGTCATTCTTGACGGCTTTTCTGTCGCCGGAGCAGACCGAAACCGTACGACGATTCATGAAATGCGTCTCGCCGGCCAGTCCATGCATGCATGCGGGCGACACTAAAACATGTCGACATAGATATCATGATCCTTTATCCCGAATTCAATGTTGCGGATTGGCTAAATTCGCACATATCTAGTCTACACTAAAACATGTCGACATAGATATCAAACCACTACACACACACACACAAAAAAAACTACCGTACGAAGTGGGTATTAGGAATACCTTTTCGTTGTCACGAGCCAGAGAGGCCTTCTTAGCGGGATCCATGTCAAATTATACACTTGGATACACGGTGGAAATTAATGTAAGTGTTCTGTAGAGTAGAATATGGTCAAAAAAATAACGAGACAATTGTAATCTGGTAACATTTGGATATTGGATTTGGATGCATCAGCAGACTATCTGTAACTCCCTCGAATCGGCACTATGCAGATTTTAGCGGTTTCCGCTAAACCTGCATAGAAACGATTCAATCATGCCCACCAAACACTTGCGTGCGGGTAGAAAACGAAGAAATACCATTACACAATAGTTCATGATAGAATCAAAAGACTGCTCGAGTCAAGAATACAAATATAAATTATAAAGATCAAAACCACGTTGAAAACTATATAACATTCGAGTACGGACAAGATGCAAATGGGACAAAGAATCCTGAAGAATAATCAATGGCGTCCATAATCTTGCCCAGGCCAAGCCGGAAGGGTAACCTTACTAACGTCGTCGAACTCATACCTATTAAAGCAAAGGGGTGTCGACAAAGGGAAAAAAGAGAGCGGTAGGTATTGAGGCCAGTACACGGCCAATCTTAAAATTCGACGGCTCGCGCCTACATGGGTATGGTGGACTGAAGCGGCACCAAAGCATGCACAAAACAACCTATAGAGACTCGATGTAACTGTTGGCTATTAGAGAGATAAGATAGACATATTCAGAACCAATCTGATACTAACACCAAATATAACCGATCCCGGAGTTTACCCCTCGAGACCAAACGAAGAAGTCCTTCCAAGGAGCTCACATAGTTGGCAATTTTATTTAAGCATTCCATTGAAGTTTCAACACTTACTAGTCAGATATAGATATCATAAGACGCCCCAAAATCCCTAATTGTTGGCACTTTTAATTAACCATTCCGTTGTAGTGGAGATGATTACTAGTCATGCCCAAGTCAAATTTATAGCACTACTTTAGTTTGGGTTGTCTATGGTCGAGACACTATGCTCCAAGTATTCCATAACCGCGAACACAACTTTTCAAAAATATTTACCTTGTAGGGGTGCACAAATAGCAACACACACACGGTCAATCTTGGAAATACCAAATGAAAAGCAACAAGGCATCACGACAAAGCACTCACTAGATTCAAAAATGATTTCAGGGGGGCCATTCCACTATGCTACGCACAACGAAGTCGGCCGGGCTCCCAGACAGATCTAGGGCGTTTGTGGTGACGACTGTAAATGACTGGAAACCCGAAAGTGTGACTAGGTTTGTCGATACCACGAAAACATGGCACAAGTCCTAAACAGTACAGTAGTAAACCGCTCCTCGAGCAATAGTAGCAGTACAAGATTGTATTAAAGCCAAGAAATAATATGTGAATCAAGATCATACCAATGGGATCCATGTGCCCTCATGTGGATAATGCGATAGTCAAGGAACCAGCATCAAGTTCTCGGGTCCTAGATGGACACAAGTGGGCGGAATAAAAGCCAAATCTCAACTATTGCCCATCAGGGCCGCTTTATTAGTTATATCTATTCCCAACATGTTCATTATCAAGTTGTAATTAGAGCCATGATTATCTCCACCATTAAGCATGTGGCAACCTCCCAACAACTTTGGAACTCGACGACTCGAACCAACACTTGAGCAAGTATATACGACTCGTAATGCCAACTATCTACCAAAAATAATGGGCAATAGGAACCAAGGCAATATGGGCTGCAACGAGTATAAATTATACGGAAACTAAAGTATCGCAACACGGATAGCAATAGAGGGAAGTAAAACGATAAAAAAAATATGTGGAAAGGGGGAGGATGCTCGCCTATGAAACATTGTCGAAGATACACCGGGGAACTTGTCGTTGCTCACATCAACTCAATGTTCTATTCCAGGAAGAAGCAACACACTAAAAGAAACACCGGGTGTAATTTTTAATACTACAACGGAAGATCTGGCACGATTATGATATGATGCATGGCATGGCAAGATGCGATGCAATATAATAATATTAAGAGGAAGTGGCATCCCGACAATTAATTAAATGACTCAACTTGTTTATATATCCCACAATTTAAATGTTAAATTAACAAGGAAAAACATGACATCGGTGAGCTACACAGTTTAAATGGAGTCGGAATAAGACAAGAATATTCCTAATGAACACTCCATATTTAATTATTAGGTGAGTATACCATTTAACCTAAACCATAAAATGATATGTATGCAAGCATGAATGATTTGATATGCAACAAGATATATGACATTTATTAAAATAGGGTTTTTGGAAAAGGGTTCACACATGTTGGGGTTCGAGGTTCGGGTCCGTGAAGGAGATCTTGGGGTTTTTTTTGTGTCGGAGGTCTTTGCGTCCCATGATAGAGATCTTGGGATTCAACTTCACTTGTCATGACAGACTTAAATTTGTGTTGGTGGTCTTCTAATGGCACCGTACTCGGCATACAGTTCCTCTTCATGCGTCGGTCTTTCCTTCCGGTCGAGGTTTGCAACATCTTCTCATCACCACACATGGTTTGCGTCAAAGCGGTAGCAGTCCTTGTAGCACCACATTGTAACACAACTTGTCGTCGGTGCACCAATTTCACTTGGTTACCAACATCACGCCACCTATTGGGGATATACTCTTCGGGTATCCTCACAGTTCCTCACTGACCAGGGTGGCCCACTTTGGGTTAGAGCTTTGCTTCACAGGCGGCCCAGTCAGGGAGACAAGACGGAGTCCAATCCGGCTACGGGAAGGCCCAGAAGACTTACCGACTTAGGCCCATAATGTTACTTGTAGTTTAAGATGTACTCTGTAACCGACTCTTAGTCGTAGCCGGATAGATCTCTCCTGTAAACCCTAGGCCGGATATCTATATAAGCTGTCCTAGGGAGAGCCTTAAGGGCAACACTCTAGATCCTCAATAGTCTACAATCTCAACTCGCACAGGCGAACCCTTGTAATCCATATTCTGGCTCTGTCGTATTAATGGATTGCTAGCAGGAGTAGGATCCGTCCAAAGCCGGCGGATTCGAACCTAGGTAAACTTGTGTGCTCACCGTCCCGGAACACCGTACGTCTCACACCCCTCTCTTCCACATGCCTCGAGGACCCCCTCATGGCGTACTTGTCATCAATCCGACGACAGTTGGCGCCCACCGTGGGGCAAGTGAGCTTCGGATCTGCGTTCCGAGCGGAATCTGCAAGAATCGGAATGGGTGAGACTACCGCCGTCGGTCGCATCCTCTATGCCAGCGACGTCCCTCTCATCATTCTTGGCGAGACTTGGATTCCGGCTAGGGAGGCTGTGACTGCCTACACAATCATGTCTTTTGGCGAGATCGATGTTTACATCGGCTTCGATGAACCTGCCCCACCCACCCCAGCGGTGATGATAGAGGCAGAAGAATCTTCTGGGTCCCCTTTGTCCGCGGAGGCGGCAGAGTTCTAGATCTTAGAAAACCCAAATCCCACCCAGCCCGCACCAGCTGCGGAGATAGTGGAGAAATCCGAGCCTGAAGAAGACCTAGCGGTCCAAGTCGAATCTGGAGTGGATCTCCCTGGAGAAGCCGGATCCTAGATCGACTAGCCCGCGGAAGTCGAAATCCAGGAGGAGCATGTCAACGACACTAATTCCGGCTCTGATGACACTAGGACAGACAAGCCTTTCCCGAGGTACACACTGCGACGTATGATACTACAAGGCGCAAACGCAGACGCAATTCTCGAGACCATCAAAAGTTTTGACGAAGCTGATCGCGAAAGCCGCAGGTACCTCAGGAGGAACGCGTCGCACTTCGTCGGATATGTTGGATCCGGATCCGGCTCTGTCAATGCTGGAGAAAACACCGACTCTGTGCTGGAGGCAATTGGAACAAATGCCAACATACCGGCATCCTCGGATGAATCGATGACGTCAGCGGACTTCTGAAATTTCTCCGCGGAATATGAAGAGGAGTATAACTCCAAAGCTACAGAAGAAGGAGAAGCCATGGATGAAGGATCCGAGGAACACTCTCCCAAAGCGCAGGATGACATGGAAGTCGGAGATAATCTCAAGTCCAGATGTCCGAAAGTACCGATCAGAGCTTGACTCTGGGAAAAGGACCCAAAGCCGTCTTTGCTACCGGCACTGCCAAGAAGGCAAACAAGAAGAATAAGAAGAACAAGACCCCGGCAAAAGACCCCCCGATAGAGGAGGTGATTGCCGAGGAATATGAGGAAGACTCGGTGGAGCACTTATTGATACGTCCATTTTGCATCACTATTCTATGTCTTAATTCACTATTATTCATTGATATATTTCGTATTGAGAGGTGATACTTATGTTATTTTATCTGTTTTTTTGCATGGTTGATGACTTTTGGAGCATGGACCGCTGCAGTCAGGATTCTGATGGAAAAGGTGCTGTTTGGAGGCAAAATTCGCGAAGATCATAAAATCCGGAAAAATATACGGAAAATTCTATTTTTCTAGAAGACTCAAGATGCCAGAAGATAGAGTGGAGGTGGGCCACAGGGGGCCCACACCACCCCATGGCGCGGGCAGGCCTAGGCCGCGCCAAGGAGTGGTGTGGCCACCCTGGCCCACTCCAGCCTCTCCCCTCTGGCGTATATCTTCCTCCCGAAACCCTAAGACTCGGGGAGCGACCACAGAAAGATTCCGCGTTAGGGGAATGCATTGTGTATTTGGCTACTAATCGTAGGGGTTGCCGGAGTGAGAGAAACCTGAACCCCCGTTAGGAAACCATTGCACAAGGGACGTAAGGGTCTTAGAGTTTAAAGTTGTGGTTATGTTTCTACCTTAATTACTTTCTTGTACTTACGGATGTTTGCAAGGGGGTTTAATCACAAGTATGTATTAAGTCTTGGATGGGACGGTACATTAGCACAGGTTCACCCACACAACACTTGATAATCTTCCCATGTGTCCTCCCATGATAGATTAATCAACTATATGAAGCGAAAGCACTTGATAGTCTTCCCATGTGTCCTCGAGAACGTTTGGTCATCTATAGAAATACAACCGGCTTGTCCTTTGCTGCATAAAGGATTGGGCCACTTGCTGCATTCATTCTTACTGTCTTTTATTTACCCATACTTTGTTTACTTGCTTTATCGAAAACCCCTAAAAATGTGTTTGCTAAGTATTTGCAGAGAATTCCTGATCCATACCACTAGCCAGCACCTTCTTCTCCTCGTTGGGTTCGACACTCTTACTTATCGAAAATACTGCGATACACCCCCTATACTTGTGGGTCATCAAGACTATTTTCGGGCGCCGTTGCCGGGGAGTGAAGCGCTATTGGAGAGTGGAACTGGTAAAGGAAACTTCTACTGTGAGTATTGTTTACTTCTGCTAGTTGCTTTATTTTCGTTATGGATAATTCGCTGAGTTTCTTATTTGGTAATGCTACTACCACTGCTAGGGTAGTATATAAGCCACCACCTGCTAAGAAAGATGTTTTCAAAATGCCTACAAGAATTATTGATCATGTTATGGATAACTACTATGTTGGGGATGGAACTGTCCATCCCAGTGATCATTTGCTCTTTATACACGAATTATGTGGGTTGTTCAAGTGTGCAGGTATTACTACAATCAAGTTAAGAAGAACTTATTATCATTATCACTTAAAGGAAGAGCTGAGGAATGGTATAAGCTGCTGAAGAATGGTCAAGCTCTGGAATGGGAGGAAATAGTGCCTCTCTTTTATTCAAAGTTTTATCCTCCTAGTGAAATTCATAAAGATCGGAATCAAATATACAACTTTTGGCCTCTTGATGGAGAGAGTACTGCTCAAGCTTGGGGGAGATTGAAGTTACTAATGCTCAAATGTCCCATTCATGAGCTCCCCAACAATATTATTATCAATAACTTTTATCCAAGGCTCCCTCTACATGACAAGGATTTATTGGATGCTTCTTGTGTTGGATCATTCACTCGCATGGAAGAAGAAGTTAATGGGACCTTCTGGACCGTATTCAAGACAATGCTGAAGCTTAGGAGAACGACAAAGTTAGAAAGTCGGGTATAAAATATGATTATGAATGCATTGAATCTTTTATGGGAACTGATGACTTTCAAAATATTAAAAATGCTTATGGTCTAGACTCTCAAGCTATTGCTTCTTATTTTAAGGCTTTTGCTTCTTATATTGAAGTGCCTAAAAAGAAGTGGAATAAGTATCATGAACCTTATAAAGATATTGCTAAGAGTGTTCCTGCAAGAAATACTGAAGTTTATACTGCTAGTCATGTTTTACCTAAACCTTATATTGAGAAAATGCCTTTCCTAGTTAAGGTAAAGGAGCATTCTATGATAGCTAGTATGGTTAATGAAAGTATGAGTAGGGCTGCTGAACCTGATAAACAAATGATTGATGAACCTATTGTAGCAAATGTGAAAGACTTTGTTGCTAAATATGAAAAAGAGGGACACACTATACTTTATAAGGATACCTCTAATATTGTTTCGCATAGTAGTGTTATGAGAGCTTGTATTCCTGTGTTTTCTATTAGAATAAGTGATCATTGCTATGATAGTCCTTGTGATAGATATATTGTTAAGTTTATGCATGATACTGAAAGCTATTATGAGAGAGGGAAAAGTGTTCTTGTGCATCTCAATAATATCAAGTTTCCTCATTTTATGCTGAAAGTTTTTATGTTGCACTTCTTTTGCCTTCTTATGCAAGTTGCCTTTGGTTCCAATAACTTGTTTGTTTACAAAATTCCCTTGCATAGGAAGTGGGTTAGACTTAAATGTGCGTGTGTTTTTGCTTCTTAATGCTCTCTTTCACTTCAAATCATATCCCTATGAGAGCTTCTTCAAAATTATCATGCCCATCTTAATGGCTACAAAGAAAGAGCTTTATGGGAGACAACCCAATTTGTTTTTTCTTTCAGTTTGTTTTTGTTTCTTTGAGTGTTGGAAGTTATTACTTCGGTAATAACCGCTCCTTATCCGTTTTGTTTGGTTTTTGTGTCAAGATCAACCTCTAATGAGAGAGAAGTAAGATTTGGGGAAGTTGCTGTCCCAAAACAGATTTTTGTGCTTCACCGTAAAAATTCGTGAGAGATCTCTGTATATCGGATTGTGCTGTAATGTTTTGTGCTTCTACCCCATGTTGTTATTTAACTTCTGTTAGTTTTGCACTTTTTGATTTGAGCAACAGAAGATTTTCGAAAAAATTGATCTTTACCTGCTGGTCTGTTTTGACAGATTTTGCCAATCTTGCATTTGCTTCTTTATTCGATTTCCTTTTTTAATTATTTTTGGGTTTTCGAAAGGATTTGCTACAGTAACTTTTGTTTTGATGGTTTTCAGTCGAAGTTGGACTCAAAAGGTTTTATCATTTCACTTATACTAATGTTGCTAATAAGAACTGTGTGAAGTTTTGTGTGAAAGAAATTTCCAGGAAGTGGAGATAATGGTGTAACAAGGAAGAGAAAGGTTTTATGACTCGAGTAATAAGTATATGAAGATGAAGATATCGATGATATTCAAGTGATGACTCTAGAAGGATCCACTCAATACCAAATTCAGAGACCTGCAGAGTCCGTTTCCAACTAGGTAACAGTTCTGGTAAGAAAAGTTCCGCGAAAATACAATCCAACTATATTTTTGCAGTTTTCAGTCAATAAGGAAAGATATGAAGCGAAAAAGGGATGGAACCGGATCCAGGGTGGCCCACACAACCCCATGGCACGGGCCCACCCCTGGCCGCGCCACCAGGTGGTGAGGCCACCCAGGACTCCGTCTCCGACCCATTTTCTCCCAGTACCTTCCTTTTGATATGAAACTTCGTAATATATAACCCCCCGGATCTTCCGAGGTTCGTATATCGTGTTTTCGTTGTGTTTCTGTTTTGATCTGTTTCTGCCAGGTGTAATCTCAGATTTGGAACCACAATGTCTTCCCCTGGAACATCCAAGGGAGATCCCTTAGAAGATATCATCAACCCATATATGAGAGAATTGAAGATTCATCCCAAGGAGTTGTTGCTCGAAGGTGGGGAGGTCCGGATTAAGGAGGTTCAAGGCCCTAAAGGTGAAGGAAATCTGGAGGACAGGATGGAAGCATTGGAGCAAGAAGTCTTTAGGTACAGGAAGATGGCGGAGCGCGAAGTGGACATCATCCACAAGATTTGTTCTGAACTCATCGCCGAGCACAAAAAGGAGACTTCTAAACTCACAGATGAAGTCTTTTCACTCCGCCAAACAACCAACGAACTGCAAGCACAGTTCTATGACGTTCAAAATCAAAACTGTGAGTATGAGGCTAGATTTAAACGCATAAGTGCTGCTGCAAGTTTCAGGATGTTGGAAACCATGATGTCCTTTGTTGATGGGAAGCCTTTACCCTGGAAGACGGACGAAGATGAGATGATACCACCACCACCTAAGGAGTAATTCTTCATCAGGTTTGGCATCCCCTTGGTTTGTTCCAAGCTTGGGGGAGTGCCGCGGTATCATATCACTATCTTCTATCTTTTTACCTTGTTAGTAGAGTCATATCATGAATAGAGGAGTTATTTTGTAGTAAGGTTTGCATTACGGAAGTGTCCCCTCTCTCGTTAGATTTGTATCCCTTGGTGTGAGTTTCCATTATGGAGTACTAATGAGAAGTTCTATCATTCACTCTTTTGCATAGCTTATGATAGTTTTCAATTCGTGGTTATATGATTGATCTTATTGTTAGTATTGGTAGCACTTTGGGATCATTGAGTTAATTCAATTGGTTTTGGCAAACCTGGATCGGTCAGTAGCAACACCCTTTTTGAGAGTTGAAAATAAAAAGATAGAAGTACTCTAGAGGAAAATAATTTCATCATCTTTCTTGATTTGCTCATAAGTCTAGTTTTCTCTAGTTAAGATCTTTTGTGCTTCCAAGGAAGATTGCATGTTTGTCTTTACCATTTATATGTTTGTTTGTTTCCTTCAACTCTTATACTTGCTACCCAGCCTTGCTAGCCAAAAACCTGTACTGAGAGGAAATTCTTCTCGTGCAGCCGCCTCCTTTAAACCAAAACCTTCGCCATTTGTGTCCACCATACCTACCTAGTAGCATTATTGCTATTCCAAGTAAATTATTGTTTTATCTACCTCCCAAATTAAACTTGTTATGTGAAAATTAGTGATTAAAGCTCTCACAAACTTTATGGCACACTTTACTTTCTTGCATTTAATAAACTTGAACCATTGGGTCCTTCTTTGTTGCGTATATGCTTGCGCTTTATGAGTTGAAGTTAGCCGAACCATGTATCATGGGGACCGCTTTCAACACTTCATTGGTACTTGAACCTAGTTGATATCATGTCCTTTTGCTTATGGATCCCGGCGGTGTGAATGGAACTTGTAAGATCATGGAGTTTATATGTGTGTTAGAGAAACGCCTGGGCCGCTAGCCTAAGCCATGCCTAATCATGGTGGAAACTTGCAGCATAACTATAGTGAGCATTCTATGAAGCATCCTCAATAAAAACCTATGCAAATAGCAAATAAAAAGATCGCTAAGATGCTCATTGTCTGCTTGCCTTGTCATTTTGATTATGGGATAGCTCTTGTGTCATGTGCAAGGGCTACCCCGTTGGCGGTTCTCAATGATACGCATGTATTTACAATGACAAGAGCTTGCTCGTGGCTGAAGTTGAGTAGCATGAGGATCGGTACTCATAAGTAAGGGGCTTGAGATTTCAACTTATAACTTGTCAAGCATATCCTCTTAGTTGTGTCACTTTAACCTTAATCACCTAAATATGCCTATGATTGGGGCAATGAGAGCTGAAAGCTAGTAAGTATCATAATTTTTGGGAGCTCTTTATGAGACTTGTAATCCCTGCTTCCCTCTTTGAAGGGCCCTTTCTTTTACTTTGTAGTTGAGTCAGTAAACCTATTCCCTTCTATCTCGGCAAGTATTTTGAGTTGATGTGTTTCATTCATTCATACGATGATTTATGCATTCATGTTTCTTATGTTCCTTGTTTTGCACATTGCTCTTATCTTGATGTCTACTACCTTGAAAGCTTTCATTGAAAAACCATCTATTTGTGAACTCCAGCAAATTATCAACTATTCTTTGACCAAGAGCTAAGTTTGCCATTACCAATTATGATTCACTTTATGTATCTTTATTGTGTTTCCTGTACTCATTGCAAGTTGAGTTGTATAATAGTGAGTTGTCTTCTATTATGATCTATGTATTTGATGAATGTGATGTTTCTTGTCCATATTCTTTTATTGACTCTTCAATCCATAAACTTGAGGTCATGTTTATTGAGCTCAGTTTCGCTTAGGGACAAGCGAAGTCTAAGCTTGGGGGGAGTTGATACGTCCATTTTGCATCACTATTCTATGTCTTAATTCACTATTATTCATTGATATATTTCGTATTGAGAGGTGATACTTATGTTATTTCATCTGCTTTTGCATGGTTGATGACTTTTGGAGCATGGACCGTTGTAGTCAGGATTCTAATGGAAAAGGTGCTGTTTGGAGGCAAAATTCGCGAAGATCAGAAAATCCGGGAAAATATATGGAAATTCTAGAAGACTCAAGATGCCAGAAGATGGAGTGGAGGTGGGCCATAGGGGGCCCACACCACCCCATGGCGCGGGCAGGCCTAGGCCGCGCCAGGGAGTGGTGTGGCCACCCTGGCCCACTCCAGCCTCTCCCCTCTAGCGTATATCTTCCTCCCGAAACCCTAAGACTCAGGGAGCGACCACAGAAAGATTCTGCCGCCTCTGCAGGGCGGAAAACACCGAGAGAGAAAGATCTCTCCGGCAGACAGATTTCTGCTGGGGGAATTCCTTCCCGGAGAGGGGAGATCGTCGCCATCAACAACACCATCAAGCTGGACTTCATCGGGATCATCATCATCACCACCACCACCATCATCACCATCAGCACCCTCATCACCATCTCCATATTGCTGTAACAATTGCGTTGAATCTTGCTATAGTTCATAGGGGAAACTTTCCCGGTGTTGATTACTCTTTGTAGTTTATGCTATTGAGTGAACCATTGAATTATTATTTATGTTCAGATTGTTATACATCATTATTCCATCTCTGATCATGATCCATATGATGTCTTGTGAGTAGTTCGTTTTGTTCTTGAGGACATGGGAGAAATCGTGTTGTTAGTAGTGGAGTTGCGTTGAGAAAGATTCAATAGATTGTTATTTAAGTTGTGGTGTACTTCTTCTAGTGGTGTCATGTGAACGTCGACTACATGACACTTCACCTATATGGGCCTAGGGGAATGCATTGTGTATTTGGCTACTAATCGTAGGGGTTGCCGGAGTGACAGAAACCTGAACCCCCGTTAGAAAACCATTGCACAAGGGACGTAAGGGTCTTAGAGTTTAAAGTTGTGGTTAGGTTTCTACCTTAATTACTTTCTTGTACTTACGGATGTTTGCAAGGGGGTTTAATCACAAGTATGTATTAAGTCTTGGATGGGACGGTACATTAGCACAGGTTCACCCACACAACACTTAGCAAGCTAGAGAAGATTAATCGACTATATGAAGCGAAAGCACTTGACAGTCTTCCCATGTGTCCTCGAGAATGTTTGGTCATCTATAGAAATACAACCGGCTTGTCCTTTGCTGCATAAAGGATTGGGCCACTTGCTACATTCATTCTTACTATCTTTTATTTACTCGTACTTTGTTTACTTGCTTTATCGAAAACCCCTAAAAATCTGTTTGCTAAGTATTTGTAGAGAATTCCTGATCCATACCACTAGCCAGCACCTTCTGCTCCTTGTTGGTTTCGACACTCTTACTTATCGAAAATACTGCGATACACCCCCTATACTTGTGGGTCATCACTTATCCCAGACGAGCCGAAAAAAGAAGAATCGGTGGATGGACACGTGATCACTGAAGGTGCGCGTAAGCTCATCGATGCTGCATTAACCACACCTATTCCTACAGCTGCAGAACTTACTGCGGAAGAACTGGACGAGAGGGCACAGGCCCTAGAAGCGCGTCGTCAAGTACTCCTCGATGAAGACAAAAACATTGAGGAGGAAAAGAAACACATAGCATCTGCAGGGAAGTACAACTCCAGGCAATACCAGAAGACCAGGAAGCGTCATACCAATGACAACCAGTTCCCGCAGATCCACGCCGTCCTTTTCAGAGATGAGATGGGGAAGCCTCGGAAAGATAGCAAAGGAGATTGGGTATATCCAATTCCAGTACAGAATACCGTGGCGGCCCGAGAAATTCTATCGGCTAATCCAGGACCAGAGGAGATCCGTTTGGAAATCAAACTACTCAACAAGGGAATGGAGCAGCAAAATGTCGCCTTGTCCGGAAGTCAAAAACTAGTGTCGGATTCCGACCAATGTCGCATACATCCGGCATGGGCTGACGTAAGACCCCATCGCGTTCCGTTGCAGCATCATCGCCCCGAACACCGGGAAGACAATTATTCAAGAACCGGATCGTCAGGACAGCATCACAGAACTGCGCGTGACTGGAGCAACGTCGCCCCAGCGCCCGAACAAGAGGCCATTGTTGCACTGTATCCGAGGAATCCTCCCCGACGAGAGTCGAACGATCGAAGGGGAGATGATAAAGAGAAACGTCGGGAGGAGGATCATCAAAAAATGCCACCTCCTAGACATGCAAGCCGTCCGGCTGACCCTCACCATGGTGGGAACGACGGAAAACATGCCGGCACAAGCCGGCAGGGGGCTCGTCGTAATGAAGACCCTCCCCGGAACCAGAATAATGACGCTCCGGACAGAGGCCATCGATCAGCTGGAAACAATCCAGTTGCCCCACCCTCTCCACCAAGCAGTCATTACAATGGCTCCCAAGGAGGACAAGGAGGGCGAAGTGGTGGAGGAGGTGGAGGCAGAAGCCAAAGTCCGGCTCCAAGGCACCGCAGCCACCGCCGACATTCGGGACGATCTCTATCCCCGAACGACGCAAGGCACAGGATCAACTCCAACATAGAGGGGCAGCGCTACGAAAACGATGATATCTACGTGAGCCCAAAATGCTTCGGACCACGCATTAGAGCTACAAGATTCCCGGAAGGATTTGCTATTTCAAGGCATATCCAAGCCTACGACTGCATTGCTCGGCTAGATACCTAGCTACAGGATTTTTTCCAAGCTTGCTACATCGCCAAAGGCGGAAACAGCCTGGTCGCAACTCGATATCTCCCACTTATGTTGCGGAAGACGGCACGATCATGGCTCAATGAACTTCCGGAGAACACCATCCATAACTGGTATGACATGGAAAGTGCGTTCTTTCGGAATTTCGAAGGCACATATCGGAGGCCCTGTACGGTCGGAGACCTACAACGTTGCACCCAGAAGGCCAGAGAAACTTGCCGGGATTACCTCGGACGATGGATCGACACCAAGAACTCCTATGAAGGAGTAAACGATCAAACTGCGATTGAAGCTTTCATCGCAGGACTCCCAATTGGTCTACTGCGCCATCGTTTGAAGTGTGACAAGGTCACTGATTTGGGAGAGATGATAGAAACAGCGAGCAAGTATGAAGATGCTGATGACAATGCAGAGGGATTGCTCAATGCCCTAGCTATGCCTCAGTCGTCAAAACAGCCAAAGCAATAAGCTCAGAAGCGCAAAAATACCTCGGAAGAGAAACCCAACGCGGAAACAGCAGTGGTCACTGCTACTTTAGGGTCTGGAGGACGAGGAGGGCGCGGCCGAGGCCACGGGCGTGGCCGTGGGACTTCAGGGGTCCAAGGTAGAGGAGGCCAACAACCAGGCAAAACCTACTCTTGGGTCGACATTGCCAATAACCCATGTGTGCATCACCTAGACGCCAATGGGGGCTCGTCCCACACTAACGCTGAATGTCGTTTCAATGACGACATCAAAAAAGATGACACCGTGGGCTACAAAGCTAAGCGGAAGAAGGGAAACAAGAATCCCGAAAAAGATAAGGAGACCAAGGAAGATTCCGACATGGAGGAAGCTGATGCTTCAAATCCCAAGCCGGAAGGGAAAAAAGATTTCCGACCAAAAATGACACTTATGTCACCTTCCTCAGATCTCAACCAGCAAAGGTCAAGAAAGCAGTTCTACATGAGCTCAATGCAACAGTTTCGGCTGTCCCCCAATTTCTGGACTGGTCGGAAGTGGCAATCACATTTGACCGCGTTGATCATCCGCCTAAGTTGCACAGGCAAGGAAAATACGCCTTAATCGTCAATCCACTTATTGACGGTGATGGTTTCTCCAAGACCCTCATGGACGGTGGTAGCAGCATCAATATTCTCTATGTCGAAACGCTACGCCGGATGAAGATCTCAGAGACCCAGCTGAACCATAGCTCTGTGATCTTTCACGGAGTTGTCCCAGGAAGGAAGCCAATTCCCTGGGAGAGATCACTTTGGATGCTACCTTTGGAACTCCAAAGAACTATCGGACGGAGGCACTTTCCTTCGAAGTGGTCCCATTCAAGAGCGCATACCACGCTATATTCGGACGTCCGGCTTACTGGGGTTTTATGGCTCGTCCGTGTTACATTTACAATATGATGAAAATTCTAGGTCCCAACGGCGTAATCACTATCAGGGGAGACCCGAAGAAAGCGCGAGAGTGCGAGGATGGAAATACCGCCTTTGTTGAAGCCGTGCTGCACGCCCAGGAGTACCAGGAGATCAAGAAGAGCATAGATCCGTCCGAGATGCCCGCAACGAAGAAGGAGGTGACAAAGCCAAATCTAGAGTACAAGGCATCAGAAGAGACGAAGAAGACGTCGTTGAAGGATGATGACCCCTCCAAGGTGACCCAGATAGGCGTAGGCCTAGGTAGTGCATAGGAAAGTGCGCTTGTCAAGTTCCTCCAAGCAAATCAAGATATCTTTGCATGGCAGCCATCTAACATGACTGGAGTACCTAGGGAACTTGCCGAGCACTCTTTAAATGTAAACCCGAACGCTAAACCCGTCAAACAGTCCCTACGATGTTTTACGATGAAAAGCGTAAGGAAATAGCTAAGGAACTAGCATGGCTCAAGTTAGCCGGATTCATAGAAGAGGTCATCCACACTAAGTGGTCGGCCAATCCTGTAATGGTCCCTAAAAAGGACACCACTAATTTAAGGATGTGTGTTGATTATACTGCCTTGAACAAGGCTTGTCCAAAAGATCCGTTCGCTCTGCCTACAATTGATCAAGTTATCGATTCTACGGCAGGCTCGGAACTCCTCTGTTTTCTCGACGCATATTCCGGTTATCACCAAATCCGGATGAAGGAATCTGACAAAGTCAAAACTTCATTCATAACCCCCTTCGGAACCTTCTATTTTGTTACGATGCCCTTTGGGCTGAAGAACGCAGGAGCTATGTACCAGCGCACGATGCAGCATTGCCTCCACGACCAACTCGGACGCAATGTACATGCATATGTGGATGATATTGCGGTGATGTCCAAAAAGAAGGAAACGCTGATTTCCGACTTGGAGGAACCGTTCGACAATCTACGAAAATACAACATCATGCTTAACCCAAAGAAATGCTTCTTTGGAATACCAGCCAGAGAATTGTTAGGTTTCATCGTGTCTCAAAGAGGCATAGAGGTGAATCGGGACAAAACCAAGGCTATACTCAATATTTCCAGGCCAACTCGCCTGAAGGACGTACAAAGATTAACTAGTTGCATCGCTGCGATCAGTCAATTAGTAAGCCGGCTTGGTGAAAGAGCCGCACCATTATACAAACTCCTGAAAAAGACCAAGGATTTTGTTTGGATGAACGAAGCTGAAGCTGCACTGCAAGACCTGAAGAAAGTACTCTCATCTACTCCTATCCTTGCAGCACCGGAACCTCAGGAACCGATGTTGCTCTATCTTGCTGCGACAAATAAGGTCGTTAGTATCGTCATGGTGGTGGAGAGACCGGAGGAAAATCAGGAACATCCGGTGCAGCGTCCGACTTACTTTGTCAGTGAGGTCCTGACAGAATCAAAACAACGGTATCCACACTATCAAAAGTTGGCTTACGTTGTTTTTCTAGCATCTCATACGTTACGACACTATTTTCAGGAGCATCCAATTATCATGGTGAGCACAACCCCCATGAGATATATAATCAACAACAGTGACGCCATAGGACGCATCGCCAAATAGGGCATAGAGCTTTCAGCTTTCAATATTGAGTATAAACCTTGGACAGCAATCAAATCCCAAATCCTTGCTGACTTTGTTGTTGATTGGACAGAGACGAAGGAACATATGACCCTCCCTGAGTCAGAATATTGGACCCTCTACTTTGATGAGTCTAAGGCTCGCGGGGGGGTCGGGGGCTGGCGTGGTGCTCAAATCACCCCAAGGAGATAAACTTCTATACGTGTTGCAGATCCACTTCACAGTGACAAACAATATTGCCGAGTATGAAGCACTGCTGCATGGAATCCGGATTGCTAAGGATATTGGCATCGATGTTTGATGTGTTACGGAGATTCGGATCTTGTTGCCCAACAAGTATCGGATATTTGTAATGCAAATAAACACATGGCAGCATATAAAGCTGTCGTGGATGATCTATCTAAATCGTTCGAAGGGTTTGAGGTTCAACACATCCCTCGAGCATAAAATTAGGAAGCAGATGCACTATCTCGGATAGGCTCTGCGTGGAAAGAAGTCCCGGATGGTGCTTTTTTAGAGCACCTCAAAGTTTCCTCAATAAAGGGAGTAGATGAGGAATATCCGACCAAATCCGACTCACCTCTAATAGCAGTTCTGGCTGTAATTCCCAGTTGGATTCAACCCTACCTAGATTATCTGGTAGATGGTAAATTGCCCGAAGACGAGGTGCTGAGCCGGCAGATCATCCGACGAGCAAAAGCCTATATTGTAGTTAAAGGCGAGCTCTATAAGCGGAGTGTTTCTAGGGTTTTTTAGCGCTGCGTATCTTCGGAAGAAGGAGTGGAAATCTTAAGGGAAATCCACGAAGGCGAGTGTGGTCACCACGCTGCAGCCAAATCTTTAGTGGCAAAAGCTTTTAGACACGGGTTTTTCTGGCTTACAGCTCCAGCAGATGCCGAACGATTAATCAAGACGTGCAAAGGCTGCCAAAAGTACGCCAAACAAGCTCATGTCCCGGCTGATTAGCTGCGAACAATACCTATAACATGGCCTTTTGCGATCTAGGGGCTTGATATGGTAGGACCATTTAAACGAGCTCCAAGTGGATTTACTCACCTGTTAGTGATGGTGGATAAATTCACCAAATGGATTGAGGCTAAACCCGTCACAAGTTGTGATGGAGCAACAACCAA
Source organism: Avena eriantha (assembly GCA_910589775.1). Taxonomy (NCBI): domain Eukaryota; kingdom Viridiplantae; phylum Streptophyta; class Magnoliopsida; order Poales; family Poaceae; genus Avena; species Avena eriantha. The sequence continues at coordinate 15,546,202 of OU342741.1, read as the reverse complement.
AAGATTTGTCGAGCATGTTATAATCCGATATGGTTATCCACATAGCATTATCACGGACAACGGGAGTAACTTCTCTATGGGAGAATTGGTAGAATTTTGCAACGAGAAAAATATCTGGCTTAACATTGTGTTAGTCGCACATCCACAAGCTAACGGACAAGTCGAAAGAGCAAATGGTTTAATCCTACAAGGCCTAAAACCGAGACTCGAAGCACTACTACGACGTGCTGCGGGAGCTTGGGCGGAGGAATTACCCTCTATAATATGGAGTTTAAGAACAACCCCAAATAGGTCAACCGGGTACACACCTTTCTTCTTGGTCTATGGCGCAGAAGCAGTTCTTCCTAGTGATTTAATTCATAATACTCCTAGAGTGGCCGCGTATATTGAAGAGGATGCTGAGATTTCTCGACAAAACGATCTCGACTTAGTCGAAGAAGTTTGCGTCGTTGCTGAAATGAGATCTACAGCCTATCAGCAGAAGTTACACAAGTATCATAGCCAGAGAGTCCGAAATAGATCTTTCAATACAGGTGCTTTAGTTCTCCGGCTTGTGCAACAAAGAAAGCACAAACTTTCCCCAGTATGGGAAGGGCCCTTTTTAGTTAGTCGAGTATTGCACAATGGATCGTATTACTTAACTGACATGAGGTCAGTCAAAGAAAGACCTACTACTAAGAAAAGAAAGAGAGCTGGAGGCAGTACAAATACGGATGAGTTAGATAGACCATGGAATATTGCTCAGCTACCTCCCTTTTATTCTTTGTTTATCCTTCTTTGTAATCATATATATGTACATGTTATGTGAGAAATAAAAAGTTTTGGCTGCCTCAAGTTTTTCTGAGAAGTTCTTACCATCTTATTTCCGAATGATCATGTCATAGTCGAAAATCCTAGAATGCTTGAAAGTACTTTATGCTCATGTTCGTTCTGGTTTAGATTTCCGATTCTAAAAATGCTACCTTCGGGTATAACTCTAAAGTTCCTAGTCTATACTTTGGTTTTTTATCTGATTGCTGGATGCGGGTATTTTCCGAGTAGTGAATTGTTGGTAGTGGAAGCCGGATTTGTTTCCGAGTTTAAACTGGTTTAGCAATTGAGCTCCGTTGCTCGACAAAGTTTTCGGCAGAAGGTTTAGCCGGCTCACGAAAGGGACGGGGCGGAAAGCCAGATAAACGATAAGTATCGACGAAAAAATACAAGTGCTTATGTAAACATTTCAGGCACGCAAAAATTTAAAAGCCAAAAGTGCTGAATAGATTAAAAGCTTAGCACTAGCAAAATTATAGAACTTCATATTTATAGACGCATCATGTTTTTTCAGGATAATACAAATGTTTCTGGCAATCTATGATGCAGGAGGAGATGAAGGAGCTGTCGGCTCGCTGGATACGTCGCCTTGATATCGTTCCGAGATGTCCACGTCCGAGGTGGTGCGTTCATCGTTGGAAAATTCTGCTGTTTCTTCTGGAGGCGGAGGCGGAGTGTCCACGCGGTTGAAGAAAGGAGTATCGTAGCTGGTCAAATCAGCCACGTGACACCCATATCCGGCACAGGAGTCCATAATGGCCTTGATGTCCTGCTCCGAGCCATCTTCATGCACTATAGAGTACTCTCTGGTCACTTGCCATATCTCCATGCTTCCATGGTGGCTCATGACCATGGTGAGAGCGTTCGGCGCTGCTGATCGCGCGTAGGACATGTTCCAATCTTGGACGAGCTGCGGCATTTCCTTTGCTTTGTCCCGCACCTGAAAATCTGACATGCTATGCATATTCGGAATCTTAAGAGCTTTGCCAATATCCTCAAGGGATTGGCGGAAGTCATGAAGCAGGTCACCGACTTAGGTAAGCCGGTGGGTGCGGGGCTCAGCGGAGATGGAGTCTGTCTAGTTCAGAGGACCTATAGACAAAGACAATTAAAGAAAATCCGACATTGAAAGAAGTCGAAGAAAATAGACAAGTCAGATAGATGGAACGTACCGAAAATGACGTCGTCAATTTTGGTCTTCTCTTCCCGAAGACTCTGGAGTTCAGCCCGAAGCGCCTCGGAAAGGTCCCTCTCTCTACAAAGCTCATTATTAAGGTCCGAGATTTTTTGATCTTGAGCAGCAATCTTACGATCACGCTCATCAGTAGCCATGGAGGAGGACTCAAGGATTTGAGCAATGCTCTTTTCATGATCTGCCTTGAGCTGGTCCAGCTCTTGGCGAAGCTCCTTGTTCTCCACCACCAAAGTCTTGAGGTTCTCGGCCTCTTCAATCATGGCACAGGACTATTTTACCAGCGCTGTAAGTGAAAAAAGAACAACAGTTCAGCAAAAATTCGACTATGAAAACATGAAAGACAAGGTTTGAGTCTCGGAATGTTTACCTTCAGCCTCATCCTTGGCAACTTTTAGCTCAACATTTTTAAGTCGGAGAGCTTTGATCTCTCTCCACTTATCGCAGACATTCTTCAACAAATCCTGGTTATAGGAATATACTTTCTGTAAGTCAGAATACCCAAAGTCAGAAAGCTACTAAAGACTCGGGCTAATATTTTTGCTAATATCAGCACGAGCCTTGGGGGCTACACTAGTTCGTTCTTTGACATCCTAAGGAAGCATAAACCCGGATTATTTATCCTACTTCATGCTTGGGGGCTAGAGGATATGATATGAAATAAAGGAAAAATAGGAGTTATAATTCCGACTTACATATTGTACGCAAGTTTATCAAAACTCGCGTTCACTTCAACTGCAACCTTCTCAGCGAGAGTCAGAGGGGTCACAGGAGCAGTTGGAAGCTCCCTGGACCTGATCTTCTTGTTGCGAAGACGCACTTGTTCAAGAAGATCAGAGTGCTTGACGTCCGCTGCTTCTTGCGCTTCTTCTTCAGCAGATAAGTTTATTTTCTCCAGGAATTGCCTAGCCAACCGCTGAATCTCTTCAGTAGATTTCCGGGACAGGCCAAACTTGGCAAGTCCCGGATTGCTGAGAAGGTTTTCGGCGAAGGTTTCTGTCGAGGGATCATTACCCAAAGAGGGTTCACCCTTATCTAAACCTGACTTACCCATGGTGACGTCATTTTGCAATTCAAGGATCGCAGGCTCCGTGGAAGGAGCCGGATCTTCTACGACAACCGGAGAAGGAATTATCACCGGCATGGCGGAAGGCTGAGGGGCAGGACTCAGAGGAGCCACGATAGGAGAAGCTATGGTAAGCTTCGTCTATCGCAGGGGCTTCGAAGAAATTCCCTTCCCCTTGCCCTTGATGAGCTGTTTAGCTCTGAGAATGTAATAAAGCCGGAAACATTACATCTCAGAAGAAAATTTGAGTAAAGTGTAAAGGCGGAAGTTGTGATGGAAAGTTACCTCTTCACGACGGGAACCTCATTTGTGCCAACAGCCACTGTCGGAGCTTTGCGCTTCTTAAGTGCAACATCCGGCAATGGTACCACCTCTGTCTCTTGAGAAAACTCTAGAGGATATCCTTCGAGTGGAGCGAATTCCGACTCGGGGAGGTCAGCAAGTTGAAAATAAGAAAACATATCAGTATTGCAATGTAACTTAAAGATTGAAACACATAAAAAGGTTTAATGTTAGAAGCTTACTGGCACTACGGGGATTTCCGCCGTATGCATATCCAGAGAAATCTCCGGGATCCTCCTCTCGATCCGCTCCCTTATCAACCATTTTATCTGGCTTATGTAGACTTGCGTGGTGTAGGCTCTAGGGACGATGCGGAGGGAATCTTTCTTGGCCGACGTGATGGAGTGCATCAGTCGGTCTCTGTGGTATTGGAGGGGCTGGATCCGACGTGACACCCAGGATTGGACCAAGTCGAATCCCTTCAGTCCTTTGTGTTTGATCAAGTATTCGATCCGCCTCTTAGCGAGGATCAGATCGTCAGTGAGAGCCGGAGGAGCCTCGTCCCAAGACAGTTGGGCCGTGGCAGCTCCGTCGATGAAAGCCGGCAAAGCAGTGGCTTTGCCAGGAGCCGGAATATCCTTATGATAAAAGAATGTGGCTGGCCACTGTTTGACCGAGTCACTAGCTAAGATCTTGGGATATGCGCGCTCGCGTCTAAGTGAAAAACTAATGGTACCGGTGATGTAAGGAACACCGGCAGTGATAGAATTTCTCCGGACATGGAAATAATACCGGAATAAGGTCAAACTCGGCCTAATGCTGAGAAATCCCTCACACAAAGAAGCGTAAGCGCTCATCTCTAGGAGAGAGTTGGGAGGAAGATGGTGGAGTTGGACACCATAATGGTCAATTACCTCGGAGAAGAACTCTGAGGGAGGAAATGACAAACCTCTGTCGAGGTGGGTGCCGAAGTGGACCCGGTCGTCGGCGTGCGGGTTGGGGATGGTCTCCTCGGCGCCGCTCCGCCATTCGCTGGCATGGAGGAGCCCTTCTGTCTCCATGCCGTGGAGCTTCTCATCATCTAACACGCAGGGGATCCAGACCCCGCGGAAGCTTTCCTTCTCCGCCGCCGCTTCCGTCGCCACCGTCACCGTCGCTGCCGCCAAGCCGGAAGAGGAAGAAGAAGACATTTCTCTGGTGAGCAGATGACCTAAGATGGGCGACGCTGGGAGTTTTTGGGGGAAAGCAGAGGAGCTCTGTGCGCGCGGGGGAGATTTGGAGGAGACGAAAAGGCAAAGGAACATGTGAAGAAAGGAGGAGGAGAATCATCACCCCTTATATCCACCTAACCGCGCCAAGATTCGTGCAAATGCTATAGTGTAACTGCCACGCGTCGTGGAAGGAACTGGGAAGGACCCATGCGATGATTACGTCACCTCGATCTCCGCGTACGCATTGAAACGGCGCCTCGGTTCCGCTAACTACGGACCCACCAACGGTCGTGCTGACAGGATGTCTGTCAGATGACGTGACTTGACCATGACTTGTGTCAGGTGGCGATAGAGATCAAGTTCCGGCTTAGTTTGAAATCAAGCTGGAAAATCCGAGTAACCTGTTGATAGGCCCGACTTATTTTTAAGACCCGGATCGTATTTTTTGTTGTGAAGTTTCAGGAACCCTTCAAGATTCTGCAAGCCGAAGATCAAGCTAGACGATGATAAATCTGACTTTGGATCTTAGACCTCCGGGGGCTGCTGTTGGGGATATACTCTCCGGGTATCCTCATAGTTCCTCACTGACCAGGGTGGCCCACTTCGGGTTAGAGCTTTGCTTCACGGGCGGCCCAGCCAGGGAGAGAATACGGAGTCCAATCCGGCTACGGGAAGGCCCATAAGACTTACCGACTTAGGCCCATAATGTTACTTGTAGTTCAAGATGTACTCTGTAACCGAATCTTAGTCGTAGCCGGATAGATCTCTCCTGTAAACCCTAGGCCGGATATCTATATAAGCCGTCCTAGGGAGAGCCTTTAGGGCAACACTCTAGATCCTCAATACTCTACAATCTCAACTCGCACAGGCGAACCCTTGTAACCCATATTCCGACGACACCACCACCATGTACACTTTCCTTAACCGTACCAAAACACAAACACCACGTCAGTGAGATGTCATAGTAATAGGAAGCTAGGATCAAGGAACCCATAATGTAGGGGTTGCACTATTGGGAATATGTGCTAGAGGCAATCATATATGATGGTATTCCCAATGTATTCATAAAGTTATTGTATTGTTCTTGTATGAACTGCTGATATATATCACTGAATATGTGATTCGGTTGTGGAACTATATATTCATGTTGTTCATACTAGATGTCGTTGGTTGTTGAGGTTGTGCTAGACACACAACTTAGACCAATGTGAAAGTCGACTTATGACTCAATTCCACTTGTCATGGGCATGGTGACGCTATTCCGACTTACACGGAATCGGCTAAAAAGTTTAGCGAGTCGGACTGACCCATATTGAGATGCAACGAACAAGTCGTCATTTGTATGTCTCAATCAATATAATCCTTAGACCTGAGGTTATTGCACAATCTGAGCTGTGGATCATCGACTTAGGTTCTATCAAACACTATTCCGTCAAAGGGAAGTTATAAAGGAAGAGTTTGGGTCGACTAAGAATCAAGCTACGTGATGTGGATGATCAAGATGGGATTTTGCCCTTCCGACTGGAGAGATATTCTCTAGACCCTCTCAGAAGATATGATTCGGAAAGCATGGCCATGCAAGACTCGGGTAAGTGTTAGCCGAGGTGGTCAACTAAGAGTTAGTTGGATGAATCAGTTATCTCGGATTGAGAAGAGAGTTGAGCTATTTGAAGGATGATGATTATTCGCCTATAGCTTAACAAGATGTATAGGCAAAAAGGACTCAGACGAAAGTAGCATTAGAAGGTATGTCGTCATGAATATTTGGTACTTGGGAGTCGGCATGTTTTGCTAGGAGCTGCTACCGTCTGATTGATTGCGAGTGAGACTCGAATCGTGTCTGAGTCACCATGAGCCTATTAGGTCACACACTTAAGAGCGGGAGCAAGTTTGGGTTGGACCTAAATCAGACATGGACTGAGTCAGTGAGTTGGACTCGTAGTGACTAATATAGGCCTTTTAGTGAATGAGACACAAGTGAACGGATCCCACTTTCACTCCCTATATATTTTGGGGCGCGGATGCCCAAGGGCACGTTAGGTCATTCCATGCGTTGGAAACCCTAGCTCTAGTCAAAAGAAGTGCAACATAGGAAGTTGTTGAAACCAGAAACTGCGAGCATAGGAAGGCAAAAGAAGTGCAACATAAAAACTTTCAGCATAAAACGAGGAAACTTGATATTATTGAGATACATAAGAACACTTTTCCCTCTCTCATAGTAACTTTCAGTATCATGCATAAACTTAACAATATAACTATCACAAGGACCATCATAACAATGATCACTTATTCTAACAAAAAACATAGGAATACTAGTTCTTATAATACTACTTTGTGAAACAATATTAGAGGTATCCTTACCAAGGATAGTGTGTCCCTCTTCTACATATTTAGCGACAAAATCTTTCACATTTGCTATTATAGGTTCATCATCCATTTGTTTATCAGGTTCAACAGCTTTATTCGTACTTTCATTAACCATACTAGCTATCATAGAATGTTCCTTTATCTTAATTGGGAAAGGCATTTTCTCAATGTAAGGTTCAAATAAAACATGATTAGCAGTATAAACTTCAGCGTTTCTTGCAGGAACACACTTAGCAACATCTTTATATGGTTCATGATACTTATTCCACTTCTTTTTAGGAACTTCAATATAGGAAGCAAAAGCCTTAATAAGATGCAATAGCTTGAGAGTCTAGACTATAAGCATTTTTAATATTTTGAAAGTCATCAGTTCCCATAAAAGATTCAATGCATTCATAATCAGAATTTATACCTGACTTTCTTCCTTTGTCATTCTCCCATGCTTCAGCATTATCTTGAATACGGCCCAGAAGATCCCATTTAGCTTCTTCTTCCATGTGAGTGAATGATCCAGCACAAGAAGCATCCAATAAATCCTTATCATGAAGAGAAAGCCTTGCATAAAAGTTATTGATAATAATATTGTTGGGAGCTCATGAATGGGACATTTGAGCATTAGTAACTTCAATCTCCCCCAAGCTTGAGTTGTACTCTCTCCATCAAGAGGCCAAAAGTTGTATATTTGATTCCGATCTTTATGAATCTCACTAGGAGGATAAAGCTTTGAATAAAAGAGAGGTACTATTTCCTCCCATTCGAGAGCTTGACCATTCTTCAGCAGCTTATACCATTCTTCAGCTCTTCCTTTCAGTGATAATGATAATAACTTCTTCTTAACTTGATCTGTAGTAATACATGCACACTTGAACAACCCGCATAATTTGTGTATAAAGAGCAAATGATCACCGGGATGGACAGTTCCATCCCCAACATAGTAGTTATCCATAACACAATCAATAATTCTTGTAGGTATTTTAAAAGTATCATTCTCAGCAGTTGGTGGTTCATCTACTACCTTAGCAGTGGTAGTAGCATTACGAAATAAGAAACTCAGCGAATTATCCATAATGAAAATAAAGCAACTAACAGAAGTAAACAATACTCACAGTAGAAGTTTCCTTTACCAGTTCCACTCTCCAATAGCGCTTCACTCCTCGGCAACGGCACCAGAAAATAGTCTTGATGACCCACAATTATAGGGGGTGTATCGCAGTATTTCCGATAAGTAAGAGTGTCGAACTCAACAAGGAGCAGAATGTGCTGGCTAGTGGTATGGATCAGGAATTCTCTGCAAATACTTAGCAAACGGATTTTTAGGGGTTTTTGATAATGCAAGTAAATAAAGTACGAGTAAATAAAATACAATAAGAATAAATGCAGCAAGTGTCCCAATCCTTTATTCAGCAAAGGACAAGCCGGTTGTATTACTTAAGATGACCAAACGTTCTCGAGGACACATGGGGATTCCGTCAAGTGCTTTCGCTTCATATAGTTGATTAATCTTCTTTAGTTTGCTAAGTGTTGTGTGGGTGAACCTGTGCTAATGTACCGACCTTCCTAGGACTAATACATACTTGTGATTATACCCCTTGCAAGCATTCGCAAGTACAAGAAAGTAATTAAGGTAGAACCCTAACCACATCTTTAAACTCTAAGACCCTGATGTCCCTTGTGCAATGGTTTCCTAATGGGGGTTCAGGTTTCTGTCACTCCGGCAACCCCTACGATTAGTAGCCAAATACACAATGCATTCCCCTAGGCCCATATAGGTGAAGTGTCATGTAGTCGATGTTCACATGACACCACTAGAAGAAGTACACCACAACTTAAATATCAAACTATTGAATCTTTCTCAACACAACTCCACTACTAACAACATGACTTCTCCCATGTCCTCAAGAACAAAATGAACTACTCACAAGACATCATATGGATCATGACCAGAGATGAAATAATGATGTATAACAATCTGAACATAAACAATAATTCAACGGTTCACTCAATAGCATCAACTACAATGACTAATCAACACCGGGAAAGTTTCCCCTAAGAACTATGCAAGATTCAACCCAATTGTTACATCAGTATGGAGGTGGTGATGGGGGTGCTGGTGGAGATGCTGGTGCTGCTGCTGATGATGATGATCCCGATGAAGTCCAGCTTGATGGTGGTGTTGATGGCGATGATCTCCCCTCTTTGGGAAGGAATTCCCTCGGCAGAATTCTGTCTGCTAGAGAGATCTTTCTCTCTCGGTGTTTTCCGCCCCGCAGCGGCGGTGCAATCTTTCTGTGGTCGCTCCCCGAGTCTTAGGGTTTCGGGAGGATAATATACGCTAGAGGGGAGAGCCAGGGGTGGACCAGGGCGGCCACACCACCTGGTGGCGCGGCCTAGGCTGGCCCGCGCCAGGGGGTGGTGTGGGCCCCCTGTGGCCCATCTCAGCCTCCCCTTTTGGCTTCCTTCGTCTTCTGAAAAAAAAGGATTTTCCATTTATTTTTCCCGGATTTTCTGATCTTTGCGAATTTTGCCTCCAAACAACACCTTTTCCATCAGAATCCTGACTGCAGCGGTCCATGCTCCAAAAGTCATCAACCATGCAAAAACAGATGAAATAACATAAGTATCATCTCTTAATATGAAATATATCAGTGAATAACAGTGAATTATGATATAGAATAGTGATGCAAAATGGATGTATCAAGCACTTTGACAATCTAATTGTAAGGACTCAACTGCATAATTTGACGTTCATATGGGTATGATTAATCGGGTTCTAACGATTAGTTACCCTGGCTGCATAAAGGCTCACGACCCATCAAGCCCATAAGGAGTAAAGGAAAGTCTAGGAAGCAACTGACGGATAGAAAGCTCATCTTGGCGATCAAGTAAAGAAATAGGAACCGACATTGTATTAGTGTTATAATTTTAACTTGTAACCTATCCATATATGGCCTCAGGACCCAGCCTATTATATAAAGGCTGGGAGGAGCCAGCGGAGAGGTATCGAAAAGCCCTAAACCTGTAACCATATTTTACATAAGAAATCATATGACTTAGACTCCCTTGTTTGTCTGATCAGCCAATGAAATCCCCAACTTTCTCTTTTCCGCAAAACCCTAAGTCTATAATCATGGGCATTACCGAGGTTACCCCTTGTCAATTGGCGCCATCTGTGGGAAATCTGAATGCTAGACTCATGGATTCGGTGGCCCCCTCATCACTAAGCAAAAACATGAGAGCAACGAATCCCCTCCCACACACCCTTGTTTTGGTTCTAGTCGACTTCAACGATGGATCCGATCTCAAAATCGGAAGTTTCCACTTTTGCATGGAGGAACCCGACAATCTTTGCCTATCGGCCCCGATTTATTCAGATCCATCAGTCGTAACAGCAATGCCCATGGCAGTTTCCACTTCTTTTTTGGCTCATCTGAAGAAGCCGCACTACAGCCGGTAAATGGTGAAGAAAATTCTGAAAACTCCATAGATCTAGAGGATCTGGCCGATCTATGCGTGTTTGTCCTTTGGGTTAGACTCCCAGCTAATGCCACCACATGGCTCAAGTCCAGCAAACGCATAACCCAACGAAAGTGATGAAAGCGTCGACTTCAGAATCGAGATGGAAGAAATCTACCTAGAATAGAACCGGTGGGACTTCACTGGCTTTCCGGACAGTGTCTCTTGTGGATCCAATGACGACAGCAGCATCTCGTACATGATGCATCATCAAGTGTGCATGATTATCCGTGAACCATCAACACCGCACGACTCCAACGGTAACCCGATACTTGATCCCAATGATATCCTATTAGGTGACGATGTAGAAAAGCGCGAAAACGGAGGAGATCTTCCCAACAATCGCGTCGTATAAGGGAGAGAAGAAACACACGATGGAGAACGGCTAACTCTTCAACTGTCAGCAGGCACATGGCAAAGAGTGAGGGACGCAGTCTCGGGTGTAGTCCCCATGGCAGCGAAAGCCACGCGCGAAGATCTGATGGCATACCAGTACTTGCTACACCATAAGAAGGACTTACTCAGGATGTAGAGGCAACTCGATGAAAGAAAAAGGTTAGCCGATGAATCTAGCATGCGATGGGCACAACTAATCTCGACCCGAGGATCCTGCAGGGTAGCTGATGGCCCAAAATATATCGAGCTCGTTGGGGAACCCCAAGAGGAAGGTATGATGAGCACAGCTTCAAGTTTTCCCTCAGTGCGAAACCAAGGTTTAATCGAACCAGTAGGAGCAAGGAAACACCCCAAAGGTGTTGCTAGATGAACGTTGGCAGGGCACACTACCGGTGGCAGCAGCAACATGGAGACCTGCACAACACAACCACAGAACTTTACCCCCAATTTGCAATGAGGTTGTCAATCTCCCCGGTTTTGCTGAAAACAAAGGATTAAACGTATCGAATGGAAGGAAGTAATAGTTTGCAGAAAGTAAACACAAAACAGTAAACAGTTTGTAGATTGATTGTAAAAGAAAGGACCGGGGTCCATAGTTCACTAGAGGTGGCTCTCCTTAAGATAGATAACAAGTTGTGTGAACAAATTACAGCGGGGCAATTGACAAACACCGAGAAAGCATACAAGCATATACTAATCATCTTGACTCCTTTGAGACTTGATTGGGCATAACAACATTAAACATAAACCGCCATCCAACTACATCTATGACTAATAATCCACCTTCAGGTTATCATCTGAACCCCCTCCAGTATTAAGTTGCAAGCAATGGATAATTGCATTACGAATTGTGTGTAATGTAAACAATACGATTGTTTTGTTAACAAAGGATTGTTGTTTTCTCTATAGTAGCAACATCACATCTAGTACCTTAGAGATTTCTGTCATTTCCCCAGATTACCAGAGGCATGAACCCACTATCGAGCATAAATACTAACTCTTGGAGTTGCTAGCATCTACTTGGCCAAGATAGATACTAACAACGGAAAGCATCCAAGATCACAAAAAACAAAGACATGATAGAATCAATAATCAATCTGAAATAGCATCTCAATATCCATCAGATCCCCGCAAACACAACATACAGAATTACAAATAGATGATCTTGATCATGAACGGAGCTCACAAGATCTAGACATGAAAGCACAAAGGAGGAGAACCAGCCATCTAGCTACTACATGGACCCGTAGTCCAGAGATGAACTACTCACGCATCACACCGGAGGCTTGCATGATGATGAAGAAGGCCTCTAGGGTGAATTCCCCTCTCCGGCAGGGTGCCGGGAAGAGCTTCAGATCCCTCCCGATCTAGGTATGGAGATGACGGCGGCTACATACTCTTTTGTGGATTTTTTATTGGGTACTTAGGGTTTTGGTATCGGAGGCAATATATAGGCGGAAGGAGAGGCCAAGGGGGTGCCTAGGGCGGCCAGACCACCTCCTGGCGCGTGCTAGGCCTGGCCGCGCGGCTAGGTGGTGTGGCCAGGCCCCAACCCCTCTCCGTCTCGTATTCTGGCTCCAAGTGTCCCCCGGTAAAATAGTGACTTTGGCTTTTTTCCCGTCCAATTCCGAGAATATTCATTTTATGATTTCCTGAAACCAAAAACAGCAGAAAACAGGCAGCTGACACTATGGCTCTTGTTAATAGGTTAGTCCAAGAAATCATATGAAAAGTACTCCAAAGTATGGACAAAACTCAAGAAAGTAGATAAAACCAAGCATGGAACATCAAAAATTATAGATACATTTGCAATGTATCAACATCCCTAAGCTTAAATCCTGCTCATCCTCGAGTAGCTAAGTGATAAAAAGAAAGAATAATTTTTGAGGTGACATGCACCATCATAAAATTGATCAAAGTATTTGTAAAACATTTGAAGCTGGGATCATAGTACTTCAATCATAACATGAAAGACAAAGTTCTAGCAATAAGACAAAGAAACTATGTTGCAACATGAAAAGGCAAAAACAAAAGATTCATGAATAACAATGCTTTGCAATACGTTTGTTTGTTTCACATAAAGAAAACATTGCATAGTGGCATTCAGCTTGTCCCTCATAGAGTAACACATATAAATGCATAGGACACCTTCAAAGTTCATAAGAGTGACTAGATACAAATAGTTTAAAACAAGCAATATCAAGTTATGCATCAATAAACTAGTCTTGGTCACTATGCTCTCAAAGTAAGTGCATAAAGATAGAAGGTGGAGACTCAATATATAAGTGGAAGAAAGGCCTTCATAGAAGGAAGCGGAGATTCAAGTTCATAAAGAGCTTCCAAAAATTATGGTACTTAATAGCTTTCAGCTCTCATTGCCCCTATCATAAGCATCTTGAAGGTGATTAAGGTTAAAGTGACACAACTAAGAGGATATGCTTGACAAGTTATAAACCGAAATCTCATGCCCCTTACTTACGAAGACAGAACCTCATGCTACTCAACTTTAGTCACAAGTAATCTCTTGTCATTATAAGTACATATGTATCATAAAGAACCGCCAATGGGGTACCCCTTGCACATGATACAAGAGCTATCCCATAATCAAAATGACAAGGCAAGCAGACAATGAGCATCTCAGCGATCTTTTTATTTGCTATTTGCATAGGTTTTTATTGAGGATGCTTCATAGAGTGCTCATTATGGTGATGCTATAAGTTTCCACCATGATTAGGCATGGCTTAGGCTAGCGGCCCAGACGTTTCGCTAACACACATACAAACTCCATGATCTTACAAGTTCCACTTTTATTTCACACCGACGGGATCCATAAGCAAAAGAACATCATATCAACGGGGTACAAAGTACAGGTGCAATGTTGAGAGCGTTCCCCATGATACATGGTTCTGCTAACTTCAACTTATAAAGCATAAGCATATACGCAACAAAGAAGGACCCAATGGTTCAAGTTTATTAAATGCAAAAAAGTAAAGTGTGCCATCAAGTTCGTGAGAGCTTTAATCACTAGTTTTCACATAACAAGTTTAATTTGGAAGATAGACAAAAACATGAATATACTTGGAATAGCATATGCTAGTAGGTAGGTATGGTGGACTCTTTGGAATAACTTGGTTTAAGGAGTTGGATGCATTAGTGGAACTCATACTTGGTTACGGAGGCTAGCGAAAGACTGTGAGCGACAAATTAAGAGAGCAATAATGGCCATAATCATGTAGAGCGACAAAACATCATTGATCAAAGCATAAAGTGATACTACAAGTTGAAAACTAAAGGATCATAAAGGCTATGGTGACTTTGGATAGTCATAACATGGTGTGAGCATGCGCCAAGTCAACCCAAATAAATCATCACAGGAGAATACCACAATACTATGCTTCAATATGCTAAAACAACACATGATTCATCCAAGGCACATTAAGCAATCTCGTTGTTTATAGCAAGTAATGCTATAGCAAATAATACTAAGCATAAAGCCAAAACAATATCAAGCATGGCATGACAAATCATAGACCACAGTCAAAAGCAAGCTCTCTTTACCACTTAAGCATGAACTTTCCTACTCTTTTTTAATCCAAACCAAACTATTTGAAAACCAATGTATGAAAGAGGGGGTCCAACCAATTTATTCAGAAAACTAAGAAAACCAAGCGAACGAAAAACCAAAACGAAAACAAAAAAGAAGACGCTCCAAGAACAACACAATTGTGCATGAAACAATAAAAATGAAGCGTTTGGAAGAAACCTGGGATTTTTATTGATGAAGAAGGGGATGCCTTGGGCATCCCCAAGCTTTGACTCTTGTACTTCTTGGATATTTCTTGGGGTGAAACGCGTGGCATCCTCAAGCTTGAGCTTTAGTCCATCCTTCATCTCATTACTCATTCCTTCCATACACTTGAAATTTTTCATTCATACAAAACTTCACACAATCTTTATTAGCAACATTAGTGCACTCAAGATAATAGGTATTTGGGTTCAGTTTTAACACCAATAAAAATTCCATTAAAACACTAGCTACTGTAGCACTTCCCTCAAAAATCTCAATTCCCCAAAATTACTCAAAAAGGAACCAACAAGAATCAAATGCAGAAAATGGCAGAAATCTGTTAAAACAGACCAGCAGGTAAAGACGAATTTTTTCAAAGATCTTCTGTTGCTCAAATAGAAAAGTTTTGAACTAACGAAAGTTAGATAACAACCTGGGGCAGAAGCACCAAAATTCACTCCTCAAAAGGACATACAGAGATTTTACATGAATTTTTACGGTGAAGCACAGAAATCTGTTTCGGGACAACAACTTTCCCGATCATTACTTCTCTCTCATTAGAGGTTACTCTTGGCACACAAAGCAAATAAAAAGAATAAGGAGCGGTTATTACTGAAGTAATAAATTCCAAGACTCATCTAAAACTTTTGGATTATCTTCCAATAAGTACTTTTTTTAACGCCTTTAAGTTAGGCATAAGAAGCAAGAAAAAGGATCAAGTGTTCGAAGAAACATTAAAACCAAATTTCTTACCTCTCTTACTTTTATTCTTAACCTTGGGAAACATATGATTGTTTGGTGGAGAAGCAATGCGCATGGTCCCTTTTCCCACATCTATTATGGCTCCAAGGAGTTCTAATAGGGACCTTCCAAGTGTAATTTGTCCTTTTCCTGCATATTCAATAACAAGATAATCAGTAGAAATCATTTTTCGAAGGATCTTTGTAAACACTCCGTCAGCTATTCCAATAGGTAAAATTGTTGCATTATTAGCAAGAGATATTTCTTTTCCTCCTTTAGAAAGCCCCCAAAGATTCAAAGATTCCTAAACATCTTTGGGCATAAGATAAAATTCAGACATGATATCACAGCGAGCTTGAAAAGTTTCATTATTTATATCAATATTTACTGTGGGGAGCCACTTTGATTGTTCAGAATTTATTGGGACATAATTATGATGCTCTCTAAGCGTGTTATAACAATCTTTTAAGCTAGTAGTGCGGGTCTCAAGAGTGTTCAATCTAACAAATATGTTTGTGAAAGAAATATCAGTTTTGCTAGGCAAGTTGTAAGTAAAGACCAATTTCTTTATAGCATTAACAACATAATCCTCATTGCATTGGAGGAAATCTCCTCCCACAACAGCATCTAAAGCATATCTATAGCAAAGAGCAATTCCAAGGTAAAAACTACTAAGAAACAAGCTTTGAGTCATTTTAGGCTCAGTTTTTTTATGTAGATGAGAGATTCTAGACCAAGCTTCCTTGAAGGTCTCCTCAATTCCTTGTTTAAAAGTGAAAATAATTTCCTCAGGTGACATAGTGATTGGAGCAAGGCTAGACATAATGGCAACTTAAGATAGAGAGTAATTTTTGTGTGTTTTCAATAAAGAAAGCAAACTTGTAAAACTATTTTTTTGTGTTTTTGATAAAGAAACAAGCAAACAAAACAAAAGTAAACTAAGCAAAACAAAAATAACAAAGTAAAGAGATTGGTTATAAGGGACTCCCCTTGTGAAGATGTCCTTGACTCCCCGGCAACGGCACCAAAAAAGTAGCTTGATGGACCAAAATATATCGAGCTCGTTGGGGAACCCCAAGAGGAAGATATGATGAGCACAGTAGCAAGTTTTCCCTCAGTATGAAACCAAGGTTTAATCGAACTAGTAGGAGCAAGGAAACACCCCAAAGGTGTTGCTAGCTGAACGTTGGTAGGGCGCACTACTGGTGCCAGCAGCAACGTGGAGACCTGCACAACACAACCACATAACTTTGCCCCAACTTGCGATGAGGTTGTCAATCTCACCGGTTTTGCTGAAAACAAAGGATTAAACGTATTGAATGGAAGGAAGTAATAGTTTGTAGAAAGTAAACACAAAACAATAAACAATTTGTAGATTGATTGTAAAAGAAAGGACCGGAGTCCATAGTTCACTAGAGGTGGCTCTCCTTAAGATAGATAACAAGTTGGGTGCACAAATTACAGCGGGGAAATTGACAAACATCGAGAAAGCATACAAGCATATACTAATCATCTTGACTCCTTTGAGACTTGATTGAGCATTACAACATTATACATAGACCGCCATCCAACTGCATCTATGACTAATAGTCCACCTTTAGGTTATCATCCGAACCCACTCTAGTATTAAGTTGCAAGCAACGGATAATTGCATTACGAATTGCGTGTAATGTAAACAGTACGATTGTTCTATGAAAAAGGATTGTTGTTTCCTCCCTAGTAGCAACAACACATCTAGTACCTTAGAGATTTCTGTCACTTACCCAGATTACCAGAGGCATGAACCCACTATCGAGCATAAATACTAACTCTTAGAGTTGCTAGCATCTACTTGGCCAAGATAGCTACTAACATCGGAAAGCATGCAAGATCACAAATAACAAAGACATGATAGAATCAATAATCAATCTGAAATAGCATCTCAATATCCATCGGATCCCCGCAAACACAACATGCAAAATTAGAAATAGATGATCTTGATCATGAACGGAGCTCACAAGATCTAGACATAAAAGCACAAAGGAGGAGAACCAGCCATCTAGCTACTACATGGACCCGTAGTCCAGAGATGAACTACTCACACATCACACCGAAGGCTGGCATGATGATGAAGAAGGCCTCCAAGGTGAATTCCCCTCTCCGGCAGGGTGCCGGGAAGAGCTTCAGATCCCTCCCGATCTAGGGATGGAGATGACGGCGGCTACAGACTCTTTCGTGGATTTTTGATTGGGTACTTAGGGTTTTTGGTATCGGAGGCAATATATAGGCGAAAGGAGAGGCCGAGGGGGTGCCTAGGGGCGGCCAAACCACCCCCTAGCGCGGGCCAGGTGGTGTGGCCAGGCTCCAGCCCCTCTCCGTATCGTATTCTGGCTCCAAGTGTCCCCCGGTAAAATAGTGAATTTGGCTTTTGTCCCGTCCAATTCCGAGAATATTCATTTTCTGACTTCCTGAAACGAAAAACAGCAGAAAACAGGCAGCTAGCACTGTGGCTCTTGTTAATAGGTTAGTCCAAGAAATCATATGAAAAGTACTCCAAAGTGTGGTCAAAAACTCAAGAAAGTAGATAAAACCAAGCATGGAACATCAAAAATTATAGATACATTTGCAATGTATCAGTAGCCGAAGGAACACCACGGAGAGGAACCTCACATCTACAGAATATTCTGGAAGCCGAGAGAAACGAGCTGGCTCGAGATTTGGACCTGTCCTTCATGTTAGTAGATCCAGCAAGGCACATCAAAGCAAAAATAGCGCCGAGATTGTCGCCGCCCAGACCTTCCTACTTACAACTCAACCCTCACCCGATGATCCCCAGGCGGCTCTCCATCGCTCCGCTCTCATGAACCTTAGTATGGTGGGAGCATCCCTCGCATAGGGATAACAAGGAAATTCAAGGCAACTCAATAAATCACCACGCCCTTGCAATAGCCCTCGGCATGTGGGACAAACCCGACGATTGCGGTCGCCATATTGGGTGCATTTTCCGAACTCTGAACCACGAGACGACGCAAGAAATGACATTACACAACGAGAGTCGATAGATCAAGAGAAGAACGTAGCAGCCAGAGATATTACAATGACAAAAGCGAGGATGTGTACGAACTATGCGGGGCTAGATGCTTTATCCAGTGGGTTTGCAAGACCCCAGTACCCAAGGACTTCAAACTTTCTCACGATCGCAAAAAGTACGACGGTCTATAGGAACCCAAAACTTGGTTGGCAGATTAACTGGAAATAGTTAAACTTCAGGGTGGTTCCAAGGCTACCGCAATACAGAGCTTGCAGTTACACCTAAGTGGCGCCGCTCTGTCATGGCTCAAGAAGCTACCTGAAGAATCTACCAGCAGCTGGAACAATCTCGAAGGTAAATTCATCCAAAATTTCACATCCACGTTTAAGCAACCCGCATCCTTGGAGCAGTTGCGGGCGTGCAAACAGAAAACTGCAGAACCAATATGAGCATTTATCTAGCTATGGAACATCATCAAAAAATCAGCCGAAGCTATATCCGATGGAAGAGTGATTGATGCCTTCAACAATGGCCTCCACCGAAGAGAATTCATTGAGGAGAAACAATTTAACAGTTGATGGACATGACAATCGCTGGGCTGACGGCGAAGACGCGGTAAACAACAAGCGAGGACGATCACCCGAAGAAAATCGGGACATGCACAACAATGATAGGAGAAGGCACGACAATGATGGATACAGGGTGCCAAGCTACGTTGCGAAAACTGTTGCGATTCTCCTATTCATTTTTTTGCGGAAAGAGCCCTGACGTTAAAAGAAACATACGATAGTACAAAACCATCACGAGAAAAATGAAAATTACAACGAAATCCTCAAGAAGCCTTTCGTCTTCAAGCTCCAGACCGTGTTGACAACGCGCCACCGCTGCCGCTCCTCCCTGAGGCCTGACATTGTTGGTTGCGGACGGGAAGTCGTCGAACGGGTCTAGAAGATCACATCCGTCCCACAAAGATGAAGAAGTAACCGTCGATAAAACTCCTTGATGATCCGTAGATCCCCTCGGCCAGAAGAAGTCCCCTTGATAGACACACCAATTGCTAAGAGTCGAAGAGAATCAACAGATTTGGCGACGCTAACCCTCACACGCCCTTTGTTGACTCCGAATGGGACATCCACGAGGTAGGGAGAGGCCGAAGAGACCTTAGACTAGTCACAACAGGGAGTATCATACAGTAATATAATGTATATGATACTAGTATATGATACCATCTCCATAATACATAGTATCATGTAGTAGTATCATAGACTTATATATTTATTGTTTTGTAAAATCCCAATGCAAAATTGTGTACAAGTTTTATTTAGGATTAGTTTTTCTAGTTCCACGTGCTATGATATCAACACAATCTCTTTCATCATTAATTAGCATGTCACGTCAGAATTTTGCCAACATGACATATATGATACTCCCTCCATCCCAAGGCTTAAGGCATATAGTTTTTTTTTGAAAAGTCAAGCCATGTAAAGTTTGACCAAACTTTTAGAAAAAACTATCAAAAACTATTATGTTATATAGATATTATGTGAAAATATGTTTCATGATGTATGAAAGTGTATGGATCACATAGTGTAAATATTAATATTTTTTTCTAAAAAATTGGTCAAACTTTAGTTGGTTTGACTTTTGAAAAAAGTTATATGCTAAAACCTTGGGACGGAGGTAGTACTACCTATGATATCTCTATTGAGGCTAGTCTTATTCCAACACGCTATCGTCACCTCCATCTCGCCGCTGCCGATTCTCCTATTCAATGGAAAGTTTGTAAAAGTTTGCCGGCGCTCATGTAATTTTTTCTTTTCTTCTGCTAAGGTAAAATAGATGACAGCCGTGCAAAGATCTCCCTCGTCCACGCTTGTTCTGACGGCCTTGATTGACCACGGTGACGTGTCATAATAAATCATTAACACCGTATTGATTGAATTGAATAATAATCTAATCTATACTACTGTAATGGCCGTGAATCAGAGTCCTTTTCCGATCTGATCTTGCATTATAGCATCACTCAAAAAAGGATTAGTATGAGCTTAAACAACGATTATTAGAATTTGAATCGACCAAGATTAAGAAACCGCACCTGCCTTCCTACCAGACTCAACCCATCCAGAACTCCTGCCCAGAAACCGACCGACCCCCTTCTATAAAACCCGACCCGCACCCAAAGCCCAGACCAACCCAACCCGTCGGAAAAAAGAAGAAGAAAAAACTCGAAAAAGCTCTCGAGCCCCTCTCGAGAGCGACGCCCGTCTCCCCTCCACGTCGCCGTTCCCCGCCGCCGCCACCACCATGGCGCGCGCCTTCCCCGCCCTGCTGCTCCTCGTCCTCCTCGCGGTCTCCGGCCTCGCCTCGGCCGCCCCGGACATGTCGATCATCGCCTACAACGAGCAGCACGGCGCGCGGGGCCTGGAGCGGACCGAGGCGGAGGCCCGGGCCATCTACGACCGCTGGCTCGTCGAGAACCGCGGCGGGTCCAGCCCCATCTCGAACGCGCTCGTCGACCGCTTCCGCGTCTTCTGGGACAACCTCCGCTTCGTCGACGCCCACAACGCGCGCGCCGCGGCCGGCGAGGAGGGCTTCCGCCTCGGCATGAACCGGTTCGCGGATCTCACCAACGACGAGTTCCGCGCCGCATACCTCGGCGTCAAGGGCGCCGCGGAGAGGATGAACAGGGCTGGCCGCGTCGTGGGCGAGAGGTACCGCCACGACGGGGCCGAGGAGCTGCCGGAGGCCGTCGACTGGAGGGAGAAGGGCGCCGTCGCCCCCGTCAAGAACCAGGGCCAATGCGGTGAGAAATTTCTCCTCCTCCCCAGCGATTAGTAGTCCTATACCTAGATTGGATGCGATGCACTGTTCCGTTAACGGTAATCTCGGATCTGAGTGCCTACCGCCGTTCTTCCCGATCCCAAATCGATGTGGTGCAGCCTGTGTGATAGTTTGTTCTCTCTACGGTTCGTTTGTTGCAAAAAAAATAAAAATCATGTAGGATTAGATTGGTTGTACAGTAGCTTAATTGCTTACGAAGGTGCTTGTTTTCTTCATACTACTTTGCTTACGAAGGAAGCAATGGCTGCAGTGTCGCCGCTTTGACTTGATGAGGAGTTAATCGCTGGCGATTCGTTGGACTTGCCTTGCGCTGCGTGGTTTCCTTATTTCTGGAACCGAAGCTTAGCTCCAAAACTGTTTTTCTGAATTGTGGCCGCCTTTTTGGGGGTAGTTTTTGTCTGTTCCTTTCAGTTTAGTAAATTGTTGTGTTCGGTGCACCAGTCAGTGGCTGACTGGTTGATCATCGTGACATGAACCATCAAAAATCTACTTAGGGCATTACCTAGATCTGGCAATGTTGCATTGCAGTAACTATTTTAATTCTTTTAGCAACTATTTTAATTCTTTTAGCACAACTAGCGGCTGTAGAGCTTGGTTTGTAGGGTGATAATGGTGTTAGTTAGGCGCTGAAGGTTGCTGTTCTAGGCCTCCTTGATATTTGATCATGAGGGAAAAAACAGAGGATACAAACCAACATCTTGACAGGAAATTGATAAAATAGGTAAATTGTTTCGAGGGTTTGGTGCACCCTTCGCTTGCTACCTTTAGCACCTACAGATGAGATAAGTGAGCATGGCCCTAATTTGTGAAGTTAGATGTTAACTGATGCATAGCTTAACCCTTGTTTGTAATGGTGTGTGCAGGAAGCTGCTGGGCTTTTTCTGCAATCAGCACAGTAGAAAGCATCAACCAGCTTGTCACTGGTGAGCTGGTCACATTATCCGAGCAGGAGCTTGTGGAGTGTGACACCAATGGGCAGAGCAGTGGCTGCAATGGTGGGCTTATGGATGACGCCTTTGATTTCATCATAAAGAACGGTGGCATTGATACTGAAGATGACTACCCTTACAAGGCCTTGGACGGCAGATGTGATATCAACAGGGTACTTGTTTACTTCCATCATAGTCTCTGCATCCAGATGATTCTTGTTGCCGATGTTCCAATTTGTTCGTTTTGTCTTATCTTTGCAGCGAAACGCAAAGGTGGTGAGCATTGATGGCTTTGAAGATGTCCCTGAAAATGACGAGAAATCGCTGCAGAAGGCGGTTGCTCACCAGCCCGTGAGTGTTGCCATTGAAGCTGGTGGCCGGGAGTTTCAGCTGTATCATTCTGTAAGTGAACTTTCTGCAGCAAGCAGCTTACCTTTATCCAATGTTTAGGTCATTCTGGTGGTAACTGTCCGCTTTGATCAATATTACAGGGTGTCTTCAGTGGAAGGTGTGGCACACAGCTCGACCATGGTGTGGTTGCTGTTGGCTATGGCACTGAGAACGGCAAGGACTACTGGATCGTCCGCAACTCATGGGGCCCAAACTGGGGAGAGGCTGGATACCTCCGCATGGAGCGCAACATCAACGTGACCACAGGGAAGTGCGGGATAGCCATGATGTCATCGTACCCCACCAAGAAGGGTGCTAACCCGCCCAAGCCATCCCCGACACCTCCCACACCACCGACACCACCTCCCCCGGTTGCCCCTGACCACGTCTGTGACGAGAACCAGTCATGCCCTGCAGGCAGCACCTGCTGCTGCGCGTTTGGCTTCAGGAACCACTGCCTGTTATGGGGCTGCTGCCCGGTCGAAGGCGCCACCTGCTGCAAGGATCATGCCAGCTGCTGCCCACCGGACTACCCCGTCTGCAACGTCAGGGCTGGGACTTGCTCAGTGGTAATGACTTCTCCTTTGCTGTTTTAATTATTTCTGCAGCATTATTAAGTGTTCAGCTCATGCAAGTTTGACAGTTTACAGAAGTCACGCCATATGCATGAGCAAACTGACCGAGGGCTATTCGCAGTCATGCTTTTCTTGAAATACACAGTAGATGCTAGGATTTACTTTTGCGTCTGAGATTAGAGTAGATGACTGTGACGGATCTGACTGACGTCTTTTGTTTGGATTGAGCAGAGCAAGAACAGCCCACTCACCGTGAAGGCCTTGAAGCGCACCCTCGCTAAGCGGATCACTGCATGAACTGGTGGAGACGGCGGTGAATAGAAGGATGTGGCTGCGTGGAGCTTTTCTGCCTCTGTGCACCCAGACCTTTGTTCAAAATTTGGACCAGACATGGCTTTTGTAGAGTTGGTTCTTAAAAGTTCAGTAGTACTGCTTGATTTATCCTAGAATAAGTCATTGTACATATCTCGCTCCTATTTGTACTTTCCTATGTTACTAAAGAATATTCGTCAAGCTAATTGGTGATTATCCGGTGATTATTCATGTTTGTCTGGATTGTTCAAATACATGCTGATGAATCTGTGGATGCAACCTGTGCGTTTCCAACCAGTTGAACATTACGCTGTGTGTGCTCTGTTCAGAACGTTGGCAAGTATGCTGTTCTGAACTTCCTGGAGTGCCTCTGTCCGAACTCCGCCCAAAAGGCTTTGCACATCTGCTGGAAGTCTATCGGCGGCTAAGCAACAATAATGCCAGCGGCTATACTATGACAGTAACCATCCATGTATGAACTGAAGAATTCTGTAAATAGTTGAACTGAACAGTTCAGCCGACGAAAATTGTTATGGCCTATGATCTTCTTCCCAAACCGTCCGAAACAGAACTGACTGACCAAGACACAAATCGCAGTTTATTGAAACCGGTGTCTTGGTAGACAGGAAAGAGCAGAGCTAGTTGGGCCTTGAACTTGGCTTGGTGTCCTGATCGATGCCCCCTCTTAGTCTTCTTCCAGCAGAACATCATCCGGATGCATCCACAAGATCGTCTTCACATTTGGATCATCACTGCCCTGCACAAACCGACACGCGAGCAACGGTTTACGACCAATCAAGTAACCTGCATTGTGTTGATATTAGTATAAACAGTGAACCACAACGCCAAAGATACGCCAACGGTTTATTTGCAATATTGTGGTTGAACAGACTTGCGGCCAATAATTCGGGCCGGAGGGAGTAAGTAAATAGTTTAGCTGAACAATTCAGCCATTATCCGAAGCCTGCTGGTATCACTGTTGCTTGGCCGATGAGTAGAACTGAAGAATTCAGTAAATAGTTGAACTGAAAAATTCAACAACCAATGCTACTGTTATCGCCTACGAATATCATCTTTCCAAACCGTTCAAAACCGACTGACCGAGACACAAAACTGCAGTTCATTTACAATATAAGATAAGGTGCAGCCAAACTTGCAAAGATATCAGGCTTACTACAATTACAAGTAGAAGATCCGTTTCAACTGAAACTGTCTTTTTTATCTTCCCATGTCTTCGCGAAAAGGAAGGAGCAAAGCTAGTTGGGTCTTGAACTTGGGTTGTGTCATGATGCCCCTCTTAGTCTTCTTCCAGCACAACATCATCCGGATGCATCCACAAGACCGTCTTCACATTTGGATCATCACTGCCCTGCACGAACCGATACACAACGAGCAACGGTTTACGACCAATCAAGTAACCTGCATCATGTTAATATTTTTTTTTGACATGTGCATCATGTTAATATTAGTATAAACAGAGAACGATAACGCCAAAGATGATACACCATTACCGTGAACACACGTCTCAGCTCCTTCTTCTTGGCTTCCACCTGTAAATTAAAGAGGGTGCATTTCATACATGTGGTTAGCAAACGAAGCAGCAAAAGCGTTGAGAGGATCGACAGGAAATAAATCACTGTATGTATCTTACGTCGTCGTCGGAGTCGCTCCACTCTACGTGCCATCGGCATGACGAGCGCACGTCTAAGTGGCCACCAATGTATTCATCGGCACCATTGGGGTGCTTCATGTTGACACTCCCATTGTTGGTACAACCATAGCAGAGACCTTCATCGACAAAGCAATAGAGTTAACTGCAGAGTAATTAACCAACCAACCGAAAAGGCCTACCACATCCAATCCACCTCTATATGAACATAGAAATATACTTAGCTAGTATTTGGGAAGAGATGTCAGCAACACTTAATCAAAGTGAAGGGTACGACATACTACCATTTCTGGTAGATCTAACCATGCAGAAACAGCTGACCAACATTTCTTCTTGTTTTTCCTGTCGCACGCATTTGACTTCCGCAAAGAACAGATTGTCGTCGTTACCACGGTTGGAATCACCTGCTACTTTGGTCATCGTGAAATTGAGATGATAGAACCAAGTAGGGTTCTCACAGAATTGTCGGTAGTGCACAACGTCTTTGAGTTCATATGCAAGCTCCTGTAATAAGAAACATGGGTCAGATCAAGAATTGTTACATGGATACTAAAACCATCAGACAGTAGGCCAGGCAAGGAGAGAAAAAGAGCGAGAACCCCAAGAAGATTGTGATCCTCATTATGCTTGTCCACCAAAGCTTGTACTAATTGGCGCACTTTACTACCGGTTTGCTCGATGCACAGCGATTTCGAACGCTTCTTCCTTCTGCCATCAGGCCAGTAAAGAGCTTGTTCTATAGCCATCTCAACTGAAGGAACCCTGCCTTGATTCACTAACCTAATTTAGATCAGAGCATAGTATATGATCAGATCAAAACAGTGGAGAATACGAAGAAGTTATACCAAGGACTACATAAATGTTATCAGTAGGCTGAACTAGTTTGCATAAAAGGTTGGTGAAAAATGCTACGACCTCCGCTCCATAATTGAACTGCTAGAAAGTCTTACATTATGGAACGAGGTAGTACTAGTCAACAAAAACGGCATAAAACTGGACCGTTTACATTTTTATTATTCTCGGTTACGCGACTCTTAGGAAAACATTGTCCCTTCTTTGTTATCTGATTCCACACTGTTTTGATTGGTGAACAGGGCTAAACTATGTGGGGCTATCACCATTAGCAGAAACAGAGCTGTGTGTACGTGGGGCTAAGGGCTAATCAACTGTGCAAATTAACATTCGAATAATAAAGAGAAATGTGAAATGCGCACTATGTTAGTTTCAGGTAATTTTATGATTTATGCACAATTTCAACAGCTAGCTTTCTAACAAATACGGTATCAAAGATATTTTTCCACTAACTTGAGATCGAGTAGCATTGAAAGAGGAATATACAAAATTATTGTAGACTGGTATTTTTTAAAATCAGCTTGGCATATTATCCACAATCAAAATTTAAGAGTCATTTGATCTTAATTTCCATATTCACGTGCCTATCTTTTTCTGTGTCCTACAAGATCAGGCTACATATTCACTTGCAGGTAGGTGCACACAGAACCAGTCGAGAAACAACGTGGTGAAGAAGGTCTATCTAGAAACAGAGTTGAGGAACTTTACTTACAGTGTTGGATCCCGACGCTCGTGCAAATAGCGATCCATGGCGCTCTCGGCTTCCTCTGAGCTCTGAAACGGCCCGCCCGCGTGAGGATAGGTGTGGAAGGAGCCCCCGAGGTCGACCCTGACGTAGTATATGAATCCCCAGTCAGGCCGTACTCGTGCCCAAATGCGCGACGACACTGACGTTGGCGAGGCCATGACAGTGTCCTGATCCGGCGGCTGCCGAGAGAAAGTGGCAGCGCTGCTGCAGGACGGTTTCTCCTCCATTGTCGTGGCGTTGGGCGACTCTTTCAGGGACGACATGTCTGCAGGTTCCTGCGGCCTCTGCGGCGGCGCAGATGGTTTAGGCCGGCGCCCAGGCACACGGTCCTCCACCACGTACCTGAACTGGAATATATCATCCCTGGGGAGAGCAATCAAAGAAATCACGTTTTCTTGATCAGTACAAACGTACAGTGATAAAATCGATTTTCTTGATCAATCAGTGAATTGATAAATCGATTTTAGCTAGTAGAAGATTGGTGTCAAGCTTGCGTACTTTGAAGGCGGCGGCGGGAGGAGGGGTCTCCTCCGGCGATGCCAGGAGAGGTAGATGTCGGCGTAGCGGGCACGAACTGCGTCTTGGAGATCTCGGAAGTCTCGGAACGGACCACCGGTCTCGGGAAGATGCCTGAGGACGTAGTTCCCGTCCCTGTTGACACGGACGTGGATCGTGATCGGGTCGAAGCCGCCGCCTGAGGGTCTGCGCCGGGGGAGGGACTCCGGAGGAGGGCGCCATGCACGATCGACGCGGCGGAGGTGTTGTGAATTGGGGAACGAGTAACTTGGATTGACTATGGGGGCCAAAGACTAATATGCAAAGAGGCTCTTATATATGGTATAAAAAGAAATATAATGCAAGAGCTATACATCTCTAAGAGCAAGTACAATACAAGGTGCTTAGGGAAGTGCTTAGGAAAATAAACCGTTTTTTCGTTAAGCACCGGTGCTTATTTATATTAGGTGGATGCCTAACTAAGCACCTCTTCTATACAAATAACCATCAATGCTTAGCAAAATGGTTGGTTTATTTTTGTAAGCACCTCCCATTGTACATGCTCTAAGAGCATCTCTACGGGACCCTTAAAAACGCGAAATCCTTATAATTCAGGCGAGCTTACGGTTTTGGGCCGTATTTTTGGCGAGAACAGACCCCGTATACGAGGTCGGGCCCTTATAATTTTAAGGGGCTCATCAAATTCACCCGTCTGGTCCTTACACATAAGGATTTGGCAGGGGCGATAAGGGCCACGGACCGAGCCATTTCCACCGCCCCCTCCACTACTCCGTCACGAGCCACCCACCAAATCGACCCCCGTCGATGGGAAATTAGCATCGCCATGAACCAGATCTGGCACCCTACCGCCCCGATGTATCGTCGTGGAAGGTCCAGCGGGTCGGGGGCGGCTACCTGAGCCGCTCCGCGGCCTCCAGCTCACATAGCCGTGGCAGCGAGTATGACTCCGTGATGACCCACAAATATAGGGGGTGTATCGCAGTATTTTTGAGGGAAGTTAAACCCAATTTATTGATTCGACACAAGGGGAGCCAAAGAATATTTATCAGCCTTAACAACTGAGTTGTCAATTCAGCTACACCTGGAAACAATCTTGCTCACAGAAGTTTATCAGTAGCAACCGTTTTGTAGTAGGAATAGTAAAGTAGCAGCAGTAGTAAAGCAAAGACAATAGTAACAATAGCAGTAAATAGTGAGATTCGAGTGCGGTAGGCATAGGGATAGATGGACAGGCGTTGCATGGACAAGACAATTCACATAGCAATCAGAACATAGGGCAATTGCAGATAAATAAGATAAAGCACCCAAGTACTAGACAATCCTAGGCATGTGTTCCATATATAGTCATACGTGCTCGCAATGAGAACTTGCACAACATCTTTTGTCCTGCCAGCCCGTTTGCAGCGGGGCCTCTAGGGAACTACTGTAAATTAAGGTGCTCCTTTTAATAGAGCACCGGAGCAAAACATTAACACTCTGTGAACACATGTGATCCTCACATCAAAGCCTTTCTCTTCCGGCTATCCCGATTTCTATCACTTCGGGGCCATAGGTTCCGGACAACGACGTGTGTAAACAACTTGCAGATAAGACCCAAAACAATACTATCATAATGAATCAATAATAAGTTCAGATCTGAAATCATGGCACCCGGGCCTTAGTGACAAGAATTAAGCACAACAAGTTGCAACAAAGTCATAAAGCACTAATAAGAGATACTAGGCACCATGCCCTAACAATCTGATGTCATTACATGAACAATCTCATCCAATCCCTACCATCCCCATAGCCCACAGCGGTGGATTACTCACTCATAGATGGGGGAAACATGGATGGTCGATGGAGAAGCGATGGTGATGATGATGGCGATGATCTCCTCCAATTCCCCGTCTCGGCAGGGTGCCAGAACGGAGTTTCTGGTGCTGTTTCGTGGAATCTGGTGGTGGCGGCGGAGCGGAACTCCTTCTGGAAAAACGTCGAACCCCCCGAAGTTTTTAGGTCAGAAGGCTCCTTATATGCGAAGAGAGAGGCTTAGGGGGTGCCTGGGGGGCCCACACGACCCCCTGGTGCGGCCTGGCCTGGCCCGCGCCACCAGGTGGTGTGGCCACCCCCTGGCTCTTCTCCGTCTCGTATTTTGGCTCCTGGAGTCTTCGGGTGAAATAGGATTTTTGGCATATTTTCCGGGATTTTTCCTGATAGTTGATTTTCTGCACAAAAAGTAGACACCAAGGCAGTTCTGCTGAAAACAGTGTCAGTTCGCATTAGTTGCATCCAAATCACACAAGTATAGAAGAGAAACAATAGCAAAAGTGTTCAGAAAAGTAGATACGTTTTAGACGTATCAACTCCCCCCAAGCTTAGCTTATTGCTTGTCCTCAAGCAATTCAGTTGAAAACTGAGTGCGATAAAAAAACTTTCACAAACACATTTTCTTCATATGATGTAAATATTCTCAGCAATGTGATCAAATACTTAGATAATTCATAATAAAGAGTATGCAACTGAGTCTACTTAATAGTCATTGCAAGCTAAGAAGAGATTCCAACTCAAGAATAATAAGTAGCATAAAGCACGAACATAAGAAACATTACAATGCTCATAGAAAGGTATGATAGAGTGGTATCTCGCTAGCCTTTGATTATGAATGCCAAGGCACCTCTAAAGTTCAAGTGATGACTAGAAGTAAAGATATCAAAGATACAAGCATCAAAGTCATAACACAAATAATCAAGTATTGGAACAAACACAAAGAATGACAACTATGCTCTTAAGAAGGTGCTCAAAGAATATGTGGAGACTCAAAAAGTAAAAGTAAAAGGTTTTGAATAATTTTGAAAGGCTTCCAGATGCTGGAAGTATGGTACTCGTTAGCTTTGAGCTCTCATTGCCCCTATCATAGGCATCTTTAATATGGTTAAGGTGAAAGTGAGGTCCAATCTGAGTTATATGCTTGACAGACTATAAACTGGAAATCCCAAGTCCCTTGAGTACGAGGGCCGCTCCTCATGCTACTCAACTTTAGTTACTGGTAAGTTCTTGTCATCGTAAGTACGTGCGTATCATTAAGAACCGCCAACGGGGTACCCCTTGCCCGATGATACGGAAGAATCCCCATATCAAAATGACAAGGCAAGCAGACAATGAGTATCTCAACAATCTTCTTATTTACCATGGGAAAATGGTGCTTTTTTTTCTCTCTTTCCTCTTTTCATAAAACTTTTTTTTTCTTTTTCTCAATAGCTATAACTCTTTTTTTATAAGAAGAATGCTTCATAGATATCATTATGGTTATGCTGCAGGTTTTCATCATGTCAGCATGGATTAGACCAGCGGCCCAGGAGTTTCTCTAAGACACATATATAACTCCATGGACTTACAAGCCCCCCTTTTATTTCACACCGACGACATCCGCAAACAAAAGAGCAAGGTATCAACTGGGTATGTTGAAAGCGTTCCCCGTGACAACATGGTTATGCTAATCCCCAGCCTATAATTTGCAAGCATATAACTTTCATGGAGAGTTCACAATGGTTCAGGTTTATTAAGTGCGGAAAATAAAGTGTGCCATCAAGTTCGTGAGAGCTTTACTAACTAACTTTCTCATAACAAGCAAACATTTTATTCAGAAGAAAACAAGGCATATTGAATATGCACGGAAGTAGCAAATGATGCTAATGGGTAGGTATGGTGGACACTTTGGAAATATTTGGTTTAGGGAGTTGGAAACTTGAGTAAAACACTCAGTGGAGGTGAAGGCTAGCAATAGTAAGGGAGCGAAAAACGAGAGAGCAATAGCTATCATTATCATGCTTGCAACAAAACAAGACTACTCATGGCATGAAAATGATTCAAGATCCTCAAGGTAAAATAATTCATCAAGGCTTAACTGATTATCACAGTCATGTGCATGCATGAGCATGTGCCAAGTCAATCAAATGAAACATTCAGAGGAGGATACCACGGTGTCATACCAATTTATGAATAGAGTAATGCAAGCAAACGTTCATGAAACATGCTACAAACTATTAGCGAGCTGGAGCTAATAATAAGAAAGCAAGAACTACTAAGATTCCAAAGAAAACATACACTCTACATGAACGGACTAAGCAAGCTCGCAATGATGAGTATATGTACAAAAATGAAAACAAATAGAGTTCGTTACCAGCCTCTTACCACGCCTCAAGTTGTCATTAATCCTCATTATTGCTCTTCACTTGTGTGGCTTGAATAATAATATGAAACCAATAATCCACTGAGAACTGCCGAACCCTGTAGCGAACTCGCAAAAACCAAAGAAGAACGACAAATATTTTTGGTGTTTTCGATTTTTAAACAAAAACCAAAAGAGAAAACAAGCAAAGCAAAATCTTTTTGGGTTTTTCAAATAGTTCAAACAAAGCAAAAAGGAAAAAAGCAAACCAAAGAAAAAAGAAGAAGCAAACCAAAGAGAAACAACAAAAATATTTTTGGTCTTCTTGTGTTTTAGAAAGCAAAAGCAAAGAAGAACGAAAATTAGAAAGAGAACGAAAACATGAATATACAAAGTACCGACACAACATGATATGGAGATGAGTGCGATATCGGCGTACCTCCCCCCAAGCTTAGGCTTTTGGCCTAAGTGGGTATCAATCCCAGGCTGGCCAAGATGAAGTGTCACCGGGGTACGACGAGGAGGTACCCTCGTCCTGGTGCGAGCCCGAGTACGTCCCTCCGTAATATGCGGAGTAATCATAGGAGGGTACATCCTCCTGGTGCTGCTCGTGGAAACCCAACAAGCGAAGCTGCTCGTCCACCTCCTCCTTGGAGCGCGACCACAGTCTCCTGTCAACACTGAACAAAGCAGGCTGTGGCAAAAGGACCTCCCTTTCATCCCCGTCAGTGAAAAGCATCTATATACTAGATTGTTCAAATCAGAGGTAGTAGTGACAAAGTGATGAGTTTTCATGACAACAAGGTCGAGCCTCTGTGGTGCTAGCATAACATCATCAGGAGCCACTGAAAGATCTAATGCATTGACTACACGCGAGACAATGATGCCCCCATAGATAGGCCCCCTAGCAGCTAGGCGACGAGCAATAAGAGAGCCAAGATTGTACCGAGTATCATTGTTGAGTGCAGCAGCAAGGAAAGCTAAGTGATAGTTGGAGATATTATTAGTGTTCTCCCTACCCAATATACTAGTGGCAAGATAGTACGCAAAGTATCTAAGAGTAGGGAGTTGGATATTTCTTATCTTTCCGCGCTGCGCCACGCGGTCATCATCATTGGTCACCCCTCGGTAAAGCTCCAACAAATCAGCGGTCCGCCCTTAAATTTTCTTCACGGTCCCTGTCATACGCACACCTACAATACTGCAAAATCTCTCCAAAGGCATGGTGAAGGGCATATCATAGATTTTAAAAGAGACACTGGAATGATAGGATGTGTTAGTAAATGAGAAGCTCCCAACAAAAGTTTTGGTGATCAAAGCGTATTGTGCACTCTCATCTTGCATATAAGAGGTCAAACCAACCCTCTCAATCAGTAGCAAGAAATCAGCAAGAATACCTGCAGCTTGCAAGAAAGTAAAACAAGGAAAAACGGATGGGTGAGCATCCCCATCATCCCTTTCACTGCCAATGCGTGTTGCAATGAGGTCTTCATTGTATGATGGCCTAGCTTGAGAGGCTGTTCTTGAGGGCCTTGACCTCCTAGGTGCATCACTCTCAAATATCTCTCCAAAAGTGTGGTTGTTCATGCTTGGTATTCTGAAATTTAAACACCTATTAAACAAGTGATTGCAAAGTAAATATAATGAAGGATTCTACTCATAGGGATTTGCAAGAGGCCTAAACATGCATCAAAACTATACCTCTAAGAATCAAACAAGCTTACAAGCTCTCATACCCAGTCACCTACAGCAGCAAAATACTCAACATTCAATCCAGTAAACACAAATCTACTTGGACAAGGGGAGGAGTCACATACCAAGGAACAATTTCTCCAAATTTCAGCAAGAAAGATGGGCTGAGCAAAGAGATCGAAGAAATCGAGAGCAAGCATAGAGAGAATGCGATTTTGAGCTATGAACTGGAGCTTACTCGGGAGAGAGAAGAAAGTGGCAGGAGAGAGAGGTAGTGGGGGGCCAGGGGTGGCCCACACCAGGGCATGGCGCCACCGAGGTCTGGCCGTGCCACCATGTGGTGTGCCTGCCTGGTGTGCCCCCCGATACCTACCAGGTACTCCTCTGCCCCTTTTTTCACGTAAAAATTTAATATGAATTTTCTGGAATTTTTTGAGACACTTTATTTTTGGGCAATTTTCAGAAATAGAAGAATGATTTTTTTGACAGACAGAATTTCTTCTTTTTGAAACATGATGCAAGGACAAAACAAGGCTAGAACTACAGAAGTTCTAGCATGCAAGCAACTAACAACACAAAGAAAACTAAACGAAAGCAAAAACAAAAATGCAAAGGATAGAAATAAACGAACATAATCATAATGAAAACATTGTTTTGTTCAATGGAATCCTTTGTTAGCAAAGTTGATCAAGTCTTGCTACCAAAAAAATTGCATATGAGACAAAACTTTGTACTCCACTAATGATTATGTTACCTTAACCTTGATAGTAATGGTCCCAATCATAATAGTTTCAAATTTTTCTTTTGGTATGGGACAATATATTTCTCCAACTTGAATGCCTTCAACATGTTCAATTGAATTTAAACCATAAGTCCTTTCAATCCTCTTGAGGAAATAGACAGTATGTTCCTTTTCATTAACATTGAAGGTCACCTTTTCTTGATTACAATTAATAACAACTCCTGCAGTATTAAGAAAAGGTCTCCCAAGAATAATAGACATATTATCATCTTCAGGCATTTCAAGCACAACAAAATCAGTTAATATCAAGCAATTATGAGCCACCTGAACAGGTACATCCTCACATATACCCACAGGAATAGTGGTAGATTTATCAGCCATTTGCAAAGATATATCAGCTGGTATCAATTTTTCAAGTTGAAGCCTCTTATAGAGAGAGAAAGGCATAACACTAACTCCAGCTCCCAAATCACACAAAGCAGTTCTAACATAACTATTCTTAATAGAGCAAGGGATAGTTGGAATCCCTAGGTCTCCAAGTTTCTTAGGAACCTTACCATTGAAAGAATAATTAGCAAGCAAAGTAGAGATCTCTTCATTAGGGATCTTCATTTTATTCGAGACAATATTCTTCATATACTTTGAGTAAGGAGGCAATTTAATAGCATCAGTCAAAGGAATTTGCAAGAATAAAGGCTTCATCCACTCACAAAACTTATTGTAGTGTTCATCTTCCTTTGACTTGTGTTTCTTATCAAGGAAAGGCATAGGTTTTTGGACCCAAGGTTCTCTTTCACTACCATGTTTCTTAGCAATAAAATCTTCTTTGGTGTATTTAGTAGTCTTAGTGTGGTTTTCAGGTTCTTCTTCAACTTTTTCTTCATTAGGCTCTTCATTTTCTTCATTACCACTTTCAGTTTCAGCATCAGAGATAGATATACTATTAGGATCTATAGCAGGTTCAGAGGATTCTACAATAGTTTTATGTTTATTTTTCCTTTTCTTACGAGTAGAACCACTATTTTCAGCTTGTTGAGAATCCTGCTCAATTCTTTTGGGATGTCCCTCAGGATATAGAGGATCCTAGGTAGCAGCACCACTTCTAGTTCTAATTTCATAAGCATGCTTTTCTTTAGCAGCATTAACTAGCAAGTCGTTTTGCACTTTAACGAGTTGATCTATTTGAGTTTGAACAATTTGAAAGTGTTTAACAATCATTTTAACATTATTAGAGGTTCTTTCCACAATATCTTTCAACTCAACAATAGCTCTAGTGTTTTCCATTAGATGATTTTGCACCCTTTTATTAAAGTTATCTTGCTTAACAATAAAGATATCAAATTCTTCTAAGCATTGATCAGGAGGTTTCAAGTAAGGGATATCACCTTCATCAAAGTGTTGGAGAGAGTGTACCTCAATAGTGGGTGAGTAGGGAATAGGCTTACATAATTCTTCTATAGGAGGTAAATTCTTGACATCTGCAGCTTTAATTCCTTTCTCCTTAAGACATTTTTCTTAGCTTCCTTCATCACTTCATCATTTGATTCAATAACTCCCCTCTTCTTTGATGTTGGTACGGGCACAGTAATAGATGGTTTAGGTACAGTTACTTCAGGTGTAACTTGTTTAGGAGGAGTCCAATCTTCATAATTCTTGCTTATTTTAGCCATTAATTTCTCAGCTTCATTAGGAGTCCTATTCCTGAAAACACAATCAGCAC
The DNA here is from genome assembly GCA_910589775.1 of Avena eriantha. Lineage (NCBI taxonomy): Eukaryota > Viridiplantae > Streptophyta > Magnoliopsida > Poales > Poaceae > Avena > Avena eriantha. Next base: position 15,510,691 of record OU342741.1, on the reverse strand, counting down.
AACTATCTAGGTATGTCCTAGATTCTTCGGTTAGTCCATTATAAAATATATCAAGAGCTCATTCTTAGGTAACGGACTTCCAGCCTGTGCATGAATCAAAGCACAGAGCCTTGCCCAAGATTCGGGCAATACCTCTTTTTCTCCCTGTTTAAAATAAAAAGTTCCTGCAAAATAGCATGTCTAGCACTAGGAGGAAAATATTTCTACAGGAAAGTATTAATCAAGCACTCAGGGCTATCAATAGATCCAGGAGGTAAATTACCAAACCAAATTTTAGCTTCTCCTTTCAGTGAAAAAGGAGAAATCTTAGCAACAAAGTAAGTACGCATCTTAATATCATCAGAAAACAAGCCACTCATGGTAGAAAGTTCATTCATATGTGCTACCGCACTTTCATTCTTAGTCCCACAAAAAGGTTCTTTCTCGACAATAGCTATGTAAGATAGATTGAGAGAGAAATCATAATCTTCATCTATAATGTTTATGGGAGAAGCAGCAAACTTAGCATCAAGAGATAATTTGGGTCTAATAGTACGCCTCTCAAGGAGACTCTTAGCAGCGCTCCTATCATGGGTGTTCCTACATTCTTCAATAAACTCATCGGTCATCTGAACATAATCTTCTTCAGCATCATAACTCTCACTAGACTTAGGTGAGCTAATAGGTGTAGTAGTGTCTTCATTAGGAGTTTTGGTATTTCTAGCTATAGTTCTAGAAATCGTAGCATCTAAGAAAGGACCTAATGAACCACTCTTATCAAGCACAGTAGAAGCAGCATCATAAGTATCAGAAGTTTCAGATTCAGCAATAGTAGCAGTGTGTGTAGCATGTGTATGTGGTGGTGTAAGGAACTTACTCAAAACAGACGATGAATCAAGAGCAGTAGAGGTGTTCAGAACCGTACCTCTTCTTGTAGTGGATGGTAAAATAGGAACTTGCCATCACGAGACTTACCCATGATGGATGGAAAGTAGCGAACAATGGAGAATCCAAGTGAACTTGATAAATAAAGCTATGCTCCCCGGCAACGGCGCCAGAAAATAGTCTTGATGACCCACAAGTATAGGGGGTGTATCACAGTATTTTCGAGGGAAGTTAAACCCAATTTATTGATTCGACACAAGGGGAGCCAAAGAATATTTATCAGCCTTAATAACTGAGTTGTCAATTTGGCTGCACCTGAAAACAATCTTGCTCACAGCAGTTTATCAGTAGCAACAATTTTGTAGTAGGAATAATAAAGTAGCAGCAGTAGTAAAGCAAAGACAGTAGTAACAATAGCAGTAAACAGTGGGATTCGAGTGCGGTAGGCATAGGGATAGATGGACGGGCGTTGCATGGACAAGACAATTCACATAGCAATCAGAACATAGGGCAATTGCAGATAAATAAGATAAAGCACCCAAGTATTAGACAATCCTAGGCATGTGTTCCATATATAGTCATACGTGCTCGCAATGAGAACTTGCACAACATCTTTTGTCCCGCCAACCCGTTTGCAGCGGGGCCTCTAGGGAACTACTGGCAATTAAAGGTGCTCCTTTTAATAGAGCACCGGAGCAAAGCATTAACACTCCGTGAACACATGTTATCCTCACATCAAAGCCTTTCCCTTCCACTTATCCCGATTTCTGTCACTTCGGGGCCATAGGTTCCGGACAACAACGTGTGTAAACAACTTGCAGATAAGACCAAAAACAATACTATCATAATGAATCAATAATAAGTTTAGATCTGAAATCATGGCACTCGGGCCCTAGTGACAAGCATTAAGCACAACAAGTTGCAATAAAGTCATAAAGCATTAATAAGAGATACTAGGCACCATGCACTAACAATCTGATGCCATTACATGAACGATCTCGTCCAATCCCTACCATCCCCATAGCCTATAGCGGGGGATTACTCACTCATAGATGGGAGAAACATGGATGGTCGATGGAGAAGCGATGGTGATGATGATGGCGATGATCTCCTCCAATTCCCCGTCCCGGCATGGTGCCAGAACGGAGTTTCTGGTGCTGTTTTATGGAATCTGGTGGTGGCGGTGGAGCGGAACTCCTTCTGGAAAACGTTGAACCCCCCGAAGTTTTAGGTCAGAAGGCTCCTTATAGGCGAAGAGAGAGGCCGAGGGGGTGCCTGGGGGCCCACACCACCCCTTGGCGCGGCCTGGCCTGGCCCGCGCCACCAGGTGGTGTGGCCACCCCCTGGCTCTTCTCCTTCTCGTATTCTGGCTCCTGGAGTCTTCGGGTGAAATAGGATTTTTGGCATATTTTCCGTGATTTTTCCTGATAGTTTATTTTTTGCACAAAAAGTAGACACCAAGGCAGTTCTGCTGAAAATAGCGTCAGTTCGCATTAGTTGCATCCAAATCACACAAGTATAGAGGAGAAACAATAGCAAAAGTGTTTGGGAAAGTAGATACGTTTTGGACATATCACTCCGACGAGGAGGAGCGCCACCGCTGCATTTGCGCAGACGCTGCGGGTAAACACGCCTCCCTCCACTACATGGGCCGCGGAGGTGCCGCACAAGCTCCGTCGTCACGAGCTAGAGGAGTTCGAGGCTTGGCACCGCTCGGGGCAGGGAAGCTCCAACGAAGCTCGCGCTCGTCTACCGCCAAGAAGGAGGTGGAGGAGGAGGAGACCCCGCCCGTGCCCGGCCGCATCGTCACCTCCAAGGACTACGTCGACGAGGACGCCTTTGACTGCTGGACCGACATCATCGTCGAGCGCAACATCGCCGACGCACAGGACGACCTCACGCGCGCTTGCCGGGACGAGGAGCTCAACAAGCTCTTCCTCGAGCACGGGCTAGCCAGCAAGCATGGCCTCCTGGAGAAGCAGGTCGAGTGGGACCTCGAGCGCGTAGTCATGGCGGACAAGGTCATCGACCTTGTCTCCGATGACGACGAGTGAAGCTCGACGCCGACACCATCGCTGCTGCACCCTAAGGCTCCCTGGTGAGCCAAATTTTGTGCAAAGGGTTTAGGGTTAGGTCAGCGACAGTGGTATACTTTTGTATGTATGATCGCGTCGAACTAGCTATGAACTCGATGAATCTCCCGCGAATGTTTAAATTTTGAGTTTTAAGGTTTGAATTTAGTGTTTTTGTTCTAGCCATTGAGTTTTTGGAGAAAACCAGGCAAAAACTCGGCCCTTATACGCGATTTAAGGGGCGGACGGATAAGGGGTCTGCTAGAGATGCTCTAAAACCCTCCTCGAACTCATGATGAGTCAATAACACTGAGTTTGGAAAGAGAAAACCCATACATCGCTCGTGCGTGGGTCTTCGTAAAAAATCCACTAACCGTAACTCGAAAGACACATACTAAAGAGCAAGAACCTGATCCTGCACAACAATGCGTACAAAGGAGGCATCAACACCTATGTGCTTAGTGAGCTCATGCTTCATCAGATCACATGTAATGTCGATAACGCTTATACTATCTGACGAGAGGGTAGTTGGTTGATGACTGCAAGTGCACATATCGATTGTAGCTAGTTTTAAAATAAGAGTATCAAACCCACAGGAAGCAGGATGGTTGGTGAGTGTCGTTAACCTGGGCTAGGCGGAAGTGGATCCCCACTCATTGTGAGCTCCGGTCATCAAAAGTCACAGCTTGATGAGGCCCTCTTCATTGATGATGATGGACTTTAAGAGGGCCGGGAAAGGCCTTGTCCGCGTGCTTGGAGAGGAGGTCTCGCCTTTTGGGGCGTCCTTGCCTTTCTTCTACGCCATGACCAATTACAAGGGGATGCGAGATGGAAAATTGGGAGTACCGGAAGCAAGGAAGATACAAGCAGATTGGAAAATATAGCGTCTCCTTGGCCACCCGAATCACCTCCACGGTGACAAACATTCGGATACTATGTCTGCAACATAAAGATAATACCTACATATATAATCTGATGGCCTGATAACCGCACCTGTTGTGCTCTACCAGATAAATACCACGCCTACAGGCATGATGAAAAATCCCGACGGACGTGTTGGGTACATATTCATTAAAACTGGAGTTCGGCTCAGTAAGGCCTCTGCGACTTGTGTAGAACTACGCCAACAATTTCCAAATTCGAGTCCGAGGTCTCGAGTTTGAGTAGATGACGTGTTTTTCCCAAGAGCAATTAGCTGATCCCAATCCATCGGATGAACCAAGCACGTACATCACAATCCCTATGAATCGATCGAATCGCCTAAAAAAACCTCTATATCCTTATTACACTCTTATGATGGAGAAAGACTTCTAAGTCTCCATCCGAATCTATGATTCAAATGAACACTCGGGGGCTACTGGCATAGGTATGTCCTACGAGTACTTATTATTGGCCTATCTGGTCTAGCCTAGCAGGAGGCCTGCATAACAATCCACTGCTAAAGGTGAAGCCCATTATGATTTGGGTGATGCCAAGCCCACGAAGGACTCGACTCCTTGACGGATACATCAAGACTAGATAGAAAACTTTAGAGTTTCAGCCTCGAACTTGTAACCGACTCAGACGTCTCTCGAGATCTGGCCTCCCCGTATAAAGGCCAGGAGGGAGCGACTAGGAGGGTAATCAATCTCTTGCATAAACAACTCCAGATTTCAATCCGCGCACCGTTGCCATCTCAACGACCTTGTAAACCTTCGGTTTCTCAATCGATCAAGAACATACAAGTAGGAGTAGGGTTTTCCCTCCGGGGGCCTGAACCTGAGTAAACCTTATGTCCCCATGTGTTTGTCTATTAGCCGATGAAGTCTACAACACGCCACTCTTCCTTTGAATCCAAGCCCATCAAGTATGAGCATTGACGTGATCACCCCATGTCATGTAGTGGTGGCACTGGGAGGAGATAAAGTGATGTCGATTTTGTGGCCATCGTTGATCTGCCTTGCAGTGGTGATGCCTCCATCTGGAGTACACACTCGACGACCTCTAATTGCCAGCTAACTCTGAAGGTCATCTGGTGGCCACGCTCGCCGGAGTTCTTGACGTTTCTTCAACCTCCATACGGAGTTGTAGAGCTCGTCGTGGCGCTTAACATCGACTCGGTGCCAAGTGGTGTGGTCCCCATCGTCGCGATGGCCATGGCGGGAGCTCTCTTCCCTATATGCGGTGGAGGAGCTGGTCGTTGTAAAATCTTCTTGTAAAATCCAAGAACCTAATTGCTATCTTTGTATTTTTACTGTCCCCTGTGTAATTTGTACCCGCCTTGTTGCATTTAATGACATCTAGGTCGTTCGGGGCCTCTACTTGTCAAAAAAAGAAAGAATTGAACCCAACCGCCTACGCTTTATACTCCGTCCGTCTCCTCGCCCTAATCCCCGTCCGCCGTCCGGCATCCGGCATCCGGCGTCTTCCTCCCCCGCCCCCAGTTAAGCCGGCTGCCCTCATGGCTCCAAAGCAGCTTCCTCCGGAGTCACTCCCTAGGCGCAGTCCCTCAGGCGGCTTCTTGCCGATCACGATCCATGTCGGTATCAACACGGACGGGACCTACCTCCTCAGGTATCTTCCCATCATGGGCGGGCCGTTTCGAACCCTGTCGGGACTAGAAGACACAGTTCGTGCACGCTACGCCGGCATATATCTCTATTGGCATCGCCGGAACAGACCCCGTGATCCGCCGCCGTCTCGAATGTATGTACGACAACATCCCCCTCTCCCTCCCGCTTCACCATCAATCTTCTATTTGGGGCCGGATGATGTAATTGAAATCCCTTTATTTGTTATTACTAACCGACCGCTGCAAATTTCGATTGCTATCACAGCCATCACATATTCCAGCTCGAGTTCGAGGTGGAGTATGTGGGTCAGCGGCCTACACCATCTGCGCAGAGGCTGCGGGAACCTGCAGACGTGTCGTCCTTGAAGGAGTCGCTCAACGCCACAAAGTTGGAGGAGAAATCGTCCGGCAGCACTTCCACTTCCTCTCGGCAGTCTGATCAGGACACCGTTATGGCCACCTCGCCACCGTCAGGGAACTACTGCAGGTCACGCATTTGGGCCCGCCTACGGCGTGATTGGGGATTCACATTTTACATCAGGGTCGATCTTGGGGAATCTTTCCACACATATCCTGATGCGGGTGGGCCATTTCAGAGCTTAGAGGAAGCCGAGAGCGCTATGGATCGCTATTTTCATGAACATCGGGACCCAAAACTGTAAAGTTTCTCCAACTTTGCGTTTTCCATACTTTCATCACTTGTTTCTCCTGGTTTAGTTTTGTCTGCAAACATGCAATTGATTATGTTCAGACATGGTTATTTAATTAGCTTCATACTTCTGTGGTGTAGGCCACAAAAAAAATTAACACATGAATAGGGAAATTAAATTGACTCTTAAGTTGGATTGTAGATAATCTGACAAGTTGTTTTGAGAAGCACCATGCAAACTAGTGCATCACAACCCCGCTGATACATTTATATGCTCCCAGTATAACTTTGTATTCTTCACTTCGGAGAAAGTGCAATTTACTAACCATATAGTTTGCTCTGATATAAATTAGGTTAATGAATCAAGGCGGGTTTTCTCCAGTGGAGATTGCTATAGAAAAAGCTCTTTTCTGGCCTGATGGAACAAGGAAGAAGCGTTCAAGATCGCATATGATTGAGCGAACCCCTAATAAGATGCACCGATTACTTCAAGCTTTGGTGGACAAGCATAATGAGGATCACAAACTTTTGGGGGTTTGCTCTCTCTCTCTCTCTCTCTCTCTCTCATTGTTTTATCCATGTATGAATTGTTGATCTGACCCGTGGTTCTTATTTATAGGATGTTGCATATGAACTCAAAGATATTGTGCACTACCAACAAATTTGCGAGAAGCACACGTGGTACTATCATCTGAACTTCACCATGACTAAAGGAGCTGTCATCGAAAATCTATTCTTTGCGGAAGTCAAATCTTTGCGACAAGGAAAACAACAAGAATTATTGGTCAGCTGTCTATGCATGGTTGAACCTACCGATAATGGTATGTAGTACCATTCCCCTTGAACCTACCGATAATAATAGTGCTGGAATACATTTTGTGTAACTTGAACTTATGCACAGAAATCTTGTACCTTCAGTTAGTCAGCCATTATTATGTGTGTTGGTGCCTCACTTTGAAGCTTACTCTCTTTTTGTGTTAATAAAGGACACTGCTATGGTTGCACCAACAAGGGAAATATCAACATTAAGCACCCCAACAGTGCCAATTTATACATTGCTGGTCACTTGGACGTGGGCTCGCCATTTGGATGTTCCATAGAGTTGGGCGACTCGGACGACGATGTATGATATTATGGTTTATGTCATGCTGATCCTTTAACATTTTTGCTGCTTGGTTGCTAACCACATTTGTGAAACTCACCCTCTTCTATAGGTGGAAGCTAAGAAGAGAGAGCTGAGATGGGTATTCACGGTAATGGCATATCTTTGGCTTTATAGTTAATGTTTCTACTATAGTACTAATTAACACGTTGCTTGTTACTTGATTGGTTGTAAACCATTGCTCGTGTGTATCGGTTTCTGTAGGGCGTTGAAGATCCAGATGCGAAGAATCTCTCGATGTTGCCTCCGGATGCAACTTTGTTGGAAATCTAAGAAGGGTACCAAGGGGTTGGAGAGCTGGACCCAAACCAACTAGCTTAGTTTGCTCTTTCGTGTTTGCTAAGACACCAAGTAAATAAAACAGTTTTACTTGAGATGGACCTGGTTGAAACAAGCTACAAATATTTTGTCCAGGTAGTTGGTAATTTTTGGTGTTTCTGATCTTGCGCCTGCTTATTATAAGTAAACTGTGATTTACATTCCGTCAGATTTGAAACGAGACTTATCTTTGGAAAGATAGCAATGGCATCAGCTGAATTGTTAACGAATTACTGAATTGTTCTGCTCTATCACGGCCAGTTAACACTGATACTATGGCAGTAACCATCCATATAAGGATGAAGATTTAGGATGAAATGAAATTAGACAATTACTGAGGTGTAAGCGTTTCGGTGATATTATAAGTACTCCAGGAAATTCGAGCAGCATATTTGAGGCGAATCAGGATCATTGCTGCTGCCTTTATGATAAACTAGGACAATTCCCTCGTGTAGCTGCAGAAGAGAAAAAGAATTATTGAGTTAGAAAATAGAAACTACCCATCTGCAACCTCTAGCCGTACGTGGTGAGGCAGCTAGTGTCATATTCAACCAATCAGATAATCTTTTGTAATAATAATAAACTGCAATACAAACATCTAGCCCATGAAGCCAATCTGCCGATGAAGCCATCGGCTCCCAGTTGCTCGCCTCCAAGGCCGATGGGTGGAGCAGAGTCCCACTGAAGCAATTAGCAAAAACAACAACCTCAGGGCAAGCCAATGCTGGATTCACAAAAGAGGGTACGCACTCTGGAGGCCATTTGGACATGAAACAGCGGCCGTGGAAAACACAACAGATCATGCGGGACATCGGATTGAATTTTTATTCTTGTGGCGACCATTGCGGGAGATGCGTGTTAATTCTTTTTAGATACTTTTTGTGCCATGAGGATTGAACAAAAAATATATAGACAAACATCAAGAGTTTCATTAGTAACGGAACACTTTCCTCTCAAGCAAACTCAATAGTTTATGGAATCAATGGTTGAGCCACACAATTAATTGTGATTTAGCACGGGTCAGAAACAAACTTCAAATTCCAGCCATGAAATTAGCTGAGAAAAAGAATGTCAAAGGACTGATTTCTATTTTTCGTAGGTTCATGTTGGTTAGATTAGATAATACATAAGCACTAAAGAGAAAACAAAAGTATACCACCAAAAAGCAAAAGCTTTCGGAAAATTCAATCAGCGCACCATAATTTGCATATTTACCGAAAATCAGTAAAATGTGTGCCATCTCACGAGCTAAGTGTGCGCAAAGATGACACATAATCTGTCTGTTTACAGTCAGGAATCTAATGAATCATTACTCACATAATCCTTAGCTCACCTGGGTATATATTCTTCAGCATTTTGTCTACAGAATCCTTAGCTCACCAGAGGTTTCTTGTCCCGTGATTGGGTATGTATTTTTCAGCATTTTGTCTAAAGAATTTTTAGCTCAGCAAAGGTTTCCTTCTTTCTCTCCTGATTCAGACAAAACCTTTGTCAATGATGTACCATGGTGAAGCTGCATGGAAGATGATGATCCACACAGTTAGTCGTTCAACAAAGATATTTGATTGCAACCTCAAACTAATGAAAGATATTCCAAATAGAAAGTTACCCACCAATCAATGAACGCCTGTCTCACATACAAACAGGATAAGCATGTCAATTATCAAATAAGTTGTATCAAAATTAAGGCATTTATGCAAACACACATGATGATAATTATTTTTAATTACCTCTGTAATAGCTGGTTGCTCTCATACGTCTTGATTTATACACCAATGCCTTTTTGTCCTTGGCGAAGGTGCAGATGGCTACAAAACAATGCATTGTGGTAAACTGAGACACAAATTCTTCAAATAATAATATGCACAATTTATGTTAACATCACTACACAAATACTAAGTACTCCATTGGACGGAATGCTGAACAATCTTCAAAATAACTTCTGATAAACACTATTAGAACAATTGCATATACTAGTTTTTGGACAAAAAACTAACGCAGCCCTCTAGCTACTGGTCTATTAGAACAACTCTAAGAGTAATTTCAATAATATAGGTTGTTGTTGGCTATAAGAAAGTGTCATGTATTCTCTAGATCACGTCGGAAATAGTCGAAGCTGTTGGTTTTACCGATGTCGACAAGGATGATCCATCTGTGCTGAAGGAAAAGGCCAAGGCTATTCCGGCTTTGATCGAAGACTGGAAGATGTCATACGCCCAGACCGCAGCGCAGATGACTCTCGCCATGGTGGTGAGCCATCATGACGACATGTACATTCACCAAGTCACCAAGGGCATGGTCACCACGGATGACACCGACAACCAGTTGGACACCAGAGACATTTGGAAGTCCGTCGCGGGGTTCGCATGCTGAGTCACTACAATGGTCGAATATAGCACGTTGTTCTTCCAGTCGGTCCTAGTTTTGCCTCCTCTTCACCTGAAGAAGAGAGCTCCAAGTCGAGCCTTTCCATCGCAGATGATGGAAAGGATGTCGTAGCAACAAGGTCTCCACCTACATCTCACGCAGCATAGATGTAAAGAACTATGCATTAATTTGAAACATGGTTGCAAATATTTTTGAACAAGTATCCTAGGCATGTTTGGAGTACTTGTATTATTTTGATGATTGCAAAGTACTTGATCATGCTTCATCTAGACTTATCATTTATGCGTATTCACTTCGTTCATTTCATGAGCTGGCAAACCTTCCGCACGGAAACACTGTCGAGCAACAAAGATCACTTGCTAAACCGTTTAAAAACTCAGAAACTGAGCCGACATTCAGTACCAATAAATCACTACACGAAAAAACATGCGACTAAGCAATCAGACAAAAACCAATGCTAGATAAAAGATGAGACTTACACCCGAAGGTAGCATTTTATAGAGTCGAAAATCTATATCAGGATAAAACACGAGTATAAAAAACTTTCGAGTATCCTGAGATTTTCCGAGTTAAGATGATCATTCAGAAATTAAGATGGCAATATCTTCTCAACATAAAAATGAGGAAACCACAAAATTTATTTCATATGATCATGCACAAGTGTGTTTACAAGTAGAAGTGCTAAAAATAGAAGGGACATAGTTGTGCTATATTCCATGGGTAATTAGAATCGGAAAATTCATCATCTGTCTCGCCATGCTTTCTCCTTTTGCTCTTTGGTCCATGTTTTTTCTCTCTCATATCAATGAGGTAGTATGAACCGTTATGTGGTACTCGGCTGTCATAAACGGTCCTTCCCAAGTCGGGGAAAGTTTGTGTGTCTTTTTTTGCACAAGCCGGAGTACAAGATCAACCTTTTGGAAAGATATGTTCCTGACTCGGTAACTATGATATCTGTGTAGCTTATGCGGATAGGTTGTGGATCTCTTCTCAGCAACGACACGAATTTATTCGAGTAAATCGAGATCATCTTGTCGAGATAATTCAACATCTTCTTCAACATAAGAAGCATCTCGAGGGAAATTATGGATCAAATCACTCGGGAGACGGCTTCGACACCATTGACCAAGAATAAATGTGTGTAACCCGTGGAACGATTTGGAGTTGTTATAATACTCCAAATTACAGATGGTAATTCTTCCACCCAAACTCTCGGGACGGGGCTTCAAGCCTTGTATTATAAGGCCATTAGTTTTTTTAACTTGTCCATTAGCTTGTGGATATGCGACTGACGCCATGTCACGTTGGATTCCTTGTTTCTCACAATAATCTGCCCTGCGAGAAGTCACTCCTATTGTCATTGGTAATATTGTGTGGGAGACCGATTCGGATGACGACACTCTTGACAAATCTAGTGGTTGTTCCTCCATCATATTCTGTGACGGGTTCGGCTTCCACCCACTTAGTGAATTTAGCCACCATAACTAGGAGGCGAGTAAAACCACATGGTGTCGTACGAAACGGCCCTACCTACACCGAAAATGGCCATGTAATCGGAATTGTTCTGAGCTATTCTGCCGGAAACTGGGCTTGATGGGCGAACTTTTGGTAGCCTATGCATGCTTTGACCAGTTTTGGGCATTTTCCTTAGCTGTAAGACGAAAGAAACACATGTCGGAAAGCTTTTGCCACTAAATATCTAGCTGCGTGTGATGTACGCATTCACCGAGGTGGATTTCTCTTAGGATCTCCACTCCTTCTTCTGAAGAAATGCAGTACTGAAAGACACTAGATGTGCTCCTCTTATAGAGCGTGCCATAGATACAGTGTATGCTTTTTCTCATCGGATGATTTTTCAACTCAACACTTCATCTCCAAGTAATTTTCCATCAACTAGATAGTCTAGGAAGGATGTCGTCCAACTGGGGATACAACCATGATGACTTGTAGTGGGGAGTCAAATTTTGAAGAGTATTCCTCGTCAACTCCTTAGATAGAGGTAACTTTTAGGTGCTCTAAGAAAGCACCATCCAAAATCATTTTTCTAGCAAATCCTATGCGTGACAGAGTGATAGTGCATTCGCTTCTTCGTTTTCTTCTCGCGGGAATTGAAGGAAATATGCCCTGAGAGGCAATAATAAAGTTGTTATTATGTATTCCTTATATACGATGGATGTTTATTTTACATGCTAGAATTGTATTGATCGGAAACATCAATACATGTGTGTTTAATAAACAAAAAGGGTTCCTAGTTATGCCTCTCTTATAGACTAGCTTGTTCATTAACAAGATGATCAAGGTTTCCTGATCATGGACATTGGATGTTGTTAATAACAAGGTCATACCATTGGTGGAATGATGTGATGAACATTCATCCGAAGTATAGCATTACGGTCAAGTCATTATGTTTATATTGCTATAACATCATACGAAGTAATCTTTATCCTTAGACCATGAGATCATGTTAATTGCTAACATCTGAAGAGTATCTTGATAACATCAAACGTCACACCATAACAGGGTGACTATAAAGATGGGTTCAGTACTACGAAGGTGTTATGTTGAGGCTCATGGATCAAGAGTGGAATTTTTCAATCCCAATGACGGATAGATAAACTCTGGGCCTTTTCGGTGATATCACATTGAGATAGCTTGCAAGCAAGTGATGTGATCACTAGAATGTTATATCACGGGAACGAGAAAAGAGTGCATGTCGGTAACGAGATCAAACTAGGTATTTGGATGCCGATGATCGAATCTCGGACATGTAATGTTGGAGATATGCCCAAGAGGCAATAATAAAAGTGATTATTATTATATCTTTGTGTTTATGATGAATGTTTACATCCCATGCTATAATTGTATTATTAGGAAACACTAATACTTGTGTGTTTTATAAACATATGAGAGTCCCTAGAAAGCCTCTTGTTGAACTAGCTTGTTGATTGATTGATGATCATGGTTTCCTGATCATGGACATAAGGATGTGATTAATAACAAGGTTATATCATTAGGAGAATGATGTAATGGACACACACCCATAGTAAGCGTAGCATAAGATCAAGTCATTAAGTTCGTATTGCTGTAAGCTTTCAAATACATACTAACCTAATCCTTCGACCATGAGGTTATGTTAATCACCATTACCGGATGGATACTTTGATGACATCAAACGCCACTTCGTAACTGGGTGGTTATAAAAGTGTCATTGGGTATTCTGAAAGTATATGTGTTGAAGCGCATGAACCAAGATTGGGATTTGTCCATCCATATGATGGATAGATATGCTCTGGGCCCTCTCGGTGGAATGTCATCTAGTTAGCTTGCAAGCATGTGACTAGGTCACAAGGGATGACATATCACGGAACGAGTAAAGAGTACTTATCAGTAACGAGGTAGAACTAGGTATGGAGATACCGACGATCAAACCTCGGATAAGTATAGTATCGCGAGACAAAGGGAATTGGTTTCGTATGTAAGTGGTTCAATCGATCGTGAAGTCATCGTTGAGTATGTGGGAGCCATTATGGATCTCCAGGTCCCGCTGATGGTTATTGATAGGAGATGTGTCTCTATCATGTCTACATATTCACGAATCGTAGGGTGACACACTTAAGGTTTGAAGTTGTTTTAAGTAGATATGGAATGTGCGTTGGAGACCGAATGTTGTTCGGAGTCTCGGATTGGATTCGAGACATCATGAGGAGATCCGGAATGGTCCGGAGAATAAGATTCATATATAGGGGATCATTTTCTAAGTTAGGAAATGTTCCGGAGTGTTTGTATGAGGATTCTAGAAGGTTTCGGAATGTTCCGGAAGGTTCTAGAAGATATCTTGTAGTTTGCTTGAAAATCAAGATAGGGATCAAGGAGTCCTGGTGGGTCAAGACTAGGAGTCGTGGGGGAGGAGGACTCCTCCCCCCACTCCCCAATCCGCCGGCCTAGAGGGAGGGGAGTCCTACAAGGACTCCCCCTCCCCAGGCGCCCTCCCTTCTTTAAATAGAGGGGCAGGGGCAGGGGCGCCCCCTCCTCCCTGCTCTCATAACTCCCAATCTCTGCCGCCTCTCTCCTCCACCTTTCTTCTGCACAAGCATAGGCGAAGCCCTGCAGAATTCTCTACTCCACCACCACCACCACGCCGTCGTGCTGCTGGGATTCCGTGGAGAAGATCTACTACCTCCGTTGCTCGCTGGAACGGGGAGAGGAAGGTCTGCTTCGACTCCGCACGTGTGACCGACTGCGGAAGCGCTGCCGAAACGCGGCGCCGGAAGGATCTTCTACTTGACCGACGGCGGAAGCGCTGCCGGAACGCGACGCCGGAAGGATCGTCCACACGATCTTGAGATCAGCAAGTGATCGACTACATCAACCACGAGATCTAATCTCGTTAACGCTTTCGGATCTACGAGGGTTAGTTCCTATCTATCTCGTTGCTCATGTCTAATAGATTAGATCTTGGCTTTTATCTAGATTAGATCTGGGTTTTGTTCGTTCTTGCGGTAGAAATTTTTTGTTTTCCATTCTACGAACCCATCATGTAATATATCGCGAGACAAAGGGATTTAGTTACAAGCGTTAAAGGTTCTCACGATCACAGAAGTCATCGTTGAATATGCAGGAGTCAGTATGGATCTCCAGGTCCAACTTCTGCCTATTGATTTGAGACGGGTCTCAATCATGTCTGTATTATTCGTGAACCGTAGGGTGACACACTTAAGAGTTACCGGACACCATTTTGGAGCACATATTATTGCATCTTCTATGTATTTTGGATATTGGTGGCATAGTGGGATGAAGCGGCTCGGACCAACCTTACATGTCATCGTACATGAGACCGGTTCCACGACTGACATGCAACTTGTTTTGCATAAGTGGCTGGCGGGTGTCTGTCTCTCCTACTATAGTCAATATCTGATTTACAACGAGTTGCTAATAACTTAGTTATCCTCGTTGTGGTTCATGTTCGTAGGTGAGAACGGTTCTATCTCCGAAAGCCCTAAGCCACGTAAAACTTGCAATTGATAAATTAGAGGTGTCTAGTTTAGATCGTTGCTGGGCTAGGGTATTGATATGGTATTGTTGTAAGTAGATGTATGATAGATACTCTTACAACACACTCAACGTGTAAGTTCCATAGACCTTGGCCTTACACACAAAGGAATGATAGAGATCATACCACGATGCAAGTGATAGAGATCAAATGCATGGACCATATCATCTCACTTTACACATTAGATGTTAGCATCTTATACTGCTAGTTTGGCGCTTTCTGTAGCATTGTAAGATGATCCCTCATTTAGATATCAAGATAAAAATGTGTTCTTCCTTAAGTATGCACCATTCTGTGGATCGTGTTTCGATACATCACGTGATGATCGGGTGTACTCGAATCTACGCTTTCATAGGCACGGGTGTAAGACAGTTTTACACACGCGAATACTAAGATTCTTACTTGGCGAGCCTAGCATATACAGACATGGCCTCGGAACACGGACCGAAAGGTTAAGCATGAGTCATATAATTAATATGATTCCCGTATAGATGCTCGCCTTTGAAGCTACATCAACTCACGTGATGATCGGACTTGGTGTAGTGGATTTGGTTCATGTAATCACCAAAAGGACATGAGGGATGTCGTTTTTTAGTGGGAGTTCATTAGTAATTTGGATTAGTTGAACTCACTCTATCATAAACTTAGTCTAAATAAACTTTACAAATTCTGTTGTAGATGGCACCACCTGCTTTTAATTTCAATGTGTTCATGGAGAAAGAGAAACTTGCTGCGAATGGTAGCAACTTCACCAACTGGGCTATGGATTTGAGGATTCTCCTCACTGCTGCACAAAAGCAATATGTGCTAGATGCGCCGCTAGGCCCCCCACCAGCTCCTGATGCCCCTGACGAGGAAAAGAATGTCTATGTGACTCGTTAGGAGGACCGCAACTTAGTTCATTGCGGCATACTGTATGGGCTAGAGCCAGAACTTCGAAAGCGTTTCGAAAATGGCAATGTCTTTGATACCATAGGAGAATTGAAAATGATTTTCGATACCCATGCTGCCGTAGAGAGTTATAATGCTTCTAAAAAGTTCTTCAGCTGCAAAATGGAGGAAAACAGCTCCGTTAGTGAGCACGCACTCAAAATGTCTGGGTACGCCGATAAGTTTGTGTCCTTGGGAATAATGATTCCCAATGACTTAGGCATACATCGTGTTCTCCAATCTCTACCACCTAGCTACAAGAGCTTCGTGATGAACTATAATATGCAAGGCATGAAGAAGACTCTTTCCGAGCTTCTGTCAATGCTTAAGACTGCGGAAGTGGAGATTAGGAAAGAACATCAAGTGTTGATGATCAATAGGACCACCGGTTTCAAGAAAGACAAGCACAAGGGAAAGAAGGGTGGTAAATCTGTTGCCGCGCCTAAAAAGAAACCACGAGCTGGCCCTAAGTCTGACACCGAGTGTTACTATTGCAAGGGGACTAGCCATTGGAAGCGCAACTGCCCCAAGTATTTGGCAGACAAGAAGTCCGGCAAGGCAAACAAAGGTATATGTGATATACATGTTATTTATGTGTACTTGACTAGTACTCGTAGTAGCACCTGGGTATTTGATACGGGATTGGTTGCTAATATATGTAACTCGGTTCAGGGGCTACGGAATAAACGACAACTAGCAAGGGATGAGGTCAGGATGCGGGTCGGCAATGGATAAAAAGTTGATGTGATCGCCGTCGGGACGCTACCTCTCCATATGCCATCAGGATTAGTTATAAACCTAAATAATTGTTATTTGGTGCCTGCACTAAGCATGAACATTGTATCCAGATCGTGATTGATGCAAAGTGGTCATTCCTTTAAATCTAAAAACAATGGTTGTTCGATTTATAAGAATGATATCTTTTATGGTCATGCACCTATGTTGAATGGTTTATTTCTGATGGATCTCGATAATAATATTACGCACATTCATAATGTTAATGCTAAAAAGATTAAACTTGATGATGATATATCTGCATATATGTGGCACTGCCGTCTAGGTCATATTGGTGTTAAACGCATGACGAAACTCCATTCTGATGGACTTTTGGAATCACTTGATTTCGAATCATTTGATACATGTGAGCCATGCCTTATGGGCAAGATGACTAGAACGCCGTTTTCCGATTCAATGGAACGGGCGACAGATTTATTGGAAATCATACATACTGATGTGTGTGGACCAATGAGTGTGTCGGCGTGAGGTGGATATCGTTATTTTGTTACTTTCACGGATGATTTGAGTAGATACGGGTATATCTATTTGATGACACAAGTCTGAAACTTTTGAAAAGTTCAAGGAATTTCAGAATGAAGTGGAAAATCATCGTAATAGAAAGATCAAATTTCTATGGTCTGACCGTGGAGGAGAATATCTAAGTTACGAGTTTAGCACACACATGAAAGAGCGTGGAATAGTTTCACAATTCACGCCTGCCGGAACACCACACCGTAATGGTGTGTCGGAACGTCGTAATCGTACTTAACTGGATATGGTTCGATCTATGATGTCTCTGACTGACTTGCCACTGTTATTTTGGGGTTATGCACTGGAAACAACTGCATGCACTTTAAATCGGACACCATCTAAATCCGTTGAAACGACACCGTATGAATTATGGTTTGTTAACAAACCTAAGTTGTCATTTCTTAAAGTTTGGGGATGCGATGTTTATGTGAAGAAACTTCAGCCGGATAAACTCGAACCCAAAGCGGAAAAATGCATCTTCATAGGATACCCTAAGGAAACGATTGGGTATACCTTCTATCACAGATCCGAGGGCAAGGTTTTTGTTGCCAAGAATGGATCCTTTCTTGAGAAGGAGTTTCTCGCGAAAGGTGTGAGTAGTCAGAAGGTAGAACTCGAAGAGGTTATTGAACCTTCTCTTCATGAAATGGCGAGTAGCGCAGCACCGGAAGTTGTTTCGGAGTTGACTTCACATAATGAAGAGAGAGCTAATGCTATTGATCATAAAACTCTGAAAGAGGACACTACCGAACCTCGCAGGTCAAGTAGGACACGTGCAGCTCCTGAACTGTACGACAATCCTGTTGTGAATTTCATGGTTGATGAAATAGATGACCCTGCGACGAATGAAGAAGCGATGATGAGCCTGGATTCCAACAAATGGCTAGAAGCCATGAAATCTGAGATGGAATCCATGTACGAGAACCAGGTTTGGACCTTGGTGGACTTACCTCACGATCGAAAGGCCGTTGAGAATAAATGGTTTTTCAAAAGAAAAACTGATGCTGATGGTAATGTGACCATCTATAAGGCCCGACTTGTCGCAAAGGGGTTTCGACAAATTCAAGGAGTTGACTACGATGAGACATTCTCTCCCGTAGCAATGCTTAAGTCAGTTAGGATTATGTTAGCAATTGCTGCATATTTCGATTATGAAATATGGCAGATGGATGTCAAAACTGTGTTCCTCAATGGTAATATTGAAGAAGAGTTGTATATGATACAACCTAAGGGTTTTGTCGATCCTAAGGATGCTAATAAGGTATGCAAACTTCAGCGATCCATCTATGGACTGAAGCAAGCATCTCAGAGTTGGAATCTCCGCTTTGATGAGGTGATCAAAGAGTTTGGATTTGTCCAAACTTATGGAGAGGCTCTTATTTACAAGAAAGTGAGTGGGAGCAATGTGGCATTTCTAATATTATATGTGGATGACATATTATTGATTGGAAATGATATAGATCTTTTAAACAGTGTTAAAAGTTATCTAAACAGCAAATTTTCGATGAAAGACCTTGGTGAAGCATCATATATATTAGGCATTAAAATCTATAGAGATAGATCAAGGCGCTTAATTGAGCTATCGCAGAGTACATACCTTGATAAGATATTAAAGAAGTTTAATATGGACGGAAGTAAGAAGGGGTTCTTACCTATGTTGCAAGGCAAGACATTGAGTAAGACTCAAAATCTGGCTACGGCGGAAGAAAGAGAGATGATGGATAAGATCCCCTATGCCTCGGCCATAGGCTCTATTATGTATGCCATGCTATGTACAAGACCGGATGTGGCAC
The DNA here is from genome assembly GCA_910589775.1 of Avena eriantha. NCBI lineage: Eukaryota > Viridiplantae > Streptophyta > Magnoliopsida > Poales > Poaceae > Avena > Avena eriantha. Next base: position 15,491,606 of record OU342741.1, on the reverse strand, counting down.
ATGCTATTAGTTTGACTAGTAGGTACCAATCCGATCCAGGTTCGGAACACTGGATAGAGGTCAAGAACATCCTCAAGTACTTGAGAAGAACTAGGGATATGTTTCTTATATACGGAGGTGAAGAAGAGCTAGTCGCTAAGTGTTATGTCGATGCTAGCTTTGACACCGATCCAGATGACTCTAAGTCTCAACCCGGATACGTATTTCTCTTGAACGGAGCAGCGGTTAGTTGGTGGAGTTCCAAACAACCTGTGGTGACTAGATCAACGACGGAGGCAGAATATGTTGCTACTTCAGAAGCGGCGCAGGAAGAGGTTTGGATGAAAGAGTTCATTACGGAACTAGGTGTGGTTCCTAGTGCATTGGACCCGATGGTGATCTATTGTGACAACAATGGAGCCATAGCCAACGCAAAGGAACCGAGGTCTCACAAGAATTCCAAGCATATTAAGCGTCGGTTTCACTCCATCCGCGAGCATGTCAAGGATGGAGATATAAAGATTTGTAAAGTACACACGGGCCTAAATGTAGCAGATCCGTTGACTAAATCTCTCCCTAGGGCAAAACATGATCAACACCAGAACTCCATGGGTGTTAGATTTATCACTATGTGAACTAGATTATTGTCTCTAGTGCAAGTGGGAGACTGAAGGAAATATGCCCTGAGAGGCAATAATAAAGTTGTTATTATGTATTCTTTATATATGATAGATGTTTATTTTACATGCTAGAATTGTATTGATCGGAAACATCAATACATGTGTCTTTAATAAACAAAAAGGGTTCCTAGTTATGCCTCTCTTATAGACTAGCTTGTTGATTAACAAGATGATCAAGGTTTCCTGATCATGGACATTGGATGTTGTTAATAACAAGGTCACACCATTGGTGGAATGATGTGATGAACATTCATCCGAAGTATAGCATTACGATCAAGTCATTATGTTTATATTGCTATAACATCATACGAAGTAATGTTTATCCTTAGCCCATGAGATCATGTTAATTGCTAACACCTGAAGAGTATCTTGATAACATCAAACGTCACACCGTAACAGGGTGACTATAAAGATTGATTCAGTACTACGAAGGTGTTATGTTGAGGCTCATGGATCAAGAGTGGAATTTGTCAATCCCGATGACGGATAGATATAGTCTAGGCCCTCTCGATGATATCACATTGAGATAGCTTGCAAGCAAGTGATGTGATCACTAGAATGTTATATCATGGGAACGAGAAAAGAGTGCATGTTGGTAACGAGATCAGACTAGGTATTTGGACGCCGATGATCGAATCTCATACATGTAATATATCGCGAGACAAAGGGATTTAGTTACAAGCGTTAAAGGTTCTCACGATCACAGAAGTCATCGTTGAATATGCAGGAGTCAGTATGGATCTCCAGGTCCCGCTTCTGACTATTGATCTGAGAGGAGTCTCAATCATGTCTGCATTATTCCCGAACCATAGGGTGACACACATAAGAGTTACCAGACACCATTTTGGAGCATATATGTATGGAGATACCAATGATCGAATCTCGGACATGTAATATATCGAGAGACAAAGGGATTTAGTTACAAGCATTAAAGGTTCTCACGATCACCGAAGTCATCGTTGAATGTGTGGGAGTCAGTATGGATCTCCAGGTCCCGCTGCTGATTATTGATCGGAGATGGGTCTCGATCATGTCTGCATTATTCGCGAACCGTAGGGTGGCACACTTAAGATTTATCGGACACCATTTTGGAGCACATATGTTTCAGACGAAAGAATTGCAAAGCGCAGGAATTGTTTCGATAGAAATCGGAAATTGTTTCGGGTGAAATTGCAGAAAGTGGTTCCGCATGTGATATTGAAATATTGCAAGGGGCTATATGTGAATGTTTGTTAATTAAAGTAATTAACAAAATTCTGAATAAATTTAATAAAAGAGTTTTATTAAATGAGAGAGCATTAAACTTGGAGAATTTTAATGCATTTAAAGTGGAGACTTTAAAAGGGAATATGAAGAGGCATTTTAATGTGGAGGGGTTACCACCACATGAATGGGGGAGGTGAGGGGTCACCCCCTATGCGCCGGCCATGGAGAGGAGGGGCACCCCCCTCCTCCTATAAAAGGCCACCCACTCCTTCCTTCATCCTCACAACTCCTTGTGAAGGATCTCTTTTCCCTTCTAGAATTATTTACCCATGGTCTCGGATTAGCGAGATACATGTTCCCGGTGGCATTTTGTATGGAAGGAGTTGCTGCTTCCGCTAGATCGCTGGAGCGAGGAGGTGGAGGTTGTCCGGTGGCTTGAACGTGTGTGCGAGTACGGATGCGCTGTTGAGTTGCGGCGCTCGGACTTCCACTCGATCTTGAGATCGGCAAGTGTACGAATACATCAACCACGAGTTCCTACTCGTTAACAAAACTCGTTGTCTTCGAGGGTAAGTTCTCGTTGGATGTATGTCCACCCGTTGCTTTGTACCTAGTAGATAGATCTTGGCGTGTAGTTCTCATCGTAGGAATGTTTTGTTTTCTATGCTGCGGACCCAACATGAATGTGATGAACCTCAAACCCGACAAACGGATTGGCTAACTCATCCGTGGCAGTGCGATATGCTGACATGTGTTTGTTAGTGTCATAGGTGTCGGATACGTGTTGTGCAACCAAATCTGAGTCATCATAGCAAATTATGTGGCTAATGCCAATATTTTTTGCAATGCAAAGTTCGTGCAGCAGTGCTTCATACTTGGCAATATTATTAGTTGCCTTGAAGTGTATCTGCAATACGTACTACATTTTATTTCCTTGGGGTGATTTGAGCACGACGCCAGCCCACAAGCCTCCTATGGCCTTATATCCATCATAGTTTAGGGTCCAACATTCCGGGTCTAGGACAACCTTATTTTCTCCCGTCTTAGGCCAATCAACAATAAAATCTACGAGAGCCTCTGACTTGATGGCTCAATGTGGCTGTACTCAATCTCGAAGGTGGCTAGTTCTGTGAGTCATTTTAAAGGGAGAAAGGGAGAGCGAGAGAACAATGGACGGTGCTCTTCGATCAAAGGAACGACCCGTCTTAAGGCGGTGGGCGGTTCCTATTCAAATCCAATTCGCAATCCATCAACTGATCAGTGTGGGTTCCACCTGTAAGTGCGGGTCGCCACATGTAAGTGTGTGTCCCACCTATAACTGGTGGTCTCACATGTAAGTGCGGGTTCCACAAGTAAGCGCGGTCCCACATGTGTCCGTGTCTTAGTCCACACACTAGTGCACACCCCCCCTCTAACACCGGTTTGGGGGGCCCTCTAACAGCGGTTGTAGAACCGCTGTTGAGGGTTCGGTGTTAGAGGAGCCCCCCCTTTAACACCGGTTCTTATACAAACCGGTGTTAAAGGGTGGCGCACGTGGGGCTGCCGCAAGGCTTAGCCCCCCCTTTAACACAGGTTCGTAACACGAACCGGTGTTAAAGGTTCTGTGCCGCGGCAGGAAAAAGAGATAAATCTCTGCCGCGGCAGGAAAACGGCCTAAGTCTCTGCCGCGGCAGAGTTCTGCCCCTGCCCCGTTCTGGGCGTATTTCTGCGGCGCGGCGGGGACGGGAAGGGGGGAGGGGAAATCGATCGGGAGCGGTATACACATACATCATCATCGGTACATACGAGTACATGAATAATTAAGCAACTAGTATTATACACAACATCGTCATTGTGTGGTATTCTCCGTAAACGTTGAAGCATCAAGTACAAGACAAACACGTTCAAGCATATATACAACGTTCATTTTGGTGGATATCTAAAGAGTTCTCCGCCAGGCGTGACGACCTCATCAAGTATGAACCCCGCCAATTCCTCTTGAATGGCTCGTATTCGGTCAAATGGTAGGAGTTGGTCCCACATCCGTTCGATCTGAATATATATGAAGAATGGGGTCTATATATATAAGAATAAAACTCAACACAATTGATGGTAATAAAATAATGTTGTGTACTTTGTTTACTTACTCTAAGTTGTTCTAGTGCAGCTTGGCCCGTCGCACATATCGTGTTGCGAATGAACTCGCAAACATAGTATGCACATAAGTTATTGCCATGTCCCTGATGCGCGCACTTTACGAGAATAGAGAGTTCAATCAAAATAATAATCAATAAAGCATGATATAATGGAATTGGAAGCAGAATCAAAGAGATACGCAGACCTAGCTAGCTAGTATTACTTACATTTTGGTCTACAAATTTTAGTTCTTCTGACCATTCACCCACGGCCCTGCCCGTGAACCTTTTCCAAACCCTATCCGGCAAAGAAAATGGATAAAGGAGTAATTAATTACTTGTTGTCACGAAAGTTGCCGATCTAGTGCGATAATATGATTGAAATTACCTCTGGAGCATCTCTCTAAAGTCTGCCCATATCTCTTTTTCTTTTCGTAACGAGTCCATGACAAGGACTTTTCCTGAGTCAGGTTGACTAACTAGCAGAATAAAGTGGAACCTACGCACGCATAACTCATCATCAGTTACACTTAACATCGAGTAAGCCGAAACAGAATGTGTACAAGAGAGGGTAACAGTACTCACGAGAAGTTGTAAGGCAATAGTATTTCCCTTTTGGTTTGTTGTCTCAGTAAAGACCTTAGCAATAAATCTTCTGTTTGCCCGGGTTTTGTTCTTACCACTTCTTCATGAACTCTATTTGGGTCAACGAACCCAATGTCAAAAGGTCCTCCTTTCATGCATTCCATAACCTTTTTCCTGCATAATAGTATATACATATATGGTGAGCATATATATACATGCAATTAATGAAGTGAATGAGATGAGATAGAAAATATAGAAATAGTACTTACACACAATAAAGGCTGATGGCAGCTTTGTCGAGTTCCTTCTGATTGAATAGAAAAATGCAAGTCTTCAATGTTGAAGTCGATCTCGTCGTCTCCGCACAAGAAAATATCATCTCTTATATGCGCCGTGATCCATTATTCCTTTCTCGTCTTGCAGAAATCAAGGTACCACTTGTGCAATCTTCGCATCTTTGTTGGTAGATACTTGAGCTCCTCTTTCTTGACGAGATTCTTCCCATACTTCCATGGCTGTATGGGGTTGGCATCGCATTTGGGCAAGTTGTCTCCCATGATGTTCAAGTATGCAATGTAAGTCATCCCCATCTCATTGGCCTTTCTTTGTAGCTCTGCCTCGTAATCATTTACGGGAGGAGCGTCCCGTGTGTCGAACACTTGGAGCGGGGCGCATGATTGGTTTTCCTGCTCTCCGAGCATGGGAACTGTTTTCTAGGGTGCCGCACGACTGCTACTTTCAGTCTCCCTACGGCGCCTTGCATCCGCCTTCAAAATCTGGCGCTCGTAGTCCGGCACAAGTGGGGTTTCAGGTTTCAAAAGATTTTTGTAAAACTTCTCCACCACCGCCGGATCTATTTTATCCTTTGGCTCGGCCCGTCTAGGTGCAAAGAATTTCTTGACCTCTTCTTCCGAGATCCTATTGGTCTCCTCTTCGCTGTGATTCCACGGTAAAACCGGCAATGGCTTGGCGGAAGGCTGCGGGACGTAGTTTTTTGAACTCTTTGGCGTACGGTTTCCTGCGGATTTCTTTGTGGCACTGCTAGTGATGCTCTTCGTGGCAGTGCTCTTCCGCTTACGCTGAGGAGATGGCTGAAGCGCCGGAGATGGCTGACGGGAAGGAGATGGCTGGCGCGCCGGAGATGGCTGCCGCGCCGGAGATGGCTGCCGCACCGGAGATGGCTGAAGCGCCGGAGATGGCTGCCGCGTAGGAGATGGCTGAAGCGGCTCAGACTGCTGACACTGCGGAGACGGCGGGGGTGCCAGTGGCCTCCAATTTGGAAGCACGATGTGTTCCTTCTTCCAAAGAATGGTTGTTTTCACTGCAAATTTGAGTTGAGTTTCCCCTTCACCTGTAGCATGGTCAAGTTGTGCTTCCTCATATTCCTTCACAACCTCATCCACCTCGACAATAGCATAGCCATCTGGAATCGGTCGGCAGTGGTAAGTTCCACCAGCTACAGGAGGTAAGGCATAGCCGACAGCCACCTTAATGGATAAGCCCATTAATCTCACATGCAGCTCAGCGTGTTCGCTCTCCGTGATCTCATCCATGGGGTATGGAGGACCCGCCATTTCAAGCGTGGGCTGCACGTTCTCCGTGGAAGCCACGCTGCTTTTCCGCGCAGAGTCTAGGCCGCCGGCAGATTCCAATGCAGGCTCTTCGTGCCGCTGAGATGGGCCGGTAGCTTGATGGCTCTGTTGTGCATTCACTTGCGCATGCAGCGCCACAAGTGCATGTTCTATCTGTGTCATCCGCTCTGTACGCTCTTTTTCTTTTCTGCCGCGCCATCTGTAAGAGTCGCTCCACTCGGCAAACCCATCCTTCCACGTCATACCCCCTGTGCCTCGTGCATGTCCAGGGTGTTCTTTTTTACCGATGGCGCGTGTGAGCTGGTCATTCTCTCTGTCGGGATGGAAGGTCCTGGCGGCTGTTTCCTCGTATGCCGTGATGAGTTCAGTGACGGGTTTGGCAAGGATGGTTGGGAAGATACACAATCCTGTTTCTGGGTCCAACCTTGCCATGATTCCGTAGAACCAAGTCTTTGCACGTAGGTCCCACCCATGTGTCTGGGGTGTGATCCCTCTGTCGCGCAGGGCCTTCTCAGCTTCCTCCCACTTAGGCCTCTGAGATATGTAGCCGCCTGACCCTGTCCTCTGGTGATATTCCTTCTTTTGGGCATTTAGCGTATTGGTTTCTGACCTCTTTGTAGCTATAGCACCTTTCTTGTATGCCACAAATTCGCGCCAGTGAGGTCTTATCTTCGCATAGTATGCGTCTTCGAAATCTGGAGTCTCGCGAGCTTTGACAAATTTGTTCAATTTTGTCTTTCAGCTGCGGAAAGCTTCAGCCATCTTCTTTAGAGTCCACTCTTTGACCTTTTCCTTTATGACCGGTTTGTTTTCATCCTCCTCTGGCGGAAGGTGAAATTTACCAACAGCGAATTCCAAAGCGTTTCTTTGGATCTTTCATCGACAAAGGTACCGTCACCCTGCTTTGGCTTATTCCAATATTCAATTATGATTGGGATTTGGTCCCTAACAAGAACTCTAGCCTGACGTACAAATTTTTCTGCGGCCTTCTTGGGCTCCATCGGCCTGCCATCAACACGGACTGCTTCGTTCGTGAACTTTGCACGATCTTTCAACCGATGGCTCGCGCCTCGCTTGCTCTTTTTCGTAGAAGAAGATGGTTTCTGGCTGGTCGATCCAGAGGGCTAAAAGAAGAAAGAAGCGTTAATTAATACATGTAGAAGAAGATTGTTGGTGGAAGTCAGCAGAGGCTTAATCAATGCATATACCTCGCCGGACTTTGTAATCACTAAATTGCGTTCACCGGAGTCTTCATCTTCTCCATGACTACTTGAGCTGTCATCATGTCTCTCCAAGTTCAGATATTGTGAGGTGTCCTCATCGATAATGTTCTCCATTATTTCTTCTTCTTCAAGGTTTCTACTAAGTGGATCCATAGTTTCTAAAACAATAATATTATCTAGAGTAAGAGAGTAAACATTCAAGTGGACTTGGATTCATACACAAATATACATATTATTCATACAAAAATACACAAATAAATACACAAATGAAATTAAAACCCTAAGGATGCTTGATCATTTTAAACGAGTTCCGACGGGTCCAAACCCTAATTCGGAGAAATCCCGGATGCATATGAGAGGGGCTAGCTACAGTGGCTGACCGGAGGATGCTCCAGAAAGCGGCGGCTGGCGGCAGCGAGGTGACGACCCTAAACTAATACTAACTATAAAATACACTAAATAACCCTAAACTAAATACACTAAATACCAGCGGAGGCTTCGGTGTTGGCGCGCGGCGGATCCGAGCGGCGGCGACGGGGGTGGCAGCCGACGCGGGCGCGCACGGTGGCGGACGGTGCTGGCGCGGCGGGGAGCGTCGACTGCGACGGCGAAGGCTCGTGCGCGCGGGGAGCAATGCACACAAGCCAAACCTAGTTATGCTAGGAGCAGTGGATCGGGTAATATAAGCTCATAGGGAATAATGCAACGGATAGGATACTCTATCTATCGATAAAATACCATAGTAGAATCGTATGCATCATGGCAAGAATGAAATACTTTCAAAATCATAGGATTCTTTTATGTGTGAGGCTATGCTTGCCTTGTTTGTTGATACCCAGATATAGATCTTCGGAAGCCTTGTGCTTGACTTGATTATAGTTGATCAAGTATTGTTCTTCAAGCTTTGATGATGTTGATCTCGGTCTTCGATCTCGGAGTCGGTATCGTATTCTACCGGGAAGAAGCAAACATCGGAAAGAAAGGGAGAACAACAATCAACACATGGCATCGATGCAATGATCAAGCAAGTATGATGATATGACAAGTTAAATAGATCTTAAATGAAACCCTAGGGCATGCTTGATCATTTTAAACAGGGTCTGAAGGGTACAAACCCTAGAACAGGGGAACCCTGGAACACCTATGAGGGGCTGATTTAGTTCTCTAATTAAAATTGTCATTTAAGTTGCTTAACAATGCATGATTATAGTTTAAACAAATAGATCTCAATTTTATGGACATTTTGATATATTATACATATTTTTCTAACTTATAAATAATTAGTTATTGAATTTATAAGATTTAAACCAATTTCTGAAATTATTAAACCATTTAAAAACCTTTTATTGTGTCAGGTTGTTTCTCACCGGGGCTGGGTCTAGCCACTACAACAGACGGACGGGCCCGAGGCCACGTCGGATGCCACCGTGGCGGTCAGCGGTCAACGGGCCCACGGGCCACGCCGGCCACCGCCGCGGTGACGTCATCGCAGCGGCCACCATCGGTTTTCACCGGTGACAGCGACAGAGGGCGCGCGCGGGGCTGCGTTCGGGCGAGCGCGTCCAGGCGGACCAGATACTAGCGGCGCAACTGGCTTTTGGTCGTCGGAGCAGCAGCGACGACGGTGGTCTATGGCGGCGAAGGGCAGGCGCGCGACGCGAGCTCGGTACAGAGCGGGAGGAGGACGAGAAGGTGGTCCCTTCGAACTGGAATCTCACCTTGAGCATGTAGCGCGCGACGGAGATGGTCGTCGACGCGGAGGAGATGGTCGTCGGAGGCGGAGAGGCCGGAGGAGACGACGGTTTCGATCTGGCTGGGGGGAAGAAGGAAGGGGAAGGGCGTTATAACCCCCCCTTTAACACCGGTTCGTGGCTGGAACCGGTGTTAAAGGGGGGGGGTGAATTTGTTTCGCGCCCGCACCCCCCCCTTTAACACCGGTTCCAGCCACGAACCGGTGTTAAAGGGGGGGTGTGCGCGCGCGAAATGAAATAAATGCCCCCCCCTTTAACACCGGTTCGTGGCTGGAACCGGTGTTAAAGGGGGGGCATTATTTCATGCATTTATTTAAAGGGGTGGGGGCATTTATAATTCAAAAAATAGGATATGAATTTAGAAAATTCATATCTTATTCATTTCAATTCAGAAAAATATGAATAATATATCATAATTTTCAGAAAAATAATATCTATCCATTCATGTAAAAACATTTTATATTTACTTTAGATGAAAATTTCCAAAATGATTAAAACACTTACATATAAATTTTGATTATGCAATTCAAACAAAAATAAATTGTCAAATCCTAAAACTCATATCTAGACTCATATCTGCCGCCTCTCTCCACTCTATCCCATGGCTTCCACCATACCTCTAACCCCAGGGAGGCGGACATGGAGTCTTTCACGGGCTAGCAGGAAAATATTTTCCGAGGCGGAACTTCCGAAGATGCCATAGGGCGTGTGCACCAAGGGCATCTTCGAGAAGTTCCGCCACGGGAGATTTCCCAACCCTTTCCTCCATCCATGGGGATGAAACTCTCCATCCATGTTGGCTTGGTCGTTGCCATAGCACATCTAGACTCATATCTGCCGCCTCTCTCCACTCTATTCCATGGCTTCCACCATACCTCTAACCCCAGGGAGGCGGAGATGGAGTCTTTCACGGGCTAGCAGGAAAATATTTTCCGAGGCGGAACTTCCGAAGATGCCATAGGGCGTGTGCACCAAGGGCATCTTCGAGAAGTTCCGCCACGGGAGATTTCCCAACCCTTTCCTCCATCCATGGGGATGAAACTCTCCATCCATGTTGGCTTGTTGAGTTGCTTGCCATGGCGTATCGATGCCGGCGCCGCTTCTACTTTGTCTTCTTCCTCCGACAGGGCGTCGTGCGCTACATGCTTTATCTCATCGAGCAGTGCGTCCACCCACACGTCCTTATCCTACCGACAGCTTTAGTCCCGGTTTGAGCCCCCACCCGGTACTAAAGGTTACCCACCCGTCCTTATCCCACCGACAGTTTTGTTAGATGACACAAAAGCCACCTTTAGTCCCGGTTCCACCCACCAGCCGGTATAAAGGTTAGCCACCCCCAGATAAGGCCCTCCCAGATAAGCCTCCCCTAGATAAGGCCCCCCCATCTTTTGTCCCGGTTTGAGCCCCCACCCAGGATGAAAGTTTCCCCCACCCTATTTTATTAGAGCAAATCATATTTTATTTTTGTATTAACATTTTTGAATTGATTGGATATTTAAATGCCGCATCTTTTGTATACACTTGAATCTGAGCATCGTATCATTTTGTGAAGGAGATAGAACTGGAACTAAAATACAGAATGCAACTAATAGTAAGTTACATAAAGCACGACTGAAAATTAAGATACATAAAAGAACTGAAAATTAAGATACATGGCCAGATTAAGTAACAATCGACCGAACTTGTTTTGGAATGTTGGAGTGATTCAGTCATGCTCCTGCCTACACCTGTAACACTCGCCACTATAGTCGTCGTACTCGCCGCCGCCGTCATCGCTGTCATCGTCGGGGTCGCCGTAATTGAACCTTGAAGGATGAGTACGCGTGGGCTGGACTTGAGGGTAGCGCAGACGGGGGTTAGAGTCGGCGGCAGTGTCATAGGCCATGACGCTCTGGAGAGTCCGACCGCGCCACCATAGCCGACGGCCGGCCTCGTTGAAGTTCGGAGGAGGTGGGCCGTCCTCCTCGTGCCTGGAGAGCGCCCTCTCACGCCGATCCACGAAGAAGGCTTCCCAAGTAGGGAAATAGTCGGGATGCCATCTGGGATTCCTCCGCTGCTCCGGTGTGAGCTCGAAGTAGTAGTGGTTCGTGATGGCCATCCGGCGCGCCACACCTAGAGGGACAGGAGGAACCGGCACGCCTCCGGCGCTCAGCATCCAGCCGACGGGGACACAGTAGCCCGGCGGGCAGGGGTAGTTCGAGGCGCAAAGCGCCTCCGCCTCCCTGGTGGTTAGTGCTACGGTGGAAGCCATGGGAAAGAGTGATGAGGTTGCAGATATGAGTCTAGAGATGTGCAATGACAATGGAGGCCAACCCTACATATATATATAGTGAAGAACTGGCGGGAAGAACTGGAGGGAAGAACTAGCGGGAAAAAATGGCGGGAAGAAAAATGGTGGGAAAAAATGGCGGGAAGAAAAATGGCTGGAAAAAATGGCGGGAAGAAAAATGGAGGGAAGAAATAGAAGGAAGAAAAATGGCTCATTTAATACATATACTGTTAACAGAAGAAATATGACATTGATTTCCATGTTGAGATACATATGTGTGCCAAAAATGGCTCAATTAATACATATAGTCAATCTTATGATCGCGTCGGCCGTAACCATGGAGTATCAACGCCGTTTAACAGGATGGTTGGGTCAGTCTTCACTCTGAAGGGCGGAATTTCATCAAACTTATTATAATCTTCTGACATGTTTGTCTTGTCCTCCACTCCCACGATGTTTCTTTTCCCTGAAAGAACTATGTGACGCTTTCGCTCATCGTGTGATGTATCTGTTTGCTTATTTTTTCTTTTTTTCGGTTTGGTAGACATGTCCTTCACATAGAAAACCTGAGCCACATCATTGGCTAAGACGAATGGTTCGTCTAAGTTCTTGTCTACCTTCATAAGATTGTTGAGATCCACCGTTGTCATTCCGTACTTCTTGTCTACCTCAACCCCCCTCCTGTTAGCTTGACCCATTTGCATCGAAACAAGGGGACCTTAAAATTAGGTCCATAGTCAAGTTCCCATATCTCCTCTATGAACCCATAATACGTGGTCTTTTGCCCATTGTCTTCTGCTGCAACGAAGCGGACACCACTATTTTGGTTGGTGCTCTTTTTATCTTGGCCTATCATGTAAAATGTATTCTCATTTATCTCGTACCCTTGGAAAGTACATACAGTCGAAGATGGTGTCCTGGCCAACAAGTACAGCTGATCCCCAACAGTGGTGTTATTCGTGAGAAGTCTTTGCAGCCAGCCGCCAAAACTCGCCATGTGTTCACTTATAATCCATTCATCAGACTGTCCCGGGTATTTGAGGCGTATTAAATTCTTGTGTTCATTGATATACGGGGCAACCAAGATAGATCTTTGTAAAACCGTGTAGTGTGCTTGATTGAGAGAATGCCCGTCCCTACATATCATTGCTTTACATCCTAGGGTGCCTTTTCCACGCAGTCTCCCCTCATGTCGTGATTCTGGAACACCAATCGCCTTAAGGTCAGGAATAAAATCAACACAGAACTCAATGACCTCCTCTGTTACATTGCCCTTAGAGATGCTTCCTTCTGGCCTAGCACGGTTATGAACATATTTCTTTAAGACTGCCATGTACCTCTCAAAGGGGAACATATTGTGTAGAAATACAGGACCTAGAATGGCAATCTCTTCTACTAGGTGAACCAGGAGATGCGTCATAATATTGAAGAAGGATGGTGGGAACACCAACTCAAAGCTGACAAGACATTGGGCCACATCTGTCTGTAACCCTGGTAGGCTTTCTGGATCGATTACCTTCTGAGATATTGCATTGAGGAATGCACATAGCTTCACAATGGGTACTCGAACATTTTCAGGTAGAAGCCCCCTCAATGCAATCGGAAGCAATTGTGTCATAATCACGTGGCAGTCATGAGACTTCAGGTTTTGGAATTTTTTCTCTGCCATATTTATTATTCCCTTTATATTCGACGAGAAGCCAGACGGGACCTTGATACTGCTCAGGCATTCAAAAAAGATTTCCTTCTCTGCTTTGGTAAGAGCGTAGCTGGCAGGAGTTAAGTGGCATCGTTTACCCTTCTCGTTCTCAGGATGCATAGGCTCTTCAGGGTCTTTCAGACGTTGCTGGTCCTGTCGTGCTTCCGGTGTATCTTTTGTCTTCCCATACACTCCTAGGAAGCCTAGCAGGTTCACGCAAACATTCTTCGTCACGTGCATCACGTCGATTGAAGAGCGGACCTCTAAGTCTTTCCAATAGGGTAGGTCCCAAAATATTCTTCCACATGGGCGCGTGTCCGGCATCGTCATTCTGAACAGATAGACTGCCAGGACCTTTTCCAAAGATTACTTCTAGGTCCTTGACCATACCAAATACCTCCTCACCGGTACGGAGGACAGGCTTCCTCCGGGGTTCTGCCAGACGTTTGAAATGCTTGCCTTTCTTTCTTACTAGATGCAGGTTCGGAAGAAATCGACGATATCCTAGGTACACAACCTTCTTACATTTATCCAAATATACACTTTCAGTCTCATCTAAATAGTGTGTGCATGCATTGTATCCCTTGTTTGTCTGCCCTGAAATGTTACTAAGAGCAGGCCAATCATTGATGGTTACGAAAAGCAATGCTCGTAGGTCAAATGGCTCCCCTTTGTGCTCATCCCACATACGTACACCTGGTTTGGCCCACAGCTGTAAAAGTTCTTCAACTAATGGCCTTAGGTACACATCAATGTCGTTGCCGGGTTGCCTCGGGCCTTGGATGAGCACTGGCATCATAATGAACTTCCTCTTCATACACAACCAAGGAGGAAGGTTATAGATACATAGAGTCACAGGCCAGGTGCTGTGACTGCAGCTCTGCTCACCAAAAGGATTCATGCCATCTGTACTTAGACCAAACCTTAAGTTCCTTACGTCACGTGCGAAGTCCGGGTACTCTCGCTCGACTTTTCTCCACTGTGACCCATCAGCGGGGTGTCTCAACATCGCGTCTTTCTTACGGTCTTCCATGTGCCATCGCAACAACTTGGCATGCTCTTTATTTCTGAAGAGACGTTTTAACCGTGGTATTATAGGAGCATACCACATAACCTTGGCAGGAACCTTCTTCCTAGGGGCCTCGCCCTCAACATCGCCAGGATCGTCTCGTCTGATCTTATACCACAGTGCAGTGCATACCGGGCATGCATCCAAATTCTCGTACTTCTCACCGCGGTAGAGGATGCAGTCATTAATGCAGGCATGTATCTTCTGCACGTCTAATCCTAGAAGGCAGACAACCTTCTTTGCTTGGTATGTACTGTCGGGCAACTCATTATTTCTTGGAAGAAGATTCTTCATTTTTACCAACAACTTTGAAAATGCGCTGTCAGTCACACCGTTCTCTGCCTTCCATTGCAGCAAATCCAGTGTGGTACCTAGCTTTTTGTGGCCATCTTCGCAAGTTGGGTACAACAATGTTTTGTGATCCTTTAACATCTGCTCCAGCTTCTCCTTCTCCTTTTCAGTTTCACATTCTTCCTTTGCATCAGTAATGGCCCGACCAAGATCGTCATCAGCGGGCCCATCTGCTGCCTCTTGATCTTCATTATCTACCCCCGTTGCAGTATCATCATATTCAGGATACGTATTATGATAGTTGTCATCATCCTCTTCTTCTTCGTTGTCTTCCATCACAATCCCTTTTTCTCCGTGCTTGGTCCAACAATTATAGCTGGGCATGAAACCGGATCGAAGCAGGTGGGCGTGAATGGTTCTGGTATTTGAGTAGTCTTTCTTGTTCTGACAGTGAACACACGGACAACACATAAAACCATTGTGACCACGGTTTGCATTAGCCACAACGATGAAATTTTGGAGGCCCGTAATGTACTCGGGAGTGCGGTCACCGTACATCCATTGCCGGTTCATCTGCATTAATATATAGTATATATCAAAAAATAATAGGGAGATGACCATTTATATATATACTACATCAATGACACATGAAAGGATAGTTGCCGACCTCGACCGAGAAGGAAAGAGCAACGATAAAACTTATTTTGAGCTCTCGGGCATTTCACCGAACACCTCTTGTGCATACGAAAAAAACACAAACTAGCACACTTCACACCCTCTTGCTAGGCTCCAAAATGAGATAGTGAAAAAATGGAAGAGTGGGGTGTGGGCTGCGGTGTCTTATATAGCCCCCCCTTTAACACCGGTTCAAGCCACGAACCGGTGTTAAAGGGGGGGCTGCACGGGCCACTGGTGCAGGGGCCTTTAACACCGGTTCGTGGCTTGAACCGGTGTTAAAGGGAGGCTCCTTTTTGCTGCACGGACCACGCTGGTACAGGCCCCCCCTTTAACACCGGTTCGTAGAAGAACCGGTGTTAAAGCCCATTTCCAGGCTCAACCAAAGGCCTCGTTTCCACTAGTGACATGTAAGCACGGGTTCCACATGTGTCCGAGTCCACATACGGTCAATGGCGTGGACCGATGGAAACACTCCGTTTGATTGTTTGTGAGGCTGGTTTCGACTGAAGAGCGCAAAAGTGAGGGGTGTTTCAAGCGCTTGACAAAACTAAGTAGTACATGCTCTAGCGGGACAACCAAATAGTTATTTCATATCTTGTTGGAGAATAAATATCTAAGGAATCTCAAGACCGACATCTCCACAGAGATTAAAAAATCCTCAAGACCATGACTCCCTGAAGAGAGGACCACTAGTTAGGACAGTATCAGGAGGAAATGTTCTTTGACGAGTTTTGTATGCTCTCTCAAATCTTAATCCAATCTTCATTTACACAAATCCTAGAGAAGTGGTGATTGTCACAAAGAAGGCGGCACGATGTTACTTACAGCTCAAACAACGTTGTTGGTAGACGGCAATATGATGAGGAACTTTTTAATGCGTTGTGGTAGCAGGTAACTGAATTTGGCTCGTATGTTTACTACGGACATTAATCTTAGGAATACGTGAGTTACGGTTACTGAATATGAATGGCCGTCATTTAGATCACTGGCTTCCATGATGGCTTCTCTAGAGGGATGTATTCGCTGATGTGACACCGAGTGGATCCCATCTATCAGCCTCTACCGCACATACATGAAACTATTTTACAATAATAAAAATAAAAAGGGCTAAAGTGCAAGATTGCCAAAGAGATAAGTTTTGTCTCGCGGGTAGTCCTTGTTGCTCCCATCCCCCACTTCCCTCGACCCTCCTTTCCATGCCGCCGCTCGCTGCTGGGAACGGCTCCCCATCGTCGATGCCCCTTGGTTCGCTCGCAGCCGCCATCCCTCCGGTTCCCCCACGTCGCCACTGCGCCCATGATTCCCTCATGCCGTTGATGCCCCTGTTCTCCGATATGATAATTTGTGTCGTTCTACCGGCGCGTCGCACCCTAGGTCATCACCGGCATACGTGCTTATCGTGCCGCCGCCTTGACGCGGCGCCCTCCTACTCCCCTTGATGTCGAAAGGGGGGGGAGGGGGCACTCCTGCACCACCACTTGGAGGCCACGCTCCCCTCGCCTCCAAGCCTCCGAGTACCTCGCCGATGCGGCCTCGTCCTGGTCGTTGGTCACCGTGGAGAGGAGAGATGCAGGGGAGCGGTTGGTCCCCTAGAATTAGAGAACGGTGCGGTGGCATCCTGGCCCACCTCTGCTGAAGACGACTGAGGCGTTGACGACGAGGTCCCTGCCCCGGGCACCCATCCCGTGTGCGCCCCTACAAGCGACCTACCCTGCCAACCCGCGTGTCGCCCTATCGTCGAGCTCCATATCCCCTGCCAGCCATGGACGAGTCAATCTCGGCGAGAGAGATTAGAAAGGGAGGAGAAGGGAAATAAGATCAGGGATTTGCATTTTTTAAGTACATGTAAGTAACAGATACCGAACAACCGTTTGCTATCTCGTTTTATAGAAGCGAATGTCAAAACATCATCAATCACAGAACTTATAAAACGCAAATATAATTTGTTTGCATAAGTTGGAGCATTGCAAAACTGACAGTACTAGTATATTGCAACTGTAAAATTTCTCTTTGGCCTAATATGGAACTCACGTGTTCCAGACTCCCAGTAATAATCCAAAGCCAGCGTATCGGAGAACACGATTTACTATTAGCGCTACTAAGCTTGCGACAAAACAAGGGCATGTCCTACGTTGGTTTCACTTCTCACGGCGACGAGGAGTCAGGGATGACGCCTGAGTTGTCGCCAATGGTGGCTCTCAGTGCAGCGTCCTCCAGCTCCTCGCAGTCAAGTGAATTAGCTGCAGCTTCGCCATGAGCGGCGTGCGACGAACCAGGGGCTTCGTGAGGCGTACGATCTTCCAGCACCTCCAGTAATTTGGCTTCCTGTGCAGAAGTATCAAGCAGAGGTTCGTCGGGGGCAAAGTTATCCAGCACCCAACGGTTGAACTCAGAATCATCCATCACCCAGTTGCCGTCGGTGGCTTCCAGGGCAGCAACCGCAGCAGCATCGGGCATATCATCCAGTGGAGCATCTTGCAGGAGAGCGTGGAACTCAGCACCGTCTTCCACAGCAGCATCAAGCATAAGATCGTTGGGGGCAAAGGTATCTGGCACATCGACTGGGTCAGCTTGCACTTGCACGAGAGCGTCCAACAGAGCATCATCCATCTTCCAGTTGTTCCGGTCCTCGGCTTCCAGGGCAGCAGCATCAAGAACATGATCACCAAGGGTAAAGGCAGCCGGGGCAAAGGTATCTGGCACATCCACTGGGTCAGCTTGCACTTGCACGAGAGCGTTCATCAGAGCATCATCCATCTTCCAGTTGTTCTCCTCGGCTTCCAGGGCAGCAGCATCAAGCACAGGATCGCCAAGGGTAAAGGCAGCCGGCACATCCACTACGGCAGCTTCCTGTGGAGCCTGGGGCTCAGCCTGTCTGGCTTTCAAACAGCATAAGTACAGTTTCCGGTCGATAGTATGTGTCGTGTCTACGCTTGCGCTTACGGCCTTCTTCTTCCAATGACATCTGCATATGCTTCTCGTACATATCCACATACCCTCCGTGCCTTCGGATCTGAATTTCATCGTGCTGGTGTTACGCGAGTTTGTAGTTGATGTGCTAGTACTAGGCTGGGTAGTACTCGCCTCATGCTCTCTGCCTGCATCCGTAGTGTGTCAATCTCTGCAGCTGCTGATAAAGCCTCAAACACACAGGTTAGTTCCTCTCCCTGGTCTCTGATGGTCATTGGTATTATGCTGCGACCCCCAATCTGAAACCTCACCAACGAAAACTCCCAATTTCCATTGGGCATCTCCTCCAATCTCCATGTGTCACCCTCCAATTTATAAGGCATCCTGCATTTATTTGCAAAATTCACATCGGTTAGTGTTGAAGTGCCATAACATATTTAATATCTGCTCTCTGTATCATGTTGGCCACATCAGTTACTGAAAACCCCGTTGTATCCTTCCAAATGCATGCATATAGGAGTAATACACACATTTTATAGGCCAGAAGCACTGAAGGATAAAAAAAATACTAGCACTGATATACTTACAGTGTCCAATCAAATTGACTAGTGCGTGCACGTAGTGCTACTAAGAAATTCTGGCTGTGCCTGTTAATGTTCAAACCAAGATCATGCACATATGCTTTTAAAAAAAGAACCTTCCCACACGCTAGTGCTTGAAAGTTGCGGTTATTCAGATCTGACCATCAAATTAGGTAGAATATAATTACCATAAGTGCAGTTCATGAATGGAGCTACATTATGTCACGAGGCACAATCTCATTATGAGTTAGGAAGAAACTGCAATAGATATTCATGGTATATGCCACTTTCAAGGTGACTGAAAAACATGTGTAAACTATATATGTTCGAAAGGTTCAGAGATAACTAATTTAGAGCATCTCTAGCATCATGTGGAAAACTGGATGTCTATATCTCCTTATCCATGGTTGTCTAAACAAATTCTCTTTTAAACGCTCTCAGTTTTCCAGCAGATTGTGCATATCCACGATGTCTATATTCTCCCTCATATATTTTAATACTCCCTCTGACCCATCTTATTTGACTTAGATTATCTAGATACGAATGTATCTAGTCAAGTTTTAGTGCTAGATACACCCGTATCTAGACAAATTTGAGTCAACTAATATGGGTCGGTGGGAGTAATATTTTATAACTGCCAATTCAACATCTCTATGTTCAACTTGTTGTGAGCCACCAAATGTCAACAAGTAGAGATGCTTTGGCCTTCATCCATATGCAAATAATGGTCATAAAAAATCAGAAATAATCAACACAGACACCACATAGTTGGCCAGCCAGGGAGTAGTGGCACGGAAGGTGGCTCTGAATTTTGTTGGCATTTGATTTGGAAGGCCCCTTGCCCTCTCAAAACTCAGCAGTTTCTTTGGAGGCTAGCCCACAACAGTTTACCAGTCCGAAAGAATATAGAGAGACGAGGTATGGAGACTGATCCTGTTTGCCCAGTATGTCGGAGGTTGGATGAGGACGGGGCTCATATTTTCCTAAAATGCAAACTGGTTAAACGGCTATGGAATGAACTGGGTCTGGAGGATATACGTTTGCAACAGGTGGATAGCACGTCGCCAAAGGACCTGATCGATTGTTTACTGTCCGCCCCTATCGAAGAGAAGAAACTACTTGGGATGTCCTTACTTTGGAACTGGTGGTCGACGCGGAATAAGGTGAATGCAGAGGGTCATAGTATCAAGCTAGACGCTGTCGCGTGCCAGATTCGCAAATCTGCAAGGGGGTTTAAGGATTTCTTTGTGAAGGAGGACAAGCAGATAGCAAAGCCAGTGCAACAACCAACAATGGCACCCCCCAGAAAGGTGATTGGCTAAAAATTAATATCGATGGAAGTTTTAACCAGCAAGACAATTCTGGAGGTTGGGGTTTCATTATCAGAGTGCTGAGGGTGACGTGATCGGTTCCGGAGCTGGAAAACTAAGTCATCTGCAGGATCCACTGCAAGCCGAAGCCGAAGCATGAATGCGCCCCAAGCCGTATGGCCGGGCCATGCTCCTACCTTCGTCCATGATTTGGTTTCCAGCGATTTGGCTTGGAACGTCTGGTTAGTGGAATGAATGAATTCCAGTTTCAAAAAAAAAAAAAATACATATACTGGATATGATCGATACTACAGCAGAGCAGAAACACTGCTCCTCCCATCTCTTCTCTTTTCTCTGTCTGTCTCTATCGAAATTCAGTAGGCACCAAGTTTTTGGTTACCGGTCAGGAAATCCGGTTACCGGTCGGTAACCGGACTTCCCGAGCACCCCCGGGAAATGATCCTACCGAACAAAATATCCTGGCTGTTTCTGAAATTTTTGAATTTAAACGCTGATATATTGCCAAATAATGCGCTGGATAGTATTGTTTAGTAAAGAGATACTTGGTCCAGTGGTAATGGCGTTGGTCTGCAAGCTTCAGGTGCACGGTTCGATTCCCACGTCTGTAACAGCGGGCTATCTCACTGACGTGAGACCACCCCAGCAGCAGGCTTCTCGATGGGACAAAGTGTTAAAAACTTCACTAAACATAGCGAGGAATATTTGAATTCAAAGTTCGTTTGAAAATTTTCCATTCGGTAACCAAAATCTTGGTAGGCACAGCACACGACTATGCAAATTTCTGAAAATAACAGCGCCCACTTCCTCTTCTACCCACGCGACGCCCCACCCAAAGCTCCCTCTCCGGCCACCCCGTCGACCCCGAGCCCCGCCCCCTTCCCCTGCTTCGCGGGCACGCGGCCCCTCCTCTGATGCTTATTAGGTGAGCGCTGTCCCTTTCTCTGCTATCGATAGGCGGGCGGCAGCCAAACTCGACGGCCCGTTCGCCCAACTCCTCCCATGAACTGGAAATCGAAAAAATGGCAGCGGCACGGCCGAATCCGGCTAGAAGCGGCGTGGCAAACAGTACCAAGCGGCACAAAATGGATGGGAACTCTTCGGTGTCAAGTGCTTATGGATTGGCGGCATCCTTCGAGGATGACAATGAATTTCCTAGGTTGGAACTGTCGGGGAGCGGGGAATAAACTGACAGTTCGTGATCTTGTGAGCTTGTGTAAATTCCATAAAGCAAGCTTAGTTTTCCTCTGTGAGACAAGGCAGAAAATAGATAAAATGCGGAGATTGTGGAATAGATAGGGTTGAAAGGGTTTACGGGTTTCGATAGTGATGGTCTAAGTGGAGGCCTTGCTCTTTTCTGGAGTGAAAATATTCTGGTGGAGGTTCAGGAGGTGACTGCACGTTACATTGATGTTCTTGTGAGTTTTTCACACGAGGAACCGTAATGGAGGCTTACTTACGGTGAGCCATGTACTGAAAACTGGTATCATATGTGGAGGCAACTACAGGACCTAAAAGCTAGGTCTGACCTTCCATGGTGTGTTCTAAGTGATTTCAATGAAGCCCTTTGGCAGTTTGAACATTTCTATGACACTTTGGAGGTCTGTGAGCTAATCGATCTGGGTTTCTCGGGCACGTCGTTACATACGATAATAAAAGGAGTGGGAGGGCTAATGTCAAGGTGCGACTAGACAGGGTGGTTGCATGCAATGGTTAGCGTGATCTGTTTGCAGAATCAGTGGTGGAGCACTTGGTTTCCTCGTGCTCTAACCATTCATCGATTGTCTTAAAATTCTTGCAAGAGGATGTGGTGCGGCACAGGCCGGCATGCCACCACTATGATATCATGTGGGAGAGGGATGATAGTATTCCGGAGCACATTACCAATGCATGGGTTGAAGCTGGGCCGGCTTTCTTTAGGCGACATTCGCCTAGGGCTCAGAAAGGTCATGGGACATTTGCAAGCTTGGAGTAAATCCACCTTTGGCTCTCTTGCTAAAGAAGTTGAGAAATCTCGCACACGCCTTGAGGATCTTATGGCGATGAATGCAGATATTCAGGAGATACGGGAAGTTTCGGACAAGATGAATGAGATGCTCTATCAAGAGGAGATGACGTGGCTCCAAAGATCACGCATAAACTGGTTGCGGGAGGGAAATCATAATACAATGTATTTTCATAGAAATGCGGCGTGCTAGAAGGAATAAAATAAAGGGTTTGGAAGACGCGGATGGTATTTGGCATTCGAATGCGGGGGGATGAGGACATTGGCTACGTACTATTTTCAGAACATATTTGCTGCGTATTCAAATCTAATACCAAGCTCGGTAGTTGATTTATTTGAGAGGAAGGTTACTGATGAAATGAATGAGAAATTAAGTGCGGAGTTCTCTCATAGGGAAATTGGTGATGCTCTTTTCCAGATTGGTCCTATTAACTCACCGGGCCCCGATGGTTTTCGGGCTAGATTCTTTCAGCAGAATTTGGGGTGCTATAAGAGGAGATTATTGTTGTTTTTCATTTCAGGGGTTATGCCTGAGGGTGTTAATGATACTTCTTTGGTCCAGATACCAAAGGTTGATAACCCAAGGAGAATGTTAGACTTTAGTCGTATAAGCCTATGTAGTGTTATCTACAAGGTGGTATCGAAGTGTCTGGTAAAACGACTAAGGCCTATACTAGGTGATGTCATATCTGAAGAGTAGAGTGCCTTCATTCCAGGCAGGCTTAATAGTGACAATGCATTATTGGCTTTTGAATGTATGCATCATATTCATAGTGAGAAGAATCCGAATAGCAGTTTCTATGATTATAAAATTGGACCTCTCAAAGGCGTACGATCGAGTGGATTGGGGTTTCTTGAGGCAGATGATGGAAATTTTGGGCTTCGCTCACCGGCTGGTGGAATGGATGATAATGACTTGTGTCACCACGATGAGATATTCTGTGAAATTTAATGGAGCCCTCTTAGATTCGTTTATACCATCACGAGGGCTACGACAAGGTGATCCTTCATCTCCCTTTTTTGCCTCTCTATTGCTGATGGTCTATCTTCTCTTCTCGGAAGGAGTGTGCAGCTGAATTTGGTGGAGCCGGTACGGGTGTTCCCTAGTGAAAGGGCATGTATGCCCCCATCTGTGGTTTTGGTAATTAATGACAATCCCTATGGACTAATGTGCAAATTGAGTCTCAGTTGTAGGTTTGTCCATTGGCATCGCTTGGACCATGTGTTGGTTTCAAGGATTAAAAATAAGAAGAATCGTCCAAGGGCTTTGTGCCTATTGGAATCAAGTAGAAGAATAAGATCAAATATGTCTTGAAGAAGAAGAAGAAGATGGAGTTCCTCATGGCTTTCTTCAAGACATCATCATCAAGATTTGATGTGCAAGCTCATGGTGCGCCATCTCTAGAATATATCATGCTTGGAGCTTGCCATCCTCGGCGTTCTTGGAGTGATGAAGACAAGTCCGAAGAAGAGGCTTCCCCATGGAGTATGGGGGAGCATGTCTCAAGACTTCATCAAGCAAGTGCAATCAAGAAAGGTGTTCCATCTTGAAGGTGACAAGATCGTCTACATCAAGCTCAAGTGGGATGCTCAAGGCAAAGGTATGATCTTGATAGGGTTTCTATTTTACCGATCTCTTGTAGTGTTGGGAGACCGGGTTTAGGATAGATAGCCGTACTATCAAGATGGGCTCTCGAGTGGGTGACTCGTTCATATGTTTCAGAGAGAGCTCAAACATTTGCATACATAAGCATCATCTTTCTTGGTTGATTGTTTGGTTCTTGTCCATGTGAGGATCTAGAGCTTGTTATTCATAACAAGCTCTAATTCATCAAAAACGGATTCCCCTTGCATACCTTATTGCGTTTTTGATCTTGCGGATTTTCCGGCTCCACACCTTGGGAGGTATCTCACATATATATTCATGGTATTTTCTCCCTTGGTGATATCCAATATTTCGAACAAAATTTTCTGGCTCCACACCTTGCGGGTTTTTGTTGGATTCTACGCGTCGTTATCTTTTCAACAAAATTGGTTTTGTCTCGTTTGGAGTTCGGATGCAAAAGTTGTGGCATTTCTGGTTCTGAAGTTTCTCTGACCGGAAGTACCGGCCAGACGCCGGAAGTTGGGAGCCTCCAATTGAGTTGTGAAGATTGCCCCAATCTTGTACGGGTTCGGTGATCGCCCTCAAGTGTCCCATAGTGGAACGTGAGTAGGCCTTTGTGGCGAGCTCACGGGAGAATAGGGTGAGCCTTTTGTGGCGTCGGTAGGTTGCGTGCCTTCGCATCTTGGGGTGAGGCCTTGTGTGGCGTTAGGTGAGCATCGAGCCACCACACCTCGAGGTGAGCCACTTGTGGCGTTCGAAGTACATTGCGCCCTCGCACCTCTCCAATAGAGACGTAGCTTCTTTGAAAGTGAACTCCGGGAAACAAATCATCGTCTCCGCGTCCATTGGTTATCTCTCAACCGAGCCCTTTACTTATGCAATTTACATTGTGATAGCCATCGTGCTTGAAGTACTATATCTTGCTATCACCTTGTTGCTTGTCTTGCTTAGCATAGGTTGTTGGTGCACTTAGTCAAACTAGTGGATATAGGTTTTGGCTTGATAAATTAAACGTTAAGTTTTATTCCGCATTTATTAGAGCCTAAACCGTAATAATTTTAAATCGCCTATTCACCCCCCCCCCTCTAGGCGACGTCCATTTTCCTTTCACCTAGAAGCTCCTGGAGTTTCCCACTTGTTGTTTGCCGACGATACGCTCTTATTATTTTGTGCACAGCAAGATCAGGCTTCTAGCATTATAGATACTATCAATACATATGCTTTAGCTACAAGGCAATTGATAAATTATGACAAATGCACTATCCCTTTTGGGGAGAGTTTCCCTAATGCTACAAAGGACCTTGTGAAAGGAATCCTTCATGTGCAAGTGGATGGTACGCAGGAGAAGTATTTGGGCCTTCCTACACACCAGATGGTCGTATGCATAAAGGAAGGTTTAAAAACCTGGAGGAGAAATTGACCAAGAGACATATGTGTGATCGGTATCCATCCCAGGGTGGCAAGGAGATTGTAATTAAAGTAATTTCCTAATCAATACCAACATTTTTATGCGGTTTTTAAGCTCCCAATATCTGTGTGTGACGATCTTACAAGGATTGTGAGGAACTACTAGTGGGGTGCGAGTGAGGGGGAAAAGGAACACACACTCGAAGGCTTGGATCATTTGCCGAAACCTAAAGCAAGAGGGGGTTCCGTGACTATAGGTCTTTAACCAAGCCCTCTTGGCTCGGTAGGCATGGAGACTTCTATCTAAACCTGACAACTTATGCGCTCGTGTTCTCAAAGCAAAATACTATCCCTTGGATCAGCTACAAGATATGTTGTTTACAGGGAATGTCTCTTCAACTTGGCAGGCTATCCAATATGGGCTAGAGCTCTTGAATAAAGGGCTTATCTGGAGGATCAACAATGGGAACCGTGTGAGGATGTGGAGAGATCTGTGGATCCCAAGGCAAGATTCTTGTAGACCTATCTTGTGGCAAGGGGACTATCATGTACGGCCTCATTGCTAGGAAACTAGCTATAGATAGAAACACTTTTTGTGGCACATATAGAAGTGCATGCTCCACAGAATTATTTCTATGGTGCATAAAAATGCATGCACCACAAAAATATGTCAATTCTATGGCGCACGCAACCCATATGCTTAAATATGACCCTGACTTTATCAATGATGGATTTAACTTCTATCGATTTTCTCTCCACTATCTCCGTGTATAATAGTCGAGTCAGGAGGGTAGACGTCATATTCTGATGATCTTGAAGGACATTAGGAAGCAGACATGTGTGCAACAATAAGTCGCTCACCTTCCAGTTTGTGTCATACTTAGGGCAATGGTCACGCACCCTAGCAAGACAACCGACTTTCTCGCATTTCATTGTTAAAAATCTTTGAGATTACACGTCAGTTCTGAAAACCCTTTGCGTGGACATTGCTCACGCTACGATTGCTTCCCACAGATGTTTCTAGCTCGGATATCAGGCACCATTGGCGATGGTGTTCATGTGATACTTCTAGGCAGAATCATGTCCATCGTTCACAATCATTTCTATTGAGAAGTCGCTGGTTCATGACGTAGGAATCGTTACCTCATCTTCTTCATCCGACTCATCGGAATCATCAGCTATATCACTATCGGGGTCTCCTCTTCTATTTGATTTTGCATGCTACCATTTCTCTCGTCTGAATCAGCCTCTCGACTAAAAGGGTGTCCTCCTGTCGCCTAGCCTTATCCACCCTCGCCTTCAGGCGGGCTGACCTCCTTTGGCATGGGAAGCACTAAGGCGACAAGGTTAACTCCCTCGCTTTCGCAACATTTTAACTAGCCCACCACTTAGAGTTCTGATCCATCATATAAAAGGAAATGTTTGTACTTGACTTTGTCCACAATGCATGTACACCGACGATGTATGTCTCAGGAAGCCCTAAACTTCCTGCCAACCAGCCGTTCAACTGACTAAGGGTCCATGTTTCAGGGCCGCCAAATCAATCTACACGAACTGAAACTCACTCTGATCATGTCCCTGCTCATTTGTTCTGACAGTACCATTATCGTAGTTAAAATTAAACTTTACCATATCTGACTTATTTGCTGAAAAAAAAATACTTGTCAAATTCCAAGCAGCAATATTCGTATAGCTAACTAATCTGTTGGACCAATATTCGTCCATCTCTAAATAATACTAGCCGACTAACTACATAAATAATACTGTTGAAGATAGAGAGAAGAGAGAATGGGGAAGGGGGAGAAGAGAGAGAGGAGTGGGGCGGCCGATACGATATTTCTCTAGCCTAGGCCTTATCAGCGTGGGAGTGGCCGACCAGCCTATTGGCTTTGGCGTGGCCAACGACGGCCCCCGTCGGATCTGGTGTGAGTGACCGCCTCTATCGGCCTGATGTCCGTCCAATGGGGCCCGTGACAAACAAAAGTTGGTCGGGCCATGACCGACCAACATCTTGTCAGCGTTGACTAGACCAAATGGTTTTTGTCGGCTTTGGCATGGGCGACGAGGCCCACTCCATTTCACCTAGGCCGAGGCATGCCTATATTCCGAAATTCCTCATTTCGTGTATTATTTTTCAAATTTCCATAAAAAGTGTATTATTTTTAAAAATATATTTTGGTAGTCGCTGAAAGCCCACTTCCATTTCACATGAAGCTTGAGGTTGGCATTGACACTTCCCCAGTAAGTAAAAGTATTGCTCGTGGCAAAATCATATTTTTATGATTCGACGGTATTTTATGCTTTTTTTTCTTCGAAATGAGGGATAAACACCCCGGCCTCTGCATGGATGCACACAACCTGCTTTATTACTAAGTGTGTCTATCTCGTTATTACAAAATCACGGGTCGCTTAAAGTCTCCATGTGTACAGAAAAATGACAAGCAAACAGAGATTAAACATTATGCAATCTACTAATATGCCGCCAAGCAGCCCGGTTGTAGATATCCTGATCAACCACCAGGAGCCGGCTGCCACCGGTAGCCATAGGTTCTCGCTGCTCCATAGGTAGTAGAACCGACCATTGCTGAATCCAATACACAACCATACGTATAACCTGCAAAAAATAGTTCCTCCAACCTTGTTAAAAATAAAGTTATTTCTACAATTCCAAATATACCAACATAAAGCTAAAACTCAATCTGAATTCTAGCCTTAAAGATTTTATTAATACCATTCAACCAGTTCCTAAACATATTGGTAACATTAGCTGGTGGTGGGATATTAAAAGCGAAATGGATAACATGTCAAACCATTTGCGCAAAAGAACAGGAAATAATAAATATTGATTGGCTTCCTCTGAATCACAAAAACAACATTTTTTACTCCTCGTCTATTTTCTTTTAGCAAGGTTATCTTTTGTTAATAATACTTTTCTATTTAGGAACCACACGAATATCTTTATCTTTAGAGGAATCTTTAATTTCCAAAGGTATTTTCTAGAAAAATCCTGCTAATCATTTATCAGGTCTGCATACATAGATTTAACCGAGAAAACACCCGATGGTGTGAGCTTCCAAATAAATCTACCGGGTTTGTCATTAAGGTTTATATCCATCAGTCTTTGGCATAAATAAATCCATGATGTCCAATTATTACCAGTTAAAGTTCTTCTGAAACTAATATTGACTGGAACATGAGCTAAAACATCAGCAACTAAAATATTTTTTTGATGCACAATGTGATGGGTTCGTAGCATGGAAAACAAAAAATTTCTACCGCAAGAACGAACAAAACCCAGATCTAATCTAGATAAAAGCCAAGATCTAATCTATTAGACATGTGCAACGAGATAGATATGTACTAAGTCTCGTAGATCCAGAAGCGTTACGAGATTAGATCTCGTGGTTGACGTAGTCGATCACTTGCCGATCTCAAGATCGTGTGGACGATCCTTCCGGCACCGCGTTCCTGCAGCGCTTTCGCAGTCGGTCACACGTGCGGAGTCGAAGCAGACCTTCCTCTCCTCGTTCCAGCAAGCAGCGGAGGTAGTAGATCTTCTCCACGGAATCCCAGCAGCACGACGGCGTGGTGGTGGTGGTGGTGGAGTAGAGAATTCTGCAGGGCTTCGCCTATGCCTGTGCAGAAGAAAGGAGGAGGAGAGAGGCGGCGGAGATTTGGAGTTATGGAGGAGGGCTTGGAGATGGCGCCCCCACCCCTCTATTTAAAGGGGGAGGCGCCATGGGAGGGGGAGTCCTAGTAGGACTCCCCTCCCTCCTATGGCCGGCGGATTGGGGAGGGGGGAGGAGTCCTCCTCCCCCACGACTCCTTGTCTTGACCCACCAGGACTCCTTGATCCCTTTCTTGGTTTTCAAGCAAACTCCAAGAAATCTTCTAGAACCTTTTGGAACATTCCGAAACCTTCTAGAATCCTCATACAAATACTCTGGAACATTTCCTAACTCAGAAAATGATCCCCAATATATGAATCTTATTTTCCGGACAATTCCGGATCTCCTCGTGATGTCCTGGATCCAATCCGAGACTCCGAACATCATTCGGTCTCCAACGCACATTCCATATCTACTTG
Source organism: Avena eriantha (assembly GCA_910589775.1). Taxonomy (NCBI): domain Eukaryota; kingdom Viridiplantae; phylum Streptophyta; class Magnoliopsida; order Poales; family Poaceae; genus Avena; species Avena eriantha. The sequence goes on along the minus strand of OU342741.1, from coordinate 15,462,546 downwards.
AAACAACTTCGAACCTTAAGTGTGTCACCCTACGGTTCGTGAATATGTAGACATGACAGAGACACATCTTCTATCAATAACCATCAGCGGGACCTGGAGATCCATAATGGCTCCCACATACTCAACGATGACTTCGTGATCGATTGAACCATTTACATACGAAACCAATTCCCTTTGTCACGCGATACTATACTTATCCAAGGTTTGATCGTCGGTATCTCCATACCTAGTTCTACCTCGTTACTGATAAGTACTCTTTACTCGTTCCGTGATATGTCATCCCTTGTGACCCAGTCACATGCTTGCAAGCTAACTAGATGACATTCCACCGAGAGGGCCCAGAGCATATCTATCCGTCATATGGATGGACAAATCCCAATCTTGGTCCATGCTCTTCAACACATACTTTCAGAATACCCAATGACACCTTTATGACCACCCAGTTACGAAGCGGTGTTTGATGTCATTAAAGTACCCATCCGGTGATGGTGATTAACACAACCTCATGGTCGAAGGATTAGGTTACTATGCATTTAAAAGCTTATAGCAATACGAACTTAATGACTTGATCTTATGCTACGCTTACTATGGGTGTGTGTCCATCACATCATTCTCCTAATGATATAACCTTGTTATTAATCACATCCTAATGTCCATGATCAGGAAACCATGATCATCAATTAATCAACAAGCTAGTTCAACAAGATGCTTACTAGGGACTCTCTTGTGTTTACAAAACACACATGTATTAGTGTTTCCTAATAATACAATTATAGCATGGGATGTAAACATTCATCATAAACACAAAGATATAATAATAACCACTTTTATTATTGCCTCTTGGGCATATCTCCAACAGTCTCCCACTTGCACTAGAGTCAATAATCTAGATTACATGGTAATATACCGAACACCCATGGCGTTCTGGTGTTGGTCATGCTTTGCCCTAGGGAGAGGTTTAGTCAACGGATCTGCCACATTCAGATCAGTGTGTACTTTGCAAATCTTTATGTCACCATCTCGGACATACTCGCGAATAGCGTGGAAACGTAGCTTGATGTGCTTCAGCTTGCTATGTGACCTTGGCTCCTGTGCATTAGCTATGGCACCTGTGTTGTCACAGTAGATGGCCATCGGGTCCAACGCACTGGGAACCACGCCAAGTTCAGTAATGAATTCCTTCATCCATACGGCTTCTTGTGCAGCCTCCGAAGTAGCTATGTATTCCGATTCAGTTGAAGATTTCGCCACAACGCTTTGCTTTGCACTCCTCCAGCTCACTGCAGCACCATTCAAAATAAATACGTATCCCGACTATGACCTTGAGTCATCCGGATCGGTGTTCCAACTAGCATCGGTGTAACCGTTTACAATAAGTTGTTCATCACCTCCATAAGAAAGAACCATATGCTTAGTCCTATTTAGGTACTTTAGGATATTCTTGACCGCTATCCAGTGCTCCATTCCAGGATTACTTTGATATCTGCTACTCAAACTAACAGCATGTGCTATATCCGGTCTTGTACACAGCATGACATACATGATAGAACCTATGGCCGAGGCATAGGGAATATTATTCATTTTCACTCTATCTTCTGCCGTAGCTGGACTTTGAGTCTTACTCAAGGTCTTACCTGACAACATGGGCACGAATCCTTTCTTGCTCTCTTCCATTCTAAATTTCTTTAGAACTTTGTCTAAGTATGTACTTTGTGAAAGCGCTATTAGGCGTCTTGATCTATCTCTATAAATCTTGATGCCTAGAATATATGCCGCTTCGCCAAGATCCTTCATTGAAAAACTATTATTCAAATAGGTTTTGACGCTATTAAGAAGTTCTATATCATTCCCAATCAACAATATGTCATCTACATATAGTACTAGGAATGCTACAGAGCTCCCACTCACTTTCTTGTAAATACAAGCTTCTCCATAAGTTTGTATAAACCCAAAGTTTTTGATTACTTTATCAAAACGTTGATTCCAACTCTGGGATGCTTGCTTCAGTCCATAAATGGAGCGCTGAAGTTTGCATACCTTGTCAGCATCTTTAGGATCGACAAAACCCTTGGGTTGTACCATATACAACTCTTCCTCAATGTCACCATTAAGGAACACCGTTTTGACATCCATCTGCCAAATCTCATAATCGAAATGTGCAGCAATTGCTAACAAAATCCTCACAGACTTTAGCTTCGCTACTGGTGAGAATGTCTCATCATAGTCAACTCCTTGAATTTGTCGGAACCCTTTCGCGACAAGTCGAGCTTTATAGACGGTAACATTACCATCAGCATCTGTTTTTCTCTTGAAAATCTATTTGTTCTCGACAGCCTTACGGCCATCCGGCAAGTCCACCAAAGTCCATACTTGGTTTTCGTACATGGATCCCATTTCGGATTTCATGGCTTCGAGCCATTTGTCGGAATCTGGGCTCACCATAGCTTCTTCATACGTCACAGGGTCATCAGCGTTGTCCACCAACATGACGTTCAAGGCAGAGTCATACCAATCAGGAGTGGTACGAACCCTCGTTGACCTGCGAGGTTCAGTAGTAACTTCGTTTGAAGTTTCATGATCATTATCATTAGCTTCCTCTCCAATTGGTGCAGGCGGCACAAAAACATCTTCCGGTGCTGTGCTACTCTCAAATCCGAGAGAAGGTTCGATAACCTCATCGAGTTCTACTTTCCTTCCAGTCACTTCCTTTGAGAGAAACTCCTTCTCAAGAAAGGATCCATTCTTGGCAACGAAAACTTTGCCTTCGGATCTATGATAGAAGGTATACCCAATCGTTTCTTTAGGGTATCCTATGAAGACGCATTTCTCCGCTTTGGGTTCTAGCTTATCAGGTTGTAACTTCTTAACATATGCTTCGCAACCCCAAACTTTAAGGAACGACAACTTAGGTGTCTTACCAAACCACAATTCGTACGGTGTCGTTTCAACGGATTTAGATGGTGCCCTATTTAAAGTGAATGCGGCTGTCTCTAATGCATAGCCCCAAAATGATAACGGTAAATCTGTAAGAGACATCATAGACCGAACCATATCTAAGAGAGTTCGATTACGACGTTCGGACACACCATTACGCTGTGGTGTTCCCGGCGGTGTCAACTGTGAAAGTATTCCACATTTCTTTAAATGCATGCCAAACTCATAACTCAGATATTCACCCCCGCGATCAGAACGCAGAAACTTAATCTTCTTGTTACGATGATTCTCCACTTCACTTTGAAATTCCTTAAACTTCTCGAAAGTTTCGGACTTATGTTTCATGAAGTAGAGATACCCATATCTACTCAAGTCATCCGTGAAAGTGAGAACATAACGATATCCACCACGCGATGCTACACTCATTGGACCGCACACATCGGTATGTATTATTTCCAATAAGCCTGTAGCTCGCTCCATTGTACCAGAGAATGGAGTCTTAGTCATTTTTCCCATTAGACATGCTTCGCATCTTTCAAGTGATTCAAAATCAAGTGATTCAAGAAGTCCATCTGAATGGAGTTTCTTCATACGCTTCACTCCAATGTGACCAAGACGACAGTGCCACATGTATGTAGAATTATCATTAAATTTTATTCATTTAGCATCTATGTTGTGAACATGTGTATCACTACTATCGAGATTCAATAAGAATAAACCATTCATCTCAGGTGCATTACCATAAAAGATATTACTCATATAAATCGAACAACCTTTATTCTCGGACTTAAAAGAGTAACCGTCTCGCAGTAAACAAGATCCAGATATAATGTTCATGCTTAACGCAGGCACCAAATAACAATTATTTAATTTTAAAACTAATCCCGAAGGTAGATGTAGAGGGAGCGTGCCGACGGCGATCACATCAACCTTGGAGCCATTTCCAACGCGCATCGTCACCTCGTCTCTCGCCAGTCTTCATTTATTCCGCAGCTCCTGTTTCGAGTTACAAATATGAGCAACCGAACCAGTATCAAATACCCAGGCACTACTACGATTACTAGTAAGATACACATCAATAACATATATATCAAATATACCTTTCTTCTTGATGTTGTCGTTCTTCAGATCCGCCAGGTACTTGGGGCAGTTACGCTTCCAGTGACCAGCACCCTTGCAGTAGAAGCACTCAGTTTCAGGCTTGGGACCAGCCTTGGGATTCTTTGCAGGTGCGGCAGCTTACTTGCCGTCCTTCTTGAAGTTCCCTTGTTCTTAGGCTTGCCCTGTCTCTTGAAATTGGTGGTCTTATTGACCATCAACACTTGGTGCTCCTTCTTGATCTCCACTTTAGCAGTTTTTAGCATGGACGATAGTTCAGGCAACGTCTTGTTCATGCAGTGCATATTGTAGTTCATCACAAAGTTCTTGTAACTTGGTGGCAGTGATTGGAGGAGATGGTGAATCCCCAACTCATTAGGAATCGATATTCCCAACTCTTGGAGCTTGTTTGCGTACCCAGACATGGTGAGCACGTGCTCGCTAACGGAGCTTCCCTCTTCCATCTTACAGTTAAAGAACTTTTTGGAGGCCTCATAGCTCTCCATGGCCGCGTGAGTCTCAAAAATTAGCCTGAGCTCCTTAATGATCTCGAATGGGTCGTGGTGCTCAAAACGCTTTTGGAGCTCCGCTTCTAAACCGTACAGGATGGCACACTGAACTGTGGAGTAATGATTTTTCCGAGTGGCGTAAACATTTTTTACGTCATCGGTGGCATCATCTGCAGGTGGGTCACCCAGTGGTGCTTCGAGCACATAGGTCAACTGACCAGCCCTGAGGACGATCTTCAGTCCACGGAACCAGTCCGTGAAATTGCTTCCATTGTTCTTAAGCTTTTCTTTCTCTAGGAACGCATTGAAATTGATGGAGGGGGTCGCCATAATCTACAACAAATTTGCAAGTAGTTTAGACTAAGTTTATGATGAACTGAGTTCAAATTTAATACTTAACTTAACTAGGTGAACTCCCACTCAAAACAACATCCCTCACATTGTCTTAGTGATTACACGAACCAAGTCCACTACACCAAGTCCGATCTTCACGAGAGAAGATGTAGTTTCATCGGTGAACAATCTTCATGTTCATCATATCATTTATATGACTCATGCTCTACCTTTCGGTATTCCGTGTTCCGAGACCATGTATGTACATGCTAGGCTCGTCAAGATAACCTTAGTTTCCGCATGTGCAAATCTGGCTTGCACCCGTTGTATGCACACGTAGAATCTATCACATCCGATCATCACGAGATGCTTCGAAACGACGAGTCTTAACAACGGTGCCAACTAAGGGTGAACACTTTATTACTTGATATTTTGTGAGAGGGATCATCTTATAATGCTACCGTCGCGATCTAAGCAATACAAGATGCATAAAGGATTAACATCACAGGCAATTCATAATTAGTGTGATATGATATGTCCCTTTCTTCTTGTGCCTTTAATCTCCATCTCCAAAGCACGAACATGATCTCCATCATCACCAGCATTGCGTCAAGGTCAGTAGCGCGGCTTCATGGTTGTCCATCATCACTAGCAACTATTACAACTACTTGGAATAAAGCTATTACAAGATGAATAGACACTCAGGTCTTAACAGAATTAAAGACAACCATTAGGCTCCTGCCGGTTGCCATATTACAACAAGGATCATTGCATACATCAAATATAATCACAATCACATGATGGCCATATCACATCACAAAACCCCTGCAAAAACAAGTTAGACGCCTCTAATTTTCTTTGCATATTTTACGTGGCTTGGGGCTTTCGAACAATAACAGATCTTACCTACGAAACTGAACCACAACGTTGATACAAGTGCTATCGAGTGCAAAGTGTAAGGAGGAGGAGAAAGTCTCATGTGCTATGATATGTAAGGTTAGCCCGAGCCGCTTCATCCCACCATGCCGCAAGATGCAAAGTACACAAAGCAAAAGACGGCACGAGCACCAACGCTCACAACACCATTGTGTTCTACTCGTGCAACAGATCTATGCATAGACACGGCTCTGATACCAATGATGGGTCCGTAGCATGGAAAACAAAAAATTTCTACCGCAAGAACGAACAAAACCCAGATCTAATCTAGATAAAAGCCAAGATCTAATCTATTAGACATGTGCAACGAGATAGATATGTACTAACCCTCGTAGATCCGGAAGCGTTACGAGATTAGATCTCGTGGTTGACGTAGTCGATCACTTGCCGATCTCAAGATCGTGTGGACGATCCTTCCGGCGCCGCGTTCCGGCAGCGCTTCCGCAGTCGGTCACACGTGTGGAGTCGAAGCAGACCATCCTCTCCTCGTTCCAGCGAGCAGCGGAGGTAGTAGATCTTCTCCACGGAATCCCAGCAGCACGACGGCGTGGTGGTGGTGGTGGAGTAGAGAATTCTGCAGGGCTTCGCCTATGCCTATGCAGAAGAAAGGAGGAGGAGAGAGGCAGCGGAGATTTGGAGTTATGGAGGAGGGCTTGGAGGTGGCGCCCCCACCCCTCTATTTAAAGGGGGGAGGCGCCATGGGAGGGGGGAGTCCTAGTAGGACTCCTCTCCCTCCTATGGCCGGCGGATTGGGGAGGGGGGAGGAGTCCTCCTCCCCCACGACTCCTTGTCTTGACCCACCAGGACTCCTTGATCCCTTTCTTGGTTTTCAAGCAAACTCCAAGAAATCTTCCAGAACCTTCTGGAACATTCCGAAACCTTCTAGAATCCTCATACAAATACTCCGGAACATTTCCTAACTCAGAAAATGATCCCCAATATATGAATCTTATTCTCCGGACAATTCCGGGTCTCCTCGTGATATCCTGGATCCAATCCGAGACTCCGAACATCATTCGGTCTCCAATGCACATTCCATATCTACTTAAAACAACTTCGAACCTTAAGTGTGTCACCCTACGGTTCGTGAATATGTAGACATGACAGAGACACATCTCCTATCAATAACCATCAGCGGGACCTAGAGATCCATAATGGCTCCCACATACTCAACGATGACTTCGTGATCGATTGAACCATTTACATACGAAACCAATTCCCTTTGTCACGCGATACTATACTTATCCGAGGTTTGATTTTCGGTATCTCCATACCTAGTTCTACCTCGTTCCTGATAAGTACTCTTTACTCGTTCCGTGATATGTCATCCCTTGTGACCCAGTCACATGCTTGCAAGCTAACTAAATGACATTCCACCGAGAGGGCCCAGAGCATATCTATCCGTCATATGGATGGACAAATCCCAATCTTGGTCCATGCGCTTCAACACATACTTTCAGAATACCCAATGACACCTTTATGACCACCCAGTTATGAAGCGGGGTTTGATGTCATCAAAGTACCCATCCGGTGATGGTGATTAACACAACCTCATGGTCGAAGGATTAGGTTACTATGCATTTAAAAGCTTATAGCAATACGAACTTAATGACTTGATCTTATGCTACGCTTACTATGGGTGTGTGTCCATCACATCATTCTCCTAATGATATAACCTTGTTATTAATCACATCCTAATGTCCATGATCAGGAAACCATGATCATCAATTAATCAACAAGCTAGTTCAACAAGAGGCTTACTAGGGACTCTCTTATGTTTACAAAACACACATGTATTAGTGTTTCCTAATAATACAATTATAGCATGGGATGTAAACATTTATCATAAACACAAAGATATAATAATAACCACTTTTATTATTGCCTCTTGGGCATATCTCCAACACAATGTTATATAAAGATGGATACAGATGAGATAAAGACGAATCACCTAACGATACATCTTCCCAAAATCTGGTACATCTACCATTACCAATACCGAAATAGCCTCTATGAAAGAAACAACCTTTAACTCTCATTAATCCCTTCCAGAAAGGGGAATCCGTAGGTTTATTTCAACCTGTGCCCGGGTTTTATTCTTAAGGTATTTATTATGTAGCAACTCTTTCCACGTTCCTTCCTCAGTGAACATTTTGAACAACCATTTACCGAGCAAACAAATGTTTTTGAGCCTTATTACCTCTACAAGCCCTCCCTGGTCCTTCGGTCTAAATACAGAATATTCTATTTAGTGAGTCTGTATTTCTTTTTATGTTCATCGTTTTGCTAGAAAAACCTAGAACAATAAAAGTCCAAACGTTTTCGTATGTGAGAAGATAAACGTTCTACATTGTGCATTACTGTTTGCAAATGCATGGAATTTAGAAAAGGAGAAAGATAATAGATAAATATTGTATTTTGTTTACCATGCAATTTTGCAAAGGTGTTTGAGATATGTGAAGAACTTTATTATTATGTAGATTTCAATGTTTATATATCATGCCATTGTCCGTATTTTTTCAACGTTCTCGAGACTTCGACATGTAATTGCATGTCTCAATAGCATTTCCTCTGTCGTTTATTATACTCCCTCCGTCTCAAAATAAATGTCATAGGTTTGAGAGAGTATTTCTTTATCCTATTTAAAGTTCGTTCTTGTGACCAAAATGCACTAACATTACATCATGTATGAGTTACAAACTTTCCGAGAATGATATTCACATTTTAGCCAACAAGAATTAACTAAATAACTTCCTTTGTGGATAAATATATAAAAAAATCAAATAAATGCATCAGCTTACTTTCCAGTTAAAACTCAAATAAATGTACTATAATAAATATGTTTCTAAGTATGTTTTATGGAAATTTTTACTTCCATACGTGTAACTTAAGAAAGTGAACTAAGCTATGATATATTGAACTGTCCGAGGGACTTATGTCCTCCAATTTTAGCAAAAATTAAAATCTTTACTCTGCACGTACGTTAATCAAGGAAGCTCTTTATTGGAATATTTACAGTTTCACAGATCGGAGATTAAACAAAGAAAAACCTATACATAGAACTCACAACTAAAACCCCTAGAAGGAAAATATTAAATCAACTAGCTCTGGAATCGACGTCTTGCGTGGCGTCGCCGGAGTCCTGGGCAGCGCCTCCACGGTGTCCGGGCTGCCTTTGCTCTTGGCGCAGGTGCGGCTCCCGGTGTTGCAGACATGGTAGTCGGAGGGGCAGCACATGGTGCGGTCCCGGCAGCAGGTGGCGCCCTTGGCCGGGCAGCACCCCCACGCCAGGCACACGTTCCTCACGCCATAGGTGCAGCAGCACGTGCTTCCCGCCGGGCACGAGCTGTGGCGGTCGCACTTCTCCGCCGGCGAAACGGGCGCTGGTGCCGGTTTCGGGTTGGGCCCGTTCTTCACGGGATAGGACGCGAACATGGCGATGCCGCACTTGCCGACGCTGCCCGTCGTGCTCACGTTCCGCTCCATCCGGATGTAGCCGCCTTCGCCCCAGCCAGGCCCCCACGAGTTGCGCACGGTCCAGTACTCCTTGCCGCCCACCTCCGTGCCGTAGCCCACCGCGACGACGGCGTGGTCCAGCTCCGTGCCGCACCGCCCCGTGAAGACGCCGGACTCGTACAGCTGGAACTCGCGCCCGCCGGCCTCGATGGCGACGCTCACCGGCTGGTGCGCCACGGCCTTCTTCAGCGCCATCTCGTCCTCCGCCGGCACGTCCTCGAACCCGTCGATGGAGACCACCTTGCGGCCCTTCTTGGCGAGGTCGCACTTGCCCTCCCTGCCGGTGTACGGGTAGTCCTCCTCGGTGTCGAGGCCGCCGTTCCGGGCAATGAACTCGAAGGCGTCGTCCATGATCCCGCCGTTGCACCCGCTGTTCTGCCCGTTCCGCGCGCAGTCCACCAGCTCCTGCTCCGACAGCGTCACCAGCTCGCCGGTGACGATCTGGTTGATGCCTTCCACCGCGCTGACGGTCGAGAACGCCCAGCCGCTGCCGCACTGGCCCTGGTTCTTCACGGCCGCCACGGCGCCCTTCTCCCTCCAGTCCACCTTCTCCGGCAAGGCCTCGGCGCCGTCATACCGGCACCGCTCCCCGACGGGGTTTCGGCGGATGTTGCTCGCCTTGGCGCCCAGGTAGGCGGCGCGGAACTCGGCGTTGGTGAGGTCGGCGAAGCGGTTCATCCCGAGGCGGAAACTCTCCTGCCCCGCCGCGGCGCGCGCGTTGTGGGCGTCCACGAAGTCGAGGTTGTCCCGGAACGCGCGGAACCGGCGGTCGTACTCGCCCAGCGCGTTGTAGGTGCGGCCGTGCCGCGCCAGCCACAGGTCGTACATCTGCCGCGCTTCCGCCTCCGTCCGCCGTGCCGCCGGCCCGTGCTGCGTGGTGGACGCGTCGCCGAGGACGCGCGTGGCGGAGACCAACGGTGACGAGACGCCGAGGAGGAGGATGAGTAGCAAGGCCACCGCGACGGCCGCGCCGTGGCCGGCCATGGCCGTCGCGATCGCTCTGCTTCTCGGCTAGGTCGTCGTCGTCGAGGGTCGAGAGCTATCCGTCGCGGCGAGATCGATCGAGCGCGGTGCACGTACGAGTTGCTTGGTTTCGGTCGTGGTTTTGGATTTGCTGGAGGCTGCTGGCGCGGCTCGTGATTTTATATTGGTCGTCGGGCGTAGCCGTGTGGAGTTGCGGTCGGGCTCCGATCAGCGTGGCGAAACCGACACGGGGAGGCAGTTTGGCGTAACCCGATTCTGTTTCAGAGCTCAGATCCTACGGTGGAGACGCATAATGACAGCAGCGGACAGAGTCACTGTCCTAGCGAGATACGATCACGATCCGATTCCGCGCGGACCAGTATAACACTGAACGTGACGTGCTATCTTAATCCCAGGAGTAGAACAACAGAGGGTATAATTAATGTCAGAGGTTAAGTACAAGTCTCATCTGACTTTTTAGGGACTCCCCTCTGGCCCTCTCCCTGCATGCAGTTCCGTTGCTGCACCATATCACTTCATATTATTTTTATTTTCTCAACAACAACAACAAAAATATCACACTGTCGTAGATATTGCCAAGCAAACAACTAGTTGTTTTTACCAAACAACATATGACTAAATGATTTGTAGAAAACAAGAAAATTACAAAACACCACGAAAACTGTGGCTAGGGTTTTAAAAAACACTTTTTTACGGTTAGGGTTTCAAAACAATCACCGGCCTACGGTAACAACAATAGGGTTTAGGGTTTCAAAAAAATCACCGGTCTATGGTAACAACGATACGACATAACATAGAGCACTGACCGCGCTTATTAGGCCAGCTAGCAGCGATTCTGACTTAGGATGATGTGACAGGGCTGGTCGAGGTGATAACCGTTAGTCTGTTCGAACTTATTGGTTCTTTTTTGCAGTTTTAGCTAGGCCCACATATTAGCCTCTCTCTCCAAATCCAGGCCCACATGGCTACCCCTTCCCCTTGTATGTTTCTTCTCTCTAATTTTGGGACATCAGAACGGCGGGCCGATAAAGCTCCACTGGAGTTGGGTAGAAGGGAACAGAGGAGGCGATTGGAGGTGAGGTGGCTCAATCACTTTGACGGAGAGGGGTAGGACTTCAGCGAAGCTTTGGCCTCCACTAAAGTAGGCATCCGCTCCCATACGACCCAAACCCGTACATGCTCGATGTAGGGGTGCAACCCAGATTGCCCAACGCTGCAAGCTCAGAGTGTCGGGCCTCGTCACACATGAGTACTTCCCGGATCCAATGTGCGGTACGAAAAAACATCGCGTATGCACTTTCACCGACACAGTTATCCCTGTAGATTTTTGGCTGCATAAGTGTGAGCGCCTCGGCGTTTATAACCGCTAGGACCCGCCTTCACTATTGTAGTGTGTGTTAGTTTTGCGACAATCAAATAACGAAGAACGAAAACAAAATCACAGCAAGGGGGACACAGATTTAACGTGGAAAACCCTCTCCAACAAAGAGAGGGGAAAAACCACGGGCGCCAGCCAGCAAATCTTCACTATAACGGGGAGTGTTTACACAACACCGAGGATTTCACAAATGCAACTTATCCTAGCCGGTGGCTTACAAGAGGTATATATATCGGCCCAAGCCTCCGGCGACAGGCCTCGCTCCGCTCCGTCAGATGTTGGCCTTTACTTTGCAGAATTTGGATCAACATATAACAAACTCCACCTTGAGACAGATTCCTTCTTGTAGCGTTAACAGTAATCATCTCCCTGAACAAACAAAGAAAACACTTTTGGCGCCAATAGCCACTTGGGCTAAGTAGTTATACCAACTAAGCTTGAGCATAGCTCAAACTTAGCAACATGAACAGGTTTTGTCATCATATCAGCAGGATTATCACGAGTGCTTATCTTGCATACCTTTAGTGTACCTTGTGCAACAATGTCACGAACATAATGGTACTTGATATCAATATGCTTTGTTCTCTCATGGAACATCTGATCCTTAGTAAGGTAAATAGCACTTTGACTGTCACAGAACAGGTTAATGCAAGAATCATCCTGACAAAACTCAGCATATAAACCTTTCAACCAAACAGACTCTTTGCAAGCTTCAGCAACAGCCGTATATTCTGCTTTGGTTGTAGATAAAGCAACAACTGGTTGTAGTGTTGCCTTCCAACTCACGGCACATCCTCCTACCATGAACACATAACCTGTGAGGGACCTCCTGTTATCCAAGTCGGCAGCAAAATCTGAATCTACATAGCCTGCGAGTCCCTCACCAGTCTTGCCAAATTTCAAGCAAGCATTGGATGTGCCACGGAGGTACCTGAAAATCCACTGAACAACTTTCCAATATTCTTTACCAGGATTAGCCATGTAATGACTCACCAAACTCATAGCATATGATAAATCAGGACGAGAGCAAACCATAGCATACATCAAGGAACCAACAACACTAGAATAAGGAACTCGAGACATGTACTTAGTATCTTCATCAGAACTAGGACATTGCAATGCTGACAATTTAAAGTGAGGAGCAACATGAGTACTAACAGACTTTGCATCATACATATTAATACATGAGTACCAACATGGAAGCTGGCTGAAATCTTTTGCTACTAACCTTGCCTTAATCCTTGGAGGCTCATTAGGACACAAACCTTCCTTTCTCTTATATATCCACTTACAGCGGACAACATTCTTCTATTTAGGCAAGCGCACAACTTCCCATGTGTCATTCTTGTCAAGCGATTGCATCTCTTCTTGCATAGCAGAAATCCACTTCTCGCGGTCAACGGATGCAACAGCTTCATTGTATGTAGCAGGTTCAGTATCATGCTCCACCTGTTCAACACAACTCAAAGCATAATGAGCAAGATTACACTCTTCAATTAAACGACGAGGTGGAACTATGTTACGCCTCGGTCTATCAGTAGCAATAGATTCATGTGGCTGCTGCAAAATAGTAGGTGAGTGCTGAACAACATCATCATCAATATTTTCCTCATGAGTATCATCAACGACAACATTATTATCAACAGTTTTCTGCAGGTGCTCCACCTGCACACTAACTCCCTCCTCTCCAATAGCCACAGGAGAGGGATCTGATGGGAAGCTGTCATGATACATAACGGATTCATTGAAAACAACATTCCCACTCAACAAAATCTTTTTAGTTTCAGGATTCCATAGTTTATATGCCTTAACTCCTGAACCATAACCAAGGAACATGCACTTAACAACTCTAGGATCTAACTTTCCATTATCAACGTGAGCATAAGCAGTGCAACCAAAAACTCTCAACTGTGAATAATCAGTAGGCGAACCTGACCATACCTCAATGGGAGTTTTCTTCTCGAGTGGAATAGAAGGTGACCTGTTGATGAGGTAACACGCTGCGTTGGCTACTTCAGCCCAGAAACATCTATGCATACCTGCATTGGACAACATACAACGAGCCCTCGAGATGATGGTGCTATTCATGCGCTCAGCCACGCCATTCTGCTGGGGAGTGTAAGGGATGGTGTGGTGCCTGATCATACCATCATTACTGCAAAACTCCTCAAACTCATTAGAACAGAATTCCATACCATTGTCAGTACGTAGTACCTTTACCTTCTTTTCAGTTTGTTTTTCTACCATAACTTTCCACTTCTTAAAAGCATCAAAAACATCAGATTTATGTTTCAGAAAATATGGCCACACTTTTCTTGAGTAGTCATCAATAATAGTAAGCATGTAATTAGCACCACCAATAGAAGTCTTACGGGAAGGTCCCCATACATCAGCATGCGCATAATCTAATATGCCTTTGGTGGTATGAACGGAAACATTGAGTTTAACTCTTTTATACTTACCAAAAACACAGTGCTCACAGAACTCAAACTTACCCAAGTTGCAACCATCAATCAACTCTCTCTTAACCAATTCTGCCATGCCATGTTCATTCATATGCCCAAGACGCATATGCAAATATTTGTTTTACCACAATCATCAGAATCATTAGAAGTAACAGCAGCAGCAATACCAGGCAAAGTGCTACCTCTAAGAACATATAACTTAGTAGAATTCATATCACCTATCATGTGAATAAGAGAACATTTTGATACCTTTAACAATCTACGCCTATCGGCGTACTTCTATCCATCAACATCCATGGTACTCAGGGAGATTGGATTTCTGGCCATGCTTGGTATGTGCTTCGGCTCATTCAACGTACGTGTCACGCCATCATGTGTCCTGATCTTAACATATCCAACTCCGACAATATGGCATGGATTGTCATTCCCCACAAGTACAAAATCTCTAGTCTACACAGACTCATATGAACTGAACCAATCTTTGTTACAGCAAATATGAAACGAACATGCAGTATCAAGTATCCATTCATCATCACGAGAAGCACAAGCAGCAAAAACGGCTAAACATTCACCATCAGAACTATCACCAGAAACAACAGCAGCCTTACCAGTACCTTGATCCTTATCTTTCAGTTGGTAAGTTCTGTTCCTTATCTCCTTATTTTACAGCTTCCAACAATCATCAATAACATGATTAGATTTCTTACAATACCTGCAGAACTTGTCCTTTCCCTTGGACTTCGAACGACTTCTGCCGTCTTTGCTCTTATCTCGGATGCCATGGTTGTTAAATCTTTGCTCGGTCCTACCACGAACCTGCAGAACTTCAGCCTTGGATGACGCCTCATCTGCCTGCACCATAGTTTTCATCTTTTCCCTCTGTTTGAGAGCCTCTTGTACTTCATCAAGGGTTATTTTATCACGTCTCAACAATATTGTATCACGAAAGTGTGTATAAGAACTAGGCAACGAGCATAAGAGTAATAGAGCTAGATCCTCATCATCATATTTTACTTCCATAGATTGCAAATCAGAAATAATCTCTCTAAAAAGAGATAAGTGATTCATTACCGATCCACCTTCCTGCAATCTATGCGAGATCAACTTCATCTTCACATGCATCTTACTGGTTAGATCCTTTGACATGCAGATCAATTCCAGTTTTAGCCAAAGTGCAGCAGCAGATTTCTATGCCAAAACTTTCTGCAAAATATTATTGGACAGATGAAGTTGAATCATAGACAAAGCCTTACGGTCCTTCTGCTTTTCTTTGTCAGACTAGCTCTTAGCATCATCTTTCCCGAATCCTTCCAGCGCTTCATCTAGATCTGAAGTTTGGGCCAGAATCGCCCGCATCTTCACCTGCCACAAGCAGAATCTTCTGGAGTAGTCCAGCTGCGTTAGATCAAACTTCAATGACGACATGTCGCAAACCCTTGATTAGAACCTGGGGCTCTGATACCACTTGTTAGCTTTGCGACAATCAAATAACGAAGAACGAAAACGAAATCACAGCAAGAGGGACACAGATTTAACGTGGAAAACTGATGGCCCAAAATATATCGAGCTCGTTAGGGAACCCCAAGAGGAAGGTATGATGAGCACAACAGCAAGTTTTCCCTCAGTACGAAACCAAGGTTATCAATCCAGTAGGAGCAAGAAAACACCCCAAAGGTGTTGCTAGCTGAGCCTTGGCAGGGCGCACTACCGGTGCTAGTAGCAACGTGGAGACCTGCACAACACAACCACAGAACTTTGCCCCCAACTTACGATGAGGTTGTCAATCTCATCGGTTTTGCTGAAAACAAAGGATTAAACGTATCGAATGGAAGGAAGTAATAGTTTGCAGAAAGTAAACACAAAGCAGTAAACAGTTGATTGTAGATTGAATGTAAAAGAGAGGACCGGGGTCCATAGTTCACTAGAGGTGGCTCTCCTTAAGAAAGATAACATGCTGGGTGAAAAAATTACAGTGGGGCAATTGAAAAACATCGAGAAAGCATACAAGCATATACTAATCATCTTGACTCCTTTGAGACTTGATTTGGCATTACAACATTATACATAGACCACCATCCAACTGCATCTATGACTAATAATCCACCTTCAGGTTATCATCCGAACCCCCTCCAGTATTAAGTTGCAAGGAACAGATTATTGCATTACAAACTGCGTGTAAAGTAAACAATACAATTGTTCTATGAACAAATGATTGTTCTTTTCTCCCTAGTAGCAACAGCACATCTAGTACCTTAGAGATTTCTATCACTTCCCCAGATTACCAGAGGCATGAACCCACTATCGAGCATAAATACTAACTCTTGGAGTTGCTAGCATCTACTTGGCCAAGATGGCTACTAACAACGGAAAGCATGCAAGATCACAAATAACAAAGACATGATATAATCAATAATCAATCTGAAATAGCATCTCAATATCCATCGGATCCCCACAAACACAACATGCAGAATTACAAATAGATGATCTTGATCATGAACGGAGCTCACAAGATCTAGACATGAAAGCACAAAGGAGGAGAACCAGCCATCTAGCTACTACATCGACCCGTAGTCCATAGATGAACTACTCACGCGTCACACCGGAGGCTTGCATGATGATGAAGAAGGCCTCCATGGTGAATTCCCCTCTCCGGCAGGGTGCCGGGAAGAGCTTCAGATCCCTCCCGATCTAGGGATGGAGATGATGGCGGCTACAGACTCTTTCGTGGATATTTGATCGGGTACTTACGGTTTCTGTACTGGAGGCATCTTATAGGCGAAAGGAGAGACCGAGGGGATGCTGGAGGGGGACACACCACCCCCTGGCGTGGGCCAGGTGGTGTGGCGGCCCCATGGCCCCTCCCAGTCTCGTATCCTGGCTCCGTGTGTCCCCCGGTAAAATAATAACTTTGGCTTTTGTCCCGTCCAATTCCGAGAATATTCATTTTCTGACTTCCTAGAACCAAAAACAGCAGAAAATAGGCAGCTGACACTGTGGCTCTTGTTAATAGGTAAGTCCAAGAAATCATATGAAAAGTACTCCAAAGTGTGGACAAAACACAAGAAAGTAGATAAAACCAAGCATGGAACATCAAAAATTATAGATACATTTGCAATGTATCGACATCCCCATGCTTAACTCCTGCTCATCCTCGAGTAGGTAAGTGATAAAAAGAAAGAATAATTTTTGAGGTGACATGCACCATCATAAACTTGATCAAAGTATTTGTAAAACATTCAAAGCTGGGATCATAGTACTTCAATCATAACATGAAAGATAAAGTTCTAGCAATAAGACAAAGAAACTATGTTGCAACATGAAAAGGCACAAACAAAAGATTCATGAATAATAATGCTTTGCAAGACGTTTGTTTGTTTCACATAAAGAAAACATAGCATAATGGCATTCAGCTTGTCCCTCATAGAGTAGCAAATATAAATGTATAGGACACCTTCAAAGTTCATAAGAGTGACTAGATACAAATAGTCTAAAACAAGCAATATCAAGGTATGTATCAATCAACTAGTCTTGGGACAATGCACATAGAACTAAGAATGGCCACTATGCTCTCAAAGTAGGTGCATAAAGATAGAAGGTGTAGACTCAATATATAAGTGGAAGAAAGGCCTTCATAGAAGGAAGTAGGGATTCAAGTTTCATAAAGATCTTCCAAAAATTATGGTACTTAATAGCTTTAAGCTCTCATTGCCCCTATCATAAGCATCTTGAGGTGATTAAGGTTAAAGTGAACAAACTATGGTGTATATGCTTGACGAAGTATAAGTTAGAAATCTCATGTCCCTTGAATACGAGGGTCGCTCCTCATGCTACTCAAGATTAGTCACCAGTAAGTTCTTGTCATCGTAAGTACATGTGTATCATAGAGAACCGCCAACGGGGTACCCCTTGCCCGATGATACGGAAGAATCCCCATATCAAAATGACAAGGCAAGCAGAAAACGAGCATCTCAGCAATCTTCTTATTTACCATGGGAATATGGTGCTTTTTCTCTCTTTCCTCTTTTCATATCTCTTTTTTTCTTTTTTTCTTTTTTCTCAATATAGGACTCTTTTATAAGAAGAATGCTTCATAGACAGCTCACTATGGTTACGCTGCAGGTTTCCACCATGTCAGCATGGATTAGACCAGCGGTGATGGCTCAATGCACGGCGCCCAGAAAAGTGCTGGTGCGTGGTTGATGTAGAGCTCATTGGGAACCCCAAGAGGAACGTATGATGAGCACAGCAGCAAGTTTCCCTTAGTTATGAAACCAAGGTTTAATCGAACCAGTAGGAGCAAGGAAACACCCCAAAGGTGTTACTAGCTGAGCTTTGGCAGGGTGCACTACCGGTGCTAGTAGCAACGTGGAGACTTGCACAACACAACCATAGAACTTTGTCCCCAACTTGCGATGAGGTTGTCAATCTCACTGTGTTTTTTGGAAAACAAAGGATTAAACGTATCGAATAGAAAGAAGTAATAGTTTGCAGAAAGTAAACACAAAGAAGTAAACAGTTTGTAGATTGAATGTAAAAGGCAAGGACCGGGATCCATAGTTCACTAGAGGTGGCTCTCCTTAAGATAGATAACATGCTGGGTGAATAAATTATAGCGGGGCAATTGACAAACATCGAGAAAGCAATACATGCATATACTAATCATCTTGACTCCTTTGAGACTTGATTGGGCATTACAACATTATACAAAGACCGCCATCCAACTGCATCTATGACTAATAATCCACCTTCAGGTTATCATCCGAACACCCTCCGGTATTAAGTTGCAAGCAACAGATTATTGCTTTACAAACTACGTGTAAAGTAAACAATATGATTGTTCTATGAACAAAGGATTGTTGTTTTCTCCCTAGTAGCAACAGCACATCTAGTACCTTAGAGATTTCTGTCATTTCCCCAGATTACCAGAGGCATGAACCCACTATCGAGCATAAATACTAACTCTTGGAGTTGCTAGCATCTACTTGGCCAAGATAGCTACTAACAACAGAAAGCATGCAAGATCACAAATAACAAAGTCAAGATAGAATCAATAATAAATCTGAAATAGCATCTCAATATCCATCGGATCCCCGCAAACACAACATGCAGAATTACAAATAGATGATCTTGATCATGAACGGAGCTCACAAGATCTAGACATGAAAGCACAAAGGAGGAGAACCAGCCATCTAGCTACTACATGGATCCGTAGTCCAAGGATGAACTACTCACGCATCACACCGGAGGCTTGCATGGTGATGAAGAAGGCCTCCAGGGTGAATTCCCCTCTTCGGCAGGGTGCCGGGAAGAGCTTCAGATCCCTCCCAATCTAGGGATGGAGATGATGACGGCTACAGACTCTTTCGTGGATTTTTGATCTGATCCTTAGGGTTTACGTCCCGAGGGCATCTTATAGTCAAAAGGGAGGCCGAGGGGGTGCCAGGACTAGCCACACCACCCCCTGGCGCGGGCCAAGCTTGGCCTCGTGGCTAGGTGGTGTGGCTGGCCTCTGGACCTTCTCCGTCTCGTATTCTGGCACTTGATGACTTCCGGAAAAATAGGCACTTTGGCTTTTGTCCCGTCCAATTCCGAGAATATTCATTTTCTGACTTTCCTGTAACGAAAAACAGCAGAAATCAGGCAGCTGGCACTATGGATCTTGTTAATAGGTTAGTCCAAGAAATCATAAGAAAAGTACTCCAAAGTTGGAACAAAACACAAGAAAGTGGATAAAACTAAGCATGAAACATCAAAAATTATAGATACATTTGCAATGTATCAAGCGACCCGGGCGTTTCTCTAACACATATACATAACTCCATGGACTTAGAAGCTCCCCTTTCATTTCACACTGACGACATACATAGACAAAAGAGCATGATATCAACTAGGTACAAAGTACCAGTGCAATGTTGAAAGCGTTCCCCATGACAGCATGGTTCTGCTAATCCCCAACAAATAAGTGCAAGCATATATAACATAGACGACACAATGGTTCAAGTTTATTAAGGGCAAAAAAAGTAAAGTGTGCCATCAAGTTCGTGAGAGCTTTAATCACTAGTTTTCTCATAACAAGTTTAATTTGGAAGGTAAACAAAAACGTGAATATACTTGGAATAGCATATGCTCGTAGGTAGGTATGGTGAACTCTTTGGAATAACTTGGTTTAGGGAGTTGGATGCATGAGTGGAACTCATACTTGGTTGTGGAGGCTAGCAAAAGACTGGGAGCGACCAACTAAGAGAGCAATAATGGCCATAATCATGCAGAGCGACAAAACATCATTGATCAAAGCATAAAGTGGTACTACAAGTTCAAAACTAAAGGATCATAAAGGCTAATGGTGACTTGGGATAGTCATAACATGCTGTGAGCATGTGCCAAGTCAACCCAATAAAGCATCAAAGGAGAATACCACAATACTATGTTTTAATATGCTA
Organism: Avena eriantha; assembly: GCA_910589775.1. Lineage (NCBI taxonomy): Eukaryota > Viridiplantae > Streptophyta > Magnoliopsida > Poales > Poaceae > Avena > Avena eriantha. The sequence goes on along the minus strand of OU342741.1, from coordinate 15,441,953 downwards.
AAATACCGCATGATTCATCCAAGGCACATTAAGCAATCTCAATTGTTTATAACAAGTCATGCTACAACAAAGAATACTAATCATAAAGCCAAAATAATATCAAGCATGTCATGACAAAGCATAGACCACAGTCAAAAACAAGCTCTCTTTACCACTTAAGTATGAGCTTTCCTACTCTTTTCCAATCCAAACCAAACTATTTGAAAACCAATGTATGAAAGAGGGGGTCCAACCAATTTATTCAAAAAACTAAGCAAACAAAAACCAAAACGAAAAAGAAGACGCTGCAAGAACAACACAACTCTGCATGAAACAATAAAAATGAAGCGTTTGGAAGAAACCTGGGATTTTTATTGATGAAGAGGGGGATGCCTTGGGCATCCCCAAGCTTTGATGCTTGTACTTCTTGGATATTTCTTGGGGTGACACGCGTGGCATCTCCAAGCTTGAGCTTTAGTCCATCCTTCATCTCATTACTCATTTCTTCCATACACCTGAAAATTTTCCTTCATACAAAACTTCACACAATCTTTATTAGCAACATTAGTGCACTCAAGATAATAAGTCTTTAGGTTCAGTTCAAACACCAATAAAACTTCCATTAAAACACTAGCTACTGTAGCACTTCCCTCAAAAAGCTCAATTCCCCAAAAGAACTCAAAAAGGAACCAACAAGAAGCAAATGCAGAAAATGGCAGAAATCTATCAAAACAGACCAGCAGGTAAAGATAAATTTTTTCGAAGACCTTATGTTATTCAAATCAAAAAGTGTTGAACTAACGAAAGTTAGATAACAACCTGGGGCAGAAACACAAAAATTCACGCCTCAAAAGGACATACAGAGATTTTACACGGATTTTTACGGTGAAGCACTGAAATCTGTTTCGGGACAACAACTTTCCCAATCATTACTTCTCTCTCATTAGAGGTTACTCTTGGCACAAAAAGCAAATAAAAAGGATAAGTAGCGGTTATTACTGAGATAATAACTTCCAAGACGCATCTAAAACTTTTGGGTTATCTTCCAATAAGTACTTTTCTTTAACGCCTTAAAGTTAGGCATAAGAAGCGGGAAAAAGAATCAAGTGTTCTCAAATGAAGAAGCATTAAGAGCAAATTTTGTTTTCATAGGAGAGGCAAAAGAAATCTTCTATCTTTTCTTAGAGAAGTGTTCTATACCTTTATTGAGTGGGAGTTGATATTTAATGGTGTCTTCCTTCATATCAATAATGGCACCAACAGTTCTAAGAAAAGGTCTTCCCAAAGTAATAGGACAAGAAGCATTGCATTCAACATCCAAAACATAGAAATCAATGGGGACATAGGCATCGTTGACCATAATAAGAACATCATTAATACTCCCCATGAGTTTCTTTTTAGCATTATCATCAAATGGGACATTCAAATAACAATCTTCAAGTGGAGGCAAATCAAGCATATCATAAATCCTTCTAGGCATAATAGAAACACTACTATCAAGATCACATAAAGCTTTGAAATAAAAATCATTCACTTTCATATTAATGATGGGTTCCCAACCATCTTCTTGTTTTATAGGAATAGAAGCTTTATGTTTCATCTTTTCTTCTTTAATCTTTATGAGAGCATCAGTAATATGTTTTGTAAAGGCCATATTCATATCACTAGCATTAGGACTTTTAGCAAGCTTTTCTAGGAACTTAATAACTTCAGATATATTGCAACCATCAAGATCAAAATCATAATTATCATCCAAGGTAGTAGAACTATTACCAGCCTCAACACTAGTGGTGGTGATAGTAGAAACACTAATGTTTCTAGCAATTTCATCTTCTCTTTCCCACTTAGCATGTAATTTAGCTAATAGTCCAACATTTTCATCAATTCTTACTTGTATAGAATTAGTAGCTGCAAAGGGATTATCATTAGTTTCAGGTTTGGTAGCCATTTTATTTATCAATGAAGATTGAGCTTCAGACAAAGATGATATATTTCTTTTAGCATTAGAAAGTTTCAATTGTAAACTAGAAATTTCCCTATTTAGACTCTCAAGTTGATGGCTAATGTTCTTCAAAATGGTGGATTGTTCCTCCATAGTTTTAGTAAATAGTTTATTTTGCTCATATTGCATTTGCATGAAGTTCTTAGTGGCTCTTTCAACTTCTAAAATTCTCCCTTCACTAGGTAATCCTGGTTTACCATTATAACCATAAGTATTATTAGGAGGGTAGGGCCTATAATTGTTATTACCATAAGCATTGTTGCCAAAATTATTATTTCTTATAAAGTTCACATCCACTTGCTCTTCTTGAGCAACCAAAGGGGCTAAGGGAACATTATTTGGATCAATATGGGCTTTCCCATTAACAAGCATAGACATAATAACATCAATCTTATCACTCAAGGAGGAGGTTTCCTCAACATGATTTACCTTCTTACCTTGTGGAGCTCTTTCAGTATGCCATTCAGAGTAGTTAACCATCATATTATCCAGAAGCTTTGTTGCAGCACCCAAAGTAATGGTCATAAAGGTACCTCCAGCAGCAGAATCCAATAGGTTCCTTGAAGAATAGTTCAATCCTGCATAAAAGGTATGGATGGTCATCCAAGCTGTCAGTCCATGACTGGGACAATTCTTTACCAAAGATTTCATTCTTTCCCAAGCTTGAGCAACATGTTCATTATCAGATTGTTTAAACTTCATTATTTCAGTTCTCATAGATATAATCTTAGCAGGAGGATAGTATTTTCTAATGAAAGCATCTTTGCATTTAGTCCAAGAATCAATACTATTCCTAGTCAAGGAATTCAACCATTCGTTAGCTTTTCCTCTCAAGGAGAACGAAAACAATTTAAGCTTAATAATATCTCCATCTATATCCTTATGCTTTTGCATCTCACAAAGTTCAACAAATTTATTTAGATGGGCAGCAACATCTTCATTACCAATACCAGAAAATTGTTCTCTCATAAAAAGATTGAGTAAAGCAGGTTTTATATCAAAGAAAGTAGCTTCAGGAACATGTGGAGCAATAGATATGCTCATAAAATCATTGTTGTTGGTGCTAGTGAAGTCACACAACTTAGTATTTTCAAGAGTAGTCATTTTTTTGTGTTTTTGGTAAAGAAAGCAAACTTGTAAAACTATTTTTCTTGTGTTTTTGATAAAGAAACAAGCAAACAAAACAAAAGTAAACTAAGCAAAACAAAAATAACAAAGTAAAGAGATTGGCTATGAGGGACTCCCCTTGTGAAGATGTCCTTGACTCCCCGGCAACTGCGCCAGAAAAAGAGCTTGATGGCCCAAAATATATCGAGCTCGTTGCGGAACTCCAAGAGGAAGGTATGATGAGCACAACAAAAAGTTTTCCCTCAGTACGAAACCAAGGTTATCAATCCAGTAGGAGCAAGAAAACACCCCAAAGGTGTTGCTAGCTGAGCCTTGGCAGGGCGCACTACCGGTGCTAGCAGCAACGTGGAGACCTGCACAACACAACCATAGAACTTTGCCCCCAACTTACGATGAGGTTGTCAATCTCATCGGTTTTGCTGAAAACAAAGGATTAAACGTATCAAATGGAAAGAAGTAATAGTTTGCAGAAAATAAACACAAAGCAGTAAACAATTTGATTGTAGATTGAATGTAAAAGAAAGGATCGGGGTCCATAGTTCACTAGAGGTGGCTCTCCTTAAGATAGATAACATGTTGGGTGAACAAATTACAGCGGGGCAATTGAAAAAAATCGAGAAAGCATACAAGCATATACTAATCATCTTGACTCCTTTGAGACTTGATTGGGCATTACAACATTATACATAGACCGCCATCCAACTGCATCTATGACTAATAATCCACCTTCAGGTTATCATCCGAACCCCCTCGAGTATTAAGTTGCAAGCAACAGATTATTGCATTATTAATTGCGTGTAAAGTAAACAATACGATTGTTCTATGAACAAAGGATTGGTTTTTTCTCCCTAGTAGCAAAAACATATCTAGTACCTTAGAGATTTTTGTCACTTCCCCAGATTACCAGAGGCATGAACCCACTATCGAGCATAAATACTAACTCTTGGAGTTGCTAGCATCTACTTGGACAAGATAGCTACTAACAACGGAAAGCATGCAAGATCACAAATAACAAAGACATGATAGAATCAATAATCAATCTGAAAATAGCATCTCAATATCCATCGGATCCCCGCAAACACAACATGCAGAATTACAAATAGATGATCTTGATCATGAACGGAGCTCACAAGATCTAGACATGAAAGCACAAAGGAGGAGAACCAGCCATCTAGCTACTACATGGACCCGTAGTCCAGAGATGAACTACTCACGCATCACACCGGAGGCTTGCATGATGATGAAGAAGGCCTCCAGGGTGAATTCCCCTCTTCGGCAGGGTGCCGGGAAGAGCTTCAGATCCCTCCCGATCTAGGGATGGAGATGATGGCAGCTATAGACTCTTTCATGGAATTTTGATCGGGTACTTAGGGTTTCTGTATCGGAGGCATATTATAGGCGGAAGCAGAGGCTGAGGGGGTGCTAGAGGCGGCCACACCACCCCCTGGCGCGAGCCAGGCTTGGCTGCGCGGGCAGGTGGTTTGGCGGCCCCCTGGCCCCTCTCCGTCTCGTATTCTGGCTCTGTGTGTCCCCCGGTAAAATAATAACTTTGGCTTTTGTCCCGTCCAATTCCGAGAATATTCATTTTCTGACTTCCTGGAACCAAAAACAGTAGAAAACAGGCAGCTGGCACTGTGGCTCTTGTTAATAGGTTAGTCCAAGAAATCATATGAAAAGTACTCCAAAGTATGGACAAAACACAAGAAAGTAGATAAAACCAAGCATGGAACATCAAAAATTATAGATACATTTGCAATGTATCAAAAACCCTCTCCAACAAAGAGAGGGGAAAAACCACGAGCGCCAGCCAACAAATGTTCACTATAACGGGGAGTGTTTACACAATGCCGAGGATTTCACAGATGCAACTTATCCTAGCCGGCGGCTTACAATAGGTATATATAGCTGTGGTAACCTAGGTCATCAACGATCCATACCGTGGGGGGCTAGCGCCCCCGCACCCCCACAGGCACCCCTAAGCCTCTGGTGACGGGCCTCGCTCCGTTCCGTCAGAAGTTGGCCTTTATTTTGTAGAATTTGGATCAACATATAATAGTGTGGGTGAAGGATTTGGTGGGTTAGTGATGGCGGCGAGGAGCGTCATGGCGCTACAGAGAGGGAGAGGAAGGGAATGTTCACTAACAGGTGGTCCGTGAAGGGAAGAGGAGAATTACAAAATATCCTAGAACCTAGCACCCATTAACCGTGCTTTCCTTTGACTATTATCGCTAGCCACATCATCTTGACAGCAAACCCTACATCTAGAAACATAGTTAGTATGGCCTAACAGTAATGAACCAGTCAATGCGATCTGTTACATGTTTACGTTCGACTACCGGGACTACCGGTCTGTGTGATCTGTTGCATGCTTATGTTGGACTGGTTTCTTCCAAAACTAACATAAACTGGTGGTTTTTGAAACCCTAACCTCAATTGTGGTGGTTTTATGTAATTTTTTCGTGGAAAACACTAGACAACCAAAACAACCCTCTTTACTCGGTATGGATCTAGGAACCATCCAAGACATACAACACCTATTTTTTCATGTCCTTTGGCTTTGGGTTGCGTCGCCTAATGATAAATGTGTTTAACAAATGAAGAAGAGTTTCTAATTTCATGTAGGTTGTTCACATCCATATCCACTGGAGTAGTATTCGGTGTTTTTATAGCACGCAGGGTACTCCGATTTCTTGGTTTGTCCGCTTGGAAATTTATGGGCACTCGATTTTCATGGAAACGGCTAGTAGAATGTGTGGGGTATGAGTTGTACAATTTATTCTTAGTGTTTTGTCATGTGTGTGACAAGATATTCTTATATTGAATAACGGAATCACTAATGTTAGGTTGTGTGCTCTCTTGATGCACGAACTCATCAGGGCCACAACTTCATTTTGGAGAGAAAAACTAAGTAATGAGTAATTGCCTACCATTCCTTTCACTGATGTACCGCCTCTGTTCTAGCGGTCCAAAACGTCTTATAATTTGCAGTACCTTCCTTCTCTTTCTACCTCCACCCATTCCCGGTGGTTAGAGATCAAAACATGGTTTATCTCAAATCGTACCACGACAAATAGAGAAATGAAGATTGCTCAAATTGTCGATGGTAAGATAAGTGCATCAATGGTTAAGACATTTAAAACCAAAACCCGTGCCCTCTGTGTATGGGTATAGATACGCCGTATGCACTTTTTGGACTATCACGGTTGTTGTTGGTCGATGGGTGTTGTTAACTTCCTTCATAGTTTGTTTCTAGCTTTACGTATTGTCCTAACTGTGTGATCATGCTTCTGTTCATTCAGTGTGAAAATTGTGCGTGTGGTGTGGCCGTGAATATACGTACCGTGTTTGGTTTGCTTTGTTGGCAGTTGGCAACGTGCACATTGTCTACTCTCCTCCATCTGGCGGCAATTTGGACAAAAATAAATCAAAACTAAAAGAAATTCACAAAATGAAGTCTGGCCAAAACAAATTCATGAGACTAACCCTTTTTTGTGGCGCCGTGCAAGATGGCACCGCACCCTGAAGCATAACTCCATCAGCTATGCCGCCGCACAAGCTGACAGCGTGGCCTCGCGGGCCCCGGTTCCGTAAGTGCGGCGCCACGAGAAATGGCGCCACACTGTGTCGCGCAGTGCCATGAGATGTGGCACCACGCTTGACAACTACCAAAATGCGCACCGCCGGCCCTACCTAGAACCAACCCCATTTTACAGTCCTTTGACGAATAGAGAAGCTCATGGCGGCTAGGGTCCGCCCTATTTTGATTCTCCTCTACAAAATCGGCCAGATCTGAAGATATCTTCCAAGGATCTTGCTCCCAATTCCTCCCCCCGGTATCTTCTCCCGATCCTCTCAATTTTATCCGCAATTTTTTTTCTTTTGTCCTTCTTTTGCAATTTTTGGTGAAACCCTAGACAATGTTGGATTTAGAGATTGATATAAAACATTGCCATGTTTATTTGATCTTTAGGTTTAGAAATAGTTAGTATTCAATGGTAAAACTTTAATTGGTTATTTTAGCTTAGAAACCCAATATTATATGTTAGTATATGTTGTTTATATTGGCAATTTCTCTTTAATTATGTTAGATGATATTTTACAACTATAGGTAGAGTAGGATGGGCTTTTTGTAATATTAGAACTATAGTTAGAGTAAGATGGAATATATGTTCATGTTAGAATAATTGTTCTTATTATTTGTATTGTTTTGAATATGTAGGATGGAACTTCTCAATCCTCACTACAATGTCCAACACCGTGCCTATAAGTTGTCCGAGAAGAGAGAGGTACTAAAACCCACATGCTAGTTCATATTGTTTTGGTATGTTGAGATGGAAATCTAACCTTGGCCATTGTATATTTGCAGGAGCTTTTACCCCTTTGACTTAGGTATCATGAGGTCTCGTCCAACTAGATGCCATATCATGAGCGGTACACTCCGTACATTGAGAAGCTAGGACTCCTCTCCTTTATCCATATGGTAACCCTGTTGACACCGAACTTAAACCCCGATGCAGTCACCATGCTTCTCGACCAGTGGAGGCCAGAGAAACACATTTTTCACCTTAGGACCGGGGAGATTACGGTGACTCTTCAGAACATGTCCATGATCCTGGCACTCCCAATCGAAGGAAAGCCTCTGTGTATTAGCAAAGATTCAGATGGTTGGCTACTTCTCCCTTGGCTTGTAACTTGTTGTCTAGTTCTTGCTTGGCTTGGTACTTGTTCGCTACTACTCGGTTGGCTTGTAATTGCTTCATTTCCCTTTGCTCTCTTCCTTTGAGAACACTTTCTTGCATTGTGCCCTTCACCATTGCACGTTCCACAACGGGCTCTCTCACGATGCTATTGGAATTGGTCGTTGCCCGTTTCTCGACCATTACCATGGCCACATCCGTCCATGTCGCTCCTAAAACGCTTTGTCATGTGTCTTCCACGTTTAATCACCTTCCATTCCGGACTGGGCCATAGTTGAATTCCATGGTACTCCGGCCATTATGATTGGTCCAGGTATGGATGAAATCTAGAAGACCATGTCTTCTTAGTAGTCTCAATAGAGAACTCAGACTCTCTCACCGTGAGCGGATGATTATAGTCCAAATGTTGTGTGTGAGCCGCTGTTAGCAAGTGTGAGCATGCAAGATGAAGCAACAATGGTCTTCCGCATGTGCACTCACAAGTATTGAGAGAGACCTTGAACTCTCGGCCTCCGTGTTGGACACCATCAGCCGTGGTTCCTCCTAGCTCGGTAACTTGATAAATTAGCTTGTCATTATCAAATTCTGTGACAACTTGGGAATCCGCTTTCCTTGACTGAAATTCCATCCAATCGTCAACCTTAGGTGGGTACTTGTACTTATGCTTGTTCTTGTAGTCTTCCGTAATCTACTTATCCATTTCAACTGAGTATTTTACAAATACTCATTCAACTTGTCGAATGAATATCGAACTATTGCTGTCACGGGAAATGCACGGACACCTTTGAGCAACTTGTTGAAGCATTCTGCCATGCTGCTAGTCATTTAACCATACCTCCGGCCACCATAATTGAAAGATCGTGCCCACTTTGTCCTATCTCCAATGTTCCTATTGAGAAACTCTCGACCACCCACATTGAGTTCTTTGTTGAAGAGCAATTTTTTGTACAAGTTTGAGAAACGACTGTCCGTGAAAGCCACACAACAATCTTGTAGATCATTGGACAAGTCCTTGCTCTTACATGCCCTATAGAAGTTTGAACAAAAGTGTCTCATGCACCATCGATGGTGCAACGGAGCATGGTAGGGAATGTCAATCATCACTGCATTGAGAATTCCTTGATGACGGTCAGAGATGACACATATTTCCCTTTGAGTGGGTAATACCTCTTGGTTTAAGGGTGGATGACTCCTAGAATCCAACGGGGAGGAAAGACGGTTCAAGTCCAAGTGCAAATTATTATCACCTTCTTGGTGGCAAATATCTCAAGAGCTTTGTCTAGTGATGCAGCCACCACCTCCTTGTATGCAACCTAACAGGGCTCAGAGAAGATACACACACTCTTCCAACGGACATGCATTTCAAAACCCAGATTATGTCTTTTCTCCAACTCAACAACATCATTTGAGTCCATCCATTTCAATTCAATCCTCACTTGCTCCAATACCTCGGCGTAGGTGGGAGTACGCTCAAACACCAAGTCAAGCTCGTCCTGGTCCGGTTGTATATTGCCTTTCAAAAATGAATCCTTGTCCACGTGATGAACATGAACAATTCTTGACATTTCTCGTAAGACAATTATAACAAAAAAACCATGGCCAACATATTCAATAGTTACCCATGCCAACATTAACACAATATCCTATTCACAACCCAACCCCTATGCCAATGCAACAAGAATCTACCATCATCTTACATTATCACCTAGGGTTTCCAAGACATGAACATATACAACCAACGTATAAAATTTACATGGGTCAAAGCAAAGGAAATGGGAAAGAATACCTCTAGTCACTTGTGGGGATCGAAATCTAAGGAGAGAAGCTTCCAATTTGGCCAATAGAAGGGAGGGATTTGTGAGAGAGACCGGCCGCCTCCGCCGATATGTTCTCCTTCGGGGAGGGGAATGAGGCCCGACCCAGCCTCGGCGGGGTAACCCTAGTTCTAATGTGCGGCGCCACCACGCCTGTGCTATAAAGCACGGTGCATCGCCTTCTACCGTGGCACTGCACTTACGGTACCAGGTCCCACGACGCCACGTTGTCACCCGCTGCGACGCCATAATAGATGGCGTTGCACTGCAGTGCGGCACCACGATGTACGGTGCTGCAAAAAGGGTTAGTCCGGTAAATTGTTTCAGCCAGAGTTCAGTTATTTTTGTGCAAAATGTCCGGTCTTACTATCCGCGGCGGCTCGCAAGATACACATGGGACCCGCACAGCGCATCCAACCAACGAACTTGCCATTATTACCACCACACTGCACTTCCACAGCTTAATAATCCTCCAAACCTACCGCGCGCGCCCCGACAAATTTGCTCCGCGAGATTTGCCTCCCGCGGCGGCTCTCCGCTTCTCCAGCGCGCATTTCCCATGGCGGCGCGGCCCTGCGGCGCGCTCGCGTTCCCCTCCTCCCCGACCTCCCTGCTGCTCTCGCGCTCCCTCTCCGCCTCCGACCTCGCCGCGGCACCGACGGGAACGGGGCGGCGGAGGCGGTGGCTCGTCGCCGGCGTCCCGGCCGTGGCAGGCGCGCTCGCGGCGTCGGCGCAGACGCCGATGCTGCTGCGGGACGGAGGCGCCACGCTGCTCGTCACCGCAGGGGCCTACTCCCTTGTGCGCGCCTTCGACGCGCTCACAGAGCGGCGCCTCATCGAACAGGTCCCGTGCACATCTTTGCTGTTCTTTTACAACAAATGGAGATGTCGTGTGCATGTAGCGGCAACTGAATGGTGTCGTTCTCTCCTTAGCAAACATACATAAGTTCAATCACTTGAAAGATGCTATGCGTTTACCGAAGTTGATTGAGCTTCCTGCTGTTAACTGTCCACTGCTGAAAACTAATGACTCTGATCTCAGCCAGCATGTAGAGAAAAATGTCTAATTATTTTATTGATTAAACATAGATGTACATTGTAATAAACTTTTCTCTTCTACTTCAGAACGCGTAAAAGCATTAGCAAGATGTGAATACAATCACTGCTAGTTCAAAAACATGGTAGTATCGTGATGTTCTTATAGTTATACTCACTCCGATCCAAATTAATTGACTCGGATTTGTCTAGATTTGGCTGTATCTTGCACTAAAACATGTCTAGGTACATCCGAATTTAGACAAATCCAAGTCAACTCGTTTGGATCGGAGGAATACCTCATTTTGGTTTCTGCTTGCTAACTTCTGGTACTTGTCACCATTAAAGGCAGAACTTAAGCAGAAAGATTGTTCATGTGCTATCCGGTGTTCTGTTCATGTCTTCATGGCCACTCTTCAGGTCCTCCATCTCACTGTTTTCGGGCTCAAGATGCTTGCCACTCCCAATCAGATTAGATATACCTTAAGGCTGACACGCTTTATTTGCAGTAATTCGGCTGAAGCACGGTTCTTCGCAGCAGTAGTCCCATTCTTGAACTGTGTAAGGCTTCTGACCTATGGACTCGGTTTCTACTCTGACGAAGCTCTAGTAAAATCAGTGACACGTGAAGGAAAGCGAGAGTAATGCCAATGCGCCATCAATGATATTTAGTTGTGATCCTTCCTTCCTTCTTCTTTTAGATATCACGTCTGTGATACAGTCCATGATTGCTGGCAGGGAATTGCTGAGAGGTCCTCTCTACTATGTCGTCGTGCTGCTGATCATCGTTCTAGTATTCTGGCGTGACTCCCCAATCGGGATTGTCTCCTTGTCGATGATGAGCGGCGGTGATGGTAAGACGGATGTCTCTGATACAGGGCCTTACAGGTTCTGTAGCACCCCATTATACTTGATGACTTGTTTGCTTTCACTGAGCTTCTGCACCTGCTTGGATCTTGGGTTGACAGGCTTTGCTGACATTATCGGAAGAAGGTTCGGCTCGCTGAAACTGCCATTCAACAACAAGAAGAGCTGGGCCGGGAGCGCCGCGATGTTCGTTTATGGCTCGCTGCTATCCGCACTGTAGGGTTCTTTTGACGCACTCCTGTTGTCTTGACAGATTTCCTCGCTGCTGCTTGTTCACATTTTCCATCTGTTTCATTTTTGCAGGATGCTGTCCTACTTCTCGTGGCTTGGTTACATCAATGTCAGCTGGGATCAGGCGCTTGGTAAACTGGTTCTCGTTGCATTGGCAGCTACAGTGGTGGAGTGTATTCCTGTAAACGATGTTGTAGATGACAATATCTCTGTCCCTTTGGCCACCATGTTGGTAGCCTTTCTGTTGTTTGGCAACGCTGCAAATTGAAATATATGAACAAGATCTTTTAAGCTCCTCCTGTACTGGCACCAGAAGTTTTCATGTCTCCTCTAACTTTTATGTGCAAAATCCCTCCAAAAAAAACTTTTAAGTGCAAAATATGTATGAGGAGAGCATGTCTGGTTAAACATTTGTTTTTAACAAGTTATATACCATTATAAATCAATCCATATTCTGCTTTCTCTCTTCTGATTAATGTGGGGAATACTCAATTCCTTTCCAATGGACAAATTCTTCAGTGAACAAATTAACACGATACAACAACACATCCAGCACAGTGTGGAAAATCATTCCTGAATAGTGCTAAGAGAGATCATCTGCCTACTATTACATTTGTAGCTACCAACGAATAAAATTGAGTCGCCTTGCAGTGAGCTAAGAGCTTTCGTAGCGGGACAAAAAGAAGAGAGGTGGTCATGTACAATGGCACCGAAGTGGGATGGATGCTCCTTCAGGCTTCCGCTTCTCCCGTGTGACCGCTTCCTGAATCATTGGCAGCTTCTGATGGATCTTCTTCCATATGTAGTTCACAGCACCATCTTCTGGTGCAGCCCCTGTGCTACTGTGATGACTATTTTCGTACTCAAAGATATGCTGGACTCGAGCCAGGTTTCGTCGGAATTCATCCTTGTGCTGCTTGGGGATATTCCTCAGGTAGTCTGTCAGCCATTTCGGTTTCATCGCGTTACTGACCGACACAAAGATGGAGAATTCTGTGTAGTCTATCATCCCTTCGAAAGGAAGCTCGATGTCATCGCTAACAATGACAGGTATGCATAGACTGGCAACAGCATCAAATAGGCGACATGAACTTGGTGTGTCACCAGCTGGATGCAAGCAAAACTCTGATGTCCTCATCCCTTTTATTGATTGCGCACGTCCTGTGGCATTAGGAAAGCCTTCTTCCATGACAACATCAGGCTCATTGACCATTAAGTCCCACAGTTTCTCACGCACCAAACCACCCTGAAAACAAATAAGCAGATTAATAATCAGATACATTGTTAGTATTTTGCAAGCAGAATAAGCTAGGCTGAACTTACCTACTTCACTCAGATATAAAATCATAGGGACAGACAACTTAGTTTTACAGCATAAACAAGTGTTCCTGTTGTCACTATCGATCTTTACAGAAGGCATCAGAAAGACAAAAACTATGCTCTAGAGTTCTACTAATGTACACTGCACAAAAACGATGATCTTCGTTGCTTTTTAAAGAAAAATGCTTCAAATGACAGTTTCTGGTATAAATAGACACCAAAAAAGAGCCAAACATCTATGTTTGAAAAGGCTTGCTCCCATATAACAGAGATAGAGGAGATACTTTTAGTAGAATTAACTATTTGCCATAGGTTTATTGATTTGGAATGCTAGTTTCAGGTATTACGTAAGTGATAGACAACTTCAGGAGTTTCAATGCTGCTAAAAAAACAATGCAAGCTAGTCTCAAGAAGTAAATTACAAACAGTATGTTCCATATTTTCACATCTTTTATAAAATCAATCCAAGTGAATAGTCAGGTAGAACATGGAGTCATATGGACTCCAGATAAACCTTTCCAAATATATCGCATATATCACGTGCTTGATATTATGATAAATAGTACAAACCCGATGCCTGTGCTTGGCTCCCTTGAAGTACAGAAGAGTGGGGCGGTCTGTATTTTCTGACAAGTCCAAGGTAGGGAGCAAATGTGTGTAAGGTACAATGACATCTTTCAGCAATGAGACTTGAGTGTGCTGTATCATATTAGAAGAGTTGCTGCCTGCAGATTTTGAATCCAATTTGTACCAGCCGCCAAAATCAACCACCAATAGAATTGCTGGAGCAATCTCTGCCCGGACATGCCACATTGCCATAGGGTCTGTCAAAGAATGCCTCAGTTTTTAACATGACCTGAGCAACCAAAAGAAAAATAAGCTGCTAGGAAAATCAATCTTCACCAAGACATAAACAATACACCAAACGATGGTTGTCACTTGATTACAAGTGCAGTATTTTGACTGCAACACTACGTGCTAATATGTGCATAAACAAGTATGATCCACAATTAGTTCTTAGTTGGTGACATTTAAGGTAAGCCACTTCCTTAGATAAGAAAACCAGCATGAAAACCAAGAAACTTAAACAGCTATGTTGACCTGAATCCAAAGTATGTAAAGTTTCTTTCTAATTCGTCATTTGATGAATTATAAGGATTATCTGGTGATAGTATCCAGGTGTTCAGCACATGAGGTTCTCAGAAGTCAAAACACACTAAACCGGTATAGCAAGCTTCATGTACAAAAATCAAATCACAAAGCCACAAACTAGTAAAATCAACAATAATCATTTGGAGCTTTCATTTTTTTACTCATAGTTGCAATGTTGATTAGAAAAAACTTCAAAATATCTATTTTCAGATAGTGCAGATGCAGAATAATCTGCTTCAACACTTGCTAATCGACAACGATAAATTGGGACAATTATCTTTCCTCGATTTAGATAATACCCTTCATCTTCAGATATTTTTCTAGTATCAATGTCTAGATGAGAATAGATTTATCCACGTCTTGTTGAGAATTGGTGTTGCTGTTGAGTGTGCACTAAGCAATATCGACAAGAACAATGACGATTAAGTAACTAGTCTGGGTAAATATCCAAAATTGGTAATGCCAGCTAGGGATGATGGTTTACTGCTTTTTTTTTGAAATGGGGAGCAGAGCCCCGGCCTCTGCATCAAGCGATGCACACAGAGTGCATGCCCATCAAATCACACTTGGATCGACTCAAACAATACCCATGTCTTGTTGAGAATTGGGGTTTACTGTTGAGTGTGCACTAAACACCGAGAAGACCAACACAGGCTAGGTAGCAACCTGCATTTCCATCAAATCGCACTTGGATCGACTGCCAGCCAAATTACCTGTGAGGACGAAGACGTGGTCGCGGCCGCCCGAGCGGCGCCACGCAGGGTGAGCGGTGACGCGGTCGACGACCTCCCGCTGGCGCCGGTAGTCGGCGTTCCCCTCCTTCCTGCGGAAGGCGCCCTTGGTGGCGCCCCACCCGAGCTCCATCTCGGCGGAGAGCGTGGCGAAGAAGGGCACGAAGACGACGTCGGCCTCCATCCAGTCCGCGACGACCCTCACGGTGGATGCTGGAGCCGGGCGGAGGAGGGAGTCGAGGAGCCAGTACTCGGCGCTGTACTGCCTGATGAGGGGGCTGGCAGGGTAGGGCGGGTGGCCGCGCGGCGGCGGGTGGTCCGGGTCGGAGGAGGCTGGGATGCGGGCGTCGGCGGCGGGGAGCGACCAGTAGAGGTCGAGGAGGCCGTGGTTGAGCGCGCGGGGGAGGTCGGCGACGTAGACGCTGAGGCGGCGGCGGTCGGGGTGGGGGTTGGGGCTGGAGGCGAGCAGCGGCGTGGAGGAGGGCCTGAGGAGGAGGAAAGATACGGAGAGGAGGAGCAGGGCGGGGACGGCGAGGAGGGCCAGGCGCCTCATGGCCGCCCTCCGGATCTCGCCTGAGATGGGAGGTGGCGGCATCGGGGCTGGGGGAGGGAGGGTGATGCCGTCGAGAATGGTATACTGTTGGTCGATGTACACGTGGACGTGGGACGGGTCGCTTGAGTACGTGGAGTATACCCGAATCTGAAATTCGAATTCTCGTTAAGCATGTGTGAAATTCGAGGAGATTTTGGAATAAGAAATTACTGTGCCCTTTGCAATGTGAAGAGATATGAACGTTTGGTAGGATTAACGGTTGGTAGGCACAATTCGTATGACAACTGCCTCTGTCTCGATTAATTAGGACGTAGCAGCCAAAGTGAACACATGTTTGAGATTTTGTGCAAGTTTGTGGCTAAGAGATGGGAAAAACTGAATAGTATAAAAACCAAGAACAGACTAGAAATTTAAATATAAAATAGAAATAGATTTAAAAAGGAAAATGTGTGTTTTATACAATAAAATACATCTTGGCCTACATAAATTATTTGTAATTTGAATATACATGAGTGTGCCAGCATCATTCAGACAAACTATATTTTTAGGAAGGATGTTTCGGAAAAGAATTTGAGTAGAAAGTCATGCACCTTCATAACTAGTATGCGATTGAGAAGTGGTGGTTTAGGGTAAAACTTGATTTCTCTATGTTTCTTATGGTTTCCTAGGTGACAGGTCACATAAGAAGACTTCATTAGTAGGTGCCACTATGTTTTGATATTTTTTTGAATTAGTTGTGTATAAAACGACTCAATTAGCAACTAAACCCCATTCATTGACTATGTTGACCAGCCATTGGAGGGTAAAATTGAGTATATTACACGCGCCAGGGTTAGTGTCCGAGAGAAAAAGTGAGTACAACTAACGCGGCATTGTTACTCTCAAGGGGATAAATGAGTTCCCCAACGTGCGTGGGTTAGATTCGAGGGAAAAAATGTGATGTATCGTACGCGTGTCACGGTGCACGGTGCAGTAACGAACACGTGTCGTGGTGCACGGTGCAGTAGCGTACGCGGTTAGTACACGGTGCACGGTGGTGCAACGGAACGTCCCTTCCCTTCACCTTTATAGAGCCCCTCTCCCTCTCTGCCTACCCACTCTGACTCACTCACTCGCTCACTCATGCAACCATCTCCACTGTCCCATCGTCTTCTCTAAACCCTGAACAAAACCCCAACCACGCCGGCAATAGAGAAGAAGGATATAGTGCCATCGTCGCCTCCAAGGCCGCCGGCGAGGAGGCTCCTGTCGAGGCATCGGAGGCGGCTGTCGTCCCTGTTTCCGACATAGCCACCGGCTAGGAGGACCCCACTGGTTGTGGGTAGAACCTGCTCGATTGGGACCCGTACGAGGAGGAGTACATATGGCCAGAGAACCCCTACGACACCAGCATCGTCAACGCATAGTCGGAGGTAACTAGAGTTTTCTCAACTTCCCTTGTTCTTCTCCCATTCTCATCGTTGGATGCTAGATATTGTGTTATTAGGGTTCTACTGTTTGCATTCAAATCATTGGATGCTAGATCGATCTTCTTACAGCAGCTAATCCTCTTGTGTTTGATCTTGTGTTTCGATGAATCCGTTTGTTCGCATTTCAATCCTATTTTATTTATGCTTCGAGTTGTAGTTAAGGGATTCCTTAGTTCATAGTAGCGTCGATCTGTAGTTGGAATCAGTATTTGATTTTGTTTGAGATTTTGGGATTGGAGAATTAACCAGTTAATTTATGCAAATAATCATGAGATCTCAATCGGTTAATTTATGAAAATAGTCTATCCTAATAATCTAGGGATTCCAATCATGTCCTTATTATCATGCATGCTACTATTTATTCCAACAGGTGCATAGTTGTGATGTCTGTAGCGACGACGAGTCTAGGCGACTCGTCAGGTGCTAAATGTCAAGACGAGTCCGGCAGGTGACCATCACAGAGGGTCGCATGCCTCCGATCAAGCCGAAGGTTCCCAAGATCAAGGGACATGGCAACAAGAAGTGGAGAAAGCATCAGAGGGAGGAGGCGGAGGCCAGGAGGTGCTGAATGTGTGTGTTGCTGCTGTAAATGGCTTCTTTTGTTTTTATATGTTGTGTGTTGGCTGCTGAGCAACGAATGTATTGAACCTCGTTAAGTACCCTCCTATATTAGATGTTGTGAGCAGTTTATCTACATTTTTTTTCTAAATGTATGTATGTTGCTGGTGTGATTTGCTGCTCTAGATTTGCTACCAGATTGGACAAAAACGAGGGCCAAAAGGAACGAATGATTGAAGAGAGAAGTTGTTGTGAATTTGCTACCAATTTGGGCAAACAAGGAATATAACTGTTAGCGAGAGAGAGAAAAAGGATCTCTAAAAAGTGCCAATTAACGATAAAAAAGAAAACTACCAATTTGGGCGAGAGAGACATAACCCACTCCACGGCACGGCCCCACGCGTCAACATAACGAGGTACCGACCTACCGGCCCACACGATCCCACACGGCACGCCCCCACATGTCAACATAACGGTCAACCCGACGACAGCTGTCGTTCAACCTCTTTTTGAGAGTTTCAGAGAAGCACATTGGCAAAAGTGAGGAAAATTTTAGCGGTTAGAGAAAATTGAGTATAACTAAGGAACCAGGGGCACGAAAATAGAAATCCTTATCTTTTAATAGAGATCTTCTTGCGAATTGGCGACCACTATAAGAATATTTGATTTTAATCTAAATATTTCAACAATGATTCATATTCCTGATATTATTATTATGAGTGAGTAGTCCTCACGGGCTGCGGGTTGGGGTGAAGCCTCACAGCGTCTATGTGCATGTAATTTCGTGGAAATATTTTCTAGTGATTGAATAGGAGCTTTGCTATCTTGTGTCTCTACCTCGATCAGAGGACTTGTAGGTACCCAAGACCCTGCGGACTGATCAAGGTGTTAGGTGAGATGGGCGGAGAACGGCATCTGACACGCGGACCCCGAGTGATAGAAAGGGGGAGTACGATATTCTCTTAGTGATCTACTTGGGATCAATAGTAACATCACTAATCTTAAGGCTTTGGTCTGTTTTACTTAATAATCATTGTAACCCGTGGTTTCGTGGTATAATGGTTGGACCAAGAGACTATTGTCACCTGTGGTTTTAGGATCTCTGGTAGCTGAGGATGTTCTTCCCACAACTCCTATCACTATTGGATCATTTTACACATGAATGTGCTGAACCTTATCTTTAACCCATTTATATGCATAGTTGTAGGTGAATATTCAACCCTGGTCTATCTTCATCATTAAAAATACCCAAAGATACAAAGTAAACTGGAAAGGTCCAGTAAACGAAAAATAAAATTAATTAGCAAGTCTTGTAGACGTTCCTCAATTCCAATTTGCAAGTGATTCCCAAGGTTCGATAAACCTAGGTCTATTCTAGGGAAGAAACTACTATACTACATGCGTAATCCGAAAGGTATTAGTTAAGTAGTTTATTTTTCTATTGCTAAGTTGTAGTAATAGTCATCATGGTGATGGACGACCAATTAGTGGCGTCGTGGACTTGGCGCCATACCAGTGGGCAAGATGGAGATCGTGCCATGGCGCTTGATGGAAATCAAGGCACACAAGAAAGACCATATAATATCACTATAACTACATGTGATGTTAATCCTTTATCCATATAATTGTTTGCTAGTATTAGATTCTTGACGGTAGTATTACATAAGATGATACCTTAATTAATACCAACAATAGTATTCTCCCTTAGTGTGCACCACTAAGAAATTTCTTTGTTATTAAGCACGCCGAGATGATCGGACGTCAGACATATCAAAATTCACATACGTTGGGTGCAAGCCATGTTGCACATCAAATACACTTAGGTTAAATTAGCGAGATTATCATGTACAAACATGGCCTCAGAACACGAGAGATCAAAATATTTAGTATGAGTCAAACGAATGATGTGATCGACACTCATTGGACCTTTGGAGCTATATCATCAGTCGTGACGATCAGGGTGGTGGTGTAGTGAATCAGGATCGTGCAATCACTAAAACCTTCTTAAGGATGATAGTTTTAGTGGGAGCTTGATAAATAATTTGATTATAATTTGAACTCATATTATGAACTTAGTATAAATGTCTTTTCAAATATCCTTGTACATCATGGCCTATCCCAATGAGTTTTTCGACCATGTCTTTCTTGCATGATGTGAAACTTAAAGTAGATGGTTCAAACTTCATAGATTGGTACCAACGCCTCAGGGATACCCTCAAAACAAATGACCTGCTCTACGTGATACAAGAACCACTAGGAGATAGTTCCTATGTCTCCACGAGTGAGTAAGATAGTGATGATTATCATGCTCATCGTGACATCTCCATTATTGTCCAATGTATCGTGCTCTATTCGATGGAGACTAAGTTGTGATTGTGTTTCTTCAACAACGATGCATATGAGATGGTCGATGAATTGAAGGCGCTCTTCACACCGCAAGTTAGGCTTATGAAGTATGAGATGTTGGACGAGTCCCTTTTAACCAACATGGAAGAAAATACCTCCTTGGAGAGTCACTTAGCGATCATGCATGGGATTCATGGATGCCTTCCATATGATGTGGACTACTAGATGACGAACAAATATGTGATAGGGGTGTTATGCTCGCTTCCTCCCAGCTACAAATATGTTGTCACGGGCTATATCATGAGAGAGGAACCGCTCACATTTCATGAGTCTGTGTTTGAGTTAAGAACTGTAAAGGTAGAACCAATCGTAGTGGATGTCATGGATGAAGAAGGTGTATATTTTATATACAAGTTATAAATGTTTTCCTTGCAAACACTTGTTGTAGTTTACAAAGTATTTGATACTTTTTCTGTTTTATGAAAATAGTACTTTCTGCTTGAGAGTTGCTGGAAGATATGAGATGAAAATGGCGTGTTCACCGCAAGCAAGCTCATTGATGGCCGATGAAATTTTCCCTCTACATCTATCATTCGGATTAGTTTAATGATTTGAATAAAAGTTTTGTAATTGTTAAATGTGAACTTATTGGTGTGTCTTACATTTTGCGAGACGGTTATTCATATAAGTGAGATACAAGTTAGTTGTTCTATTTCTATGAATAATTTCTTTTATGGTCACATTACGGTTATGAATGATTTATTCTCATCATTATCTAAATGATAGTATTTTACGCATTTATAAAATATTAAAATGCTGAAAGATATCAAAACTTAATAATGACTTAATTTTGAATGACACTATTGTTTAATTCACAATGGTAGGTTCATTTCGATGAAACATGAAGTATTTAGATACTTGATCTTTTGACTTATGCAAACCATGCCTCACTGGGTGAGATGACTAAAACTCTGCGTTCTAGAAAAACAGATTGTAGATTGAATTGTTGAAAATCATGCATGATGATTGTAACTCAACAAAGTAGTGGATATCATTATTTCGTAAGATTCAATGTGGATTTAAGTAAATATGGGTATTTATTAAATGAAACATGAGTCTAAAACCATTTGATATGTTCAAAAGAATTTTAGAAGGAAGATTGGTATTAAATTAATGAGAATATCAAATTCTCTGAGATTTGATCAAAGTGACAAGTATTTGAGTTAAAAGTTTGGCATAAGGACTTATGAAGTATCTTCACAAATTAAGATGTTCAAACACTTAAATTGATATGTTTAAAACATTGTAATCATATCGTATTGGATACCATATGGTATGTAAATTATCTCTTGTCGGGTTATTGTTATTATTAGAGTTATATATATCAAACAACAAACATTCACTTTAGAATAAGAAACCATCTAAGATTCAAAGAAACAACACCATATGAGTTATGGTATGCTCGAGTTTCTAGAATTTTGAGTTATGCGATAATACAAAATTGTAATGAATAAATCTTTGTAGTGTATTCTTAGGAAACTATGAATACATATTCCACAACTAAGACCGAAAGGGAAAACCAGCTGGTTCCTAACACATTGTTTTCTTGAGAAGGAGTTGCTCGATGAAAGTGTTGGTAGAAGTTAGTGAAAGCTCAAAACAAGGTACATGTCCTTACCTCCAAATGTCGAGTAGGGCAACGGAATATATTCCGGGAATTTAAATAGAGGAGAAACTGATGATAATGATCGTGATGTTTTAACTAATACTTTTGCTAAAGAAAGTAGGATTCAAGAATACATTCTGCCAATTTGCGAAATTATATTATTGATTCACTTGTCATGTTAATAGAACAAGACATACCTACAAACTACGAAGAAGCGATGGTGGAATAAAGTGCAAGAAATGACTAAAAATACATGAAATCCTATGTGAAGTTACATTTAAGATTGCAAAGTAAAATGTTACTTGATCTTGTTAAGTAAGGATGCTACTTGATATTTCCAAATGTCTGCAAAGTAACAGGAGATAAATGAAACTTAAACGAAGAAATAAAACTCGATTTGACACAAAGAATGTGTTGAAAAAATTCAATAGTTGACTACTATGTGTAGAGATGCTTATAGTGCAATGGGTTTACACCAACAATTACTACAATTTTTGATAATTGGTAGAAGATTGTCAAAATTGTGTGTTCTTCAATATCTGGATTGAAGGAGGGTTATAATTAGTACAACAAGCAGGTTTTTTTCCAATCAAATGGATGCCGGTGTCTTCTAGCTAGAATTGTCGATTTGATAGATGATTAAAGAATTTTGGAGTTGCCAAGTTTATCAAGAGTACATGCACTTAAAAGAAACTGAGTGGGAGCTAAATAGTTTCCTAATCTTAATATGTAGATGACATATTTTGGGTGAGATTTATGCGAATTTTCCTAAACTCATATGTGAATGAGATGTTTGAGTGGGAGCTAAGTGAGTATCCTAATCTCTTATATGTGGATGCCATATTCGAGTGGGAGTTTGAACATCATTCTTATATATGTAGACGACATATCATTAATGGTGTGGTTGGTATTACTAAAATATAAGTTAGTAACTATTCTATGTATGAAGTTGAACAAGTATTGAACATTGAAATCTATCGATATAGATCAACATGTTTGATAAACATTCAAGTCAAAGCGTTTCCTGAATAGATTCTAAAGTAAGTTCATAATGTTCTAGATGAGATTCTGAAGTAGTTCAGAATAGAGCAAGTTAAGAAAGAGGTTCTTACTTGTATAAACTAGGTGAAACATTGAGTTAATCTCAGTATGAACAACAATGGTTAAAAGGGAAGAAAAGAGATGTGTTACATCCATATGCCTCGGTCATAGGTTCTTCCATATAACCATATTCTATACTCGATGTTATGTGACCCATTGATGCACTCGACGATCGACGTAGAGCTCGTTGGGAACCCCAAGAGGAAGGTATGATGAGCACAACAGAAAGTTTTCCCTCAATTATGAAACCAAGGTTTAATCGAACCAGTAGGAGCAAGGAAACACCCCAAAGGTGTTACTAACTGAGCTTTGGCAGGGCGCACTACCGGCGCTAATAGCAACGTGGAGACCTGCACAACACAACCACATAACTTTGTCCCCAACTTGCGATGAGGGTGTCAATCTCACCGTGTTTTGCAAAAAACAAAGGATTAAATGTATCGAATGGAAAGAAGTAAAAGTTTGCAGAAAGTAAACACAAAGAAGTAAACAGTTGTAGATTGTATGTAAAGTAAAAGGACCGGGATCCATAGTTCACTAGAGGTGCCTCTCCTTAGATAGATAACATGCTGGGTGAACAAATTACAGCGGGGCAATTGACAAACACCGAGAAAGCAATATATGCATATACTAATCATCTTGACTCCTTTGAGACTTGATTGGGCATTACAACATAATACATAGACCTCCATCCAACTGCATCTATGACTAATAATCCACCTTCAGGTTATCATCCGAACCCCCTCCAGTATTAAGTTGCAAGCAACAGATTCTTGCTTTACGAACTACATGTGAAGTAAACAATACAATTGTTCTATGGACAAAGGATCGTTGTTTTCTCCCTAGTAGCAACAACACATCTAGTACCTTAGAGATTTTCGTCACTTCCCTAGATTACCAGAGGCATGAACCCACTATCGAGCATAAATACTAACTCTTGGAGTTGCTAGCATCTACTTGGCCAAGATAGCTACTAACAACGGAAAGCATGCAAGATCTCAAATAACAAAGACATGATAGAATCAATAATCAATCTGAAATATCATCTCAATATCCATCGGATCCCCGCAAACACAACATGTATGAATTACAAATAGATGATCTTGATCATGAACGGAGCTCACAAGATCTAAACATGAAAGCACAAAGGAGGAGAAACCAGCCATCTAGCTACTACATGGATCCGTAGTCCAAGGATGAACTACTCACGCATCACACCGGAGGCTTGCATGGTGATGAGAAGACCTCCAGGGTGAATTCCCCTCTCTGGCAGGGTGCCGGGAAGAGCTTCAGATCCCCCTGATCTAGGGACAGAGATGACGGCGGCTACAGACTCTTTCGTGGATTTTTGATCGGGGTCTTAGGGTTTTCGTCTCGAGGGCAACTTATAGGCGGAAGGAGAGGCCGAGGGGGTGCTGGGGTCGGCCAGACCACCCCCTGGCGCGGGCCAAGCCTGGCCGCGTGGCCAGGTGGTGTGGCCGGCCCTTGGCCCCTCTCCGTCTCGTATTCTGGCACTTGATCCCTTCCAGAAAAATAGGCACTTTGGCTTTTGTCCCATCCAATTCCGAGAATATTCATTTTCTAACTTTCCTGGAACCAAAAACAGTAGAAAACATGCAGCTGGCACTGTGGCTCTTGTTAATAGGTTAGTCCAAGAAATCATATGAAAAGTACTCCAAAGTTGAAACAAAACACAAGAAAGTGGATAAAACTAAGCATGGAACATCAAAAATTATAGATACATTTGCAATGTATCAACATCCCCAAACTTAACTCCTGCTCGTCCTCGAGTAGGTAAGTGATAAAAAGAAATAATTTTTGAGGCGACATGCACCATCAAAGACTTGATCAAAGTATTTGCAAAACATTCAAAGCTAGGATCATAGTACTTCAATCATAACATGAAAGACAAAGTTCTAGCAATAAGCAAAGAGACTATGATGCAACATGAAAAGGTACAAACAAAAGATCCATGAATAACATGCTTTGCAAGATGTTTGTTTGTTTCTCATAAAGAAAACATAGCATGAAAGTATTCAGCTTGTCCCTCAATAGAGTAGCAAATATAAATGCATAGGACACCTTCAAAGTTCATAAGAGTGACTAGATACAATAGTTTAAAACAAGCAATAACAAGTTATGCATCAATCAACCAGTCCTGGGACAATGCACATAGAACTAAGAATGGCCACTATGCTCTCAAAGTAGTGCATACAGATAGATGGTGGAGACTCAATATAATGGTGGAAGAAAGGCCTTTTGTAAAAAGGAAGTAGGGATTCAAGTCTCATAAAGAGCTTCCAAAAATTATGGTACTTATAGCTTTCAGCTCTCATTGCCCCTATCATAAGCATATTTAAGGTGATTAAGGTTAAAGTGACACAACTAAGAGGATATGCTTGACAAGTTATAAACCGAAATCTCATGCCCCTTACTTACGAAGGCCGATCCTCATGCTACTCAACTTCAGTCACGAGTAAGCTCTTGTCATTGTAAGTATATGTGTATCATTAAGAACCGCCAACGGGGTACCCCTTGCACATGATACGTGAGCTTTCCCATAATCAAAATGACAAGGCAAGCAGACAATGAGCATCTCAGCGATCTTTTTATTTGCTATTTGCATAGGTTTTTATTGAGGATGCTTCATAGTGTGCTCATTATGGTGATGCTGCAAGTTTCCACCATGATTAGGCATGGCTTAGGCTAGCGGCCCAGGCGTTTCTCTAACACACATACGAACTCCATGATCTTACAAGTTCCACTTTTATTTCACACCGCCGGGATCCGTAAGCAAAAGATCATAATATCAACGGGGTACAAAGTACAAGTGCAATGTTGAAAGCGTTCCCCATGAAACATGGTTCTGCTAATTTCAACTTATAAAGCGCAAGCATATACGCAACAAAGAAGGACCCAATGGTTCAAGTTTATTAGAGGCAATAAAGTAAAGTGTGCCATCAAGTTCGTGAGAGCTTTAATCACTAGTTTTCTCATAACAAGTGGAAGGTAAACAAAAGCATGAATATAGTTGGAATAGCATAAGCTAGTAGGTAGGTATGGTGGACTCTTTCGAAAAACTTGGTTTAGGGATTTGGATGCATGAGTGGAACTCATACTTTGTTGTGGAGGCTAGCAAAAGACTAGGAGCGACAAACTAAGAGAGCAATAATGGCCATAATCATGCAGAGCGACAAAACATCATTGATCAAAGCACAAAGTGATACGACAAGTTGAAAACTAAAGGATCATAAAGGCTATGGTGACTTTGGATAGTCATAACATGGTGTGAGCATGTGCCAAGTCAACCCAAATAAAGCATCAAAGGAGAATACCACTATACTATGCTTTAATATGCTAAAACAACACATGATTCATCGAAGGCACATTAAGCAATCTCAATTGTTTATAACAAGCCATGCTACAGCAAATAATACTAAGCATAAAGCCAAAACAATATCCAGCATGGCATGACAAAGCATGGCCACAGTAAAAAATGAGCTCTTTTTACCACATAAGCATGAACTTTCCTACTCTTTTCCAAACCAAACCAAACTATTTGCAAACCAAAGTGTGAAAGAGGGGGTCCAACCATTTTATTCAGAAAACTAAGCAAACAAAAGCAAACGAAAACCAAAACAAAAATGAAAAAGAAAACGCTCCAAGAAAAACACAACTGTGCATGAAACAATAAAAATGAAGCGTTTGGAAGAAACCTGGATTTTTATTGATGAAGAAGGGAATGCCTTGGGAATCCCCAAGCTTTGACGCTTGTACTTCTTTGATATTTCTTGGGGTGACACGCGTGGCATCCCCAAGCTTGAGCTTTAGTCTATCCTTCATCTCATTACTCATTCCTTCCATACACCTGATATTTTTCCTTCATACAAAACTTCACACAATCTCATTAGCAACATTAGTGCACTTAAGATAAATAAGTCTCAAGGTTCAGTTATAACACCAAATAAAATTCCATTAGAACACTAGCTACTGTAGCACTTCTCTCAAAAATCTCAATTCCGCAAAGGAACTCCAGAAGGAACTAAGAAGAAGCAAATGCAGAAAATGGCAGAAATCTGTCAAAACAGACCAGCAGGTAAAGAAGAATTTTTTCGAAGACCTTCTGTTGCTCAAATCAAAAAGTGTTGAACTAACGGAAGTTAGATAACAAGCTGGGGTAGAAGCACAAAAAATTACAGCTCAATCCGACGTACAGAGCTCTCTCAGGAAGTATTACGGTGAAGCACAAAAATCTGTTTCGGGACAGCAACTTTCCCAATCATTACTTCACTCTCATTAGAGGTTACTCTTGGCACAAAAAGCAAATAAAAAGGATAAGGAGAGGTTATTACAGAGGTAATAACTTCCAAGACTCAACTAAAACTCTTGGGTTATCTCCCAACAAGTACTTTTCTTTAACGCCTTTAAGTTAGGCATAAGAACCAAAAAAGAATCAAGTGTTCTCAAATGAAGAAGCATTAAGACCAAATTTTGTTTTCATAGGAGAAGCAAAAGAAATATTTTCTCTCTTTTTAGGGAAGTTTTCTATACCTTTCTTGAGTGGGAGTTGATATTTAATGGTTCCTTCTTTCATATCAATGATGGCACCAACAGTTCTAAGAAAAGGTCTTCCCAAAGTAATAGGACAAGAAGCATTGTATTCAACATCCAAAACATAGAAATCAACGGGGACATAGGAATAATTAACCATAATAAGAACATCATTAAGACTCCCCATGAGTTTCGTTTTAGCATTAGCATCAAGTGGGACTTTCAAATAACAATCTTCAAGAGGAGGCAAATCAAGCATATCATAAATCCTTCTAGGAATAATAGAAACACTACTATCAAGATCACATAAAGCTTTGAAATCAAAGTCATTCACTTTCATATTAATGATGTGTTCCCAACCATCTTCTTGTTTTATAGGAATAGAAGCTTTATGTTTCATCTTTTCTTCTTTAATCTTTATGAGAGCATCAGTAATGTGTTTTGTAAAAGCCATGTTCATAGCACTAGCATTAGGACTTTTAGCAAGCTTTTGTAGGAACTTAATAACTTCAGAGATGTTGCAACCATCAAGATCAAAATCAACTTTATCATCTAAAGTAGTAGAACTATTATTAGCCTCAACACTAGTGGTGGTAATAGTAGTAACACTAATGTTTCTAGCAATTTCATCTTCTCTTTCCCACTTAGCATGTAATTCAGCTAATAGTCTAACATTTTCATCAATTCTTACTTGAATAGCATTAGTAGCTGCAAAGGGATTATCATTAATTTCAGGTTTAGCAACCATTTTATTAATCAATGAAGATTGAGCTTTAGACAAAGATGATATATTTCTTTCAGCATTAGAGAGTTTCAATTGTAAACTAGGAATTTCCCAATTTAGACTCTCAAGTTGATGGCTAATGTTCTTCAAAATGATAGATTGTTCCTCCATAGTTTTAGTAAATAGTTTATTTTGCTCATATTGCATTTGCATGAAGTTTTTAGTGGCTCTTTCAACTTCTAAAATTCTTCCTTCACTAGGTAATTTAGGTTTACCATTATAGCCATAACTATTACTAGGAGGGTAGGGCCTATAATTGTTGTTACCAAAATTGTTCCTATAAGCATTATTACCATAAGCACTGTTGCCAAAATTATTATTTCTTATGAAGTTCACATCAACTTGCTCTTCTTGAGAAACCAAAGAGGCTAAAGGAACATTATTTGGATCAATATGGGATTTCCCATTAACAAGCATAGACATAATAATATCAATCTTATCACTCAAGGAGGAGGTTTTTTCAGCAGAATTTACCTTCTTACCTTGTGGAGCTCTCTCAGTATGCCATTCAGAATAATTAACCATCATATTATCCAAAAGTTTTGTTGCAGCACCCAAAGTGATGGTCATAAAGGTACCTCCAGCAGCAGAATCCAATTGGTTCCTTGAAGAGTAGTTCAATCCTGCATAAAAAGTTTGGATGATCATCCAAACAGTCAGTCCACGAGTGGGACAATTCTTAACCAAAGATTTCACTCTTTCCCAAGCTTGAGCAACAGGCTCATTATCAAGTTGTTTAAACTTCATTATTTCACTTCTCATGGATATAATCTTAGCAGGAGGATAGTATTTTCTAATAAAAGCATCTTTGCACTTAGTCCAAGAATCAATACTATTCCTAGTTAAGGAGTTCAACCATTCTTTTGCTTTTCCTCTCAAAGAGAAAGGAAACAATTTCAGTTTAATAATATCACCATCTATATCCCTATGCTTTTGCATCTCACAAAGTTTAACAAAGTTATTTAGATGGGAAGCACCATCTTCATTACCAATACCAGAAAATTGCTCTCTCATAACAAGATTGAGCAAAGCAGGTTTTATCTCAAAGAAAGTATTTTCAGCCACAAGTGGAGCAATAGGTGTGCTCATAAAATCATTGTTGTTGGTGCTAGTGAAGTCACACAACTTAGTGTTTTCAAGAGTAGTCATTTTTTTTGGTTTTCAAATAAGAAAGCAAAACAAGTAAAACTAAATTTTTTGTGTTTTTGAAGAACAAAACAAGCAAACTAAGCAAAAAGAAAACTAAGCAAAACAAAAACAACAAAGTAAAGAGATTGGTTATGAGGGACTCCCCTTGTGAAGATGTCCTTGACTCCCCGGCAACGGCGCCAAAAAAGATCTTGATGCACTCGACGATTGACATAGAGCTAGTTGGGAACCCCAAGAGGAAGGTATGATGAGCACAACATAAAGTTTTCCCTCAATTATGAAACCAAGGTTTAATCGAACCAGTAGGAGCAAGGAAACACCCCAAAGGTGTTACTATTGAGCTTTGGCAGGGCGCACTACCGGTGCTAGTAGCAACGTGGAGACCTGCACAACACAACCACAAAACTTTGTCCCCAACTTGCGATGAGGTTGTCAATATCACCGTGTTTTGCGGAAAACAAAGGATTAAACGTATCGAATGGAAAGAAGTAAAAGTTTGCAGAAAGTAAACACAAAGAAGTAAACAGTTGTAGATTGTATGTAAAGTAAAAGGACCGGGATCCATAGTTCACTAGAGGTGCCTCTCCTTAGATAGATAACATGCTGGGTGAACAAATTACAGCGGGACAATTGACAAACACCGAGAAAGCAATATATGCATATACTAATCATCTTGACTCCTTTGAGACTTGATTGGGCATTACAACATAATACATAGACCGCCATCCAACTGCATCTATGACTAATAATCCACCTTCAGGTTATCATCCGAACCCCCTCCAGTATTAAGTTGCAAGCAACAGATTCTTGCTTTACGAACTGCGTGTAAAGTAAACAATACAATTTTTCTATGAACAAAGGATCGTTGTTTTCTCCCTAGTAGCAACAACACATCTAGTACCTTAGAGATTTCTGTCACTTCCCCAGATTACCAGAGGCATGAATCTACTATTGAGCGTAAATACTAACTCTTGGAGTTGCTAGCATCTACTTGGCCAAGATAGCTACTAACAACGGAAAGCATGCAAGATCTCAAATAACAAAGACATGATAGAATCAATAATCAATCTGAAATAGCATCTCAATATCCATCGGATCCCCGCAAACACAACATGTATGAATTACAAATAGATGATCTTGATCATGAACGGAGCTCACAAGATCTAAACATGAAAGCACAAAGGAGGAGAAACCAGCCATCTAGCTACTACATGGATCCGTAGTCCAAGGATGAACTACTCACGCATCACACCGGAGGCTTGCATGGTGATGAAGAAGACCTCCAGGATGAATTCCCCTCTCTGGCAGGGTGCCGAGAAGAGCTTCAGATCCCCCCGATCTAGGGACAGAGACGACGGCGGCTACAGACTCTTTCGTGGATTTTTGATCGGGGTCTTAGGGTTTTCGTCCCGAGGGAAACTTATAGGCGGAAGGAGATGCCGAGGGGGTGCTGGGGTCGGCCAGACCACCCCCTGGCGTGGGCCAAGCCTGGCCGCGTGGCCAGGTGGTGTGGCCGGCCCCTCTCCGTCTTGTATTCTGGCACTTGATCCCTTCAGGAAAATAGTCACTTTGGCTTTTGTCCTGTCCAATTCCGAGAATATTCATTTTCTGACTTTCCTGGAACCAAAAACAGCAGAAAACAGGCAGCTGGCACTATGGCTCTTGTTAATAGGTTAGTCCAAGAAATCATATGAAAAGTACTCCAAAGTTGAAACAAAACACAAGAAAGTGGATAAAACTAAGCATGGAACATCAAAAATTATAGATACATTTGCAATGTATCACCCATGTTCTTGGTTGGAAGAACAAGTTCTAAAGTGATTCCTGAGTTAATCACATGAACAAGTTTTAAGCATACCCGTAGTGTCTAGAGAGAACTAAGGATCTACATTGATATAAAAGTATGTGGGCTACTTCAGAAGTGGAAATTATAAATAGTTGTGGCATATGGAGTTCAAATTTGAACTGAGTGCCGGTATACATGTGATGGCAACAACTCTGTGTGTACCAACTCGTTGGGACTCCAAGTGCAGAGTGTTGTAGCAAGCATCTTTTCCTCACAAGGGCGACTCGAGGGTTTATATCAAACTCTCAGGGAATTGTCTTAGAGTTATATTTTTCCTCTCCTCTTCAAACAACCTAAAAAACGAAGTCTTTGCCTTGTGTCTCCAACTCCACCGTGTGGTTGTGAAGCATAAGGTTTCATATTAGGAAAACTGAAATAAGCTTGTAAATAAATAAAGTAAAACAATTTATAACTAGGCAAGTAAAGTAAAAGCAATAATAGAAAGTTCTTTTTGTGTTTTTGTTTGTGTTTGCTAATAGTGAAAGTATTTTGGTATTTTCGAAAATAATAATTGCAGAAAATATAAGTGATGATAATGGTGTTGGAAAGTTGTTTCTTATGGTAAAAGTTGGACTAGGGTTCATGGGTTCACTTGTCTATTCTATTTTTAAGGTGTAGTGGACATAGAACAATTCATAAGCAATATAATATTTATGCAACTTCATTATGTGTTTGATAGGCATTCATATGGGCATCGGGACTTATCATAGAGATGATGCAACACATATCTCTTATACTCCTCTAGTAAGGGAAAACTCTAAGCAATCCAGAATCAAGAATTAACAGAGCATAGCCTTAGGTACTTTGACATGATGTTTGAATTACAAATATGCTACCTTGAACTAACAAGATTATCTTGGCTATCACTACATAGTTATAACACATGAATTCACTTAATCCTTGGTGAGGTAACAAAATAAAGGTAAAAAACATAGTAGATCTCGAATTTTCTGTCTCTATTCAACCAGTACCACCATGTTACTCCATCTAATACACATGTTCCCCCGCACATGCCCTCTTATACATGTTGGATCAAAACAAGTACTTCAGAACGGGGTGCATAATATGCATCTACAGATACATATCACACATAAATAGGTTCCAATCTATGAACACATAGAATAAAGATCCACCACATATGAATTACATATATGACCATAATCATGTTGAGCAGCTCATATGGTACTAGATCTATGATAGCACAAGAGAGAAATAGATCAAGCTACTGCCACAAACCCATAGTCTAGATGTGGAATACTCCCTCTTCATCATGGTGATGATGGTGGATATGTTGGAGAAGGTAAAGATCCCACCGATGATGGCTCTGGCGGCACTTACCCCTACAATCTTTGTTGGTTCTATCTCTATTTGGGTGTTTCTATGTTTTTTGTAGTGCCTCCCTCTAGAGGTCCATTGGGAGACAGTTATATAGGTGTTTTTAGGTCAAGGCGATGACTTGGAGATCAAGACGGATGGCTGGCGATGCTCGAGGACCAAACTGAAGGAGATATGCCCTAGATGCAAATAATAAATAGGTTTTTATTGTCATATCTCAATTAGTTCATAATAGTTTCATACTATTCTATAAACTGCATTAATACGAAATGTTAATACACATATGGTGTGTAAAAAAACCAAGTCTCTAGCTACCTCTAGCGAACTAGTTCATTGGTCATGAGGATGATCTAGGGTTTCGAGATCATGGGCATTTATGCCAATTGACAATGAGGTCACGTCATTATTTGAATAATGTGATAGACAAACAACCCAACCAGTTGTATCTTAATGAGATCTAGTTACAAAGTTCACTATTAATGATAAACTAAGTAAACCTCGCAACCTGATCCTTAGACTGTGAGATAATGCAAATCACCGTTCTGGAGGGAGCTTAGATGGTTATCAAGTATCACACCGTGACTGGGTGATCAAAAAGGTGTTACTCAGGTTTCTCAAAGGGGCACGTAGCAGAGTACATATCAAGACCAGGATTTGCCAATCCATGTAACGGATAGATACATATCTGGACATCTCGGTGACATTGCATTAACGAAGCTTGCAAGCATGTGACTAGGTCACGAAATGCAACGACACGGAAACGAGAAAACAAGTTCATCGGTAACAAGATTGAACGAAGGTATGGAGATACCGTAGATCAAATCCCGGGTGAACTAGGTATCAAGTGGTAAAGGGAATAGGAAATGACTGTTTACGGTTCAAACGACATTATCATCATGGAATGCATAGGGGTCATTATGGGCATCCTGGTCTCGCTATTGATCATTGATGGAGATCATGTCTATGCCATTTCCGAGCCGTGGGGAAATATACTTAAGGGTACGATGACCTAGAGATCCTCTGTAAGTTGGAATCACCATATGAAAGAGAAAAGGAATCCAAAAAAGTTCTGTGAGAGAACCATAATCGTTCCGGGAAATATCCGAAGGCGTTCGGAGGAAATCGAAAGGGAACCGAAAGGTGTTTCGGGTCAAATCGGATTTTGTAATATGTATTTAATATAATATTAAAATCTAATTTGAAGGAGTATTCCACTAATGGGCCAAACTTCCTAGGGAAAAAGGGACCATGAGGGAAAACCGAAGGAGGGAAGGGCCAAGGGCCAAGGCCTAGCCGCCTCAAGGGGGACCACCTGGCCAGCCTAGGGCTGTGTGCGGGGTGGGTCCCACCCCTGGACGGCTGGCCCATGAGGCCCATGGCACCTCCCCCTCTCTACCTTGTTTAGTCCCACATGGGAAACTGATACGTCCAAAACGTATCTACTTTCCCGAACACTTTTGCTGTTGTTTCTCCTCTATACTTGTGTGATTTGGATGCAACTAATGCGAACTAACGCTGTTTTTAGCAGAATTGCCTTGGTGTCTACTTTTTGTGCAGAAAATCAACTATTAGGAAAAATCCTAGAAAATATGCCAAAAATCTTATTTCACCCGAAGACTCCAGGAGCCAGAATACGAGACGGAGAGGAGCCCTGGGGTGGACACACCACCTGGTGGCGCGGGCCAGGCCAGGCCACGCCAGGGGGTGGTGTGGGCCCCCCAGGCACCCCCTCGGCTTCTCTCTTCGCCTATAAGGAGCCTTCTGACCTAAAAACTTCGGGGGGTTCGACGTTTTTCCAGGAGGAGTTCCGCTCCGCCGCCACCACCAGATTCCACGAAACAGCACCAGAAACTCCGTTCTGGCACCCTGCCGGGACGGGGAATTGAAGGATATCATCGCCATCATCATCACCATCGCTTCTCCATCGACCATCCATGTTTCCCCCATCTATGAGTGAGTAATCCCCCGCTGCAGGCTATGGGGATGGTAGGGATTGGATGAGATTGTTCATGTAATGGCATCAGATTGTTAGGGCATAGTGCCTAGTATCTTTTATTAGTGCTTTATGACTTTGTTGCGACTTGTTGTGCTTAATGCTTGTCAGTAGGGCCCGAGTGCCATGATTTCAGATCTGAACTTATTATTGATTCATTATGATAGTATTGTTTCTAGTCTTATCTACAAGTTGTATACACACGTCGTTGTCCGGAACCTATGGTCCCGAAGTGACAGAAATCAGGGTAGCCGGAAGGGAAAGGCTTTGATGTGAGGATCACATGTGTTCATGGAGTGTTAATGATTTGCTCCGGTGCTCTATTAAAAGGAGCACCTTAATTGCCAGTAGTTCCCTAGAGGCCCCGCTGCAAATGGGCTGGCAGGACAAAAGATGTTGTGCAAGTTCTCATTGCGAGCACATATGACTATATATGGAACACATGCCTAGGATTGTCTAGTACTTGGGTGCTTTGTCTTATTTATCTACAATTGCCCTATGTTCTGATTGCTATGTGAATTGTCTTGTCCATGCAACGCCCGTCCATCCATCCTATGCCTACCACACTCGAATCCCACTGTTTACTGCTTTTGTTACTACTGTCTTTGCTTTGCTACTACTGTTACTTTACTATTCCTACTACAAAACTATTGCTACTGATAAACTGCTGTGAGCAAGATTGTTTCCAGGTGCAGCTGAATTGACAACTCAGTTGTTAAGGCTGATAAGTATTCTTTGGCTCCCCTTGTGTCGAATCAATAAATTGGGTTTCACTTCCCTCGAAAATATTGCGATACACCCCCTATACTTGTGGGTCATCAAGACTATTTTCTGGCGCCGTTGCCGGGGAGCATAGCTTTATTTATCAAGTTCACTTGGATTCTCTATTGTTTGCTGCTTTCCATCCATCATGGGTAAGTCTCGTGATGGCAAGGTTCCTATTTTACCATCCACTACAAGAAGAGGTACGGTTCTGAACACCTCTACCGCTCTTGATTCACCGTCTGTTCTGAGTAAGTTCCTTACACCACCACATACACATGCTACACACACTACTACTACTGTTGAATCTTAAACTTCTGATGCTTATGATGCTGCTTCTACTGTGCTTGGTAAGAGTGGTTCATTAGGTCCTTTCCTTGATGCTACGATTGCTAGAACTATAGTTGGAAATACCGAAACTCCTAATGAACACACTGCTACACCTGTTAGCTCACCTGAGTCTAGTGAGAGTTATGATGCTGAAGAAGATTATGTTGAGATGACTGATGAGTTTATTGAAGAATGTAGGAACACCCATGATAGGAGCGCTGCTAAGAATCTCCTTGAGAGGCGTACTATTAGACCCAAATTATCTCCTGCTGCTAAGTTTGCTGCTTCTCCTATAAACATTATAGATGAAGATTATGATTTCTCTCTAGATCTATCCTACATAGCTATTGTCGAGAAAGAACCTTTTGGCGGGACTAAGAATGAAAGTGCGGTAGCACATATGAATGAACTTTCTACCATGAGTGGCTTGTTTTCTGATGATATTAAAATGCGTACTTACTTTGTTGCTAAGATTTTCCCTTTTTCACTGAAAGGAGAAGCTAAAACTTGGTTTGGTAATTTACCTTCTGGATCTATTGATAGCCCTGAGTGCTTGTTTAATACTTTCCTGCAGAAATATTTTCCTCCTAGTCCTAGACATGCTGTTTTGGAGGAACTTTTTGATTTTAAACAGGGAGAAAAAGAGGTATTGCCCGAATCTTGGGTAAGGTTTTGTGCTTTGATTCATGCACAGGCTGGAAGTCCATTACCTAAGAATGAACTACTTGATATATTTTATAATGGACTAACCGAAGAATCTAGGACATACCTAGATAGTTGTGCTGATTGTGTTTTCAAGAATAGGACTCCTAAGGAAGCTGAGGAATTAATGGCTAAAATAAGCAAGAATTATGAAGATTGGACTCCTCCTAAACAACCTATTCCTGAAGTAATTGTACCTGAACCATCTATTCCGGTGCCTATTTCAACATCAAAGAAGAGGGGAGTTATTGAATTAAATGATGAAGTGATGAAGGAAGCTAAGAAATGTCTTAAGGAGAAGGGAATTAAAGCTGCAAATGTCAAGAATTTACCTCCTATAGAAGAATTATGTAAGCCTATTCCCTATTCACCCACTATTGAGGTACACTCTCTCCAACACTTTGATGAAGGTGATATCCCTTACTTGAAACCTCCTGATCAATGCTTAGAAGAATTTCATATCTTTATTGTTAAGCAAGATAAACTTTAATAAAAGGGTGCAAAATCATCTAATGGAAAACACTAGAGCTATTGTTGAGTTGAAAGATATTGTGGAAAGAACCTCTAATGATGATAAAATGATTGTTAAACACTTTCAAATGGTTCAAACTCAAATAGATCAACTCATTAAAGTGCAAAACGACTTGCTAGTTAATGCTGCTAAAGAAAAACACGCTTATGAAATTAGAACTAGAAGTGGTGTTGCTACCTAGGATCCTCTATATCCTGAGGGGCATCCCAAAATAATTGAGTAGGATTCTCAACGAGCTGAAAATAGTGGTTCTACTCGTAAGAAAAGGGAAAAGAAACATAAAACTGTTGTAGAACCCTTTGAACCTGCTATAGATCCTAATAGTATATCTATCTCTGATGCTGAAACTGAAAGTGGTAATGAAGAAAATGAAGTTCCTAATGATGAAAAAGTTGAAGAAGAACCTAAAAACCACACTAAGACTACTAAATACACCAAAGAAGATTTTATTGCTAAGAAACATGGTAGTGAAAGAGAACCTTGGGTCCAAAAACCTATGCCTTTCCCATGATAAGAAACACAAGTCAAAGGAAGATGAACACTATAATAAGTTTTGTGAGTGGATGAAGCCTTTATTCTTGCAAATTCCTTTGACTGATGCTATTGAATTGCCTCCTTACTCAAAGTATATGAAGGACATTGTCTCGAATAAAAGGAAGATCCCTAATGAAGAAATCTCTACTTTGCTTGCTAATTATTCCTTCAATGGTAAGGTTCCTAAGAAACTTGGAGACCCAGGGATTCCAACTATCCCTTGCTCTGTTAAGAATAGTTATGTTAGAACTGCTTTGTGTGATTTGGGAGCTGGAGTTAGTGTTATGCCTTTCTCTCTCTATAAGAGGCTTCAGCTTGAAAAATTGATACCAACTGATATATCTTTGCAAATGGCTGATAAGTCTACCACTAGTCCTGTGGGTATATGTGAGGATGTACCTGTCCAGGTGGCTCATAATTGCTTGATATTAACTGATTTTGTTGTGCTTGAAATGCCTGAAGATGATAATATGTCTATTATTCTTGGGAGACCTTTTCTTAATACTGCAGGAGCTATTATTAATTGTAATCAAGGAAAGGTGACCTTCAATATTAATGACAAGGAACATACTGTCTATTTCCCCAAGAAGATTGAAAGGACTTATGGTTTAAATTCAATTGAACATGTTGAAGGCATTCAAGTTGGAGAAATATATTGTCCCATACCAAAAGAAAAAATTGAAACTATTATGATTGGGACCATTGCTATCAAGGTTGAGGTAACATAATCATTAGTGGAATACAAAGTTTTGTCTCATATGCAATTGTTTTGGTAGCAAGACTTGATCAACCTTGCTAACAAAAGGATTCCATTGAACAAAACAATGTTTTCATTATGATTATCCCCGTTTATTTCTATCCTTTGCATTTTAGTTTTTGCTTTCGATTAGTTTTCATTGTGTTGTTAGTTGCTTGCATGCTAGAACTTCTATAGTTCTAGCCTTGTTTTTGTACTTACATCATGTTTCCAAAAAGAAAAAAATCTGTCTATCAGAAAAATCATTCTTCTATTTCTGAAAAATGCTCAAAAATAAAGTGTCTCGAAAAATTCCAGAAAATTCATATTAAATTTTTACGTGAAAAAGGGGCAGAGGAGTACCTGGTAGGTACCAGGGGGGCCCACCAGGCAGGCACACCACATGGTGGCGCGGCCAGACCTGGGTGGCGCCATGCCCTAGTGTGGGCCACCCCTGGCCCCCCACTACCTCTCTCTCCTGCCACTTTCTTCTCTCTCCCGAGTAAGCTCCAGTTCATAGCTCGAAATCGTGTTCTCTCTGTGCTTGCCCTCGATTTCTTTGATCTCTTTGCTCAGCCCATCTTTCTTGCTGAAATTTTGGAGCAATTGTTCCTTGGTATGTGACTCTTCCCCTTGTCCAAGTAGATTTGTGTTTAGTTGATTGTATGTTGAGTATTTTGCTACTATAGGTGACTGGTTTTGAGGGCTTGTAAGCTTGTTTGATGCTTAGAGATATAGTTTTGATGCATGTTTAGGCCTCTTGCTAGTCCCTGTGAGTAGAATCCTTCATTATATTTGCTTTGCAATCACTTGTTTAATAGGTGTTTAAATTTCAGAATACCAAGCATGAACAACCACACTTTTGGAGAGATATTTGAGAGTGATGCACCTAGGAGGTCAAGGCCCTCAAGAACAGCCTCTCAAGCTAGGACATCATATAATGAAGACCTCATTGCATCACGTATTGGCAGCAAAAGAGATGATGGAGATGCTCACCCATCCTCTTTCCCTTGTTTTACTTTCTTGCAAGTTGCAGGTATTCTTGATGATTTCTTGCTACTGATTGAGAGGGTTGGCTTGACCTCTTATATGCAAGATGAGAGTGCACAATACGCTCTGCTCACTAAAACTTTTGTTGAGAGTTTCTCATTTGCTAACACATCCTATCATTCTACTGTCTCATTTAAAATCTATGATATGCCCTTCACCATGCCTTTGGAGATATTTTGCAGTATTGTAGGTGTGCGTATGACAGGGACCGTGAAGAAAATTCAAGGGCGGCCCGCTGATTTGTTGGAGCTTTACCGAGGGGTGACCAATGATGATGACCGCGTGGCGCAGCGCGGAAAGATAAGAAATATCCAACTCCCTGCTCTTAGATACTTTGCATACTACCTTGCCACTAGTGTATTGGGTAGGGAGAACACTAGTAATATCTCCAACTATCACTTAGCTTTCCTTGCTGCTGCGCTCAACAATGATACTCGGTACAATCTTGGCTCTCTTATTGCTCGCCGCCTAGCTGCTAGGGGGCCTATCTATGGGGGCATCATTGCCTCGCGTGTAGTCAATGCATTAGATCTTTCAGTGGCTCCCGATGATGTTATGCTAGCACCACAGAGGCTCGACCTTGTTTCCATGAAAACTCATCACTTTGTCACTGCTACCTCTGATTTGAACAATCTAGTATATAGGATGCTTTTCACTGACGGGGATGAAAGGGAGATCCTTTTGCCCCAGCCTGCTTTGTTCAGTGTTGACAGGAGACCGTGGTCGCGCTCCAAGGAGGAGGTGGACGAGCAGCTTCGCTTGTTGGGTTTCCACGAGCAGCACCAGGAGGATGTGCCCTCCTATGATTATTCCGCACATTACGGAGGGACATACTCTGGCTCGCACCAGGACGAGGGTATGTCCTCGTCGTACCCCGGTGACACTTCATCTTGGCCAGCCTGAGATTGATACCCACTTAGGCCAAAAACCTAAGCTTGGGGGGAGGTATGCCGACACCGCACTCATCTCCATATCATGTTGCGTCGGTTCTTTGTATATTCATGTTTTCGTTTTCGTTCTCTTTCTAGTTTTCGTTCTTCTTTGCTTTTGCTTTCTAAAAACACAAAAAGACCAAAAATATTTTTGTTGTTTCTCTTTGGTTTGCTTCTTCTTTTTTTGCTTTGGTTTGCTTTTTTCCTTTTTGCTTTGTTTGAACTATTTGAAAAACCCAAAAATATTTTGCTTTGCTTGTTTTTCTCTTTTGGTTCTTGTTTAAAAATCGAAAACACTAAAAATATTTGTCGTTCTTCTTTGGTTTTGGCGAGTTGGCTACAGGGTTCGCCAGTTCTCAGTGGATTATTGGTTTCATATTATTAGTCAAGCCACACAAGTGAAGAGCAATAATGGGGATCAATGACAACTTGAGGCATGGTAAGAGGCTGGTAACGAACTCTATTTCTCTTCATTTTTGTACATATACTCATCATTGTGAGCTTGCTTAGTCCATTCATGTAGAGTGTATGTTTTATTTGGATGCTTAGTAGTTCTTGCTTTCTTGTGATTAGCTCCATCTCGCTAATAGTTTGTAGCATGTCTCATGAATGTTTGCTTGCATTACTCTATTCATAAATTGGTATGACACTGTGGTATCCTCCTCTGAATGTTTCATTTGATCGAGTTGGCACATGCTCACGCATGCACATGACTGTAATAATCAGTTAAGCCTTGACGGATTATTTTGCCTTGAGGATCTTGAATCATTTTCATGCCATGAGTAGTCTTGTTTTGTTGTAAGCATGATAATGACAGCTATTGCTCTCTCGTTTGTCGCTCCCTTACTATTGCTAGCCTTCATTTACACTGAGTGTTTTACTCATGTTTCCAACTCCCTAAACCAAATATTTCCAAAGTGTCCACCATACCTACCCATTAGCATCACTTGCTACTTCCGTGCATATTCAATATGCCTTGTTTTCTTCCAAATAAAATGTTTGCTTGTTATGAGAAAGTTAGTTAGTAAAGCTCTCACGAACTTGATGGCACACTTTATTTTCTGCACTTAATAAACCTGAACCATTGCGTCCTTCTTTGTTGTGCATATGCTTGCGCTTTATGAGTTGAAGTTAGCAGAACCATGTATCATGGGGACCGCTTTCAGCGCTTCATAGGTACTTTGTACTTAGTTGGTATCATGTTCTTTTGCTTATGGATCCCGGCGGTGTGAAATAAAAGTGGAACTTGTAAGATCATGGAGTTTGTATGTATGTTAGAGAAACGCCTGGGCCGCTAGCCTAAGCCATGCCTAATCATGGTGGAAACTTGCAACATAACCATAATGAGCATTCTATGAAGCATCCTCAATAAAAATCTATACACATAGTAAATAAAAAGATCGCTGAGATGCTCATTGTCTGCTTGCCTTGTATTTTGATTATGGGATAGCTCCCGTGTCATGTGCAAGGGGTACCCCGTTGGCGGTTCTCTATGATATGTATATACTTACAATGACAAGAGCTTACTTGTGACTGAAGTTGAGTAGGATGAGGATCGGTATTCATAAGTAAGGGGCATGAGACTTCAATTTATAACTTGTTAAGCATATCCTCTTAGTTGTGTCACTTTCACCTTAACCACATTAAAAATTCTTATGATAGGGGCAATGAGAGCTCAAAGCTAATGAGTACCATACTTTCAGCATTTGGAAGCCTTTCAAAATTATTCAAAACCTTTTTTCTTCTACTTGTTGAGTCTCCACATATTCTTTGAGCACCTTCTTGAGAGCATTAGTTGTCATTTTTTGTGTTTGTTCCATTACTTGATTATTTGTGTTATGACTTTGATGCTTGTATCTTTGATATCTTTACTTCTAGTCATCACTTGAACTTCAGAGGTGCCTTGACATTCATAATCCAAGGCAAGCGAGATACCACTCTATCATGCCTTTCTATGAGCATTGTAATGTTGCTTATGTTTGTGCTC
The DNA here is from genome assembly GCA_910589775.1 of Avena eriantha. Taxonomy (NCBI): domain Eukaryota; kingdom Viridiplantae; phylum Streptophyta; class Magnoliopsida; order Poales; family Poaceae; genus Avena; species Avena eriantha. Next base: position 15,400,081 of record OU342741.1, on the reverse strand, counting down.
CGTGCTACTTATTATTCTTGAGTTGGAATCTCTTCATAGCTTGCAATGACTATTAAGTAGACTCAGTTGCATACTCTTTATTATGAATTGTCTAAGTAGTTGATCACATTGCTGAGATTATTTACATCATATTAAGCAAATGTGTTCGTGAAAGTTCTTTTATCGCACTCAGTTTTCAGCTGAATTGCTTGAGGACAAGCAATAAGCTAAGCTTGGGGGGAGTTGATACGTCCAAAACGTATCTACTTTTCCGAACACTTTTGTTGTTGTTTCTCCTCTATACTTGTGTGATTTGGATGCAACTAATGCGAACTAACGCTGTTTTCAGTAGAATTGCCTTGGTGTCTACTTTTTGTGCAGAAAATCAACTATTAGGAAAAATCCTGGAAAATATACCAAAAATGCCATTTCACCCGAAGACTATAGGAGCCAGAATACGAGACGGAGAGGAGCCCTGGGGAGGCCACACCACCTGGTGGCGCGGGCCAGGCCAGGCCACTCCAGGGGGTGGTGTGGGCCCCCCAGGCACCCCCTCGGCCTCTCTCTTCGCCTATAAGGAGCCTTCTGACCTAAAAACTTCGGGGGGTTCGACGTTTTTCCAAGAGGAGTTCCGCTCCGCCGCCACCACCAGATTCCACGAAACAGCACCAGAAACTCCGTTCTGGCACCCTGCTAGGACGGGGAATTGGAGGAGATCATCGCCATCATCATCACCATCGCTTCTCCATCGACCATCCATGTTTCCCCCATCTATGAGTGAGTAATCCCCCGCTGTAGGCTATGGGGATGGTAGGGATTGGATGATATCGTTGATGTAATGGCATCAGATTGTTAGGGCATAGTGCCTAGTATCTTTTATTAGTGCTTTATGACTTTGTTGCGACTTGTTGTGCTTAATGCTTGTCAGTAGGGCCTGAGTGCCATGATTTCAGATCTGAACTTATTATTGATTCATTATGATAGTATTGTTTCTGGTCTTATCTACAAGTTGTATACACACGTCGTTGTCCGGAACCTATGGTCCCGAAGTGACAGAAATCGGGGTAGCCGGAAGGGAAAGGCTTTGATGTGAGGATCACATGTGTTCACGGAGTGTTAATGCTTTGCTCCGGTGCTCTATTAAAAGGAGCACCTTAATTGCTAGTAGTTCCCTAGAGGCCCCGCTGCAAACGGGCTGGCAGGACAAAAGATGTTGTGCAAGTTCTCATTGCGAGCACGTATGACTATATATGGAACACATACCTAGGATTGTCTAGTACTTGGGTGCTTTATCTTATTTATCTACAATTGCCCTATGTTCTGATTGCTATGTGAATTGTCTTGTCCATGCAACGCCCATCCATCCATCCCTATGCCTACCACACTCGAATCCCACTGTTTACTGCTTTTGTTACTACTGTCTTTGCTTTGCTACTACTGTTACTTTACTATTCCTACTACAAAACTGTTGCTACTGATAAACTGCTGTGAGCAAGATTGTTTCCAGGTGCAGCTGAATTGACAACTCAGTTGTTAAGGCTAATAAGTATTCTTTGGCTCCCCTTGTGTCGAATAAATAAATTGGGTTTCACTTCCCTCAAAAATACTGCGATACACCCCCTATACTTGTGGGGCATCAGAAACCCAAAGGGGAGGGCACACCCCTCCCCCTATATAAAGGGGTGCCCATGGGTGGGAATAGACACACCAATATTTGGAGAAGTCATTTGGTTGAATTTCTCCTTCTCTCTCTCCAGTCGCCATGCGTTGGCACGGTCCCAAGTAAGGACTATCCATGCAAGAGACACTACACCTGCAGCACGCCGTTGCGCTGTAGGGATTTCAAGCCAGATATCTACTTCCGCACTCCTGGCAGGGATCAAGGAGCCGGAGGTCGTCATCATACACCATATGTGTACGAAACCATGAGGGGCCTCACTTGAGGCACCTTGGATGTCGTGAGCCGGAGCACGCCGTTGCGCTGTAGGGATTCCAAGCCGGAGATCTACTTCCGCACTCCCGACATGGATCAAGGAGCCGAAGGTCTTCATCGTACACCGTATGTGTACGAAAACACGAGGGCCTCACTTGAGGCACCTTGGATGTCGTGAGCCGGAGCTGCTGCACGATGAAGAAGGAGCAAGGGGTGACCTGCGAGGAGCTTCGCGACCTTGAGGTCAGTTACGAGTTCGACTACTTCAACCATGTACCCCTCGGAACGTTAACCGTGTACGGTCTACAAGGGTTTGTATTCTATACGCTCCGACCATTACCGCATTACTATAGAGATATATCTTGGGCAGTATTAGAGTTCCAACATAGGAATTTTTTTATTTTTCTGCTGCGGAACCCTTCAGTAGTATCAGAGCCGATCTATGCGTAGGATTGTTGTACAGCCAGTACGCACAAGTTTTGTGCGGGCATTGATCCCTTAGTTGTTAACCTCTAACATGTACTTGTTTATATCGCGACACTGTTTGATGAAGCGGCCTAGACCGACCTCACGCGTATTCGTACGCAAAACTGGTTCCACGCTCAACATACGACTTGTTTAGTATAAGTGTTAGCGGGTGTCTGTCTCTCATTCAATAGTTGATATAGCATTTACAACGGAGGGCCCCAAAAGGGGTGTAGTAGAGACAACTGTTGGATCCATGTTGTGGTTGGAAAGTCCGTAGATTAGAAACGGTTCTATTGCGAAAGCCCTAACAACCACGCAAAACTTGCAAAAGGTAAAGTAGAGGCATCTAACTTTATTTTGTAGGAGGGATTGTGTTATGATATGGTATTGGTTGTTACGGAGGTAAAATAGTTTACTTTTGTGTTACTAAGTTAAATAGTAATAGCCATCGTTCCGATGGACGACCGGGTGGTGGCGTCATGGACTTAGCGTCAAACCAAGGGCAAGATGGAGATCATGCTAGAGCGCTCAATAGAGATCAAGCACAAGAAGGACCATATCATATCACAATACACATGTGATGTTGATACCTGCTTTATATCTTATTATATGCTAGTATTAGATACTCAATGGTAGCAAATAAGATAATCCCTATATAATTCCAATGATAGTGTTCCCCTTGTGTGTGCACCACCAAGAAAGTTTTCCGTTATGAAGCCGGCCATGACGATAGGGGGCTAGACATATCTACATTCGCATACAGTGGGTGTAAGCCATGTTGCATAGCAAATACACACAAGTTAGATTTGGCGAGCCTAGCATGTGTAGACATGGCCTCGGAAAAGAAGAGACCGAAAGGTCAAGCATGAGTCACATGGTTGATGTGATTTACAGTAGGGAATGTCTACCTTTGATGTTGCACTGATGGCCATGATGATTGGGGGAGGTGTAGAGGATTGGGATCATGTGATCACTAAAATCGTCCAGTGGATGACAATTTTAGTGGGATCTCAATTAGGATTGAACTCATATTATGAACTTAGTATAGATGTCTATTTGCAAATATCTTAGTAGATCATGGCCTATCCCATTGAGGTCCTTTGCGGCCATGGGAATATACTTCTTGATGTGGAACTTAGCAAAAGGGTCCAACTTCATAGATTAATACCCACGCCTGAGGGATATCCTCATAAAAAGTGATTTTCTATTATTGATACAATGACAATTAGGAGATAATCCGATGAATCCAAAATGTTTGTGTGTTCTCCGTAATCATCCAATAAACCATTCTCCATTCGATGGAGAGTTGGATTATAATCTTTTATTCTACAAAATTAGGCACATAAAGTATGAGCTGTTGGATGAGTTTTCTTCCATGATGGATGAAAAAGGGAATATTTGAAGAAACACTTACAATCTTGCATTAGAGTTATGAACTCTCAGAAGGGCTTGATTGCAATGGAGGTCATGAATGAAAAGGGTATATGTTAGATATACAAAGTTATAAATGTAATTCTTGTAAAACTCGTTGCAGCTTATATAAGTATTGGATACTTGTCCCGTTTTGTGAAAACAAGATGGTCTGCTTGAGAATTGCTGGAATTGAGGCAATGTGGCAAGATGATGGCAAGCAAAACAGTTTATGATCGACATCACCCCTTTCCTCAAAGTTTATCATTTGGATTAGTGCACTTGAATATAATTTTGCAATCCTTGTTTGTGTTTCTTTCTTTTGGCGAGACGATTATTCATATGAACGAGTTACAAGATAGTTGTATTATTCTTATGAACAATATACCGTTATGGTCACATTACGATTATAAATGAGTTATTCTCATCACTATGTTAATTATAAAAGTTTAAACATTTATAAAGGATTAGAATGCTAAAAGATATCCAAATTCTTAGTAATGACATGACACTATAGTTTAAGTCATTTTGGTTACTGTGTGTGCTTCATTCTAAATGAAGATCGGTGTCCTAGATGCTTAATCTAGAGACTTTGCAAAACCATGCCTCTTGGGTAGAATGACTAAAACTCTACATTCTGGTAAAATGGTGATATGCGAAGAAACGTTGAATTTCATACATAATGATGTATCATATTTTTAACAAGATAGTGGAAATCATTATTTATACTTAATGTTGAATCTTATACATAGTGATGTATTGTATTTTCAACAAATAGTGGAAATCATTATTTCATACTACATTGTGGATTTTAAGTGAATATGAATATTTACTTAATGAAACATAAGGTTGAAACTATTTTCAATTGTTCAAAAGATTTCAAACTGAAGGAGGATATTGAATTAACAAGAATACGGAAGTCTCTTTGATTTGATCGACATGACTAAAGTATATAAGTTAATTTTGGCATAAAAGGACATGTGAAAGAGGTTTCACAAATTATGATAATAGGGCAAATTCGAAGTGTCTTGAAATGTCTAAATATCATAATCACTATGTATTAGATACATATGGTATACTATTATCTCTTATTCGGGTTACAATTATCGTTTAGAGTTAGAGATCGAAATGAGCAAACACTCGGTTGAAATACAAAGGAACATCTAAAAAAGGATTCGTGAAAACAACACCATAAGAGTTATGGCATGTTCGAGTTTCTAGAGGTTTCGACAATTCGAAATCGTGGTGAATAAACAAGTCTTTGTAGCATATTCTTAGGCAACTATGAATACATCTTCTAAAAAGGGGCAAACCTGCTATTGTCCAAAGTTGACGTGTCTTGATGAAGATACAGGTGGAAGAAAGTAAAAGATCAAAACAAGGTATTTGACCTTGCCTCCGAATTATTGAGTGGCATAGTGGAATTTGTTTCATGAAACCGAACTCTACAAATAGAGGAGAAACTAATGATAATGATCATAAAGTTTCAGTGAATACTTTTACTAAAGAAAGTAGGATTCAACAATATATACTCTGCAAGTTCGTGGAAATATATTATTGGTTTACTTGTAATGTTTATGAACAAGACATACCTGCAAATTACAAAGAAGCGTGATGGACCTAAGTGCAAGAAATAACCAGGAGTCATAAAATCCTATATTAAGTTACATTTAAGATTGCGAAGTAATATGTTACTTAATCTTATTAAGTAAAGAAGTTTACTTGATATTTCTGAATGACTTCAAAGTCATAAGATGGAAATGAAACTTAATGGAGACGTAAAAGCTCGATTTGTCACAAAGTATGGACAAATTCAAGGAGTTGACTACAAATGTAGTGATTCTTGAGTCTATTGGATTTACACTAGCAATATATGGATATTGAAGTCTCGTAGCTGGAATTCTCAACTTGATGATGATCAAAGAATTTTGGAATGTCCAAGATTATCGAGAGGACCTGCATTTGAGTGGGAGCTAATTATCTTGGCCAAGTATTAATATGTAAGAGACATATTTTTGTGGGAGCTAAGTAGATTGGCCGAATCATAATATGTATCAGACATATTTTGAGTGGGAGCTAAGCGAAATCCTTGGATCTCATATATGGATGCCATATTTGAGTGGGAGCGTGAAATCATTCTGGGATATGTGGACGACATATGTGAATGATGTGATTGGTGTTAATAACATTTAAGTAGATAAGTAATGATGAAGTTGAAGTTATTAAACAATTAGATCTATCGAGATAGATTGGTAAGTTTAATAAAAATCAAATGTCGAATGCTTCTTGGACTTGATTCTGAAGATGTTCAGAATGTCCTAAGCAAGATTCTGAAGAAGTTGAGAATGGAACAAGGTAAGAGAGAAGTTCTTAATATATGAAGCATTGTCTTAGTGTTACAACGATGGTTAAAAAGGAAGAAAGAGATGTGTTGCATCTCCTATGCCTCGATCATAGGTTCATCCATACAACCATATTGTATACTCGATGTAATGTGACCCGAAGTTGGAAGGACAAGCTCTTAAATGTAAGAACATGTCTTGAAGTGATTCTTGAGTTAATCACTGAACCAGAATTAAGTTTGTACTTAAATGGTAAGAAGCAAAGTAAGTGGCATAGTTGCATTTCATGCACTAGGATCTACATAGATATAGAAGTATAAAGGCTCCATCTGATGTGATGTATATTGTTATGGCGAGACTAGTTCGTTTTTAATGTAGAATGATGTGTCCTAGGGCACAATGCCCATGAAAAAGCCCTCGAGGTTAATCTAAAGTCACTGTAGGCTCCTAGAAACCGGCCTCATTTTGCTGCCATAACTACCGTATATACACAAAGGATTGCAAAGTGTGTTTCAAAGTTTATATCACAACAGTGAAAACGACCGTCATTATAAACACTAGAAACAAAGTCTCACTTTGTCGCCAAACGAATACTTCAACCCATAATGAGATAATGGTATGAATGTCAAAATTAGGAAGACATTAACGATTTGCAAAGACATAATTATCTGGTAAAATAGAATATGGACATGACGTTTTCCATAAGCATGCATGATCAATAAACGCATATGTTATATGGTTTCTGATGAGTAAAATGCGAGCTAGATTATTTGTACTCTAGTGCAAGTGGGACACTGAAGGAGATATGCCCTAGAGGCAAATAATAAATAGGTTTTTATTGTCATATCTCAATTAGTTTATAATAGTTTCATACTATGCTATAAACTGTATTAATACGAAATGTTAATACATGTATGGTGTGTAAATAAACCAAGTCTCTAGTTATCTCTAGCGAACTAGTTCATTGGTCATGAGGATGATCTAGGGTTTCGAGATCATGGGAATTTATGCCAATTGACAACCAGGTCACATCATTAGTTGAATGATGTGATAGACAAACAACCCAACTAGTTGTATCTTAATGAGATCTATTTACAAAGTTCACCATTAATGATAAACTAAGGAAACCTCGCAACCTGATCCTTAGATTGTGAGATAATGCAAATCAACGTTCTAGAGGGAGCTTAGATGGTTATCAAGTATCACACCATGACTGGGTGATCAAAAAGGTGCTACTCAGGTTTCCCAAAGGGGCGTGTAGAGGAGTACATATCAAGACCAAGATTTGCCAATCCATGTAACAGATAGATGCATATGTGGCCATCTCGGTGACGTTGCATTAACAAAGCTTGAAAGCGTGTGATTGGGTCACTGAATGCAACGACCCGAAAACAAGAAAACAAGTTCATCGGTAACAAGATCGAACGAAGGTATGGAGATACCATAGATCAAATCTCGGGTGAACTAGGTATCAAGTGGAAAAGGGAATGGGAAACGACTGTTTACGGTTCAAACGACATTATCATCGTGGAATGCACATGGGTCATTATGGGCATCTCGGTCCTGCTATCGATCATTGATGGAGATCATGTCTGTGCCATTCCCGAGCCATGGGGAAATACACTTAAGGGTACGATGAGCTAGAGATCCTCTGTAAGTTGCAATCACCATATGAAAGAGAAAAGGAAACTTGAAAAGTTCCGTGAGAGAACCGGAATCGTTCCGGGAAATATCCAAAGGCATTCGGAGGAAATCGAAAGGGAACCGAAAGGTGTTTTAGGTCAAATCGGATTTTATAATATTAATATTAAATATAATATTAAAATCTAATTTTAAGGGGTGTTCTACTAATGGGCCAAACTTCCTAGGGAAAAGGGCCCATGAGGGAAAACCGAAGGAGGGAAGGGCCAAGGCCTAGCCACCTCAAGGGGGCCCACCCGGCCAGCCTAGGGATGTGTGCGGGGTGGGTCCACCCCTGGCCGGCTGGCCCATGAGGCCCATGGCGCCTCCCCCCTCTCTCCCTTGTTTAGTCCCACATGGGAAACCCAAAGGGGAGGGCACACCCCCTCCCCCTATATAAAGGGGTGCCCATGGGTGGGAATAGACACACCAATATTTGGAGAAGTCCTTTGGTTGACTTTCTCCTTCTCTCTCTCTCCCGTCTCCATGCGTTCGCACGGTCCCAAGTAAGGACTGTCCATGCAAGAGACACTACACCTGCAGCACGCCGTTGCGCTGTAGGGATTCCAAGCCGGAGATCTACTTCCGCACTCCCGACATGGATCAAGGAGCCGAAGGTCTTCATCGTACACCATATGTGTACGAAAACACGAGGGCCTCACTTGAGGCACCTTGGATGTCGTGAGCCGGAGCTGCTGCACGATGAAGAAGGAGCAAGGGGTGACCCGCGAGGAGCTTCACGACCTTGAGGTCGGCTACGAGTTCAACTACTTCAACCACGTTCCCCTCGGAACGTTAACCGCGTACAGTCTACAAGGGTATGTATTCTATACGCTCCGGCCATTACCGCATTACTATATAGATAGATCTTGGGCAGTATTAGAGTTCCAACGTAGGAAATTTTTGTTTTCTGCTACGGAACCCTTCACAAACGAGTATGGGTGGCGCGACATGTGTGGGGGCCTGCACCACTTGGGCTCTTTTGTACCTCGTGGCTCCCCTCTTGAGGTCCAAGTGCTCTAGGTCCTTCTCTTTGCAAAAAAATAACCCTCGAAAAATCCTAGCTCCGTTTGAGTCTGTTTAGGTCCCTGAAAGATAAAATACACAAAAGAGGGAATTCTCGTTCTGTAGAGTTATAACCAAAATAAAGTGGATCATTGGTAAATCCCCAAAAAATAATATAAAGCATGGATATAACATTATATACGTTGCTAATATGTGGGAATATGTATCAATAAACTATAAAGTCCTTGTATGCATTTTACACGCATCAACATGACGACAGTGGAAGTCCACTTGACTGAACAAATGTCATTATAGACACAAAGAAACAAAGTCTTATTCTGTGGCCAAACATATGATTCAAGAATATCATGTGATAATAGAATGAATGTCAAGTTAGGTGACATCAACAATTTGCAAAGAATATACATATCTGGGAGATACAGACCGCTGATGAAACATTTTCCATGAGAAAGCATGATCAATAACACACCATGTGATATGGTGTTATGATTATTAACAAATGCAACTAGATTATTTGTACTCTAGTGCAAGTGAGAGACTATTGGAAATATGCCCTAGAGGCAAATAATAAAGGATGTTTATTATCATATTTTATTAGTTCATAATTGTTTTATACCATGCTATAACTATATCAATTGGAAACATTGGTACACATTATGTATGTAAACAAACCAAGTCCCTAGTGAGCCTCTATTCAACTAGTTCATTGGTCAACTAATGATCAAGGTTTCCTGATCATGGGCATTTATGTCAATTAACAATGAGGTCATATCATTGGTGAATGATATGATGGGAATTGTACTCAATATAAGTCTTGCAACATGATGTAGTCACATAGTTCATCATTGAAATAATTAGAAATGAAGTATCCTACTCCTTGATAGTGAGATCATATCTAATCACTATCATCCGAGGCTGCCTTGACTGTATAAACCATCCCACCGTAACAAATTGATCATAAAGGTGTCTATTAGGTATTCTAGTGGGATATGTTGAGGCATTTGCATCGAGAAAGGGATTTTTTCCCACGTGACGGAAGATACACCAGACCCACTCGTTGAGAATATATATCCATAAAGCTTCTTATCGTATGACTAGGTCATGAGAATGGTATATCATGGGAACAAGTTAAGATGGGAACGAGTTAAGAAACACTTGTTGGTAACGAGATTGAACAAGGTATGATGATGCCGATAATCAGATATCGGACAAGTCAGCTATAGAAGTAACAAAGGGAATTGGACTCGATGTTTATGGTTCAAAGAACATTGATATCATGGAATGCACATGGGTCATTATGGATATCCAGATCCCACTGATGATCATTGATCTGAGAAGCGTCTTGATCATGTCTGTGATGTTCCTAAACTATAAGGTAACACACTTAAGGGTTCTATGATGTTTGGAGATCGTTTTGGAATCATCAGGATCACATGAAGAAAGAGAAGACAAAGCCGAAATTGCTCTATGGGAGTCCGAAGTTTGTTCGAAGTGATCCGAAAGGAGTTTCGGGTCAGAGGGAATTCAATAATATGTATTTGATATTAATTAAATGAATTAATATTAAATAAATAAATAAATTTAGTTTTAAGGGGTAGCCCACCTTAATGGGCTAACTCCTAGAGGGAGTGGCCCATGTAGGGCTAGCCGCCCCAAGGAATGGCAAGAGGGTTCGCCGGCCACAAGGTCTAGGGCACGCAGGGTCGGGCCCACCCCTACCACTTGCTCACCATGGGCCAGGCACGCGAGGCCTACCCCGGCCGCCGCACCTCCCCTTGGCGCCTCCTCCTCTCTCTCATTTAGTCCCACCTTAGGACTTGGCTTGGTAGAGTCCCTCCCCTTCCCTTATATAAAAAGGGGCCTATGGGAGAGAACAACACATAAAAATACATATTTCCTAAGGCATTTTCCTTAGGGAATCTCTCTCTCATTATCTCTCATGTTCGTAGTTCCAAGAAGAACTGTGGCGTGGGAAACGATGTTTCTTCGGCATGCCGTCAGGCTGCTAGATCCACTGTCCAGAAGATCTACTTCCGGAATCCTAGCTTGATAGGGGAGAACGGGAGTCGTTATTAAGCACTGGACATGTGAGAAACCATGGAGGTGCTTCCACTTGTGGCACCTGGATTGCTGTGCGTGGAGCAACTCGACCTTGAGGTTGGCTACATTGTTCGACTACTTGATGAACGTTAAAAGCTTTCGGTCTATAAGGGTATGTCACCAAAACCTTCTCCGTTACAACATTACTCCTAGATAGATCCTGACATTCAGTGTTGCACTAGTTAAGAAAAAAAAATATTATTTTTCTACTACGAACCCCTTCATTTTTACTTTATTTTTATAAACTTCCTAGGGTTCTTTTTGGTTGATTCTTTTTGAATAAATTTGAAATGACCATTTCCCCCTGGGCCCACTAGTCAGACCTACTGGTCAAAACAAGCTGACTAGGTTTGGTTGAACCGAATAGTTCCGCACTCCTCTATCTCTCTGACTAATGCTCGCTCTCGTCTCTCCCCCGCGCTCTCACTCTCTCTCTAGCGATTCCACGCCGCTGTCATGTCGATCGATTCTAGCCATTCTTAGTCATGTCCATCGCCACCATGGCTCGTAATCGAACCTCCACACTCTGCTCTACCTTCCAGCTCTCAGATTTGCCTAGCTCTACTTCTCGCACCCTGTCGCAACCCTAACCCTAACCCTATGGTTTAGGCTTCATGGCGACGCCATGCTCTGGTGCTCCTATGGTGCTTCCTCGCCATGGAGATGGCGTTGGACTCCTCCGTAGTGTTCTCCCTTAAAATATTTGGCTGGTGCAGGTCGATGTACCCCCCACTAGTGCTCCCTGTGTCGCTTGGTGGTCGTCTTCTTCCTCTCCTTCTTTGGTGAGCTAATCTCCTATGTGACTACAGGTAGGTAATCCCTCCTCCTTCCTCTCTCTACTTCTACTCTTCCTTCTACACCCATTTCTATGGCTAGTCTACCTGTTCTAGGTTCTTCTTCTATACTTGCTCCAATTCACGGCTAGTTCTAGGTCGTTTAGAATGTTCTAGAGCATTCTAGAGTGTTCTATGTAGTTGGTTAAGCTCCTACTACTCGACATGGTTACTAGAGTTAAGTACATGTCTCTATCTTTACTGATTTTTTGTGAATGGCATGTTCTTTAGTTAAAGTCGACATCTCTGCCAGTTAATTTGTTTCTAGGTTCTGTAGTGATTATTTTGAACTTGTGTATGTTTAGTATGCATCTAGGTTACTTCTAGGTTTAATTAGGTACTAATCCATGCATGTTTATGATCAATACTGCATATGAGTTTGTCTACTTACAATTACTGCTTGTTGTGGTTATCTAGAACTGTTTTCTAGTGTTGTTAGCTATGGAGATGTTTCCTTGTTACTAAGGTGGTCACATTCCTCAACTCAAGTAATTTATTTAGGTTAAAGTTGTGTGTCCTTGATATCATTTTCTAGTTGATTACTTAAGGTGTCCGTGACCATGACATTGATCCAAGCTTGTATTCTTAAGTGTAATTTCATTAAAGTAATACTATGTTGTTTACTAGTTACTTCTAGTTCAGTGTTACTGCAAGTATGTTGTTTTGATGTGGTTTACTTCTTTATGTAGGTTTTTAATATATTCAAAGATTCTCCTTTCCATCTCCCTTTTCTTTGTTAGGTGATCATATGATCTTATCTAGGGAAGGAAATGGAGATGTAAAGTTTTATTTCTTAAATTTATTTCCTAAGCTTAACTAGGCTGTGCCAGACTAATCTAGTGGCATGGCTCTGTGGTGTTCTCCATTAATGGAGATGCAGAGTTGCTAGCCCTAGCTAGGCTTGGTGTTACCACACTAATTCTCTCTCTCTCTCTCTTTTCTTAATCCTATGCTAAAATTTAGCTATAAACCTTTGAAGATTCAAAAGTGGGCTTGAGAAAGATCTAATACAGTTCTTCTCTCTCCTTGCTCCTGTTCTTTCTCCTCTCTAGATCTCTCTCTCTCTAGTGAGTGTGAAAAGCTATTTTTCCTCTCTCTCAACCTCTGACTTAAGAGTGATTCTTATGAGCTGTGCTATGGGGATTTGTAATGTTTGGAGTTAGGGGTTGGGTGCTATTTATAGTAATCCGTGATTCATCTTGTGTTGACACTGCACTGCTTGGATGTAATGACTAAGCTCTTAAACCGCCTCTCTAGTCTAACTTTTAGTGTTCTGATCAACTTATGTCATATGCTAAATGTGGCATGTCGGTTAAAGGGCATTTTCATAATTTTCCCCTTGACAATTTTAGCAAAACATTTCTATTTATGTTGAGATTTTTGTTATTGTTCTTGGTACTGACTATAATCTTGAGTTTGTTACTTAGATGATTTTTTGACAATATTTATTATGTAGCTTGATGAATTGTCAAGTGTTCATCAGCTATGCTTGATTCTTTTAAAGAATCCAGAGTTTGAGGTAGTCTCATTTGCTATCACTCTTTATCCTTGTGTTGTTGTGACGTTCTAGCTTGGAATCCTACTTTACTGATCATTGGTTTGTTAGTGTTGTCTATGTCATAGCTGATGCTGTTGCTATTGTAGTTCCTTTACTATGACTTGGTCATTTGATTCTGCGATTTGTGTTGCTCTGATGTCATCTGGTTATCTTGTTTGGCTAGTACTGGCTATTGGCTTGGGTGATTTTTCTCAGCTACCGTGAACTAGTGTTCCTGATTTATACTACTTCTCTATTGTTTCTTTCCTGGTACTACTGGATTATGATCTGCTATTGTTGCTAAGCTTCTCTTGCTAAAAACCTCAAACTAGTGAGGTTCAGGACAAGTTCCTCGACCTTCCCATGGATTCTAAATCAAATCGATTCACCACTTGGTGAATCCCATATTTTGAACTAAACTTGATTTGTTTTTTGTGTATACTTTGCAGGTCAAGATGGTGTAGAAAAGCAAGAAGTGTAGTTTAGGTTTTTTAGTTTAGGTTTTTTCTCTTTTATTTTATTTTGTAGTTTGTAATAGGATCAATTCCCCTTTGTAAATTCTTTTGTAAAAAACCTTCTCAATATTGATATCAATAAAGATTCCTTTCATAACATTGTCTCATTTACTTTGTATTGTTGTGAATTCTTTTAATTTACTTGTGAATATATGAATTCAAGTTTGAATTATTCAAACCTCCATTTTGAACTCATAGTCACTACTATCTCTTAGGTGAACATGATCTATGTGTATGTGCGGTTTTGAGTATTCAATGTATTAAGCAAAGTCATTTTAAATTCCTAATAATTTTTGTAAATTACAAGTTCACTTTGAAATTTGAATTAAAATTATAGATTTGAGCTAAGTCAAACTTCAACACTAGAATTCAATTTCCATCACTTGTAAATCTTAAAACAAAGTTTTAAAACTCATATTGTTGGGGTCATCACATATAATACACTCGATCGATAGAAATATGTAGTTTCGAATGTCTTCAGTGAGATCTCAATGACCATGGATCTACCAAATGTAGGATTATTTAATTTGGTATTTCAATATAGTAATAGTTCTCTTACATAATACTCCCTCCGTTCCTTAATATAAGGTGTATAGGTTTTTCTGAAAAAATCCATAATATAAGGTATATAGAGAATTATGGGATTTGTTCCCATTATTTAGGAGGCAATTAATCTGACCAGGAGAGAGAGGATACCCAGATTTCGTATGTTCCCTCTATGTAACGTCAATCACCTAGGGTATTCATGCCCGAAAGCAACTAAATTTTCCCTCCCAGCCTATGCGCTAATACTCGTGCAAGAAAACTATACACCTTATATTAAGAAACGAAGGGAGTACTAATTTTTTAGATCTTTTGTGCAAGAACAAGTGTTGGAGACATACATTGTTGATGGGCCGAAGAACCGAATAATCCTTAACATTTGAGAAATCTTTAAAATTTCACTAGTAGAAACCAGGCCATTAGCCCCGGTTCGTAAGGACCTTTAGTCCCGGATTGTAAACCGGGACTAAAGGTCTGGCCTTTAGTCCCGATTCTGTTACGAACCGGGACTAGAGGTCCACCACGTGGCCCCGCGAGCCGCGCTAGGATGGAGGACATTAAAGGTTCCCTGCCGCGGCAGGAGATGGGGTTTTAGGGTTTTGTGTTTTTCTTTTCATTTTGTGTTTTGTGTTCAATTATTTTTCATTTTGTCTTTTCATTACAGACAAGTTTCGTGTACATACACAACGCTACTACACACTACTTGTACACGTTGATGCATATATAATATAATTTCTCTTACAAGCATATACATGCATGGAGATCGATCATTACATGGAGTCTCAACCGGGTCTAGAGCCTGTCTATTTGATTACATGGAGATCATGACACGAATGCTTTAGGGTCTATCTATAGAGTATTCTCCGTATGGGTCTATGATCTCGTCGACAAAAAATCCAGCCAATTCCTCTTGGATTGCTAGTAGGCGGTCCTGTGGTAGGAGCTTGTCCCGCACCGCGTCCAACTATAAAGAAGGAGATCATATGAATTAGACTCAATACAACTTTTTGTAATGAAAATAAAGGGTGAATATATTGTTTACTTACTCGAACAGTTTCTAAGGGCTTCTCAGTAGTGATGCGAATGAACTCGCACACGTAGAATCCACATAGATTAGTCCCCTGTGGCTGCCTCACGCACTTTACAAGAATATAATTCAATCAAATAGTAACTCTAGCATGTTAAATGTACGTAAACTACAATTAAATAGATGCGCGGACCTAGCTCATACTACTTACCGAGACCGATTTAAAAAATAGCTCCTCACGTCATTGACCGTAGACCTTGTTCTTGAACCGTTTCCAAACCCTACCCGACAAAGAAAATGAATGTATGAGTTAATAACTACTTGATATCCCAGAAAATGAATGAAAGAAACCGATATAGTGCGATAATGGTTGAAATTACCTTTGGAGCATATCGATAATGATGCGGTGCTCTTCCATGTCTTTGTTTAGCGGGTCCATGATGTGAACTCTTCCCAAATCAATTGAAATACTTAGAAGAATTCAGTGGTAGCTACGCAAGGTTTACATACGTCAGTAACTCATCATTACACTGAATATCGAGTAAGCAAAAGTTAATGTGTAAAATACAATAACACACTCACCTGAAGTGGTAAGGAAATAGTATTTCATTACAGAAATGCTAGTTCATGAGAAACCGGAGCAAGTTTTGCTTGGTCTCTAGTGGATTATCCTTTAGCACAACTCCATTAACTCGATGTGGGTCAATGAACCCAAATCCGTTGATAGCCTTTCTTTTACATTCGAGAATCTTCAATCTGCATCATTATATATAGCGTACAAAAGAATATAGTGAGTATACTTACCGACAATGAATTGAACAAGCTGAGCTAGAGACTTAATTACATAAATAAAGTAATCACTTACAGAAAATATGAACTAAGGATAGATTTGTCGAGTTCCTTTAGATTGAATAACTGAAAGAATTCTACAAATTCAATAGGGACCTCGTCTTCAGCGAAGTAATGCTCTTTTTGAACTTTCACTATGAGCCAATATCGCTCTTCTTTTGATACTTTTATGTGCCATTCATGCAATCGTCGCATTTTTTGGCATATCCCGAAGCCTCTCAAAACTGACCAGAGGCTCCCCGTGAACAAATTTGGGTGCTACCTCAGCCTTGGGCATATGAGCACCATGAATAATGTCGTGAATAGACATATTACATTGCTTGGCCAATATCTTAGCCGTTTCCATATGCAAAGGTTCTCCCTCATATAGTTGAGGTTCGATAATGTACACCTGGAGCAGGGGGAGCGATTGATTTGCTTGTTTCCCCAGCTGGGGAACGTCCCTTTTGGTTCTTCGGCTACCACTCGATTGTTTTGCTTGTCTCTCCAGCTGGGGAACGTCTGTTCTAATGCTTCCGCTACCACTCGATTGTTTTGTTTGTTCCCCCTGCTAGGGAACGTCTTTTGCGATGCTTCCTCTACCACTTGATATCTTCCATTTTAGTGTCTTCTGAAGACATCATGTATAGTCATCTGGCGCATTTAACTGAGCTTGGGATGGTTGCGTCAGTAATTTCCTAAAGTGCTCCTTGGTTTCCGGTTTTATTTGGACCTCTGGCTCAGGTTGTTTCTTCTTAAAATGAGCATCCACTTTGGCCCGTACGACCGCATCGGTCTCCTCATCGTTCAGGTCGTAAGCCCTCTTGGGAGGAACCGGCGGTACTCTTGGGAGGGGCGACCACTGTCCCTTTAGGCGTCGGTTATCGCTCGACGGAGCGGTGCTATTCTTCCGCTTTTGGCCCTTAGTGGGTGGAGGTGGCTGCGTAGATTGAGATGGACTCGTGTTGAGGTCATGGATTGTACTTGGAGGTGGTGGACTTTTATTGGGAGGAGACGGTGCCCTTAGAGGTGGACTTGGAGGTGGACTTTTACTAGGAGGATACGGTGGCCTTGGAGGTGATGGATTATTTCTCGGTGGAGAAGGTGGCTTTAGAGCCGAGCCTGGAAACTTGATATATTCCTTTTTCCAAAGAATGAAGCCACTCGTGACTTCTCCTAGTGTCTTCTCCCATTCACTTATAGGGAAGTCAAGTAGTAGTGACTGACACAACGGTTGAACTTCATCCACACCGACACGAGCATAGCCAGCTGGAATCGGATTGCAATGGTAGGTCGCTCCTGGTACAGAAGGTAAAGCAAAGCCGACCGCCACCTTCATGGATATGTTCTTCAGTTCAACACGCAGCTCACAACTAGTCTTCTCCTTAATTGCATCCACGGGGTACACATTCATCGTTGCATCATTACTGTGGCCCTCTGTGGAAGCCATGCTGCTTTTCCGTTGCGATGGGCCGACCGTACTGTCTGGTGCAGGATCTTGCTGTTAGAGTCCTTTAAGTTTATTAAGCTCCTGCTGATGCTCTTGCAGCATGGCTTCAAACCTCGTGAACCGCTCCACATCCTCCTCTTTTTGCCTCTTTGGTTTTCTCGATCGGCTTCTGTACGTGTCAAGGTCCTCGGGAAACCCGATAGCCCATGGACAAGAAGGTCCGAACCCTCTTGTTTGTCCAGCCTTTTTAGGATTCCCGAGAGCTTTTGTCAGCTCATCGTTCTCTCTGTCGTGAACAAACTTTCCCTCTTCAATCTCTTTTATCACTTTAATAAGATCATCTTTGGGTCCAGCAACTTCTTTGGGTGCAACAATCTTGCCTGTTTCTGGGTCATACGATGCCCTATGCCCGATTAACCAATTTCTTGACCTCAAGGGCCAACCAGACATAGCTGGGGTGACCCCTTTTGCCGCCAGGTCGGCCTCGGCTTTATCCCACTTAGGCATGGCAGTCTTGTGGCCACATGTGCCCATATGATGGTGATATTTATTTTTGGCTGCATTTAGGTTATTCTTTTCTGACATTGCCACAGCTGGTGCCGAGTTCTTGTATTCCACAAATGCAGCCCAGTTATCCTGCTGCATCTCTAGTGGGCCAATGAATGTAGGAGTTTTTTCTTTAAAACATATTTGTGGTACAATCTTTTCTTCCATTCCTGGAATAGTTCGCCCATCTTCTTAAGAGCCCACTGCTTGACTTTCCTTGTCATTTGCTGTGTGAGCTCATCAATCTCCAAGACTGGTAGGGTGAAATGTGTCATGAGAGAATTTTCCACATTGCATCTCTTGCTCTGTCATCTACAAAATTAGCCCCAGCTGGATCCCTTTTCTTTCCTGGCTTATTCCACTCTCACATGGTGATCGGGACGATGTCGCTAACAATCACTCCGCATTGATATACAAATGCATTCACAGATTCTTTGGGCTCCAACGGTTGACCCAGCGCAGAGACTAAGTCAATGCTGAAACGGACATCAGCGGGCAACTTTTGTGCCTGACCTCTTGTCCTTGTAGAAGATTGGCTGGATGCGGAGGTCTAAGAGAAGAAACATTCGCCAGTACATATATACGAATCAATTAGTGCATCTATACTAGTCATAGATCGGTAGAGGCTTTATATACCTCGACGGAGTTTGTTATTATTAAGGTGTCTTCACCATGGTCTCCACCATGGTCAGCACCATCGTCTCCACTATCGTCTCCACCCTCATCTCCTCCAGACAAATTCAGATACTAGGAGCCATCATCGTAACCCCCAGTACCCTCATCTATCATGTTGAAAATCTCATCTTCATTCTGTCTACCGTCCATCGCTTAACTAATACAGAAAAAGAATACTGCATTAACTAAAGAATATTACAATTGCGACAACTCGGATACAGAAAAAAGATTACGTACTAATAATGAAACAATTTTGCATTAAGATAAAATACAATAATATAAGATAAAGTACATTATTAATACATCTCGCTCATATCTCGCTCATAAGATAAAGTACAATAATATAAGATAAAGTACATTATTAATACATCTCGCTCATATCTCGCTCATAAGATAAAGTACAGTAATAATCAAACTAGCGAACTTGGCTGCCGTGTTCTGTGCCACGGCAGCTCTGCGCCCAGAGAACAGGAACCATCATGGGAGAATAGCTCGGATGAGATCCGTGAACCTGCCAGATATTGGAGAACCTGGTCTTCAAAAGATACATATATCACCGTACGTGCTCGTCCTCCTCCCTGATACGACGACGTACCATGTCCTTGGGGGCCGGCTCCCTCTGCACCGCTCCTGGACCTCGTGGATGCCACCAAAGAAGCTCAGGGTCAAAGATTATACCCGGATTCCTCACCAAGGTACGAGTCCCGACAGGGACACCTCCCAGTGCCAACCCGACAGAGCCTAGGCTCGGACATCCTTGGAACCGACGGAGTCCAATAGGCTTGGACGAGGAGGACGCAACATAAGTAAATCATAACATATACAATCATAAAACATAAACACTAAATTAAACCCCTAAACTAAATCATAACCTAATCCCCGACCCTAAACACTAAATTAAACCCATAACCTAAACCACTAAGTAATTGTCCTAACACTAACCCTAAACCTAACACAGGTTCCTACTCCGTCGCCACCAGCGGGCCCTGAACAAGTCATTTCAGTTACCTAAACCTAAACTAAACTAATAAACTAAACTAAAACCTAACTAACCCCTAAACCTAAACTAAACCCTAACTAACCCCTAAACCTAAACTAAATTCCTAATTAACCTAACACTAATTAACTTAAACAATGAGGCTAAGTGTATCTTCGAGAGAGCTCACCTAAACTTAATCCCTAATTAACCTACACAATTAGGCTAAGTCCCTACTTAACCTAAACTAAATCCCTAATTAACCTACAAAATTAGGCTAAGTCCCTAATTAACCTAAACTAAATCCCTAATTAACCTAAACAATGAGGCTATCCCTAATTAACCTAAACTAAATCCCTAATTAACCTACACAAAGGCTAAGTCCCTAATTAACCTAAACTAAATCCCTAATTAACCTAAACAATGAGGCTATCCCTAATTAACCTAAACAATGAGGCTAGGTACATGTATCTTCGAGAGAGCTCACCTCCAAGGGACGGCGAACGGCATGGCGTGGCGAACGGACGGCACGGCGGACAGCGCGGCGATGCAACGGATGGACGACGACGGTGCGGTGGCGGGGCAGACGGATAGCACGGCTCCTCCACAGGCACGGCGGTGCGGCTCCTCCACATGCGCAGGTGTGGCGGTGATTCGGCGTCGGGGAAGAAAACGCTGCTCCGGGTCGTGGCTCGACCCGGGGTGGAGGTGGGGTATTTATACAGGGCTAAAGGTGTTTTCGGCCCGCCGCTCTTCCCGCGCGCCATACTCCTTTAGCCCCGGTTTGTAATACAAACTGGGACTAAAGTTCACCCTTTAGTCCTGTTTTGTATTACAAACTGGGGCAAAAGGGGGTTTTCGGCGCCAAAAAGAAAAATGGTTTATAGTTTTTAGAAAATTATGTATTATATATCAAAATTTTCAGAAAGAGAAGATCTATAATTTAAATATATTATCATACTCTATTATACAACATAAATGAAATTATCTATTGTTTAACAAGTATTATATTTAGTATAAATGTTGTAAAAATATAGTTTATTATTTAAAAAACGGAAAAATACATATAATATACCAAAATATTCACAAAAATAATATACTCATTAGAAATATAATATTTAATAGTAAAACTAGTAACTGGTACTAAAAGATATTTTGGGGGCCTTTAGTCCCGGTTGGAGCCACTAACCAGGACTAGATATTTCCCGCCATTTCCCCCGCTTCCCTCCATTTCCCCCGTTTCTCCACATGTTTTCTCGCCATTTCCCTCTAAATCTAGGGCGACCGCCATGTCCATCCACACATCCACACCTTCTCTCTCACAACAATGGACACCCCTTACTGTGCCTTTCTGACGCTCGAGGAGACCGAGGCGTTGTGCGCCTCCAGCTACCCATGCCCGCCGGGGTACCGGCTACCCGCCGGCTTGATGCTGAGCACTGGAGGGGTTCCTGTTCCTCCTGTGCCTCAAGGTTCAGCCCGCCAGGCAGCCATCACGAACCACTTCTACCTCGACCTCACGCCAGAGCAGCGGATGGATCCCCATTGGGATCCCGACAACCTCGACACCTGGAATGCCTTCTTTGCAAACCGGTGGGAAAGGGAGCTCGCTAGGTACGAGGGTGACGACCCGCCCCCAGTGAACCACAACAAGGCCGATCGCTGCCTATGGTGGGCGAACCAGACTATCGCCGGCGTGATGCGCTACATCGCCATGGGAGACCATCCTCGCCTGAGGTACCCGCACTTTCACCAGCCGCATAGCCACAAGAATGGTTATGGTAGTGAAGGCCGAGGGCGTACCAGGGTCGTCATCCGGGAGCCCCCTCCCTCGTGCGTCGTGAATCCGAGGCCGGAGTGACAGGTGCCCCCTCCCCCGTTCCCCCGTGCACAAGCTGGGGAAGGGCTGAGGATCCAGCCGTGTGCTACGAGCGACGACGATGGCGATTCCCAAAATGACCCTAAAGCTATGTACTACAGGGCTAGATATGATTATGACTAATTTTTACGTTTTAATATTAATAAATGTCTGGCCACAACAAGTTGCAATACTACCTATTCACTAGTAGAAAAACCCCCCTTTGGTCCCGGTTCATAAGGGCCATTGGTCCCGGATTTTGAACCGGGACAAATCAATCGAGACCAATGCTGGTCCCGGTTCTAGCACGAACCAGGACCAATGGGTCTCCACGTGGTCCGCCATCGCGTGTGCTTATAGTAGGACCTTTGGTCCCGGTTCGTCGCATGAACCGGGACCGAAGGTCTTCTCTATTTTTTTTAAAAAATAATTTATTTTTTTGAATTTGTTTTTCCAATTTTTTTGAATCTATGAATATTTGGACTGGTTAATCTCTCACCCGAAGCCTCTCAATCACACTTAGTTTTTGGTCAAATTCCAATCTTTGGTTAAACTTACCGGTCAATCACCCATCCTAACACTACTCCATCCCTAGCACGCTCAACATCTTGGTTTCTTCCCATCCCTTTCCTATGTACCACTTGTACCTTATGTCTATACTATGCTATTAATGATATTAACCCATGCATCTTGTGAGTCACACATTCTTATAATTTGAGTTACAAATATGATTTTAATGTACAAAAATGACTAAGTAGTACTAATATTGAATAAATATAGAAATAAAATATGTTTTTTTATTATTTTTGCATTAATTCATTTAATATGGCATAATTCATATATTTAAATCCATATATCGAAATTCCACAAATAATATGTCCATTATTATCAGAAAAATGTGAGGAATCCAAATATGTCATTTCTTTATTTTTTTGAATTTTTTAATAAAATTAAAAATCGGAACTTTGACTCTTTTGGAATTTCAAAAATCTAAAAAAATTGCAAACTGCTGAAGGCGGTTGGCATTGGTATCGTAATTTTTTGCTGATAATTTTGATATATTATACGATTTTTTCCGACATCGTATGCACAAGTGACGGTCATTTGAAGTTTTTATAACGTTTTTCTACAAAAAAAATTATCCCGGTTTATGTCCCGAACCGGGACTAAAGAGGGACCCTTTGGTCCAGGTTCGTGGTATGAACTGGGACCAATGCTCCGCTGATCATTGGTTCCGGTTCATGCCATGAACCGGGACCAATACCCCGAGATGAACCAGGACCGATGTCTTGGCAGCACGAACCGGGACCGATGCCTGTCATTGGTCCCGATTTGTTATTCGAACCGGGATAAATGGCTTTGGGGGCTAGACCAAAGACCTCTTTTCTACTAGTGATTGAGATCGAGACAGTTCATATCCATATATATATAAGCAGATCATTAAAAATAAAGGTTTAATAATATTGTACATCACCAACATCCACACATCTCTACTGTTAGGGTTTTCTTCTAATCCGTAACCATGTAGCATCTTCCTTACTTAACGGGATGCTTGGGTCATCCTTCATAGCGAAGGGTGTTATTTCATAAAACTTATCATAATCTTCTGACATGTCTGTCTTATCCTCCACCCCACGATGTTTCTTTTTCCTGAAAGAACTATGTGGCGCTTTGGCTCATCGTATGGTGTATTCTTTTGCTTATCTTTCCTTTTTTTTGGTTTGGTAGACATGTCCTTCACATAAAAAACCTGAGCCACATCATTGGCTAGGTCAAATGGTTCATTTCTATACGCAAGGTTGTTGAGATCCACTGTTGTCATTCCGTATTTCTTGTCTACCTCAACCCCGCCTCCTGTCAGCTTGACCCATTTGCACCGAAACAAAGGGACCTTAAAATAAGGTCCATAGTCAAGTTCCCATATCTCCTCTATGTACCATAATATGTATCCTTTTACCCATTCTCGTCTGTTGCATCAAATCGGACACCACTGTTTTGGTTGGTGCTCTTTTTATCTTGGACGATCGTGTAAAATGTATTCCCATTTATCTCGTACCCTTGGAAAGTCAATATAGTCGAAGATGGTGACCTGGCCAACAAGTACAACTGCTCTCCAACATTTATGTCATTCATGAGATGTGTCTGCAACCAACTGCCACAAGTCCTCATGTGTTCATCTCTGATCCAGGAGCCAGGCTTCCCGGGTTGTTGGAGTGTACAATATTCTTGTGTTCCTCGATATACGGAGCCATCAAGGTGGAACTTTGCAGAACTGTGTAGTGTGCTTTAGTGAGAGAATGTCCGTCCATACATATCCTTGCTTTCTTTCCTAGCGTGCCTTTTCCACTCAGTCTACCCTCATGCCGTGATTCAGAAACACCGATGGGCTTAAGGTCAGGAATAAAGTCAACACAAAACTCAATGACCTCCTCTGTTCCATATCCCTTTGAGATGCTTCCTTCTGGCCTAGCACGGTTATGAACATATTTCTTTAAGACTCCCATGAACCTCTCAAAGGGGAACATATTGTGTAGAAATACAGGACCGAGAATGTTAATCTCTTCGACTAGGTGAACTAGGAGGTGCGTTATAATATTCAAGAAGGATGGTGGGAACACCAACTCGACGCTGACAAGACATTGGACCACATCTTTCTGTAACCTTGGTAGACTATCTAGACTGATTACCTTCTGAGGAATTGCATTGAGAAACGCACATAGCTTCACAATGGGTACTCGAACATTTTCTGACAGGAGTCCCCTCAATGTAATCGGAAGCAGCTGGGTCATAAGCACGTGACAGTCATGATACTTTAGGTTTTGAAATTTTTTCTCTGCCATATTTATTATTCCCTTTATGTTCGACGAGAAACCAGACGGGACCTTGATACTGTAAAGGACTTCAAAAAAGATTTCCTTCTCTTCTTTGGTAAGAGCGTAGCTGGCAGTACATTCAAACAGCTCTGGATGCATGCTGTCTCGGTCTTTCATACGTTGTTGGTCCTGCCGTGCTTCCGGTGTATCGTTGCTCTTCCCATACACGCCCAAGAAGCCTAGTAGCGTCAAGCAAAGATTTTTCGTCAGGTGCATCACATCAATTGCAGAGTGGACCTCTAGGACTTTCCAATAGGGTAGCTCCCAAAATATAGATTTCTTTTTTCACATGGGTGCGTGTCCGACATCGTCCTTCGGAACAGATTGTCTACCAGGACGCTTTCCAAAGATTACTTTTCAATCCTTCATTATATCAAATACATCATCACCAGTAAGGCGGATAGGCTTACACCGGCTGTCTGCCTCACCATTGAAATGCTTACCTTTCTTTCTTAGGGTGTGCGTGGGCGGAAGAAAACGAAGATTCCCCGGGTACACATTCTTGTTACATTTATCCAAATATATACTTTCAGTCTCATTTAAATAGTGTGTGCATGCATTGTATCCCTTGTTTGTCTATCCTGAAATGTTACTAAGAGCAGGCCAATCATTGATTGTTATGAACAACAACGCTCGTAGGTCAAATTCCTCCTGCTTGTTCTCATCCCACACACGTACACCTTGTCCGTGCCACAACTGCAAGAGTTCTTCAACTAATGGCCTTAGGTACACATCAATGTCGTTGTCGGGTTGCTTCGGGCCTTGGATGAGCACTGGCATCATAATGAACTTCCGCTTCATGCACAACCAAGGAGGAAGGTTATAGATACACAAAGTCACATGCTAGGTGCTATGACTGCAGCTCTGCTCGCGAAAAGGATTCATGCTATCTGTACTTAGATCAAACCATAAGTTCCTCGCGTCACCTACAAAGTCCGGGAACTCTCTCTCGATGTTTCTCCAGTACGACCCATCAGCGGGGTGTCTCAACATCTCGTCTTTCTTACGGTCTTCCATGTGCCATCGCAACAACTTGGAACGCTCTTTGTTCTTGAACAAACGTTTCAACCGTGGTATTATAGGAGCATACCACATCACCTTGGCAGGAACCCTCTTCATGCGGCGCTCGCCCTCAACATCATCAGGGTCATCTCGTCTTATATTATACCGCAATGCAGTGCATACTGGGCATGCATCCAAATTCTCGTAGTCCTCACCATGGTAGAGGATGTAGTCATTAATGCATGCATGTATCTTCAGCACCTCTAATCCTAGAGGGCAGACAACCTTTGCTTCATAGGTACTGGCGGGAAGTTCGTTATCCTTTGGAAGCAACTTCTTTATTATTTTGAGCAACTTTTCAAATCCTTTGTCAGTCACACCGTTCTCTGCCTTCCTTTGCAGCAATTCTAGTGTGCTACCCAGTTTTTTGTGCCCATCTTCACAATTTGGGTACAACAATTTGTTGTGATCCTCTAACATTTGCTTGAACTTCAACCTCTCCCTTTCAGTTATGCATTCTTCTTGGGCATCAGCAATTTCCCGACTAAGATCATCATCGGGAAGATATGATGCCCGTTCTTCATCTTCTTCTTCATCAATGTCTTCCATTGTAGTACCATCGTATTCAGGGGACATAGTAGGGTAGTCGTTATCATTCTCTTCTTCTTCGTTGTCTTCCATCATAACCCCTCTTTCTCCGTGCTTGGTCCAACAATTATAGCCGGTCATGAAACCAGACCGAAACAGGTGGCTGTGAAGGACTCTTGAGGAAGAGTATTCCTTATGATTCCGACAGATACCACATGGACAAGACATAAAACCATTCTGCTTGTTTGCCTCGGCCACAAGGAGAAAAGAATGCACATCTTTAATGAACTCGCTAGAGAGTCGGTCAGCGTACATCCATTGCCGGCTCATATGCATTATATAATTAATTAAGTACATCAAACAGAATCATGATGATAAAATTAGTACTGGTCTAAAAAACAAAATTAAAGCCAACAACCGGGACTAAAGATATGATAAACCTTTAGTCCCGGTTGGAGGCACCAACCAGGACTAAATGTGGATGTGGCGACAACATGTCGATACTATGTTCTTAGTGGGCAACACTAAGCCAGTAAATGACGACACTATTTTGGGTGGGTGGCGACACTAGGGGTGAGTGTGTTGACATTATGTCTTCAGTGCCCGACACTATGTTGTGCTGCTTAATCTATAAATAGGTATGCATTCTTGTGAAGAACTGCAAGATGGTGTGCGAGACCAGGGACACCACTACGGCGGAGCTTCTCGAAGATGTCTTAGGACCTCGTCCTCAGACATCTTCGAGGAGCTCGTCGTAGAGGCACTCTCTAATATGTGAAATTAGTTAGCTCCACCAGCATACTGATCTATCTAGAGAAGATATAAACTAAAAGATGGTGTACGAGAGCAGGGACACCACTATGACAGAGCTTCTCGAAGATGTCTTAGGATCCTGTCCTCAGACATCTTCGAGGAGCTCGCCATAGAGGCACTCCCTAATATGTGAATTGTTTTAGTTACCCAGCGTATTAATCTATAGCTAGAGAAGTTATTAACTCCAAGATGGTGCCAGAGGGACACCACTATGACGGAGCTTCTCGAAGATGTCTTAGGATGCTCAGACATCTTTGAGGAGCTCGCCATAGAGGAGCTTCTCGAAGATGTACTGTGATGTCTTCTTATCAAGCTTTTATGAATTAACCCTATCTTTGTTACAATTTTTTCAGTTTGTTGAAGGCAGGTAGACGAAGAAGGGTATTTTGCCCAGCTAGTTAGAATGGTGAACTCACCCATGTGTGTGCTTCTAAAATCAAATATCGAGACTATGTGCAAAAACAAGATATATAGATAGAATCCACATACCATAGAGGAGCTTCTCGAAGATGTATTGTGATGTCTTCTTATTAAGCTTTTATGAATTAACCCTATCTTTGTTACAATTTTTCAGTTTGTTGACGGCAGGTAGACGAAGAAGGGTATTTTGCCCAGCTAGTTAGAATGATGAACTCACGCATGTGTGTGCTTCTAAAATCAAATTTCGAGACTATGTGCCAAAACAAGATATATAGATAGAATCCACATATTGTGATATTTACCTTAGAGTTCCTTACATTAATACAAGATAGATAGAATCTAAACATCGATCTCATGTTATCATTGCAAAAATTACTATCAAACTAAATACAAAAATCCATCTACAAGATAGAGCATGAAATGAGCTAATATAGGAATGAGAGTTTAAAGGATGAAGTTGCTCACCTTTTAGAACCTTTGGATAGATGGGGCACCACAAAATATAGACAAATCTTGAGAGAAAATTGGGCATGAACTCGAGCTTGAAGCAAGAAAGAGAGAGGAGCCACCAGCTTGAAATGGTGGCTCGGGCAGGCAGGGGAAGAAGATATAGCCAGACTTTTAGTCCTGGTTCGTGTATAGAACCGGGACTAAAGGTCCACCTTTAGTCCCGGTTCGTATAACAAACCAGGACTAAAGGGTCTAGCGCCTGACCCAGCCTGCCTGAAACCCTTCGAACCGGGACTAATGCCTGCCACCCCCTGGGGCCAGATCTAGGCGTTGGGACCGGGGCATTAGTCCCGGTTTGTAGCAAAACCGGGACTAATACCCCTGGACCAAAGGTCCATTTTCGACTAGTGTTTAAGCATAAATATAGAGATATCTTAAAAAATAGAGTGGTGGGGCCATGGCCCCCCTAGTCTCTAAGGAAGCTCGACCACAGTAACTAAGGGGCCCTTCGTGTAGTGTCACCCTAGGGCCCAAAAAATCTATGGACTAGCCCTGCCTATAGGGGTATTCATGGTGTCTGCCCTGGGCAGCCACTCCACGACCATGTGGATATCCTTCTAGAACAGGTTCTGATAGTAGAAGGCGATGTCCAGCATGAACCTGCACATCGTCGCACCCAACAGGTGCCAGCCATGGCGCCCTACGAACTCCTTGGAGTAGAGCATGTATTGCTCTTGGCGTCCATTCCTTGCTTCCTCAGGATCTTCATTGGCGAGCTCGACGTTGAGAACCCACGCCATGTCGGGCTTGGGTTGCTTGGTGTTCTTGGCGACAAGGGCGGTGTAGCGCGCCATGTCTGGCATCTTCATGCGCTAGTAGTAGGTGAGCAGCGCTCGGACTACGGCGAACATAAGGACGATGCACCACACGTAGTCGGCCTACAACAAGGTGGAGCCGACTCATCTTCTTGAACACCGACGATACGATGATAGCAACGCCGCTAGTAAGGTTGCTGAATCCTTGCATGATGAAGAGGGCGGCGATGAACTGCCACGTGTGTGCTTGTTGGCGTACTCAGAAATCATGGTCACTGAGAGAGGGTAGTCAAGGCCGATGCCGAAGCCGAGATAGAAGCGGACGACGGAGAGCGTGGCCATGACCCCGTTGGCGCTGGACTCGAACGACATGCAGGAGGCGATGCATGCACCAGATGACCTTGATCATGAGCGTCATGGCATAGACCTTCTTGCGGCCCAGAGCTTGTCCTCTGAGCCAGCTGAAGAAGAGCTGGTCGGTGAGGGTATTCTCATAAAAAGCATTAAAGAACAGCAACTCTTTGCTATTTATATGTATATAAATTTTGTTGCATGTACAAAAAGAAGGAAGGAAGAAAAAAAAACTAATTAAAAGATCACAGTTCCTGTGGAACCATGAAGTCACAGAGGAGGCGATGGAATCAATCTATCCATTCTATTATATACTAAAAGCAATATACGAGTGTTTTTCGAGGCACCACATTGATCCACATCATCTATATTATTTTGATGGTTGGATCTAGCTACATCCTTAAATCACAACCATAAGATTTATGTAACAAATATGACACGTACGCTGGGTCCAAAAAGCATCCATACGTCGGGTCCAACATGCATGTCACGAGTACACAAGTTCACGTATATACATCGGATGAATCCCACACGATTGAGGCGGCCTCTAGTAGTTTTTATTTGAACACACGTTAGATCTGAATTATTGTGCTAGACTTAACAGAGGATCGGAGACATATCTAATCCTTGCCTCCTGTCTCCAATCGATCCGGCCTCCGTTCGTGCAAGGTAGGGCTAAAGTCTTCGTCTTCCCATGCTCACGACGGGCCGCGCGCCGCGCGCCGCATGACAGTAGCGGCCGGCCGAACTCAGATCCCCGACGTCTCCCAGTGGTGCAATGTATAATAAGTGTCTCCATATTCCCCGTTCTCATGCGCCGCCGTGCGGAAGTAACGGCCAAACTCTGCGACACCCTCGACATCTCCCGGCGGTGCAAGGTTGGGCAGAAGCCTCCGCCTTCCCGTTCTCATGCAACACCGTGTCTCTCAGTGGCATCCCGACATCTTCCAGCAGTGGTAGATCATGGACATATACCTTGATCTGCTTATATTGTCATTGAATGAAGTCTCTAACGTGATGCGCTCCCACACAGGTAGAAAACTGTCGCTGGGACTTTTGTGGGCACCAAAAAGCTACTCCTTCCGTTCGGAAATATAAGATATTTTAGCTTTGTGCTATGAGTGTATCTAGACACTTTTTAGTGTAAGGTTCATTCCAAACCTCTACGAACCTATACACTAAAAGATGTGTAAATACATTCGATTCATAAAGCTAAAACGTCTTATATTTCTAAACGGAGGGAGTATTTGTAGATGTGCACATGGTGGTTTGACTAGGGCACACGCCCACTGCATGGCCGAGGTGGATTTACAATAGCCGCATGAATCTCTATTGGCAGAAGCAGGTCCGTGCGTGGCTTTGCAATCGAGATGTGCTTGCAGGTCAGGGATTTCTTGGTACTTTGAACTGCTCCTTTATAGATTAGATATATTTACTGATCGTCATTTATATGAAAATCTGACAATTCTGTATAAAAATTCAAGGAGGTGACTGTATACTCAATATTTTCATTTCTTTTCATTTTCTCGGTGTTTCGTGAATACAAATCGATACATAAATCATCTATATAGAGTGGCATTGAATACATAAAAGAAGCTGTGAAAGGGTTAGGCAAGTTAAATTATGTTGAAATTAATGGTGTTCAAATTAAATATAAGATTTTTTTGGTACCATGTTGCGAAAACACCAATCTGACTATAGTTTGCAAAGGCGCCAGTGTGCATGCAATTCTATGACATGGTTATACTTTTCCAGCTAATTGTTATATTATCTTTGCACGATGTTATGTGTCTATTTTGCTATCTCTTCAAAATTTCGTCTCAAGCAGTAAGTCACATTGAAACCTCCAGATAAGTACATTGCAAAATTTGAGCGCAAATTATTGGAGACAAAGAATAATGTAAGATAAAATCTCACATCGCTACTCAGTTGACAACAAAAATATTAGTGACTTCAATAGCATAGTAGGTGTTACTACTAATGTATTGGATATGTCGTTCTCTAATCATATCAAGTTTTCTGATGAGATTTTTGTAAGGAAATGATTTTTTCCAACTATACATATTCAGTCAATGAAATGAAATGAAATGAAATTACTACGAAAATTCAGAGCCACTTTCAAAATGATGTGGTATTTGTAGTAGATGGTTGTAGTTTTGGTTTCTGAATATAATCACATGGGATAACTGGATTCAAAATGTATGCATCTTGGTAGTACCTTCTAATTTAGTTGCATAATTTATATAAAAAATGAATGGCATCAGTGCATTGATAATATGGACCGCTAACACATAAATGTGAAGTTCAATATTTACCATTTCTAGAAGTATTTATATAACATAAAATTATTAAAATTATTTTTTGAATGATTAAATATGATGCCTTATTTGAATAAAATTAATAAAAAATTACCGCAAAGGTGATCCTCTTGACAACAGAACGTTTGTGATGGCTATATAGCCCTAATATTTTCTACTGCACTATGCGAACATCAAACTATAGATGATGCCCTCGCGTCTGCGAGGGCCACCATGCTAGTATATACTAAAAGCAATATAAGGGTGTTTTTCGAGCCACCTGGTTGATCCACATCACCCAAATCATATTGATTGTTAGATCTACAGTTTATGGTTATGATTTAAAGATAAAAAAGTTACGTAAAAAATGATTGGTACAAATAGCAGTCAACAATGTCACGTATGGCACGTATTGCCACAGCAAAAAAAGACAGCCGGAGGACTAGCTGGCCGCGAATCAACAAATTGGTCCAAATTGTCTTCACCATGGAGTCCAGTTCAAGGAAAAACAAAACAAGTTCACTCATGCTCCAAACGGATTTGACCACAGGAAAAAAGAACTGCCGGAGATCTAGCTTGCCATGAACCAACAACCGGGTCCAAATTGATACCTGAAGCACTCACGATAAAGCCCAGTTAAAAAAAAAACAGACGGAGGCAGCTATAGCGTGGATCGCTAAGACTGAACCCGGAGGATATCACATGCATGCAAATCATGTCTACTAACTTATTATAATAGGAAAATATTAGATAAACAATATCCACTAGAAAACTTAACTAATTTGTGATCGATAACTGAAGGCTAAACTGGAGACATCATGTTAATCCACATCACTAAAGAAAGATACGGATGTCTAAACTGGAGACACCACGTTAATCCACATCAATTAAATTAATTAGCTTTGTTCGATACATAATTGGAAGCTATGATTTAATAGACTCACGACATGTAATTATATAACACACTCTATGTCTAACGCAGGAAACCCCCATCCGAGGTGTGTTGTTCATGGACTATTTAAACAAACAAAAGTGATTTGACACATAAAGTTCTAGGCACATAAAAAATTCTGTGTGTCATAGTTGTCGAAGATAAAATGGCGTACCAATGTAGTTGATAGGAAAAAGAAAATGAGGTCATCTCAGATGCGAATAGTTTTTTCTCATGTGGGGCCTCGCGTACGAATTGTGCGTTAGATTAAAACACAAAACAAATTTGAATGTCAATTGTCATTAGCTAATTAATCTTTCAATTTTTCCAAAAAATAAAAAGGCTAATCATGAGTCGAATAGATATTATATCTTCTATTTGCAGCAATTTTATCATTCAGATTTTTTACACAAAAGCCTGTGGGAAAACCTCTGCTCTATAATTTTTACATATTTCAAAGTAGTAGAATATTTCATTATTCAATAAAAGGATATATTATGATTGATGTACAATAATGGAATTTTGATAGCACTTTTCTTGAGCGAGGCATAATCAAATTTATATTTATACAGTAACTTATTTATGACAACGATAATAATACTAGCAAGGATAACAACAACAACAAAATTAGAATAAAAATAAATATAGTAGTTGATTTATCATTTATGCTGAGGCAATTTTTTTAAGGTTTGCTGACAAAACAATTTGATTGCACGTGGTCAGAATGTTGCATTTTTTTAGAGAGGAAACTTGGCTTGCCGGTCTCTTGCATTTCCAGCTGTCCGCACCGACCATATCGACAAACTTAATTGAACATAGCAAGTCGCTTGATATTTCTGAAGTATGGTATTCTACCCAAGAGTATAATTCGTAATGCATGGTTTCACTTCCGTTTATATGCAAGAACACTTGAATTTTCAAGTGGTATGATACTATAAAACAGAGCTCTGAAATGTGGAACTTAAGATGAGATGGATCATAGAACTACATACTACAAGTTATTCACTCAGTTTTATTGTTAGTATTTCTTTCAAGTAACTATATAAATTTTAATTGGCATAGATTTTTCATACAGATTGTTTAATTAGAAGTACTTTAAACCTTTGAAAATCTTAGCGACTAATCATTGTAATCACACAATAAATTGAGTACTTTTAGCATGAGAAACTACATCATTCAAGTTGGCGCCATCATGTTACATGACATGAAAAATACATGTGAGCAGAGTCTAAACCAAGTGGAGAGAAAAAAAACGACACAATACCTCTTCTTAATAATTGATGTTGTACAAATTTGTATTTGAATATCCTTATTTTTCTTTACATATATAATAAATTTTAATATATTTACAACAAATGTGACATATTTGTCATCACTGCAGAACATCATTATTTCCTACCCCAAAAATGCAAAATGTGATTATCCACAAACTATAATCTTTTTCAACCACTCGAAAAAATAAAGATTGCCCTCGCAAAGGGCCACTGTGCTAGTTTATATACTAAAAGCAATATAAGGGGCTATTACAAAGGCACCACGATTAATCCGGATCAGCTAAAAGCCTAAAACATATCTATACCTAAAAGCAATGTAAGGAGCTATTTCAAGCCACAACATTAATCCACATCTGCTAAAAGTATATAGACCGGTGATTTTAATCTTAACATCTGAGATTAAAATCTAAAAATGTTACGAACAACAATAGACGTTTATAAAAGTGTGGGGTACGGCTACACACGTAAAAGAAGTACAGGACGGACGGACCCGGTGATACCCAAGAGCTAGCGAAATCAGTCTAATCTTTTTTTTTTGCGGGGATGATCAATCTAATCTAACCAGATTAGACCTCACGTCACATATAATCCTACCTAATATGTTGACCTATAGGGTTATTCAGTTAACATCCCAGTATGCATCTCTAGCTGATATAAACTACTTCAGCGACAACCTGGAGCAATGTTCCACTTGCCGAATGGAATTTCCGTTTTTTTTTTATTTTAATTTCCGTTCTTTCTTTCAACCAGTAGTACTAATACCGAAACTCAGATTTTCTTCGAAGTACCGGTCGACTTCCAAGTACCATGATTTTATTCTGCCACAAGAATGTCACGTACTTCGACTAGTACGAACCGGGAAAAATGGTTCTCTGCCGCGGTAGAATTTTAGGCACTTTCTCTGCCGCGGCAGAGAATTCAATTTGTATCTTTTTTTTCATTTCAAAATAGTTTTCTACGCTACCACATACCGATCGAGCATACAAATATATACATGATAGTTACACATGGAGATCACAATTATCGGGACTAGAGCCCGTCTATTCAATTACACTGTCGGGGATCATCGACGCCTATTCACATTAAATTCTCCGGCGTCATCTATCATCTCGTTCATCAAGAATCCTACCAGTTCTTCAGCAATTGCTACTACGCGTTGCTCTGGTAGGAGCTGATCCCGCATTTTCTCGAACTATATAAAAAAAAGAGATCAATATGAATATCAATCATGATAACAAAAAGTGACGGTAATAAAATAATGTTGTGAATGTATTGTTTACATCGACTCTATAATCATTCAGCTCACTGGTAAACGTGTGAATAAACTCGCAAACGTAGAATCCACATAGATTCGTCTTCTGTGGCAGCCTCGTGCACTTTACGAGAATAGAATTCAATCAAAATAATAATCTAGCATCATAATTGTATTGAAGCTAGAAGTAAAGAGATGTGTATACTATTACCGAGACCGGCTTAAACGTCAGCTTCTCACTAAAGTCACCCGTAACCGCACTCTTGAACTGGTTCCAAATCCTGCCCGGTAAAGAAAATGATAAATGAGTTATTTATTACGTGATATCTCAGGAAATCAACAAAAGAGACCGATGTAGCGTGAAAATTACCTCTGGAGCATGTCCTGGATGTTCCTAAACATTTCCAGGGGTCTCTTTAAAGGATCCATGACTTCAACTCTTTCCTTATCAAGTTGAATGTCTAGCAGAATCCAGTGGAAACTGCACACGTTTATATATACATCAGTAACTCATCAATTACACTTAACGTCGAGTAAGCAAAAGTGAATGTGTACAACAGAGTAAGACCCTCACGCGAAATTGTAAGGAAACAGTATGTGGTCACATAAATTTTGCTCTGTTAGAAACCTTAGAAGGTTTTCCTGCGTCTCCTCGGGTTTTGTCGTTAGCGTCTTTACATGTATTTTATCTGGGTCAATAAACTCAACACTAAAGATTGACCTTCTTTTACATTCCATGATCTTCATTCTGCATAATAATAGAGTACATGCAATGAATTGAAGAACTGAAAAAAATGAACAACTTATATATAGACAATGAATTCAACAACTTATAGACAATAGCAACTCATGATAGATTTATCGAGGGCGTCGAAAGCATATAACTGGAAGAGTTCTGGAAACTCAACATGGACCTCTTCTTCTCAGAAGTAGTAGTCATGTGGGACTTTCGCCGTGATCATTATTCTCTCCTGCTTTACGGCTTTCAAGTACCAGTTATGTAAACTCTGCATTTGTGTTGGCAGTTGTTAGAACTGCTCAAAGCTGACCAGAGGTTTCCCTGGGACATATATAGGGACTACCTGAGCCTTGGGTAACTTGTTGTCCTTGGGACCTAGCAATTCCTCAACAGTCACATTCATAGAGGCCGCAAGCTTCACAGCTTCTTCCATATTCTGCTGGGGAATGTCATGGGATACCACCTTGAGGGGCGGGGTCGTTTTTTTGGCCTGTTCCCCGAGCTGGGGGGACGTCCTTTCTTTTCTCGGTTGCACTTTGACTTGATGATTTGCTCTCGCTTGCACTTCTTGATTTGCTCTTCTTCACTTCCTTCTGAAGTGTGCGTCGATAGTCATCTGGATTTTGGTGCAATTCATATTGCGATTTTGTGTTCAGAAAAGAAAGTGCATACGCTTTTTTCTTCTCGGTGTATACCGGGGCGGGCTCGGGTTTCTTCTTTTGAAGTTGCGCAACACATTCGGCCTTTACGATCATGTCGTTTTCCTCGTCAGTATGATCGTAAGGTCTGATGGGAAGATTCTTATGAGGTACTCTTGGGAGGGGCGACATTTGTCGTTTTGGGCTGCTGCATTGTTTAGTCCTTATCGACGGAGCACACTTCCGCTTTTTGTCCTTAGCGGGCGGAGAAGGCGGCTGACCCTGCGGCGGAGATCGAGATGGACTCGCGATGTGGTGGTCGTAGTCATGGGGTGGGCTTCTTGGAGGTGATGGAGGTGAATGTGACATGCGATGACTCGGAGGCGGTGTTAGCCTTGGCGCTGAGCCTGGAAGCTTGATGGTGTTCTTGTCCCATAGAATGATGCCACCCAATACTTCTTCGAGTGTCCTCTCACCTTCAGGTCCAGGGATGTCAAGCTCCATTGAGTCCCACCCCGTTGCGATTTCATCCACCCCGACTTTAGCATAGCCAGCTGGAATCTCACGGCCATGCCAGCGTGCGTCAGGTGGACAAGGTAAAGCACATCCGACCACCACCTTGATGGATAGGTTCTTCACCTTCTGATGGGGCTCAGAAGATGCCTGCTCCTTAATTCCATCCACGGGGTAGCCGGGACTGCCATTTACCATCCGTGCATCGTCAGATGGGACCTCCGATTCAGCCACGTTGCTTCTCCGCTGAGATGGAATGGCGGCAATATCGAGTGCAGGATCTTGCAGGCGCGCTACTCCTTGAAGTTCGTCAATCTGTTGCTGATGCATTCGAAGTGTTCCTAGCAACTCGGTGAACCTGTCTCCATCCTCCTCCTGCCGTCGCCTTTTTGCTCTCTCTCGGCTCCTATAAGTATCTCTGTGTTTGGGAAACCCCATCTCCCAAGTATAACTAGTGCCAAGGCCTCGTACTCGTCCTCCGTGTTCTTTATTCCCGAGGGCCTTTGTCGGCAAGTCATTCTCTCTATCGGGGCAGAACTTTGTTGTCCCCTCTTCAATTTCCTTAACCACTCTCTGCCATGTCTCCCGGGGTATTCTAATCCCATCACTACAAATAAGGTTCCCTGTTTTTTCGTCATACTCACTCCCATGCCCAAGGAACCAATTTCTTGCCCTTAGATCCCATTCTTCGCGTATTGGTTTTGGAGTGATCCCTTTAGCAAGCAGCTCACTCTCTTTAGCATCCCACTTTGGCATGGCAGTCGCATAGCCTCTGGCCCCAGGTGATGGTGATATTTCTTCATCGCGGCATTTTTCTTGTTTTTTCCGACTTTTCTATAGCAGGTTCTGACTTCTTGTACTTCACAAATGCATCCCAGTTAGCCCGTTGCTTCGTTAGATAGGCTTTGAATTTAGGAGGAGTCTTTGTCTTCTGATACTTTTGCCATAATGCTTTCTTCCAATTCTTGAATAGTTCGGCCATCTTCATAAGAGTCCACTGCTTGACTTTCTCCCTCAATGCAGCTGTGTCTGCATCATCCTCACATGCTGGCAGGGTGAAATGTGTCATGAGGTCATTCCAAAGACCCTCTTTGTACCTGTCGGCGACATACTCACCCTCTTTCGCCCCTTTGGTCTCATTCCACTCTCGAACGGTGATCGGGATGCGATCCCTAACCATAACTCCACATTGTTGTTTAAATACAATTTTAGCCTTTTCGGGTTCCAGTGGTTCACCCTATGGTGATACCACCGTAATTGTATAACGCATAGATGCGTCCAACTTTTTGGCCGGGCCTCGTTTGGAATTTTTTTTGCTCGATGTGGAGGCCTAAGAGAAGAAACATTCGTCAATTTATATATATACAACTCAATTAATGCATCTACTAATCACCGGACTTCATATATATACCTCACCGGACTTCGTTAAGGTTCCACCGAGGCCGTCGGCTTCTCCATCAATGGAGCCATCGGCTTCTCCCTGATTATTTCGGTCGACCTCCTCACCCTCACCGGAGGGGTTCAGATACATCGATGGAGATTCGGGTGGATCAACATGGGGGTCGTCGTTGATCATATCCTCGAGAATTTCTTCTGGTGCTAGGTCTCTGCGCATTGGACTAGCTGGATCCATAGTTTCTACAAAATGCGAGATGCACACAATATTATTTCCTATATACAAATATTGCCTATATACAAATATTTCCTATATACAATATTTCCTATATACTAAAAGTCCGGGGGCCCGTGAGCACTACCACCCTAACCCTAAGTCCGGGGGCCCGCGTGCACTACCACCCTAACCCTAAGTCCAGGGGCCCGCGAGCACTACCACCCTAACCCTAAGTCCGGGGGCCCGTGAGCACTACCACCCTAACCCTAAGTCCGGGGGCCCGTGAGCACTACCACCCTAACCCTAAGTCCGAGGGCCCGCGAGCACTACCACCCTAACCCTAAGTCCGGGGGCGGCGAGCACCACCATCCTAACCCTAAGTTCGGGGGCCCGCGAGCACCACCACCCTAACCCTAAGTGCGGGGGCCGCGAGCACTACCACCCTAACCCTAAGTCCGGGGGCCCGCGAGCACCACCACCCTAACCCTAAGTGTGGGGGCCCGCGAGCACTTCCACCCTAACCCTAAGTCCGGGGGCCCGCGTGCACCACCAACCTAACCCTAAGTGCGGGGGCCCGCGAGCACTACCACCCTAACCCTAAGTCCCGGGGCTCGCGAGCACTACCACCCTAACCCTAAGTGCGGGGACCCGCGCCACCCTAACCCTAAGTCCGGGGCACGCGAGCACCACCACCCTAACCCTAAGTGCGAGGGCCACGAGCACTACCACCCTAACCCTAAGTCCGGGGGCCCACGAGCACCACCACCCTAACCCTAAGTACGGGGGCCTGCGACCACCACCACCCTAACCCTAAGTGCGGGGGCTCGCGAGCACTACCACCCTAACCCTAAATCCGAGGGCCCGCGAGCACCACCACCCTAACCCTAAGTGCGGGGGCCCGCGAGCACCACCACCCTAACCCTAAGTGCGGGGGCCCGCGAGCACCACTACCCTAACCCTAAGTGCGGGGCCCCACGAGCACCACCACCCTAATCCTAAGTGAGGGGGCCCGCGAGCACTGCTATAATATTACAATATACTACTATAATATTACAACTATATACACTACAAAATAATATTATAATATACTACTATAATGCAATATACTACTAAAAAATTACAACTATATACACTACAAAATAATATTACACTAGCTACTAAATAATATTACAACTATACACTACTATTACACTACTAAATAATATTACACACAAAATAATATTACACTACAAAATAAAATTACAACTATATACTACAAAATAAAAGAATGGAAAAAAGAGAACTTGGATGGGGGAGCCGCCCCGGCCGCATCACCCGCACCGCCGCCAGCGTGCACGCCTGTCGCCGGCCCGGCCTGCTCGCCCACAGTGGCCGGCGGCACCGCGCCGCCGCGTAGCCGGACGGGGGAGCGAAGGGGAGGGGGCAGCGGGGTGTACCTCTGGCAGAGGGCGCGCGCGAGGCGGCTTGAGTGGCGGCGGCGGTTGGGGGCAGTGGCGGCTGGAGTGAGTGGCGGCGGCGATTGGGGTGGTGGCGGCTGGAGAGTCGGGCAGCCTACCGGCGTCGATTCGTCGTCCTCGCGCGCGTAGAGGTTCTCTGCGTGGGAAGAAGAAGGGGCGCGTGGGGAGAAGATATATAGGTGGGGAACCTTTAGTCCAGCCCGTATAACGAACCGGGACTAAAGGGTCTTTAGTCCCGATGCGTTATATGGACCGGGACTAAAGGTCCCCCCTTTAGTCCCGGTGCGTGCCACCCACCGGGCCTAAAGGGTTTTCGGCACCGCCCAACGCGCGCGCCAACGCCACATCTTTAGTCCCGGTGTGTAGCACGCACCGGGACTAAAGGTCCTTTTTTCAATTTTTTCACCCTAGGGGCGCGCCTTTAAAAAAAATTCAATTAGCACATTTTTAAACATTTGAATTATACAGTTTTTGCATACTTATGAATTTGAGAAAATTTTCAACATGAAAAGTTCTTGAATTTGAATAAGTAATCCAAATCTATTTTCTATTTTATAAAATAATTATTCTAACTAGTGAAACTAATAACCATTTTGTCATTTTTCAATTTAAAAATGCATTAACTATTATATTTTGCATATTTTAGACTCTCACTAAATTTATAACATAAAAATGCTTGAATTTTAATAAGTGATTTAAATCCATTTTCTGTTTTATAAAACAATTATTCTAACTACTCAAACTATTAACCATTTTGCCATTTTCATGTGATTCAGACGCATGTCTAGGAAGGGGGTCACACCTGGGGCCTACACATGGCACCTACCAACCTTGCACCACTCTCACACATATATCCTAGGGGCACATGCAAGTTTTCATGTGATTCCGACGCTCCGGTGGTCTTCCTCCGGTGAAACCCTAGACTGGGGGCCTCGGATCGTCTACCCCTATAGTTTTCTCCGTACGAGGGTAGCGCGGTGGACCTTTCTATTTGTTTTGGTTTGATTAGGACATATGTACATGGAGAGAAAATGTTGGGCCAACTTTGCCACATTTTAGGCCCCGGTTGTCCCGCGGCGGGAGTTTCCACGTACAGATCCAGGATTTCACTAAGTGTTAACGTATGTCCGAGAAGGGGGTCACACCTGGGGCCTACACATGGAACCTACCAACCTTGCACCACTCTCACACACATATTATAGGGACACATGCAAGTTTTCATGTGATTCCGATGCTCCGGTGGTCTTCCTCCGGTGAAACCCTAGACCGGGGGCCCCGGATCGTCTACCCCTATAGCTTTCTCCGTACGAGGGTAGCGCGGTGTACCTTTCTATTTGTTTTGGTTTGATTAGGACATATGTACATGGAGAGCAAATGTTGGACCAACTTTGCCACATTGTAGGCCCCGGTTGTCCCGTGGCGGGAGTTTCCACGTACAGATCCAGAATTTCACTAAGTGTTAACGCATGTCCAAGAAGGGGGTCACACCTGGGGCCTACACATGGTACCTACCAACCTTGCACCACTCTCACACACATATCTTAGGGGCACATGCAAGTTTTCATGTGATTTCGATGCTCCGGTGGTCTTCCTCCGGCGAAACCCTAGACCGGGCCCCCCGGATCGTCTACCCCTATAGATTTCTCCGTACGAGGGTAGCGTGGTGGACCTTTCTATTTGTTTTGGTTTGTTTAGGACATATGTACATGGAGAGAAAATGTTGGGCCAACTTTGCCACATTCTAGGCCTACACATGGCACCTACCAACCTTGCACCACTCTCACACACATATCCACACATCCACACATCCACACATTTTATGTCTCAAATAAAAGGTTTAATACATTACATAGATTTATGTATCAAATAAAAGGTTTAATTAATACATTATTACACATCACCAACATCTAGTGTTGTGGTTTTCTTCTCCACCGTAGCCATGGAGAATCTTCATCATTTAACAGGATGCTTGGGTCAGTTTTCACTTTGAATGGCGGAATTTCATGAAACTTATTGTAATCTTCTGACATGTCTGTTTTGTCATCCACTCCCACGATGTTTGTTTTCCCTGAAAGAACTATGTGGCTCTTTGGCTCATCGTATTCTGTATTCTTTTGCTTATCTTTCTTTTTTCTCGTTTTGGTAGACATGTCCTTCACATAGAAAACCTGAGCCACATCGTTGGCTAGGACGAATGGTTCATCCATGTACGCAAGATTGTTGAGATCCACTGTTGTCATGCCGTACTTTTGGTCTACATGTACCCCTCCTCCTGTCAGCTTGACCCATTTGCACCGAAACAAAGGGACCTTGAAAGTAGGTCCATAGTCCAGTTCCCATATCTCCTCTATGTACCCATAATATGTGTCCTTCTGCCCATCTTCATCTGTTGCATCAAAGCGAACACCACTGTTTTGGTTGGTGCTCTTTTTATCTTAGGCCATCGTGTAAAATGTATTCCCATTTATCTCGTACCATTGGAAAGTACATATAGTCGAAGATGGTAACCTGGCCAACAAGTACAAATGATCTCCAACAGTGGTGTTATTCATGAGATGTGTCTGCAACCAACTGCTGAAATTCTTCTCGTGTTCCCCTTTAATCAAGGAGTCAGGCTTCCCCGGGTTTTCGGAGCGTACAATATTCTTGTGTTTCTCGATATATGGAGCCACCACGGTGGAATTGTGTAGAACCGTGTAGTGTGCTTGAGTGAAAGAATCCCCGTCCCTACATACCATTGCTTTCCTTCCTAGTGTGCCTTTTCTAGTCAGCCTCCCCTCATACCAAGATTCAGGAACACCAATCGGCTTAAGGTCAGGAAGAAAGTCAACACAAAACTCAATGACCTCCTCTGTTCCGTAGCCCTTCAAGATGCTTCCTTCTGTCCTAGCACGGTTATGAACATATTTGTTTAAGACTCCCATGAACCTCTCAAAGGGGAACATATTGTGTAGAAAAACAGGACCGAGAATTCTAATCTCTTCGACTAGGTGAACTAGGAGGTGCGTCATAATATTGAAGAAGGATGGCGGGAAAAACAACTCGAAGTTGACCAGACATTGGACCACATCAATCTATAACCCTGATAGAATTTCTTGATCGATTACCTTTTGAGAAATTGCATTGAGAAATGCACATACCTTCACAATGGCTAGTCGAACATTTTCTGGTAGAATTCTCCTCGATGCAACCGGAAGCAATTGCGTCATAAGCACGTGGAAGTCATGAGACTTTAGGTTTTGAAATTTTTTCTCTTTCATATTTACTATTCCCTTTATATTCGACGAGAAGCCAGACGGGACCTTGATACTGAAAAGGACTTCAAAAAAGATTTCCTTCTCTTCTTTGGTAAGAGCGTAGCTGACAAGCCCTTAAAACTTCTCTGGATGCTTGCCGTCTCGTCCTTTATGATGTTGCTGGTCCTCCCGTGCTGCCTGGGTATCTTTTGACTTCCCATACAAGCCCAGGAAGCCTAGAATATTCACGCAAAGATTCTTCGTCAGGTGCATCACGTCGATTGCAGAGAGGACCTCGTGCACTTTCCAATAGGGTAACTCCCAAAATATAGATTTCTTCTTCCACATGGGTGCGTGTCTGCCGGCGTCTTTCGGAACAGGTTGTCCTCCAGGATCCTTTCCAAAGATTACATCCAAATCCTTGACCATACCAAATACATCAGCACCAGTATGGGGGACAGGCTTCGTCCGGGCTTCTCCCTTGCCATTGAAATGCTTGCCTTTCTTCCTTAATTGATGACTTGGCGGAAGAAAACGACAATTGTACGGGTACACATTCTTCCTACATTTATCTAGATATATACTTTCAGTCTCATCTAAATAGTGTAGACCGGACATTTATCCATATTCTCGTACTTCTCACCGCGATAGAGGATGCAGTCATTAGGGCATGCATGTATCTTCTGCACGTCTAATCCTAGAGGGCAGTCAACCTTCTTTGCTTCGTACGTACTGGAGGGAAATTCCTTATTTCTTGGAAGTAGTTTCTTCATTATTACCAGCAACTTTTCAAATCCGAGTCAGTCACACCGGTCTCTGCCTTCCACTTCAGCAATTCTAGTGTGCTACCCAGCTTCTTCTGGCCATCTTCACAAGTTGGGTACAATAATTTTTTGTGGTCCTGTAACATCTTCTTGAACTGCAACCTCTCCTTTTTTGTGTCGCAGTCTCGCTTTGCATCAGAAATGACCTGACCAAGATCATCAGCGGGCTCATCTGGTTCCCGTTCTTCACCCCCTTCTTCTTCATTGTCTTCCATTGCGGTATCAGCGTATTCACGGAACATAGATCGCTAGTTGTCATCATCGTTCTCTTCTTCATCGCCGTCTTCCATCATAACCCCTCTTTCTCTGTGCTTGGTCCAAACATTATAGCCGGACATGAAACGGGACCGAAGCAGGTGACTCTGAATGACTCTTGAGGAAGTGTGAGTCTGCTCATTTCGACATGCAACACATGGAAAACACATAAAACCATCCCGCCGCTTGTTCGCCTCGGCCACAAGGCGAAAAGAAGGCACGCCTACTCTGTAAGCGTCAGAGCGTCGGTCACCGTACATCTATGGATGGCTCATGTGCATCATACAACCATGCATATATATCAAACACAATCACGATGCTCAAATTAGTACCACGCGGTCTAAACGAGAAAATAGTGGCTAACCTTTTAGGACACCTGGAAACAAAGATGAGAAAACTTAAGTGTGGCTCTGGCACCTCATATCATGTTTTGTCTTGTGTGAACTCAAGTGACATCGCTCTAACAGGCATTTCACCGAA
Source organism: Avena eriantha (assembly GCA_910589775.1). NCBI lineage: Eukaryota > Viridiplantae > Streptophyta > Magnoliopsida > Poales > Poaceae > Avena > Avena eriantha. The sequence continues at coordinate 15,355,535 of OU342741.1, read as the reverse complement.
CACCTCTAGTGCATATGAGAAAAAAATTTAGCACAAAGTTATACCCACCTCACACATAGGAAAAAAACAGGAGAGAGTGGAGGGCTGGGTGCATATATATAGGGCCAGACCATTAGTCCCGGTTTGAGATACAAACCGGGACTAATGGTTCTGTCAGGAGCGCGCGCGTGCCTAGACCCATTAGTCCCGGTTTGTATGGTCCCTTACGGGCCGGGACAAAGTACCTCGGCCTCCTCGGGTCGTCTGGTTCGGACCATTAGTCCCGGCCCCAGCCACGGCTGGGACTAGTGGCCCGAACCAAAGGCCCATTTTCTACTAGTGTGTGGTCAGTGGTGTTTAACCCACATGACTTCACGTCACTGGTAGCTGCTAGTGGTGGCGTGTGGCCGAACGCCACTAGTAAAACCTGTACTATGGCGCGCCTCTTGAACTACCAGCAAGATTCATAGTGGTGGCATGTTCGTTGATCGCCACTAGTAACTAAATCACCCATGGCGTTCCAATGTATCTAAATGCCACTAAAAAATACGAGAAATATTTTTTTTCTCACCACAGCAATAATATAGCAGCAATAATTTAGAGAATACAACAACAATCATATTAAGTTGCATAGCAAAACAAACAAGTTGGTTCACCGCATGTTCTTAACATCATACATATACGAAGTTGCATCGCTACGACTAGTTATTATGAATGACGTCCATGACGGACATCATATGAAGGTCACGCCGTGAGGTGGTCCTTCCGGTGACGAGAATGGCTTGCCTAACATACATGTCTTAAGAGTCAAGGAAGTTCATCCAGTCTTAGTTGTTGACAACAATGCGGCCATCTGTCAATGTCTTGTACGAAACGATGCTAACGCCACCTCCTGCTCCAACCCGCACTCCAATCATGCCTTCTTTAGGAATATGAAGAGAAGAAACCATTCTCTCCGGCAATTTTTAAGATGCAAAAGTTAGATATCTCAATAGGCACCATCACACGGTATGAATAAAGTAGCAACTAAATAAATAATAGTAAATAAAAACATACCACGTTGTGCAGCTCAATATGCGTCATTGTCAAGCAAGTGACAAATGACAGCCCGATGAAAGACGCCACTAGAGGATAGATGTTGATCATCAGGTACTGCTCCTCACTATCGTTAAGATTGCATCTTTGAGCGATAATTGTAGAATCCAACAGGCCACCCTCCTCACCGTCACCCTCCTCGTCGTCACCCTCCTTGCTGTCACCCTCCTCATCGCCACCCTCCTCGCCGTCACCCTCCTTCATCAGCTACCATATGAACCTACACATACATATAAATTTCTAGCTACAATATATTGTCTAGCTACCATATGAATCTACACATACATATTAATGTCTAGCTACCATATGAATCTATACATACATATAAATCAAGCTACAATATATTTTCTAGCTACCATATGAATCTACACATGCATATAAATCTCTAGCTACCATATGAATCTGCGCATACATATAAATCTCTAGCTACAATATATTCTCTAGCTACCATATGAATCTACACATAAATATAAATCTCTAGCTACCATATGAATCTACGCATACATATAAATCTCTAGCTACCATATGAATCTACACATACACATCCAACACTAATCTTAGACGGTGGTGGGGCGAAATCTCATCGTGAAAACGGATCGGAGACTCACCGCAACGGTGGCAGGGCGAGCCAAGACGGAGAGCATGGTGGCGTGATGGTGTGGACGGAAACATCTGCGCAAGGGAAGGAGCAGGGGAAGGGGAGTGCACAGGGGAAGGGGAAGGGGGAGGGAGTTCGCAGGGGAAGGGGAAGGCGGGTGCAGTGCGGTGGCACGCGCGTGGAGTGGCCGGGGACGGAAGACAGATGAGTCGTAGATCGAGAGTGTGATACCTGTAAATCCGCACAACTGAATCGAACTTGAAACCGTTTTGTTAAGTAGCTAGTGGTGGCGTTGGAAAGAATCAAACGTCGTATGTGTCACTAGTGGTGGTGTTTATATAGTCTGAACACCACTACTTACTTTGTCCTGACTGCATTTTCGGGGACCATATACGTCTGGAGTTCGCCTACTTCTGAACGCCACTAAAAGGTCTTACTAGTGGCGTCCGGTAAATATAGAACGCCATTACTATTTTCTCAGAAAGTGGCAGCGTGTAATTTTCTAGGCGCGCCACTAGAAAAATGACGGCTATAAACATTTTCCTAGTAGTGTTCCATATATGTCTTCGAGGGGTTCCAGAACTAACACGTCATGTTTTATAAAAACAGCTAACTTGTGCAGTACAAGGACTCTGGAAGAAAATTACATCCAGATTAGCTACTGTAGCAAAATTATTTTTCATATATACGCCTTAATCTCTCCCGTACATGTGTATGATATTCAACTCTCTTGCTTACTCCCTCCGTTCACAGTTAATTTGTATTCTGGGTTTAGTTAAATTTATATTCTATAAAATTTGATTAGATATTAAAAAACATCAACATCTACTGTATTAGATTGTCAGGAGAAACATTTTCATTACATGCATTTGATATTATGGATGTTGGTAATTTTTATAATCTTGGTCAAACTTAATAAAGTTTGACTTAGACTAAACCCAGAACACGAAGTAAATAAAAACGAAGAGAGTGTATTGCTGAAGATGATAGAAAATCTACTAGCACATTTCATTGGATGTGCGCGATGTAGTAAGTCTAACAAACTGAAAACGTTAGGGTGTCAAAACAAAAGTTTAGTGCTTTAACGGCTATCTTGCATCTATGCTATATACTGTTTAACTCTAGCCGGAAACAAAAAAAAAAGTTCAAGCCCTGCCAACCCAAAAAAAATCAACTATAAGGTTTAAATGTTGGATAGTATATGATACATAAATGCAGATCACTATGCAGAAAACCAACTTACTAGCTCTTATCACGCGGCACACTAAATTCCTGAGATGAGATACACTAAAATGGTTTAGGAGCAACAACATGAACATCAATGAAGGGTGATGTAACATGACATTTTTATTCAAAAAATAGATAGATCCAACTGTACAAGCAAGCGAGAATCTCAACATAATTTTAAATGTTTTTTCCGAGGGGAATAGTAATAATCAGAACAAATTGCAATTTATATAAATGCACAACAAATAAGTATATGTACAACTGAGGACGAACTCTAACGAGCATACGATAATTGATCTATAAGATGTCCTTTTTGAATTTGTTGTGTTGGTGTCCTTGCAGTTCTTATGACTATATAAACCGGATATTGATAAAAATAACAAATATTGATAGTTTTTGTAAATATCATTTTATAATTATTTTTTCTTAACATCATAACCACAAATAGGATCAAAGATTACAAACTATTACATGAATCAGATAATAAACAAGAGAAATTTATGTCTACAAAAGATTAAAAAGTAACTAAAATTTTCAACATAGTAAATATGATACCCTCGCATTTGCGAGGGCCACCTTGCTAGTTATATTCACAAAATTAATTATTGCGTCCCAACTTCCAAGGCTCCCAAAGCATGTAGAAGAGCTTCTCTTTTTGTGTGATTTTGTGGGAACTTCTTCACTAGCTTTTACTAGGACAAGGCCGCAAAATAGGTTCTCGAATGCAGGAGATAGAAAATGAGAACAACATGGATATATCTCTATTTTTTTTTGCCAAGAATATGCATATATCCCGACCGGTTAGTGACGCAAAGCTCCTGCAACAAGCACAAATGAAAGAAAAAACATATTGGTACAATATGTTGCGGGAAGCAAACCCTTCAACAACATCAATGCAGAACTAGAGAAATTATTGTGCCATGACATATTAGAGCAACCAATCTATCCGGAAATATGGAAGGTGGCAGAATATTATATTTCAATCATACAAGAGGAATTATATATGAAAGATACATGTGTACGGCAATAGTGAAGTACATGTGTATCATGTATGGCCATACTGCTCACACTAGAGCCTTGAGCTTAATTTGTGCACCATGCATAGGACGTAATATTTTCCTGTTCTACGGTGCATGAGTATACGTTGGCGCCAGCTCAAACTCAAAGTGCTGAAGGATCACGCACACTGCCATCTTAGCCTCAAACAACACGAAATTTTGACCAATGCAGATCCGTGGCCCCCAACCAAATGGGAGGAAGGCACTTGGATCGTTGGATGCCTTGGAGATCCCCTCAGCAAACCTATCCGGCCTAAACTCATGCACGTCGACTCCCCATATGTCTGGGTCATGATGAATGAGAAGCACCGGCATCTCGATGATCACTCCCGCAGGGTATGTGATGCCCCCAAGTTCGGTCTCCTTGTATGTTTTTCGGTGGAATGCAATGGCCGGCGGGTACAAACGAAGGACCTCGTAAAGAATCATAGTTACCTGCACCATAGATTGGTAAGGATTTAGTACCTATGGTTGCATAAAAAAATCATGTAGTATCAATATGCACTCACCGTTGTGAGTCTCCTAAAGCCGTCATACTCAGGTTGGTTCTTCCCAAATAGGTCAAGGACCTCCTCCCTTGCACGGTCTTGCCACTCGGGGTGCATACTCAATAAGACCATTGTCCATGTGAGCAGTGTTGGTGGCGTCTCTGTCGATGCAAAGTAACACATTTTGCATTCTTCCATCACATCTTCAATGGTCAATCCTACACCGGATCGTCCGTTGCAGTCGATTTTGCCCATGTTTGACTCGAGCATTAGGCTGAGCAAATCTTGTTTGGTGCTTTCCCCTTCTTGCATGGCTTGCAGTTTCTTCGCAATTATACCTTGTAGAATGGATTCGATCTCGTTATTAATGTTACGCATCCTTTTGTTGTTTTTGGTAGGCAAGGACCTGCAAATTCCCAATGAGTTAGCTATGCTAACTAAGTACTCGCTCTATACAAAAAATATAGTACATATTACTTTTCACAAAATAAAACTTCTTAATTTTTTATCAAGTATATATAAAAAATATGAACATCCCCAATATCAGATCAAAATTATTAGAACTACCATAAAATAAACTTTCACATATAATGTGTATTTAATGGCGTAGATGATAATGATTTTTTATACATAGTAGCTAAATACATGTGTGTTGCAATAGTTTAAAACCAAGAACCATTCAGTTTTGTTGTTGTGTGCTAAAAGAAAACCGCAACTCCAACTCCAACACACTAAAACACGTCTAGATATATGAAAACCTACACAACTCTCTGATATCTAATTTGAGGTAGAGGGAATATTTTTTTCTTACTCTACGAAATCTATGCTCTAGCTGTGTACTGGCTTTCCGGTTCGCACACCTCAACCCCTCCTACAACCTACCACTACACGCTCCCGCGTGATCAGCATCACCTGCAAGGGCGCTCGTCGAAGCCTTGGATACATCAACTTAAACTTACCATTGATGGTTCCTTTAAAAAGGAGGATGGCACAACTGGTAAGGGTATGCTTCTACGAGATGATTCTGGCGATATTATCTTCTCGACATGCCGGTTTTTTGAGTCTTGTGAGGAGGCGTTGGAGGATTTTTTTGGAAAAGAGTATATATTAATATCAGGATATACCAATTACGGCAAGCCTCTGCGACAATGCATACCCTAATGGCCTTACGGATGCACAAAACTCAGAAAAAAAAGAACAATTACAAAAAGAAAAGTCTTGCTATAGAGAACGATTTCTCAAAGCAACGATACTAAGACCACCAAAACAACACCAGTAGTCCAACCACTCCAATAGCGATGCCTTCGAGAAGGAAACCGTGCACAAGCGCTGTCGTCGCCTGATCAAAGATCATAGGTTTTAACCCTGGAGAAAGTCCTCACTCGCAAAACAATGTCTTACCAAGGTTATTTCCAGACACAACCAATTAAGGCCAGACCTTGGATTTTCACCATGCAATATAAGGCTGGGAACTCCTCGTGTGTTGTCGCCCCCACAAACAGTCGCTGCTGCGAGTCACAGATCACGCAGCCAATTCCTCGTCAGCACAAAGACTCAAATCACCATTGCTTCCTTGATGTTCCAGCTTCCCTGACATTCTCCGTAACTGACTTCACCATGGATAGTCGAAGACATGACACATGATGGTAACAGATATCAGAGCTTCGCAACACTCCCGCTAAAAACCAAACGGCCAAACAAAAACATGGGTACGCCCGACCGAATTTAATCCGGTCCAGCAATCTCCAGGCATATTCGCCCATGGGAGTTCGCCAGGGAAGCCTTCCGAAACTCGACAGTCCGGCCAGATCAACGAGGGCAGACATCAAGAAGATCTTCGTCCTGGCGCGGGAGGAACTCTAGGACCACCACCATTATTCGTGAGACTCGCAGGCGCCCATGCCGCCAGCCTCCTCCATCACGAAGACATCGAGCAAGGAAGCAGTAGAACGCTGAGATGTCGAAGGGATCGAGGAGGCGTTGGAGGTTGAGTTGAGATCTCATTTGGAGGGTCTGACTTTGGCATGCAATCAAAGTTCACTGCCGATCATTATCGAGACTGATTGTTCACAGCTTGTCTCGGTAGTTCTAGCTACCACTCAGGACTGATGGCTTTATACTCACTTAGTTTCAGAGAAAAGTTTAGCTAATAATGGTAGGGTGTGTAAGTTTTTAAAAGTCGATCGTGGATAGGTTAGGTTAAGTCACTGTTTTGCCAATTGGACAAGAACAAAGCGTAGAACGATGGTTTGGTTCGGACCGGCTCCGAACGTGGTTCTTCGGGAGCGTGAGCTGGAACTTCTTGTAACCCTAAACTTACGACCAACAAACGTAGCTGACCTGAACCACAATTGGACTGCAGCCAACCTACGGAAAGCAATGCTTCACATTTTGGATGAGCTAAATCCAATCGAGTGAAAAATATCACAATGACTTCGTAATGGCACTTGTGCAGCTTAGCAATATCTCATTCTGGTACGAGGAACGGCGTAATGCATAATGACATGTAAAATAAAAATGATACGTATGAATATCTCTAGCTCAACCTTAAAATCGGTTAGAGGAGTATATATTTTTACTCCTCGGCCGCTCAGTCCCTTATTTTTACTCATTGCCTCGGCCAAGGAGTAGAAATCCCCATCGCCCCACTGCTCACCTATTTCTCTCCGGCGCCGCCCAGAGCCACCCCCACCACTCCCCGCCTCCCCGTCGCCAGAGATGGTGGGATCCTCCCATCGCTGGTCCCCGCCACCCAATCGAGGCCATACACAGCCCTGAGATCGTGACGGCGCCGTGGACCTGCCCCTCTCGCCACCGTCGTAGGTGAGGTACTGCAGTGTGCAGCAGCCGGCTTGGGGCACTTGGATAGTAGAGGTTTACGATCGCAACACTGGAAAGAAGATCTAGATCTAGAGGTATCAATCAGCAACATAGGCAGTGTGTGCCTACAACCTCGAAAATGTTCGGCTCCACGGCTCCGACTGTGCGGCGAGCTCAACTTCCCCAAGTTCAACGCACCGTGCCAAACTTGAATCACGTACCCAGCCGTGTGGCCTCCGTACGCGATGCGCGAGAGGATAGGGAGGCATGCGAGAGACTCGAGGTGGAGCAAGCTAGGTATATGTACATGGAGGAGCTCCGCGGCTGCTACGCAGAGCGCATCGTGGAGGAGCAATGGGAGTTCACCGCGTATGCCGCACGTTGAGGCGCCGCCGGGTCTTCTTCCACCGCCACAGGATCTGTCCGTCGCTGCTCCGGTTCCGTCTGCACCGTCTCCATCCGCCGCTCCAGGGCTATCGACCGCTGCTGTCGTTGACCTCGCTATATCGACTCATCACTAGAGAGATGGCTGAACGAGTACTTCCCCGACAGCGAAAATGGCGAGTTCTAGTTTAACAATGTAGTCAAGTTTATGTTTAAAGCAAGTTTAGGTTTACTTCAACTCTAGTTTGTATATGTTTGAGTCTATTTAAACACGTAGTTAAAATAATGTTTGATCTATGTTTATACGCATATAGTAAGTGTTTGATACAATATTTGAGTCAATTCTATGATTCAGGCAGTTAAGAATAAAGAATGAGCTTGGAACAACACTTTTTTTAGAGAAGCAAGTACACTCCTCTAAAAGATAGGAAAGCGTTTATACTCCTCTAAAATATGGGAGTTGCTAGAGATTCTATAAGGAAAGTGGTTTTGCTTGGTATGGTATCCACTATCCGGAACTTATTAGTTATCTTATGGAACTTCCTTTAACATGAAAACCCACGGTCGGTAGTAGAATCTAACGGTAAAACTAGGCGGTGTTCAGCACTATCCGTTGGATAAAAGGTACTACTCTCTCCGTCCGGAAACAAGTAATTTGGATTTGTTAAATTCGCATGTATCTATATACTAAAAGATGGAGCACATATTTTCTGAATACTGCAACCTTGCAATGATGAACAAACACAGCTTAAGGACGACTAAATGCTAACGAAGTTGAACTGGTAGGTAGAAGTAAACTCACGTGTAGCCGGGAATGGAGATCATCTTGACGCTGGCCTTGATGCGTTGAACCTGCTCGGACTGCAACTCCAAGATCCTTCTCCCTTCAAGGTAGCTGCTGCCGAATGCGGTGCGCGAGATGGCATCTGCGGCGAGGCTCAGGAACTCCGGGCACACGTCCACCTCCCAGCAGCCCGGCTCGGATGAGTTGCAAAGGGATTCCGTCCATCTGGTCACGAGCTCTTGGCAGCAGGAGGAGAAGGCCGGCAGCATGAGCTGCAGGATCAACCCACACAAGGTGAGCAATCTGCAAGGATATACTAAAACATATCTCGATATATGCGATTCTAGACAGAACCAAGTCACCTATTTCTGAACGGAGGGAGTATTTAATTAAAAAAAGATTGCAAATTCACAATGCACTTACTTTGAGCTTCTGGAGATGGAACGCCCGGTCGAGGATCTTCCGGTGCTTGGCCCACTTCTCGCCCTTGTGGGTCGGAAGCACCGCAGTGAGGAGCGTGGACAGCACCCGGTTCTTTCGGAGCTTCTCGATGTGGACGGACTTACCAAACATCACCTCCCTGGTGAGCCGAGCGTCCACGATGGTCACCGTTGGCATGGGGCCGATCCAGGAGACGCTCGTCCTGCCGTGCTCCTGGACGGCGTCGTGGAGGAGGGGCACCACAAAGGGGACAATGTCATGGCAGCCTAGTGGCATAGATGACTTTTGGTTTTTCTTCCCGGCCTCGTTGCTGCTCAAGGGGCGGTACGGCCTGCCGCGGAGGCCCTGGGCACGCAGCGCCCTCTCAAGCCGCCGTGGCCGCAGCCACAGCCGGTGCAGGAACATGGCAGCATACCATAGGAGCAGGGAGCCCGAGAGAGTGCATATCAGGAAGCACCATGACAGTGTCATTGGGCTCATGAGCGCTGTAGGAGACATTTCTCGTTCCACAATGTCTACATCGAGGAGTGTGGTTATATACTCGCTCCGTTTCAAAATATAAGATTTTTAACTTTTGTTAAATAAATGCATTAACATATTTTAGTGTATACTACATATGCATGTGGTGCCTTGGCATTTCTTTTTCTCACATTCGTTAAAGATATGCTTAATTTCGTCATCCAGTGAACGTGCCTAACATGGGGTATAAATGATATTTTTATTTAGATTCCAGAACGGGTATTGCAGAGACTTGATTGCTGTAGGGATTCAAGATCTCAAGGTATAAAATATTGGCTTCTTAGGCCTTTTACAACGGAGTGTATCTTAACTCGTTATCCTAGGCAGTGGTTCATCTTAGGCTAGTCATCTCAAAGCACACACGGTAGTATATATGAGTGAAGTGATGGTTGGCCTTCCATCGATTACATGTTAATATAGGATCTTGTCCAAAGGTTACAAGCTACAAGCTTTAATTAAGGGAGGGGACAGGGGTGATTGACTCAATCATACCTTGCCATCTAAAACTAATCCCACCACCGAATCCCCTGATTGACTCAATCAGTATTGATTCGGTTTATACAATAAATGGCAGGATTGATTTCCTAACATCCCCTTTAATCAAAGCTTGTACTTGTACAAGTTTAGATATACTTAATCTGATTCCCAAAAATCTTACACTTTCGTGAAGCAATCTGCAACTTGATCATGTCTTGAGATGAACTGGACATCAAGAAGTTTTTGTGCTACTCTTTATCTACCAAAGTGAAAAATCAATTTCACTGTGTTTGATCCTTACATGAAACATATGATTTTGCGGATAAGTATGTTACGCCCATATTGTGACAACATAGGCACGGTACTTCTTTGATTTTAATGCTCAATTCCTTGAGAAGAGTCTCTACCCATATAACTTCTGATGTTGAATTTGCTAAAGATTTATATTCGGTCTCTGTACTTGACCTGGATACGGTTGGTTGTTTCTTAGCACTCCATGATATGAGATTTGGTCCAAAAAATATAGCAAAGCTACCAGTTGACCTTCTGTCATCAATACAATCTGTCCAGTCTGCATCTGAGTATGCACTAATCAAAGAAGATATAGATTTTTTGAATGTGAGTCTTATGGCTAGAGTGTTTTTGATATAGCGAAAGATCCTCTTAACTGTCGTACAATGTACTGTAGTGGGAGCATCAAAGGTATCAACAAACCTTATTGACTGAGAACAAAATATCAGGTCGAGTTAATGTCAAGTATTGCTGACCACCCTACCATACTTCTGTACCTGGTGCTATCTTCAGGGCCGAGTGCAAGTCAAACTATGTAAAGTTTGACCAAGTTTTTTTAAAATATTAATATTTAAAGTATGAAATCAACACCCTTTGATACATCATGACAAATATTTTGACATGGTATTTATATAATATCATAGTTCTTGATAGTTTTCTCTAAAAGTTTGATCAAACTTTTCGTAGCTTGACTTAAAAAAAAAAATAAGCCTTAAGCTTTTAGATGGAGTAGTATAGTAGTATCATGTGTGAAAATCCAATTCTGCTCACGGGTACAAATGAACCCAGTGTTTAAAAACATCTTTAAAATTTTAAAAAGTTTAGAAAAAATTATTTGCATGTAGGTGCAAACATTTTATGTTCGTACACAAGTTTTCGGAAAAAAGATAAATTTCGATACTCCAACATGACTATTCACAGGATATTTTTTTGTCTTTTTTACACAACCCAAATAAAATGTTCCTTTTTACCAAAAACATGTGTTTACCAAAAATGTTCGTACACACAGATTTTTTACGTGCAAGCGATTTTTTTATTTTTTAGCATTTTATTTTTAATGCATTTCTTATAATAGGTTCATTTGTACCCGTGAGCCAAAACACCACCTCCCATCATGTGCATGATACTAGCATTTGATACTTCCCACTAGGACTAGCCTTAAGTGATAACTAGTACAATGCATTATATCTTAAGAGTTGTATCTACATTTAATGATTTTAGGTACATGCATGCGTATGATTGGACTAGTCATGTATTTTTCCTATGGTTGCGTGCAATGCTTGTATCTAAGTTAAGATACAATACCACATTCTCTCTTCATTAAGTATAGTGCCACATAAGTTTTTTTACTGTATGATACCGTGCTAAGAAACTCCCTTTGTGAAAGGGCTTAAATGTATATCTAAACTTCTTACTGGCTTTGGAGCATGGCAGCACCTGTTCACAAAATTAGGATTTTCACAATGAGAGTATCTCAGTATGACAATATAGGCGAGATGCTTAAGTGGCATCATATTTAACGAGGAAAGACAGTGTACACATAAGTGCTATCTATTCTCATGCATGCATTTACCCAAAATCATTAAATTTATCTATAATTTTTAAGCAATAATGCGTTCTAGTAATTGCTTCTTAAGATAAGTAGTGTTTAGGATGATGCGCTAAAGCTAGTGCATTAATAGGAGTCTTAGCGTAGGCAAAATATTGATATGGCATATCAATTAAGTAAGAGAGAGGGTCGTTATATCTTAGAGCAAGTATAATAATGTGATGTAAGCGGACCATAATAATAAGAGAGTTGGAGGAGAAAAAAGAGAAGAGAGAGTAGCCAACTGCATTATGTGCTCCTACACACAATGTGAGATAGAAGAGAGGGTCATACACTAGCTAATAAAGTATTATATATTTATGCTTATCTATTATACATGTTGACTATAAAACTCACTATAGATGACATGGACATGTTTTGTAGCCCTAGTCGGCTCTACTATTGTTCTGATGGTACACACCTTGCACGTAATCATAGGGAAAAAAAAGTTGATAGCCCAATCATATGCATACATAAGAGCAAAACTACTAAATTAAGATACAACCTCTAAAATAAAATGTATTGGAGAGGTTGTTTTTTAGGTATTTATAACTCCTATCATAACGTGCTAAGATAGAGTATATTGTGAAACGTAAGTACATCTAAGGACTCAAACGCGCCTTTTCAGGTTCCATGTAATCCTGAGTATTCACACTTTTGTGCTGGACTGATAAAATTTAATAATATTTATTTCGGTTTGGTACTTTCTCAATCAAAGATGGATGTCAAGTTATGTTCCTAGGAGGATACCTAATTGCGAACACACCTTTACTCTTTTAGGGAGTGGCGTGCTTCTGACCAACCGCCCCCCGCACAAATCGAGAGGCAGCCCGCCCCTGCTGAGAGTCGCCCAGTCAAAGCCGGCCTCGCCGGCGTCCTCACGGCCGGACTAGCCGGTCGGCGATGGGCAAAGGGAGGCGCCGGAGTTAGGATTAGATTTATGCTAGGTTGTGGTAGGTCTCTGCGGTTGTGTGCCGCGGCATGGTGCTATGCTAGGAGTCGGTGGCGAGATCCGTGGGCTGGGATCTGGCATGAGCTGGTGGTTCTTCTGCTCCTAACGACACTCCGGTGGTGAGAGTCAGAGGTGGTGGAGTGGCAAGCTGTTGGCAACTCCTAAAATAAAACCCCCTTTAGGAGCCAAGTTTTGCATCGGAGACATCAAGCCATGGAGGCTTTCCTGGCCGACTGAGGAGGTGGGGGGGGGGGGAGGGAGGCGAAGTGGTGAGCTGAAGGATGTTGTTGATTCTCTCCTGGCCGGCTGTGGTGACGGGGGGAGGGGAGGAGAGATGGTGACCTGGCTCATGCCTCTGCTGCTTGGATTTGGCGTTGTACTTGCCGACTGGAGGTTGGCGCTCAAGGACAGAGCTTCTTCATCAAAACTCGCCATGGTGGTGGTGGGCGACATAAGCTTCCTTCCCTTGTTTGATGTCGTCTTGGTCTGCGTCTGCACCCACTTGGTGCTGTGGTGCATCGACGAGCAGATCACACGGACGCCAGGGTGGCCTCCGTGATCTTTGCTCGAAAGGGCGGCCCATCTTCTTCCGCCACAGTGGTGGAGCTTCCTACCCTGCGTCGGAGCTCGGCATGTCGTCGTCACCAAGTGGTTCGTCCCCGGAGAGCCGAGATGACTGGAAGCAGTGGTTCATCGCCAGCAGCGAGCGTTCAAGCATCTTTCCCTCCGTTCCCGGTGTGCTCCACACCTTGAGGACATCGGTGATCAGCCGTGGAGGCACCCAAGCACTCGATTTCTTTTCATTTTTTTTAGTGCTAGGGTGTTTTCTATAAAATACAGGGCTCTTATCTTTAAATTCCAGGTTCTTAGTGCGAGTGTTGCTAGGGTCTCCTGTGCAAAATTGTACCCGCCACATGTTGTGATGATAATATAGCACCTGCGGGGTCCTCCGTGATCCCTTTCCCGTTCAAAAAGAAAAGAGAAGAACACACCTTTACAGGAGCAATGCCCTAGACTTTTTGGTATTGTTCCGCATAACGGCATAAGTATGTCAGGATTGTCCAAATTTTACGAACCTCCCATCCAAATATCTCTTTTCACAGGAATCTAGTTGGTCAAGGTTTACAAGCTTGGAATGTTGTGTTGGCTAGTCTTGATTATGCGCACTTAGGGAAAGGAATCAATGAGTTGTTCAAGCTGAAACGTGGACGGCCATTATGCCATCTACTAGTATATTATTTTCCATGTGTCCAAGAACAAGTTGGACGAGGGGGTTCACACAAGTTGTTGGTACATGTGGCTGCTTGACCTGAACGTGGGAGAGAGGGGATATAGTTTGAAGGCAGTCATATCAAGACACTAAAAAACGTTATCAACTTCCAGCAACTACATGCATGATTACCCGCGAAAAAACTATATGCATGTTGTCAGGCATCGCCACCATGTGGCTTTGTATCTGATTACTTTACAGGTAACAGGGGTTGTACGTCATCCTGAAAATAGATGATGCGTTCACGAAGCATTCCTAAGATTCTAGTCCGTTCTACTCCTGGCTGAAAGGCACTAGTAGAAATCAGTCAATTTGCCCCGGTTCGTAAAGGCCATTAGCCCCGGGTTTCGAATCGGGGCTGCGAAAGCGAACTAAAGATTCAAGCTTTAGCCCCGGTTCAGTTACGAACCGGAGTTAGAGGTCCAACCACATGGCCTGCTAGGCGCGCTGGGCGGCAGGACATTTAGCCCCGGGTCGTGTTACGAACCGGGACTAAAGGTTTCCTGCCGCGGCAGCATTTTGTGTCATTTGGCTGCCGCGGCAGGGGATGGGATTTTAGGGTTTTGTGTTTTTCTTTTCATTTTGTGTTTTGTGTTAATTATTTTTTATTCTGTGTTTTTATTAAAAACAAGTTTTCGTATACATACAGAACGCTACTCTCTCCGTTCAGAAATATAAGACGTTTTAGCTTTGTGAATAGAATGTATCTAGATGTCTTTTATTGTATAGGTTCATAGAGGTTTAGAGTGAACCTACACACTAAAAGGGTCCAGATACACTTCTTTCACAAAGCTAAAACATCTTATATTTCTAAACGGAGGGAGTACTACACAGTACTTGGCCACATTGACGCAATATATAATATAATTACTCTTACAAGCATATATGGAGTCCCAACAAGGTCCAAAGCATGTCTATTTGATTACATGGAGATCATTACATGGATGTTTTAGGGTCTACTTATACAGTATTCTCCGCGTGGGTCTATGACCTCGTCGAGAAAAAATGCAGCAAATTCCTCTTAGATTGCTATTAGGCGGTCCTCTGGTAGGAGCTTGTCCCGCATCGCGTCCAACTATGTAAAAAGGAGATCGTATGGATTAGACTCAACACGATTTTTTGTAATAAAAATAAAGGGTGAATATATTGTTTACTTACTCGAACATTTTCCGAGGGCTTCTCAATACTGATGCGAATGAACTCGCACACGTAGAATCCACATAGATTAATTCCCTGTGGCTACCTCGCGCACTTTACAAGAATAGAATTCAATCAAATAATAACGCTAGCATGATAAATGCACATAAACTAGAATTAAATAGATGCGCGGACTTAGCTCGTACTACTTACCGAGAGTGATTTAAAAAATAGCTCCTCACGCCATTGACCCCGGACATGTTTCTTGAACTGTGTCCAAACCCTACCCGACAAAGAAAATTAATGTATGAGTTAATAACTACTTGATATCCCAGAAAATGAACAAAAGAAACCGATATAGTGCGATAATGGTTGAAATTACCTCTGGAGCGCATCGATAATGATGCGGTAGTTTTCAATGTCTTTGTTTAGTGAGTCCATGATGTGAACTCTTACCATGTCAAGTGTAATGCTTAGAAGAATCCAGTGGTACATACGCAAGGTTTACATACGTCAGTAACTCATCATTTACACTGAACATCGAGTAAGCAAAAGTTAATGTGTACAAAACCTCACATGCCGTCGTGGTAAGGAAATAGTATTTCGTTACAGAAATACTGTTTCGTGAGAAACCGCAACAAGTTGTGCTCGGTCTCCAGTGGTTTATCCTTTAGTATAGCTCCATGAACTCGATGTGGGTCAATGTACCCAAATCCATTGATAGCCTTTCATTTACAATCGAGCATCTTCATTCTGCATCATTATATATAGCGTACAAAACAATATAGTGAGTATACTTACCGGCAATGAATTGAAAAAGCTGAGATAGAGACCTAATTACATAAATAAAGTAATCACTTACAAACAATACGAACTGAGGATATTTTTGTCGAGTTCCTTTAGATTGAATAACTGAAATAATTCTGTAAATTCAATAGGGTCCTTGTCTTCAATGAAGTAATGCGATTTTCGAACTTTCAGTATGAGCCAATTTCGCTGTTCTTTTGATGCTTTCATGTACCATTCATGGAATCGTCGCATTTGTGTTGGCATATCCCGAAGCCTCTCAGAACTGACCAGAGGCTCCCCGTTAACAAATTTGGGTGCTACCTCAGCCTTGGGCATATCGCCGTGAATAATTTCATGAATAGGCATACCACATTGCTCGGCCAATATCCTAGCCGTTTCCGGATCCATAGGTTCTTCCTCATATAGTTGAGGTTTGGGTATGTTCACCTGGAGTGGGGGGAGCGATTGGTTTGCTTGTTTCCCTAGCTGGGGAACATCTCTTTTGGTTCTTCGGCTACCACTCGATTGTTTTGCTTGTTTCCCCAGCTGAGGGACGTCTGTTCTGATGCTTCCGCTACCACTCGATTGTTTTGCTTGTTCCCCCTGCCGGGGAACCTCTTTTTTGATGCTTCCTCTACCGCTTGATCTCTTTTGTTTCAATGTCTTCTGAAGACATCGTGTATAGTCATCTGGCGCATTTAACTGAGCTTGGGATGGTTGTGTCAGTAATTTCCTAAAGTGCTCCTTGGTTTCCGGTTTTATTTGGACCTCTGGCTCAGGTTGTTTCTTTTTAAAATGAGCATCCACTTCGGCACATACGACCGCATCGGTCTCCTCATCGGTCAGGTCGTAAGCCCTCTTGGGAGGAACCGGCGGTACTCTTGGGAGGGGCGACAACTGTCGCTTCGGGCGTTGGTTATCGCTCGACGGAGCGGTGGTATTCTTCCGCTTTTGCCCCTTAGTGGGTGGAGGCGGCTGCGTAGATTGAGATGGACTCGTGTTGGGGTCATGGATTAGACTATTACTGGAAGGAGACGGTGCACTTGGAGGTGGACTTGGAGGAGACGGTGCACTGGGAGGAGACGGTTGCCTTGGTGGAGAAGGTGGCCTTGGTGTCGAGCCTGGAAACTTGATGTATTCTTTTTTCCAAAGAATGAAGCCACTCGTGACTTCTCCCAGTGTCGTCTCCCCTTCACCTCCAGGGATGTCAAGCTGTAGTGACTGACACATGTCAAGCTGTAGCCAGCTGGAATCGGATTGCAATGGTAGGTCGCTCCCGGTGCAGAAGGTAAAGCAAAGTCGACCGCCACCTTCATGGATATATTCTTCAGTTCAACATACAGCTCACAACTAGTCTTCTCCTTAATTGCATCCACGGGGTACACATCCATCGTTGCATCATTACCGTGGCCCTCCGTGGAAGCCACGCTGCTTTTCCGTTGCGATGGGCCGACCGTACTGTCCGGTGTAGGATCTTGCTGTCGGAGTCCTTTAAGTTCATTAAGCTCTTGGCGATACTCCTGCAGCGCGGCTTCAAACCTCGCGAACCGCTCCGTATCCTCCTCTTTTTGCTGGTTTGTTCTTCTCGATCGGCTTCTGTACGTGTCACGGTGCTCGGGAAACCCGATAACCCATGGATAAGAAGGTCTGAACCCTCTTGTTCGTCCAGCCTTTTCAGGATTCCCGAGAGCCTTTGTCAGCTCATCGTTCTCTCTGTCGGGAACAAACGTTCCCTCTTCAACCTCTTTCATCACTTTAACAAGTTCTTTCTTGGGTGTAGAAATTTCTTCCGCTGCAACAATCTCGCCTGTTTCTGGGTCTAATGATGCCCCATGCCCAAATACCCAATTTCTTGACCTCAAGGGCCAACTAGACGTAGCTGGAGTGACCCCTTTAGCCTCTAGGTCAGCCTCAGCTTTATCCCACTTAGGCATGGCACTCCTGTAGCCACCTGTGCCCATATGATGGTGATATTTCTTTTTGGCTGCATTTTCGTTATTTTTTGCTGATATTGCCTTAGCTGGTGCTGAGGTCTTGTATTCCACAAATGCGACCCAGTTATCCTGCTGCAACTCTAGTGGGCCAACGAATGGAGGAGTTGTTTCCTTCAAGACATACTTGTGGTACAATCTTTTTTTTCCATTCCTTGAATAGTTCGGCCATCTTCTTAAGAGCAAAGTGCTTGACTTTCCTCGTCATTTGCTGTGTGAGCTCATCAGTCTCCAAGACAGGTAGGGTGAAATGTGTCATGAGAGAATTCCACATTGTATCTTTCGCTCTGTCATCTACAAAACTAGCCACAGCTGGATCCTTTTTCTTTCCTGGCTTGTTCCAGTTTCGCGTGGTGATCGGGACTTTGTCTCTAACAATCACTCCGCATTGACTTGTAAATGCATTCACAACTTCTTTGGGCTCCAGCGGTTGACCCTGCGGAGAGACTAAGTCAATGCTGAAATGGACATCAGCGGGCAACTTGTGTGTCGGGCCTCTTGTATTTGTAGAAGATTGGCCGGAAGCGGAGGTCTAAGAGAAGAAACATTTGTCATTACATATATACGAATCAATTAGTGCATCTATACTAGTGAACCATCGATAGAGGCTTTATATACCTTGACGAAGTTTGTCATTATTATGGTGTCTTCACCATGGTCTCCACGATGGTCAGCACCATCGTCTCCACTATTTGGTCTACCATCGTCTCCTCCAGACAAATTAAGATATTCGGAGCCATCATAATAATACCCCTCAGTACCCTCATCTATAATGTCGAGGAGCTCCTCTTCATTCTATCTACCGTCCATAGCTTAACTAATACAGAAAAAGAATATTGCATTAAGTAAAAGAATATTACAACTGCGACAACTCGGATACAGTACTTAGTGATTAAGATAAATTACAATAATATAAGATAAAGTACATTATTAATACATCACCGGAGAATAGCTCGGGTGCATGATAGGATAATATAAGATAAAGTACATTATTAATACATCACCGGACAATAGCTCGGTGCATTATAGGATAAAGTATAAGATAAAGTACATTATTAAGATAAACTAGCGAACGCGGCTGCCGCGTTCTGTGCTACGGGAGCTCTGCAGCCACAGAAGAGGAACCATCACCGGATAATAGCTCGGGTGAGATCCGTGAACCTGCCAGATATTGGAGAACCTAGTCTCCAAAAGATACATGTATCGCCGTACATGCTCGTCCTCCTCCCTGATACGACGACGTACCACCTCCTCGGGGGTTGGCTCCCTCTGCACCGCTCCTGGACCTCGTGGACGCCACCAAAGAAGCTCCGGGTCGACGATGATACCCGGATTCCTCACCAAGGTACGAGTCCCAACAGGTAGCACCTCCCAGTGCCAACCCGGCGGAGCCCAGACTCGGACATCCCCGACGGAGTCCAGTAGGCTCGAACGAGATGGACGCGACATAACTAAATAATAGCAATAAACAATCATAAACAGTAACTAAATCACTAAGTATATATTGCCCTAATAACAATAACCCTAAACCTATCACTAACTAAACTAAACCTCATTAACTAAGTATTCTAAATACTAATACTACTAACACTAACCCTAAACCTAACACTAACTAATACTACTAACTAACACTAACCAAAATACTAATACTATCTAAATACTAATACAATTAACACTAACTAAAATACTATCTAACCATAACACTAATAGTAATTAAATACTAATACAATTAACACTAACTAAAATACTAATACTACTAATTAACACTAACTAAAATACTAATACTACTAACTAACACTAACCAAAATACTAATACTAACTAAAATACTAATACAACTAACACTAACTAAAATATTATCTAACCATAACACTAACACTAACACTAACTAAATACTAATACAATTAACACTAACTAAAATACTAATATACTACTAACTAACACTAAATAACTAATATACTACTAACTAACACTACTAACCAAAATACTAATAACTAATACAATTAACACTAACTAATTAACACTAAATACTAATATACTACTAACTAACACTAACACTACTAACCAAAATTAACTAATATAATTAACCCTAATTAACCAAAACTAGCACGGCGATCACCTGAAGACGTACGGCGAGGCGGCGCGGGGCGGAGACGAGGCGGGGCGGAGAAGGTGCGGCAGGGAGACGGCGCGTCGCGGCGGCTCGGGGCGCGGTGACTCGGCACGGGGCGGGGCGGGGCGGGGCGGCGCGGAGACGCGGCGGGGCCGTGCGGTGCAGGGCGGAGACGGGCGGCGGCGCGGCAGCGGTGCGGGGCTTCTCACGGGCGCGGGCGGCGGTGCAGTGGACGGCGTGGGCGCAGAGAAGAAGAAACTGGCGAGGGTCTCCGGGTCGTGGCTCGACCCGAGGCGGGGGTGGTATTTATACCACCTCCCCTTTAGCCCCGGGTGGTAATACGAACCGGGGCTAAAGGTCCCCCTTTAGCCCCAGGTGTTTTCGGCCCGCCGCACTTCCCGCGCGCCGAAACCCTTTAGCCCCGGTTCGTGACCCTTTAGCCCCGGTTCGTATTACAAACTGGGGCTAAAGGTTATTTTTGTGGCCAAACCCAAAATGGTTTATAGTTTTCAGAAAATTGTGTATTATATATCAAAATTTTCAGAAAAAGAAGATCTATAATTTAAATCTGTTATCATACTTTATTATACAACTTAAATGAAATTATCTATTATCTAACAAGTATTATATTTAGTAGAAATGTTCACAAATAATAATAAAAATATAGTTTATTATTTAAAAATGGAAAACTACATATAATATAGCAAAATATTCAAAAAAATATAGTAGAAATGTTCTCCTGCCATTTCCCCCGCTTCCCGCCATGTTCTCCTGCCATGTCCCTCTATATCTAGTACGATCGCCATTTCCATCGACACACCCACACCTTCTGTCTCACAACAATGGACACCGCTTACTGGGCTTTTCTAACGCTCGAGGAGACTGAGGCGCTGTGCGCCTCCAGCTACCCATGCCCGCCGGGGTACCGGCTGCCCGCTGGCTGGATGCTGAGTGCTGGAGGGGTTCCTGTTCCTCCTATGTCTCAAGGTTCGGCCCGCCAGGCGGTCATCACGAACCCCTTCTACCTCGAGCTCACGCCGGAACAGCGGATGGATCCCCATTGGGATCCCGACAACCTCGACACCTAGAATGCCTTCTTCACAAACCGGCGGGAAAGGGAGCTCGCCAGGTACGAGGGTGACGGCCCGCCCCCAGTGAACCACAACGAGGATGGTCGCCGCCTGTGGTGGGCGAACCGGACTATCGCCGGTGTGATGCGCTACATCGCCATGGGAGACCATCCTCGCCTGAGGTACCCGCACTTTCACCAGCAGCATAGCCACAAGAATGGTGGTGGTGGTGAAGGCCTAGGACGTATTGGGGTCGTCATCCGGGAGCCCCCTCCCCCACGCTTCATGAATCCGAGGCCGGAGGATCCATCCGCGTGCTACGAGGAAGGGCTGAGGATCCATCCACGTGCTACGAGTGACGATGATGATTCCGAAGACGACCCAGAAGCTGTGTACTATAGGGCTAGATATGATTATGACTAATTTTTACGTTTTAATATTAATAAATGTCTGGCCACAACAAGTTGCAATACTACCTATTGAGATCGAGAAAGTTCATATCCATATACATATAAGAAGATCATTAAAAATAAAGGTTTAATAATATTGTACATCACCAACATCCACACATGTTAGGGTTTTCTTCTAATCTGTAACCATGGAGCATCTTCCTTATTTAACGGGATGCTTGGGTCATCCTTCACAACGAAGGGCGGAATTTCATAAAACTTATCATAATCGTCTAACATGTCTGTCTTATCCTCAACCCCCACGATGTTTCTTTTTCCTGAAAGAACTATGTGGCGCTTTGGCTCATCGGATGATGTATTCTTTTGCTTATATTTCATTTTTCTCGATTTGGTAGACATGTCCTTCACATAAAAAACCTGAGCCACGTCATTGGCTAGGACAAATGGTTCATCTCTATACGCAAGGTTGTTGAGATCCACTGTTGTCATTCCGTATTTCTTGTCTACCTCAACACCGCCTCCTGTCAGCTTGACCCATTTGCACCGAAACAAAGGAACCTTAAAAAAGGTCCATAGTCAAGTTCCCATATCTCCTCTATGTAACCATAATATGTATCCTTTTGCCCATTCTCGTCTGTTGCATCAAATCGGACACCACTGTTTTGATTGGTGCTCTTTTTATCTTGGGCGATCGTGTAAAATGTATTCCCATTTATCTCCTACCCTTGGAAAGTCAATATAGTCGAAGATGTGACTGCAACCAACCGCCGAAAGTCCTCATATGTTCATCTCTAATCCAGGAGCTAGGCTTCCCCGGGTTGTTGGAGTGTACAATATTCTTGTGTTCCTCGATATATAGAGCCACCAAGGTGGAACTTTGCAGAACTGTGTAGTGTGCTTTAGTGAGAGAATGTCCGTCCATACATATCCTTGCTTTCTTTCCTAGCGTACCTTTTCCACTAATTCTACCCTCATGCCGTGATTCAGGAACACCGATGGGCTTAAGGTCAGGAATAAAGTCAACGCAAAACTCAATGACCTCCTCTATACCATATCCCTTTGAGATGCTTCCTTCTGGCCTAGCACGGTTATGAACATATTTCTTTAACACTCCCATGAACCTCTCAAAGGGCAACTTATTGTGTAGAAATACAGGACCAAGAATGTTAATCTCATCGACTAGGTGAACTAGGAGGTGAGTCATAATATTGAAGAAGGATGGTGGGAACACCAACTCGAAGCTGACAAGACATTGGACCACATCTATCTGTAACCTTAGTAGACTATCTAGACTGATTACCTTTTGAGAAATTGCATTGAGAAACGCACATAGCTTCACAATGGGTACTCGAACATTTTCCGGCAGGAGTCCCCTCAATGCAATCGGAAGCAGCTAGGTCATAAGCACGTGGCAGTCATGAGACTTTAGGTTTTGAAATTTTTTATCTTCCATATTTATTATTCCCTTTATGTTCGACGAGAAACCAGACGGGACCTTACTGTAAAGGACTTCAAAAAAGATTTCCTTCTCTTCTTTGGTAAGAGCGTAGTTAGCAGTACCTTCAAACAGCTCTAGATGCATGCCGTCTCGGTCTTTTATACATTGTTGGTCCTACCGTGCTTCAGGTGTATCTTTGCTCTTCCCATACACGCCCAAGAAGCCTAGCAACGTCATGCAAAGATTCTTCGTCAGGTGCATCACGTCAATTGCAGAGCGGACCTCTAGGACTTTCCAATAGGGTAGCTCCCAAAATATAGATTTCTTTTTCCACATGGGTGCGTGTCCGACATCGTCCTTCGGAACAGATTGTCTACCAAGACCCTTTCCAAAGATTACTTTTAAATCCTTCACCATCTCAAATACATCATCACCAGTACGGCGGATAGGCTTACACCGGCTGTCTGCCTCACCATTGAAATGCTTACCTTTCTTTCTTAGGATGTGCGAGGGTGGAAGAAAACGACGATTCCCCGGGTACACATTCTTCTTACATTTATCCAAATATATACTTTTAGTATCATTTAAATAGTGTGTGCATGCATTGTATCCCTTGTTTGTCTGTCCTGAAATGTTACTAAAAGCAGGCCAATCATTGATTGTTATGAACAACAACGCTCGTAGGTTAAATTCCTCCTACTTGTTCTCATCCCACACACGTACACCTTGTTCGTGCCACAACTGTAAGAGTTCTTCAACTAATGGCCTTAGGTACACATCAATATCGTTGCCGGGTTGCTTCGGGCCTTGGATGAGCACTGGCATCATAATAAACTTCCGCTTCATGCACAACCAAGGAGGAAGGTTATAAATACACAGAGTCACAGGCCAGGTGTTATGACTGCAGCTCTGCTCCCCAAAAGGATTCATGCCATCTGTACTTAGACCAAACCATAAGTTCCTCGCATCACCTGCAAAGTCCGAAAACTCTCTCTCGATTTTTCTCCACTGCGACCCATCAGCGGGGTGTCTCAACATCTCGTCTTTCTTACGGTCTTCCATGTGCCATCGCAACAACTTGGCATGCTCTTTGTTCCTGAGTAAACGTTTCAACCGTGGTATTATAGGAGCATACCACATCACCTTGGCAGGTACCCTCTTCATGCGGCGCTCGCCCTCAACATCACCAAGGTCATCTCGTCTTATCTTATACCGCAATGCAGTGCATACTGGGCATGCATCCAAATTCTCGTACTCGCCGCGGTAGAGGATGCAGTCATTAATGCATGTATGTATCTTCTGCACCTCTAATCATAGAGGGCAGACAACCTTTTTTGCTTCGTAGGTACTGGTGGGCAGTTCGTTATCCTTTGGAAGCAACTTCTTCATTATTCTCAGCAACTTTTCAAATCCTTTGTTAGTCACACCGTTCTCTGCCTTCCATTGCAGCAATTCCAGTGTGCTACCCAGTTTTTTGTGCCCATCTTCACAATTTAGGTACAACAATTTTTTGTGATCCTCTAACATCTTCTTGAACTTCAACCTCTCCCTTTCAGTTACGCATTCTTCCTGGGCATCAGCAATGGCCCGACTAAGATCATCATCGGGCAGATGTGATTCCCGTTCTTCATCTTTTTCTTCATCAATGTCTTCCATTGTAGTACCATCGTATTTAGGGTAGTCGTTGTCATTCTCTTCTTCTTCGTTGTCTTCCATCATAACCCCTCTTTCTCCATCCTTGGTCCAACAATTATAGCCGGTCATGAAACCGGACCGAAACAGGTGGCTGTGAAGGACTCTTGAGGAAGAGTATTCTTTATGATTCCGACAGACACCACATGGACAAGACATAAAACCACTCCGCTTGTTTGCCTCGGCCACAAGAAGAAAAGAATGCACGCCTTTAATGAACTCGTTAGAGAGTCGGTCAGCGTACATCCATTGCCGGCTCATCTGCAATATATAATTAATTAAGTACATCAAACATAATCATAATTAATTAGTACTAATCTAAAACCAGCAACCGGGACTAAAGATATGATGAACCTTTAGTCCCGGTTGGAGGCACCAACCGGGACTAAATGTGGATGTGGAGACAACATGTCGACACTATGTCCTCAGTGGGCAGCACTAAGCCAGTAAATTAAATGCCGACACTATTTTGGGTGGGTGGCAGCACTATGCCAGCGTGAGTGTGTCGACATTATGTCATCAGTGCCCGACACTATGTTGTGCTGCTTAATCTATAAATAGTTATGCATTCTTGTGAATAACTACAAGATGGTGTGTGAGACCAGGGACACCACTACGGCGGAGCTTCTCGAAGATGTCTTAGGACCTCGTCCTCACACATCTTCGAGGAGCTTGTCGTAGAGGCACTCTCTAATATGTGAAATTAGTTAGCTCCACCAGCATACTGATTTAGCTAGAGAAGATATAAACCGAAATATGGTGTGGGAGAGCAGGGACACCACTACGGCAGAGCTTCTCGAAGATGTCTTAGGATCCCGTCCTCAGACATCTTCGAGGAGCTCGCCATAGAGGCACTCCCTAATATGTGAATTGTGATGTCTTCTTATCAAGCTTTTATGAATTAACCCTATCTTTGTTACAAATTTTTCAGTTTGTTGAACGCAGGTAGATGAAGAAGGATATTTTGCCCAGCTAGCTAGTTAGTTGGAATGATGAACTCACGCATGTGTGTGCTTCTAAAATCAATTTTCGAGACTCTATGTGCCAAAACAAGATATATATTGATAGAATAATCCACATATTGTGATATTTACCTTAGAGTTCCTTACGTTAATACAAGATAGATAGAATCTAAACATTGATATCATGCTATCACTGCAAAAATTACTACCAAACTAAATCCACAAATCCATCTATAAGATAGAGCATGAAATGAGCTAATATAGCAATGATAGTTCAAAGGATGAAATTGCTCACCTTTTAGAACCTTTGGATAGATGGGGCACCAAAAAATCTAGACAAATCTTGAGGAAAAAAAGGGCATGAACTCGAGCTTGAAGCAAGAAAGAGAGAGAGAGAGAGAGGAGAGCCACCAGCTTGAATGGTGGCTCGGGCAGGGGAAAGAAGAAGATATAGCCAAACCTTTAGCCCCGGTTCGTGTCTAGAACCGGGGCTAAAGGTCCACCTTTAGCCCCGGGTCGTGTAACAAACCGGGGCTAAAGGGTCTGACGCCCGACCCGGCCTGCCTGAAACCCTTTAGCCCCGGTTTATTACACGACCCGGGGCTAAAGGTCTCATTCGAACCGGGGCGAGTGTCTGCCACCCCCTGGGGCTAGTTCTAGCCGTTGGACCGGGGCATTAGTCCCGGTTTGTAGCAAAACCGGGGCTAATACCCCTGGACCAAAGGTCTGTTTTCTACTAGTGAGATGTTGGAACTAATCTTATTATTAATTAGTGTTAAGTTTAGAGTTTAGTCATGTTTAATTTTTGTAATCAAGCCATGGGCCGGAAGCTTCGGCGGTCCAGAGACACAAAGCAACAATCATGTGCGTAGATAAACTAATGATCTAGTTTAGTTTAGAATTAGTCCAAGTAGATACTAGCTACATGCATCTGGTCGTGTAAGAGTTAAGGAGAGCTGCACAAGTGCTATCTTGTGTATCATGGTATGATCTCTATTATTTCATTTGTGTAACGCCAAGGTCTATGGCACTCCCACTTTATTATAATTCCTGAGAGTATATCACCATACTAAAATTATAATATTTATCATATCATGACACATACCTAGCAAAAATAAAACTAGACACTTCTAATTTATCTTTTGCATATTTTACGTGGCTTTGGGATTTCGAAGATAGAATCAATCTTACCTACGAACATGGAACCAAGAAAATGATGATAATCAAATTATTAGCAACCCGTTTTAAATCAAACAGCAACTATAGTGGGGGAGACAGACCCCCGCTAGCAACTTATGCAAAACTAGTTGCATGTCAAGCGTAGAACAGGTCTCATGTGTGAGGACATGTAAAGTTAGTCTGGGCCGCTTCATCCCACTATGCCGCTAATATCCAAAATACATGAAGAATGTAATAATATGGTTATCAAATATTCATATGTGTTCTGACCGTACAAAGCATCTACGCAAAGACATAGCTATCATACTAATGATGGGGTTTGTTGCATGGAAAATAAAAAATTCCTACAGTTGCAACCACCAAGATCATATCTAGGAGATATATGTAACGGTTTCAGATAGACTCACCCTCGGAGACCGTAACGCGGGATAACGTTCACGCAAACAAACGTGGCTTTTGTAGAGTGTACATGACCGTTCTCAAGGACGTGATGACAACGCCACACGTGTAGTGCCTCCATAATCGGTTACACATACTTTTGTCCCTCGCTCCAGCGCGACAGCGGAAGTAGTGGATCCTCGGGAACTCCGCCAACACTATGACATGATGGTGATGCTGGTGGATAAGATCTTGAGCAGGGCTTCGCCTAAGCTCCTCGCTCATGGTAATGTACAAGGCTAGAAAGGGAGAAAGATGCTAAATATGAGAGGAGGGGATGTGAGGAGGAGGAGGGGGCCTTTTATATGTGAGGGGCAGCCCAAGGGGCATGGCGCACAGCCATGGTGGTTCCCCCACCTCTCCCCAAATTATGTGGATGGACACTCCACTCACACCCATTTAGCTCCACTCATCTCTCATTTAATTTCCACTCAAAATCAAGAGTCGTGCAATTAAAACTCCCTTTTAATTCACTTGATTTAATGGCACTCATTCAATAAACACTTCATTTAATAAGTACGTAATTTAATAAAAACTTCATTTAAAGAACACATTGATAATCCAATCCCTAATAATATTCCGATACACCAAAACTATTACTGCTATTTATCAGAACAATTCTTGCATTGTCCAGTATTTTCTCCGGTGTTCCCTATCCACTCCAATGCGTCGACTATCCTGAAGTGTGTCTCCCTACGGGCTCGTGAACTGAGTGCACATGATCGAGGCATTCTCCGATCAATAATCATTAGCGGGACCTGGAGATCCATAATGACTCCCACCAGCTCAAGCGATGAACTAGTGATCACATGAACCTTTATTCACAGTAACCTATTCCTTTTGTCTCGCGATATTTTACTTTTCCGGGATCCGATCATTCGATATCATCCATACCTAGTTCAATCATGTTACTAACAAGTACTCTTTTCTTGTTCCCGTGATATAACATTCTTAGTGATCATTATCACTTGCTTGCAAGCTATGTTAATGTGATATCACCAAGAGGGACCTGGGCATATCTCTCCATCATCAGGATGGACAAATCTCACTCTTGATCCACGAGCCTCAACTAACACTTCCAAGTATACGACAACACCTTTATAATCACCCTGTTAGGGTGTGACGTTTATTGTAATCAAAGTACTCTTCTGGAGTCGGTGATTGACGTGATCTTATGGTCTAACGATTAGAGTTACTTCGAATGACGTTATAGTAGTGTAAACATAATGGCATGATCGTGTTACTATACTTTGGGAGTATGTTCATCACATCATTTAATCAATATTGTGACCTTGTTATTAATAACATCCAGTGTCATGATCAGGAAACCTTGCTCATCCGTTAATCAACAAGCTAGTGTAATGAGAGGCATCACTAGGAACCTTTTGTTTGTTTATTTAATACACATATATTAATGTTTCCGGTTAACACAATTATAGCATGAGAAATAAAAATTTATCATAAACATAGAATAATAACCACTTTATTATTGCCTCTCGAGCATATTCCTTTTAGATTATTCTCTTATAGCTTTACAAGATGTATCGTGAGGCAAAAAAGACTTAGACGAAAGTCATATTGACTGGTATGTTGTCATGACTCTTTGGTACTTGGGAGTCGGTACATTCTGGTTGGATCCGATGTCTACTAATCGATTATGAGTGAGACTCGAATCGTGTCCGAGTCACCATGAGCCTGTCGGGTCACACACTTAAGAGCGGAAACAAGTTTGGGTTGAAGTCGAACCGGAAATCCATTTGGGTTGGACCCGAATTGGACACGGACTGAATCAGTGAGTTGGAATCGCAGTGACCAATATAGGACTTTTAGTGAATAGGCCACAAGTTAGTGGAGCCCACTTTCACTCCCTATATATATATTGGGGCACAGGTGCCCAACGAGGAGGGTTAGGTCATTCCATTCATTGGAAACCCTAACTCCAGTTCAGTCCAGCTGCCGTATCCGACCTAGCAGTCCATCGCCGGCGCTCCTCCTCGTACGTGTGGATACTAGCGGAGGTACTGTATGTTCAGCACTTCGACGATCGTGGATCGGATCGTGAGGCCTGCACTGCATCAAACAATGTGCTTCCTCAATTCCGCAATTGCGTGTCAAGTGGTAATCCTTATGGCCGACTACCTAAGCTAGATCTTGGGATCACCGCGTAGATAAAAAAAATTGTTTATCTCTGCAACTCGGAGTAATTCGGGATTCACTGACTCAGGACAAGTCATTAACCTTGGAGGTTGAGCCGCATGTTGTGCCTAAGACGGAAAATGCACCAGAGCCATGAAGATCAACAAGATTACGTGGAGATGTGCTTCTGCTGGACGACGATGAGCCGACTACTTATCAAGATGCGATGGGAAGTATTGATTCCAAGTCATGGCTTGAAGCCATGAGATCCGAGTTAAATTCCATGGATGACAATCAAGTTTGGAACTTGGTTGATCCACCGGATGGTGCAAGATCCATCGAGAGCAAATTGGTATTTAAGAGGAAACTGACCAAGACAGAAACATTTCTATCTATAAAGCACGGCTTATCGCGAAAGGGTTCTGACAAGTTCAAGGAGTTGTCTACGACAAGAATTTCTCTCCAGTAGCAATGCTTAAGTCGGTAAGGATCATGTTAGCACCAGATGCATATTTCGATTGGGAGATATGGCAGATTTTTCTCCGAAATGGAGGATGCACCCCCGGCCTCTGCATCAAAAAGATGCATACAACCTTTATTGCTTTATTATAAAACGAGCAACAACGGACGGATAAAGAACATACATCACATAACCCGAAGCCACCACACAACACCTACAAACTCGACAACGGTGTTAGGCAAGGAGATCCGCTTCCCCTTGCTCTTTGTCATTGCTGCAGATTTGTTACAATCCATGATCAATGATTTGTTTCATCAAGGATTCTTAGCTGCACCTCTCCCTATCCTTGGCAATGACTTTCCAATCATTCGGTACGCAAATGATACGCTATTATTTATGCAAGCATGTGAACATGAACTTGTGGCTTTGAAACATCTCCTCGAGGATTTTGCAAAGTTGACAGGATTGAGGGTGAATTATAATAAATCTTGCATTATGCCAATTAATTTTTCAGATGATAGACTTTTGGTTGCCAAGTAGGGAAGTTACCCTTTACTTATCTCGGCCTGCCAGTAGGCACAACCAGACCATCAGTGGAAAATTTCTCCCCTTTGGTTGACATCGTGGAAATGAGGCTAAACGCAAGTGCTAGATTTTTAACTTCGGCGAGAGAGTGTTATATACGAATTCCTTTTGTCATCGCTGGCAACTTATTTTATATGTTCTCTCAAGATACATAAATCTGTGATAAAAATAGTAGACAGAGCTCGTAGACATTGTGTTTGGGGGGACAAGGAGGATGGTACTCCTCATCAATCTCGACTGTGTGGGATTAGTCCGCAAACCGAAATGCAAGGGTGGTCTTGGGTTGATTAATTTGCAAATTCAGAACAAGGGACTTCTTCTGAAGCAACTACATAAATTGTTCTCAAAGACCAACGTACCGTTGGTTGGTTTGGTCTGGTCCTACTATGGTGTTGATGTTGTTCCACATACGTAGAGACAATTCGGTTCTTTTTGGTGGCTGATGGCTCAGTATTGATGTAGAGCTCGTTGGGAACCCCAAGAGGAAGGTATGATGAGCACAGCAGCAAGTTTCCCTCAGTTATGAAACCAAGGTTTAATCGAACCAGTAGGAGCAAGGAAACACCCCAAAGGTGTTTCTAGCTGAGCCTTGGCAGGGCGCACTACCGATGCTAGTAGCAACATGGAGACCTGCACAACACAACCATAGAACTTTGTCCCCAACTTGTGATGAGGTTGTCAATCTCACCGTGTTTTGCGGAAAACAAAGGATTAAACATATCGAATGGAAGGAAGTAATAGTTTGCAGAAAGTAAACACAAAGCAGTAAACAGTTTGTAGATTGTATGTAAAAGAAAAGAACCGGAATCCATAGTTCACTAGAGGTGGCTCTCTTTAAGATAGATAACATGCTGGGTGAACAAATTACAGCGAGGCAATTGACAAACATCGAGAAAGCAATACATGCATATACTAATCATCTTGACTCCTTTGAGATTCGATTGGGCATTACAACATTATACATAGACCGCCATCCAACTGCATCTATGACTAATAATCCACCTTCAGGTTATCATCCGAACCCCCTATAGTATTAAGTTGCAATCAACAGATTATTGCTTTACGAATTGCGTGTAAAGTAAACAATACGATTGTTCTATGAACAAAGGATTGTTGGTTTCTCCCTAGTAGCAACAGAACATCTAGTACCTTAGAGATTTATGTCACTTTCCTAGATTACTAGAGGCATGAACCCACTATCGAGCATAAATACTAACTCATGGACTTGCTAGCATCTACTTGGCCAAGATAGCTACTAACAACGGAAAGCATGCAAGACCACAAATAACAAAGACATGATAGAATCAATAATCAATCTAAAATAGCATCTCAATATCCATCGGATCCCTGCAAACACAACATGCAGAATTACAAATAGATGATCTTGATCATGAACGGAGCTCACAAGATCTAGACATGAAAGCACAAAGGAGGAGAACCAGCCATCTAGCTACTACAAGGATCCGTAGTCCAAGGATGAACTACTCACGCATCACACCGGAGCCTTGCATGGTGATGAAGAAGGCCTCTAGGGTGAATTCCCCTCTCCGGCACGGTGCCGGGAAGAGCTTCAGATCCCTCCCGATCTAGGGATGGAGATGACGGTGGCTATAGACATTTTCGTGGATTTTTGATCGGGTACTTAGGGTTTTTATCCCGAGGGCATCTTATAGGCGGAAGGAGAGGCCGAGGGGGTGCCTGGGCTAGCCACACCACCCCCTGGCGCGGTCCAAGCCTGGTCGCGCGGCCAGGTGGTGTGGCCGCCCTCTGGCCCTTCTCCGTCTCGTATTCTAGCATCGGATGACTTCTGGAAAAATAGGAACTTTGGCTTTTGTCCGGTCCAATTCCGAGAATATTCATTTTCTGACCAAAAATAGCAGAAAACAGGCAGCTGGCACTGTGGCTCTTGTTAATAGGTTAGTCCAAGAAATCAAATGAAAAGTACTCCAAAGTGTAGACAAAACACAAGAAAGTGGATACAACCAAGCATGGAACATCAAAAATTATAGATACATTTGCAATGTATCAATGGCTGATGAGTGCAAGTGCACAAATCGTTTGTAGCTAGTTTCGAAATAAAGATATTGATCCCACATGGAGCAGGAGTTTGAAGTCTCATAAAATGTGAGTATTGTGTAAAATGTTGTTATGGGGTTTTAGGTATAAGAGCAACAATAAAGTAAAGTAAAACAACTGAATACAGAAAGTAAGTCTCGCGTATGTAAGAGAGATTGGAACTGCAATAGAAAAAAACGTTCTTAGGGAGTAGCGGATACACCACTAGCATATAAGGAGCTAAGATAAAGATTATCATCATGAACATTCTCAACTATGTATGTGTGGACAATGCTTTCAAGAGGCTAAAGATAATTTTAATGTTCCTTGTTTCATTGAGGTTGCCATTTTAGTGTCCTGGAACATCTGGAAAACATGTAACGAGCTCTTATTTCAAAGGATTGAGGCTTCTTTCAATCATTGGAAGCAAAAATTTCGGAAGGACATTCTCCTACATCAATTTACGGTTAGGCCCATTTTTGTGCTGCCTCTCTTGGATTGACTTTCTTCTATTCCCCTTTAGATAAGATGTAACCTCTCTTTCTTGTCCCTTGTGCCTTCTGTACAGTTATATATTTTGTGTGTGAATATAAATAAAATAAAATATAACCGTAGGGGAAGCCCCTACGGTAGTTCAGTCAAAAAATGGGGCCGCTCTGTGCCCAGAAAGACAACAACGACACTCCACCAGTTAGGGACCAGGAACAATTGCATACCCCGAGACACCCTCTAGGCGAAACGAGAGCGTACATCCGGAATGGCAGACTCTTAGCGAGCACCTTGTGTACATGCCATAGAAGTCGTCACCACTGTCGAACCTCTGAGCAATCTTCAAGGTTAGGTTGCGCAAAAAAATTGCCAGTCCTGCCGCGGATGCCACCACGATGCCAAACAGTGCCTCCGCCCTGCACGAATCCATCACGACACGTCCAACACTGAGACTCCGCTGCACCATGCCATCGAGACTCACCGTTGTTGACGAGTTAGATGTACACCACACTGATACATTGCAAATGTATCTATAATTTTTGATGTTCCATGCTTGGTTTTATCTACTTTCTTATGTTTTTTCCACACTTTGGAGTACTTTTCATATGATTTCTTGGACTAACCTATTAACAAGAGCCACAGTGCCAGCTTCCTGTTTTCTGCTGTTTTTGGTTCCAGGAAAGTCAGAAAATGAATATTCTCGGAATTGGACGAGACAAAAGCCAAAGTTATTATTTTACCGGGGGACACCTAGAGCCAGAATACGAGACGGAGGGGGCTGGGCCCAGGCCACACCACCTGGCCGCGCGGGCTAGGCCTGGACGCGCCAGGGGTGGTCTGGCCACCCCAGGCACCCCCTCGGTCTCCCTCTTCGCCTATAAGATGCCTTCTGACCTAAAAACTCAGGGGGGGTCAACGTTTTTCCAGAAGGAGTTCCACTCCGCTGCCACCACCAGATTCCACGATTCGGAACTAGAAACTCCGTTCTGGCACCCTGCCGGGACGGGGAATTGGAGGATATCATCGCCATCATCATCATCATCGCTTCTCCATCGACCATCCATGTTTCCCCCATCTATGAGTGAGTAATCCCCGCTGTAGGCTATGGGGATGGTAGGGGTTGGATGAGATCGTTCATGTAATGGCATCAGATTGTTAGGGCATGGTGCCTAGTATCTTCTATTAGTGCTTTATGACTTTGTTGCGACTTGTTATGCTTAATGCTTGTCACTAGGGCCCGACTGCCATGATTTCAGATCTGAACATGTTATTGATTCATTATGATAGTATTGTTTATGGTCTTACCTGCAAGTTGTATACACATGTTGTTGTCCGGAACCAATGGCCCCGAAGTGACAGAAATCGGGATAACCGGAGGGAATGGCTTTGATATGAGGATCACATGTGTTCACAGAGTGTTAATGCTTTGCTCTGGTGCTCTATTAAAAGGAGCACCTTAACTGCCAGTAGTTCCCTTGAGGCCCCGCTGCAAACGAGCTGGTAAGACAAAAGATGTTGTGCAAGTTCTCATTGCGATCACGTATGACTATGTATGGAACACATGCCTAGGATTATCTAGTACTTGGATGCTTTATCTTATTTATCTGCAATTGCCCTATGTTTTGATTGCCATGTGAATTTTCTTGTCCATGCAACACCCGTCCAACCATCCCTATGCCTACCGCACTCGAATCCTACTGTTTACTGCTATTGTTACTACTGTCTTTACTTTCATTACTGCTGTTACATTACTATTCCTACTACAAAACTGTTGCTACTGATAAACTGCTGTGAGCAAGATTGTTTCCAGGTGCAGCTGAATTGACAACTCAGTTGTTAAGGCTTATAAATATTCTTTGGCTCCCCTTGTGTCGAATCAATAAATTGGGTTTCACTTCCCTCGAAAATACTGCGATACACCCCCTATACACCCCCTATCAATAAATATCTGGCGCTGTTGCCGGGGAGCATAGCTTTACTTATCAAGTCCACATGGAATCAATATTGTTCAAGCCTAGTTTATTTCCACCTTCTTTGCTTGTTTCTTTATCAAAAATACAAAAAAATTAGTTCCTACTCTAGTTGTTATTTTCATTGGTCTGTTATTGTCTTGCTTTATCATGCTTGTTGTCAATGGTTGGTTTCTTTGAAACTGAATCTCATTGGCAGGGTGGGTTCACGGAATGTCAAAAAATTTATTATAAGGAACACCGCTTGTCACAAAAAGGGAAACACTTATGGGAAAAATTGATAAATTGTATACCATTGCTAGAAACGTGTGCTCTACTTATAATATTACTTATAGCTTTGAAAAATCTTGTTGCTGTAAGAGGTATAAACACCTCCATTTTCAATGTGAGTATAATGATAATGTTACCATATCTTCTTATGTTAAGGGAAATTGTGACTTTTATGATGTGAAACAAATTGAGGAATTTATTGCTTGGAAGGGTGCATTTGAACTTGCTAGTTTGCTTGAAAATATTGATGATTCACCTTATAAACATGAGGTTTATGATATACTTAAATTTTGCTTTGATAATTACAAGGAAGAAAATGGCTATATTCTTGAATATATTAATAGATGCTTTCCACAAATGGAAGAGATTAATGCCTTGCAGGATCTTATGGAAGAAACCGATGAACCTGACAGCTCATTAGATGAAAAAGAGGAGGAGAGTGATGAAAAAAAGGAGGAAGAATGGATTAGATACACATGCCTACCTTCTAATGAGAGTAACTCTTTATCCCTTACATTATTTGATTGTCCCCCATGCTTACCAAAGGAGGATGAATGTTATGCTCATGTTATCTATGATAATCCTTTATTTGTACTTAACTTTGATTTGCATGGTATTAAAGAGTTTTGCTTAGAAAATGTTTATGATAAAGCTCTAGACGATGGTCCTATATTGAATGATCAGCCATCTTGTTATAGAATTGTTAAAAGTGAGATTGAAGGTTTTAATCCCACTATTTTTGAGCTTGATAAAAATTATGTGTTTGTAGATCATGAAAAACATGCTTTATGTGATAGTTATATTGTTGACTTTATTCATGAGGCTACTGAAAATTATTATGAGAGAGGAAAATATGGTTGTAGAAGTTTTCATGATATTGAAACACCTCTCTATGTGATGAAAGTTTTGAAGTTACTCTTGTTTTATCTTCCTATGCCTGTCACTTTATTATTTGCGAATTTATTTGCATACAAGATTCCTATGCATAGAAAGTGGGTTAGACTTAAATGTGTTTTGAATTTGCTTCTTGATGCTCTCTTTTACTTCAATTCACATTTCTTATGTGAGCATCCTCTCAAACTATCATGCCTAACTTAAAGGCATTAAAGAAAAGTACTTATTGGGAGATAATACAAAAGTTTTAGATGAGTATTGGAAGTTATTACTTCAGTAATAACCTCTCCTTATCCTTTTTATTTGCTTTTTATGCCAAGAGTAACCTCTAATGAGAGAGAAGTAATGATTAAGAAAGTTGCTGTCCCGAAATAGATTTCTGTGCTTCACCATAAAAATTCGTGTAAAATCTCTGTAGGTCCTTTTGAGGCGTGGATTTTTGTGCTTCTTCCCCGGGTTGTTATATAACTTTCGTTAGTTTAAAACTTTTCGATTTGAGCAACAAAAGGTCTTCAAAAAAATTCGTCTTTACCTGCTGGTCTGTTTTGACAGATTTCTGTCATTATTTTCATTTGCTTCTTGTTGGTTCCTTTTTGAGTTCTTTTGGGGAATTGAGTTTTTTGAGGGAAGTGCTACAGTAGCTAGTGTTTTAATTGAAGTTTTATTGGTGTTGGAACTGAACCCAAAGACTTATTATCTTGAGTGCACTTATATTGCTAATAAAGATTGTGTGAAGTTTTGTATGAAGGAAAAATTTCAGGTGTATGGGAGGAATGAGTAATGAGATGAAGGATGGACTAAAGCTCAAGCTTGGGGATGCCACGCGTGTCACCCCAAAAATATCCAAGAAGTACAAGCGTCAAATCTTGGGGATGCCCAAGGCATCCCCTCTTCATCAATAAAAAATTCCAGGTTTCTTCCAAACACTTCATTTTTATTGTTTCATGCACAGTTGTATTGTTCTTGGAGCGTCTTATTTTTCATTTTGGTTTTGGTTTTTCGTTTGTTTGGTTTTCTTAGTTTGCTTAATAAACTGGTTGGATCTCATCTTTCATAGATTGGTTTTCAAATAGTTTGGTTTGGAAAAGAGTAGGAAAGTTCATGCTTAAGTGGTAAAGAGAGCTTGTTTTTGACTGTTGCCTATGCTTTGTCATGCCATGCTTGCTATTGTTTTGGATTTATGCTTAGTATTCTTTGCTGTAGCATGACTTGTTATAAACAATTGATATTGCTTAAGGTGCCTTGGATAAATCATGCGTTGTTTTAGCATATTAAAGCATAGTATAGTGGTATTCTCCTTTGATGTTTTATTTGGGTTGACTTGGCGCATGCTCACACCATGTTATGACTATCCCAAGTCACCATAGCCTTTATGATCCTTTAGTTTTCAACTTGTAGTATCACTTTATGCTTTGATCAATGATGTTTTGTCGCTATGCATGATTATGGCTATTATTGCTCTCTTAGTTTGTCGCTCCTAGTCTTTTGCTAGCCTCCGCAACCAAGTATGTGCTCCACTCATGCATACAACTCCCTAAACCAAGTTATTCCAAAGAATACACCATACCTACCTACTAGCTTATGCTATTCCAAGTATATTCATGCTTTTGTTTACCTTCCAAATTAAACTTGTTATGAGAAAACTAGTGATTAAAGCTCTCACGAACTTGATGGCACACTTTAATTTTCTTGCCCTTAATAAACTTGAACCATTGTGTCGTCTATGTTGTATATGCTTGCACTTATTTGTTGGGGATTAGCAGAACCATGTTGTCATGGGGAACACTTTCAACATTGCACTGGTACTTTGTACCTACTTGATATCATGCTCTTTTGTCTATGGATGTCGTCGGTGTGAAATGAAAGGGGAGCTTGTAAGTCCATGGAGTTATGTATATGTGTTAGAGAAACGCCTGGGCCGCTGGTCTAATCCATGCTAACATGGTGGAAACCTGTAGCATAACCATAATGAGCTGTCTATGAAGCATTCTTCTTGTAAAAAAAGAGTCCTATATTGAGGGAAAAAGAGAAAAAGAGAAAAAAAAAGAGATTATGAAAAGAGGAAAGAGAGAAAAAGCACCATATTCCCATGGTAAATATGGAGATTGCTGAGATGCTCGTTGTCTGCTTGCCTTGTCATTTTGATATGGGGATTCTTCCGTATCATCGGGCAAGGGGTACCCCGTTGGCGGTTCTCTATGATACACATGTACTTACGATGACAAAAACTTACCGGTGACTAAACTTGAGTAGCATGAGGAGCGGCCCTCGTATTCAAGGGACATGAGATTTCTAACTTATACTTCATCAAGCATATACATCATAGTTTGTTCACTTTAACCTTAATCACTTCAAGATGCTTATGACAGGGGTAATGAGAGCTGAAAGCTATAAGTACCATAATTTTTGGAAGCTCTTTATGAGACTTGAATCCCTACTTCCTTCTATGAAGGCCTTTCTTCCACTTATATATTGAGTCTCCACCTTCTACCTTTATGCACCTACTTTGAGAGCATAGTGGCCATTCTTAGTTCTATGTGCATTGTCCCAAGACTTGTTGATTGATGCATACCTTGATATTGCTTGTTCTAAACTATTTGTATCTAGTCACTCTTATGAACTTTGAAGGTGTCATATGCATTTATATTTGCTACTCTATGAGGGACAAGTTGAATACCACTATGCTATGTTTTCTTTATGTGAAACAAACAAACGTCTTGCAAAGCATTATTATTCATGAATCTTTTGTTTGTGCCTTTTCATGTTGTATCATAGTTTCTTTGTCTTATTGCTAGAACTTTGTCTTTCATGTTATGATTGAAGTACTATGATCCTAGCTTTGAATGTTTTACAAATACTTTGATCAAGTTTATGATGGTGTATGTCACCTAAAAAATTATTCTTTCCTTTTATCAAAAATACAAAAAAAATTTAGTTCCTACTCTAGCTGTTATTTTTATTGGTCTGTTACTATCTTGCTTTATCATGCTTGTTGTCAATCGTTGGTTTCTTTGAAACTGAATCTTATTGGCAAGGTGGATTCACAGAAGGTCAAAAAAATTATTATAAGAAACACCGCTTGTCACAAAAAGGGAAACACTTATGGGAACAAATTGATAAATTGTATACCATTGCTAGCAATGTGTGCTGTACTTATAATATTACTTATTGCTTTGATAAATCTTGTTGCTGTAAGAGGTATAAACACCCCCCTTTTCAATGTGAGTATAATGATAATGTTACCATATCTTCTTATGTTAAGGGAAATTATGACTTTTATCATGTGGAATAAATTGAGGAATTTATTGCTTGGAAGTGTGCATTTGAACTTGCTAGTTTGCTTGAAAATATTGATGATTCATCTTATAAACATGAGGTTTATGATATACTTAAATTTTGCTTTGATAATTACAAGGAAAAAATGGCTATATTCTTGAATATATTAATAGATACTTTCCACAAATGGAAGAGACTAATGCCTTGCAGGATCTTATGAAAGAAACTGATGAACCTGAAAGCTCATTAGATGAAAAAGACGAGGAGAGTGATGAACAAAAGGAGGAAGGATGGCAGCAAGTTGGACTTGTTCGGACAAGGACACGTGTCAATGGGGTTGACTTGTTCAGACAGGGACACCTACTCGCCTATATAAGGGAAGGTGGCTGGCGGAAAACAAGATAATGAGTGCTACTTCCTTAGGGTTTCGCTAGACTTGGAATCTCCCACCTTCTTGTCCCATGGCGGCCAGACCGAGGCTGGCATGTCACTTGATGTTGTTCCACCTTGTACATGTGTGAGACAACAAGGTGCAGTGCTCGTTGGCGGAGTTGGAGGTGGAGTACCGGAGCCAGCGACGTGGTGGTCCCAGGATCGAGCAGTTTGCTGGAGCGGAACGAGACGAGGGGAGCGTACGACACCACTGCGACGCACTTCCTCAACTTCCGCAACTGGGTGTCGAGATGTATGAACTATTTCCTCTAACCTTGGCCGGATCTTGGGTGGCTTGCCGGAGTTTTGCTAGAGCAGAATTTTTTGTTTTCGGTCTGGCTCTGCGCGTTGCCCTTCACTAACTTCTCCATATTCCAGCAGGGTAAGTCATGATCTATCAGCTCACTCGCCATAGTTATTTCTGAGTCAGGATATCAAACCATAGGTCTTCTCATAAACTTGCTAGGGGTCCAAGGGTCCTCCCAGGCACT
Source organism: Avena eriantha (assembly GCA_910589775.1). Classification (NCBI taxonomy): domain Eukaryota; kingdom Viridiplantae; phylum Streptophyta; class Magnoliopsida; order Poales; family Poaceae; genus Avena; species Avena eriantha. Next base: position 15,315,289 of record OU342741.1, on the reverse strand, counting down.
CATCGATGATCCATCCCCCACTCGTTTGATCAACCCTTTCTCTTGAGCTTCTCTTCCATGAAGAATTGCATTCCACACATGAGACGCATTCCTCTTCCTCCTAGCGGACATAAAATCTAGGTTGTGATAATATTTACCCTTCAATACTTTACCACACAACGAACCAAGGTTCGAAAGAAGCATCCAACCTTGCTTTGCCAACATAGCTTGGTTAAAAAGTTGGAATTCCCTAAAACCCATCCCTCCTGCTGCTTTTGGGATCGCTATCGACTCCCACTTTTGCTAGTGTATTTTCCTTTTCTTCTCATCTCATCCCCACCAGAAACGAGCTATACAGCTTGTTATCCTCTTGCATAGTTTCTCTGATAAACTAAAGCAACTCATTGAATATGTAGGAATTGCTTGACATATAGCTTTAACAAGTACTTCTCGGACTGCACTACTCATAGTTTTCGGAGTCCATCCCTTCACTAATTTCTTTATCTTCGTTATTATATGCTCGAACTCCTCATCGGTCGATCGACCTAGGGCCGTAGGGAGCCCTAGATATTTCTCAATCAGAGTTTCAACTTCAATCCCTGATGTCGCATGAACCATATTCTTCGTCTCATCATCACAGCTACCACTAAAGTACATTGCCGATTTTGCTCTATTGACCATACGACCCGAGCCCCTCTGATACAACTCTAAAATAGTTTAATCTTTCTACCCCTCTCGCTGATGCTTGTGTGAATACCAGACAATCATCCACAATAACAAGCGTGATACCCACGGAGCATCTATTCCCACTCTCATTCCTTTTGCTAAGAAAGCTTGTCCACTGCTTTTTAGAAGATAGCTTAGTCCTTCCGCACATAACAAAAAAGGTAGGGAGAGATAGGATCTCCCTGCCTAATACCCTCGTTGGTTTAAAAAATTCTAAAAAGTCTCCATTCACCCTTACCGAGAAGGAAACTGTCTCAACACATTTTCTAATTAGTTTTATCCAATTATCTGAAAATCCCCCTCATATAGGACCATTCAACTCTATCATAAGCTTTTGTCATGTCAACCTTGATAGCACACGCACCACTCTAGCCTTTCTTCCTTTTGAGATAGTGGATACTCCCATAAGCTGTAATATGCACCGGCAGAAAAATGGTCTTTGGTCCAGCACCCAAATACCATTGGTCCCGGTTCGTTTCCTTAATCGGGACCAATGCCAGGCACCGGTCCCGGTTCATGCCACCTGGGCATTGGTCCCAGTTCATCTCTAAGCATTGGTTCCAATTCGTGGCATGAACCGGGACCAATGCCACCGCGACGCACACGTGGCGCTCTGCGGAGCATTGGTCCTGGGTCATGCCACGAACCGGGACCAAAAACCCCGCGATGGTCCGCAATCCGGGACAGTCTAAATTAATTCGAGGCAGAAATTGAATCGAGGAAGAAATTAATTCGAGGCAGAAATTGAATTGATCAGTATTTTTGAAAAAATCTTCCACAAATTAATCGAGACAAATATCTAAATTGAGACATTTTATTAATTCGGCCACAAATTCTTTCCAAACAAAGGTGCGATTTTACAAATTTTCCTAGTCGACAATTTCACTTCCGCTGCCGCTGTCCTCCGAGCCACCGGCTTCCTCGTCGTCGTCGGACGAAACCTCCACGATTTCCGCATTGTTCGGGAGACGGAGCTCCTCTGCGCGGCTAGCGGCGTCAATGGCGGTGTAGATGGTCCGTCCAGGGACGGACCAGACCATCTCCCGCCCTTCTCGGTTGCGGAGATCCGGGTGCACCACGCGCCTGTCCACGATGCGGTTGCCAAACTTGGCCTTCCGCTCCTTCTTGAATAGCCAGGGCCAGTACAGGCTGGCCACCGCGTACCGGGGCAACGCCCTCTTCCACACGGGCATCTGGCGGCGACGCTCCGCGATTACGCTCTCCATCTCGTATCCACCGGGGACGAGGAGCGGAGCCACCGGCACACCCGCTAGCTGATGCGCCATCCGGCGGGCACCGTCGCGCGCGGCGGTGCGAGGATGTCGTAGTACGCGAACATCGCCGCCTCGTAGAAGTTGAGCGTGGGCACCTCCATGGCGGCGCGGTGGAGATTGGAGAGGGAGGGGAGGCGAGACGACGGCGCGGTGGAGAGGTGCAGAGGGCGAGGCGATGGCGCGGTGGAGACTGCAGAGAGGCCGAGGCGATGGCGAAAACGACGCGATGTGGCCTCATATTTGTACACGGGGACGACGAAGCGACGATGGGCATTGGTCCCGGTTAATGCCACGAACTGGGACCAAAGCCCCTCCCCGCGACACGTGGCGGCCCAGCAACGCCCCCCTCCCCCCCCCCCCCCCCCCCCCGGTCAGTGGTTCCGGGTCATGCCATCAACCGGGACCAATGACCTAGGTGGGGGCGCGTTGCTGGGCCGCCACATGTCGCGCAGGGGGGGGGGGGGCTTTGGTCCCGATTCGTGGCATTAATCGGGACCGAAAACCCTCCCCTGGCTATAAATAAGCCTAACCCATCCACTTATTTTTTCTAGAATTTTGTGTGGGAGGTGGATGCTAGGTTTTTTTCTTCACACTGCACACAAGGTGTTCGACGAAATATCCGAGCCACGCTTAAGTTCGCACAACACGGTATTCTCGGCCACGCTCATGTCAACCTTGATAGCACATGCACCACTCATGCCTTTCTTCCTTTTTAGATAGTGGATACTCTCATAAGCTATAATATGTAATTAATCGGCCAGGCACAAATGTGCTTTGCTCCTCCGATATAATCTCGTCTAGCACCGCCCTTAGTCTTAAATCCAAAACTTTTGAGGCGATTTTGTATAGAACATTACACAGTGCAATTAGCCTGTACTAGGTAAGATAGTACCATGTCCAACATGGTCCCGTCTTTTCCTTTTTTTCCTTCACAAGCAGTGAGGTGCGTCCATGTCGCTAGGAAATAAGCTGGAATGTTAAGTAAACATATACACTGCACTAAGAAGTGTGATGTTCAAATGGCTCTATTTCAAGAAAAAATCGAAAATTTGAGAAGCAGGGCTACAAGTACAGTCTAACTGGAAGGTCCATGAGAGGAAGAAAACCGATCGTGAAAATTTTCAGAAAAAAACATGCACATATAAATGGAAACAACCCGTATATCTTGCCCCGAAATTCGTGGATCGGTTATGATCTCCCCAACATAATCTCTAACGTCTGTGGGCCGGTAACACATCCGAAAAAGAAAATCCACGAAGCAGCAGGTCGGTAACCCGGCGAGCCGCCTCCCTCGGCCATATAAATCTCACCACGCGGATCAACCAACCCGCAAACCAACCAAGCAGGCTCACATTGAAGATGTATGATACATTGAAATACGCCCTGATGTATGATACATTGAAGATGGTTCAAATCCAACTAATTTAGGTGCTGGTTTGTGTGAACTTTTTTTCTTACATAGAAGAAACATCGATGAAAAAGTTCAGAATAAAAGGAATAAAAAGCGTGGAGGTCGTTGCTGCTGGATCTTGGCCATGAGTATTTCTGGATTTTTTTAAAAAAAATTTCTTCACGTTTCACTTGTATGGATCTGCTCGATTCAAGAATCATGCTGCAGAGCGAAACATGTATGTAACTTGGTTAAAATTGTTGTCATTTTGACGAATCTTTAGAAAAGAAGTATGTAGTGTGTTAATTTCCTGTAGATCCTTCTTCTCGTTTCTCCTTGTAGACACGAGGATTCTAGTCTCCTAAATTTGTGCTTCATGACCGGTTAATAGATCCTAATTACTCCTCTTAATCCTAATTCATACAGGGAATAGTGACTAATTCCCATGACTGTATTAGTGGAACTTTCCATGTATGGTTTAGATTTTGGTTTTTGATATTTCTCCACTGTTTTCTTGGGATGCTTCATGACAGTTTTTGGACTGGATCCTTGGTGATTCGTGTATGGATATGTGATGAAACATAGATGATACACTAGCATCTTTTATTGAAAGAGGTAGATTTTGGACTGGTGATTCGTGTAGGGATCCCTGATGAAACATAGATGATACACTAGCGTCATGTACATAACTTGGTTGAATATCGTTGAATATGATGTGCAAAAACTTATCCTCCTTTGAAAATATTATATGAATTTTGTATGATTCTTGGAAAATATATGTCGAATATTCTTGAAAGAAAATATTATATGAAATCCATGTATCCAAGGTTGGAAAGGTACATGGAAAAATTCCATATCCAGTTCATATGTTTTTGTTCTGAATCAAAAGTGATTCTTGTATGAATCTTGTATCGATTTGTATCAATATCTGTGATGTATAAATCCTATGAAACTTTCCTTGACAGAATTAATATAATTTTTTTGAAACTATTTTTTTTAGATGTATTTTTTGAAATTAGATTGTACGTAAAACTGGGTAATTAAATTCGGCTAATTAAATTAAACAAATAATATTTTCTCTGGGTGGGGAGACAAACAGTGCCGAAATATGTATAAAACTTAAAAATATAAGGGGTTGAAAAGCAAAACTGTAATGGACTCAAAAAGTGAGACGAGAGAGTTGTTCTGTAAAACAAGTAGCACGAATCTCCAACAAATAATAGAGAGCGGAGATGGTACCGGGCCCCAACTTACACTGGGTATTGTATTCCCGCCAAGTACAGTATATCTTGGCCCGAAATTCATGGAAAGCTGGTGTCGTGCGTGGGCCTGCACGTCGGGGATGGCGCCGCCTTGGGAGCTCCCTGTGCCCAGCGGCAAGGACGGCGGTACAAGTTAATGATCTGACGCGTGCCAAAAAAATGCATTTCCGGGGCTATACATCTTTGTTTAGATCAGAATGGCTAGGAATATTTAGTTCTGTACACTAACCCCTGGCATAACAGGGAAACATCAGGACTATCTTTGAGCTAGCGTTGCGATTCCTTCATAACAAAGGTTTTGAGAAAAACTAATCGTTTCTTCTTTTCAAAAAGGATATTGAAACCTCCCCGTCACTGCATCGAAATGTTGCATACACCCTTAGAAAATCAAGTACCTACCAAAAAAATATAAATATTGTGAAAAGTATTGTAAAGCCATACTATTCATCAATAATCCTACATATCAGTGTATTTCCATTCTTTTCGATACAGATCAACAAGAGGCGTCTCGCCATTATGTTGAACAAGGGTCGCGACCTTGCCATCATGTGCGGTGTCTCTGCCTTCCTCATGGCATAGAGTTAATAGCATAAAACCACCACAATTGTAGCCAAATTTACTGAATGGTACCACTTTATGTTTTGCATACCAAAATCTACCACATTTTTTTGAGGTTGTCTCAAAAAACACCAATTCATCACTAATCAGACATTGATTGGGAATTGACAGCGATTATGACTAGTGGGACCCACCTATAGGCTGATGTGGCAAAATCTGAGCAATTTCCTAAGATACAAATATTTAAATATTTGACGTAAAATCAAAATTATATATAAAAAATGTCTCCAGGCCACCGCGCCACCTAACGTCGGCCGCGTCGCTGGTGACAAGGAGGTCGGGGGAGGTTGGCAACGGCGGCGAGCGGCGGTGGCTGGACCAGGCTGGGAGGAGGGGGCCCTAGCGTGGCGGCGGGAGGAGGGGCGACCGACCAGGCTGGGAGGAGGGGCCCTAGCGTGGCGGCGGGCATGGGGACTAGGCGGAGCTCGCTCGCCAGCACCGCCCCCAGGCAGAGCTCGCTCGCTCGCCTCACTCCTACGTTGAGATTGCGAAGAGGGGCGTAGGCAGGGGCAGGGGCGGCGATGAGGCTGGACAGGGCGGCGCCGTATTGAGGTCGTCGGCGCGGCGGCGGGCATGGGGACTGGGCAGAGCTCGCTCGCCCGCCCCGCCCCTATGCAGAGCTTGCTCGCCCGCGTCACTCCTAGGCAGAGCTCGCGAAGAGGGGCGTAGGTAGGGGCAGGGGCGGTGGCTGGACGGGGCGGCGTCGTATTGAGGCCACCGCCACCGCGGCTAGCCGGCCGCCCCTCCTCCCCGTCCCCGCCGGCGGGGATGGGGAAGAGGACTAGAGGACGGTCGGCCAGGCCATGGCTTGCGACGGCGAGGACGGGGAGGAGGGGCGGCCGGCTAGGCCATGGCTCGCGGCCGCAAGGACGGGGCGGAGAGGCAGCCGGCCATGCGCCATGGTTCACGGCGGCGGCCTCGCTGCGAATCAAAGGAAGGAGACGACCTCCCATTTTTTTTGGATTTTTTTATTAGTTAATGTTGGCTGACAAGTGGGTCCCACTCTCTGTGGTGCCATAGCACCTCTGTCAATGGGCCCGGGCTGTCAGATCGGGTGTCAATTCGTGTTTAGAGGCGAATTGGTGTTTTTTGAGACAACCTCAAAAAAATGTGGTAGATTTTGGTACGCAAAACATAAAGTGGTATCAATCAGTAAATTTGGCCTACAATTGTGATGGTTTTATGCTATTAACTCCATGGCATACCACATCCGGTGATGACGTGGTACGACACGAGGCAGGTGGGAACGTCGTACAGGACGGCAAGCTCGCCACCCTTGTTCAGCATAATGAGGAGGTCGTGTCCTTACTCTGGCCTTGCTCTTCATGTTGCCCATGACCCACCCGGATCTGCAACCTCCCCTTCTCGCTCCCCTCGCAAGCCATTGCTTTTGCATCTTAGTATGTGATGAGGAGAGGGGCATATGGAGAGCGAGAGAGAGTAGGGCCCTATTTATAGCAGAGAGATGTTTGTATGGTCATAACTTCTGTACAAATATTTGATTTTTGAAGATCGGTGTATGTATGCTCAAATATGGAGGGAAAATATTTAGAGATATGGATATTAATTTTTAGATAGAGCAAACCCAAAAAGATTTCGTTATGTGTGTTTTTCAGTCCGAAAATCATTAGAGATCCCAAAATGATAGAGAAAATATTCTAGGCAAAATTTTAGATAGAGAAGATCCAAAAAGATTTTATCACTCGTGTCTATTAGACAACGTCGGTTGTTACCATGTATAGAGATCCGATTAGGATCCTAACTGATTTGTATCCGTGTTGTACTAGTTGTGTACACATATTTTTTGATCAATAAAGACAGAGCCAGCCGTGTGGGCAAAACCACGGCAAAACAATCTTTTCTTGGGTTCCTTTTCCGCAGCCGCACGTACGTCTTGTGCCATGGCGATGACAACCACGTCCGCTCAAACCTCCAGCGCCGCCGGCCCTCTCCCTATGGCCGGATCAACCAACTCCATCACTGTCCGTCTCGACCGGACCAACTTCCTCCTTTGGAAGATCCAGGTCATCCCCAACCTCTCCGGTCAGGGCTATCTCGGCTATATCGATGGAAGTCTCCCCGCGCTGCCGAAGACCATCACCACCGGCACCGGCGCGGAAGCTGACACCATCACGAATCCTGACTACATCGCTTGGTGGCAAGTCGACCAACGCGTCTTGGGCGCGCTTCTCGGATCCATGACCGAAGACATACTCGCCCAAATGATCGGGCGAACGACCTCCGCCTCCGTATGGAGCTGCCTTTGCTCCATGTTCTCCGCCCAGGGGCGGGCGAGCATCCGCGCTTACCGTCGCAAGCTAGCGACGACGAAGCGGCACGACATGAGGGCAGCTGACTACTACCACCTGATGAAGGGATTCGCTGATGCTATGGCGACCATTGGTTCGCCCTTGCCCGACGATGAGCTCATCGACTATATCCTCGCCGGTTTGGGTGCGGAATTTTCTGCTCTGCAGGCGTCGCTCAATGTCTACTCCAACGCCAACCCCAACGCCGTCATCAGACTTCCCGGTTTCTACTCCATGCTTGTTTCACATGAGGCCATGCAGGATCACACTATGCATGAGGTCGACTTCAACTCCTCGGCAAACGATGCACGCCGCGGTGACTACGGTCGCAACGGCGGCGGTCGCTTCAGTGGCGGCCAGGGTGGCATGCAGCAAGGCGGTGGTCGTCAAGAAGGTGGTGGCGGCTACCAAGGCGGTGGTCGTCAAGAAGGTGGTGGCGGCTACCAAGGCGGTGGTTACCAAGGGCAAGGCGGTGGCTCCCAAGGGAAAGGCGGTGGCCAGCAAGGTGGTGGATATCAAGGTGGTGGCCACCAAGGACATGGCGGTGGTTCGCAAGGCGCACGCAATGGTGGTGGTGGCCAAAACAATGGCCGCAACAACAGTGAAGGTGGCCGGCGTCGACCCCGTACGCCGTGATGCCAAATCTGTGGCTTATGGGGGCACGAAGCCTTGTCGTGCCGCAACCGCTTCAATCAAGGGTTCCAAGCCGACGCCTCTTGCTCCGGCAACGCAGCCTCCTCTAGCCACAACCACCATGATGCTCCGCCACATTGGCTGATGGACACCGTTGCCACCGACCACCTCACCCCTGACATCGAGCGGCTCGGCATCCATGAGCGATATCACGACAGGGACCAAGTTCAAGTCACCAACGGTGCAGGTCTGTCTATTTCGCACATTGGTCACTCTAGTTTAGCTGGTCCTATGCATTCTCTCGCCCTTAAAAATATCCTTCACGTCCCTGATCTTAGCAAGAATTTGCTTTCCGTTCATAGGATCGTAAGTGATAATGATGTCTTCATCGAATTTCATCGTAATTTTTTCTGTGTTAAGGACAAGGCCACGAAGAAAATCATTCTTCAAGGTAGAAGCCGCGGAGGTCTTTATCCTGTTCCGTTTCATCGGGCATCATCATCTACTCGGCATGCTTCTTCTAGTGTTAAGCTCTCTCCTAGGCAATGGAATCAACGGCTTGGTCATCCATCTAATAATATAGTTCAAAGTATTGTCAAGAATAATGCTCTTCCATGTTCCTCAGATTTTGAGTCATCAGTGTGTGATGCATGTCAACGTGCTAAGAGTCATCAATTACCGTATACTCATCATATTTCCTCTTCACCACTTGAACTTATTCACACTAATGTTTGGAGCCCTGCTTTACCTTCTTCTGGAGGATATAAATACTATGTTAGTTTTGTTGATGGCTATAGTCGCCATTGCTGGATTTATTTAATCAAACATAAGTCTAATGTTGAGGAAATTTTTTATCTCTTCCAAACTCATGTTGAGCGATTTCTTAACACTAAAATCCGTGTTGTGCAGTCAGACTGGGGTGGTGAGTATCATCGCCTCCATGCTTATTTTCGACGCACAGGCATCTTACATCGTGTGTCTTGTCCCCATACGTCCCAACAAAATGGCTTTGTCGAGCGCAAACACCGACATCTTGTCGAAACTGGGTTAGCTCTTTTAGCACACTCCTCCCTTCCATTACGGTATTGGGACGAGGCTTTTCTCACCGCTTGTTACCTCATTAATCGAATTCCCTCCCCGGTCATTGATAATCTCACACCCATTGCTCGGTTATTGAATCAGTCACCTGATTACTCTTTCCTCTGCACTTTTGGGTGCGCATGTTGGCCTAGTCCACGCAAGTATAATTCGCGCAAACTAGAGTTCCGTTCTAATATGTGTGTGTTTCTTGGTTACAGTTCCATGCACAAGGGCTACAAGTGTCTTGATCGTAGAACGGGCCGCATTTATATCTCTCGTGATGTGATTTTTTATGAAACTGTGTTTCCTTTTGCTACACCAGGGGTTGTGGTCGATGTATGTACATTGCATCTGGTTTCTTTTCCTGCACAAGGACCAGCTATACAGGGTCCCAATTTGCGTATATATGACATGACTTTGTTACCAATTGATTTGCCTGGTTGTTCTGGTGTTTTGGATTTGCAGGAACTCATCCCTGAAAGCGATGCCATCAACATCCCTGGGAGTCCATCCACGATCATCAAGAATGTGCCTCATGTGCATGCCTTGCACCCCGTGCCCGGGTCATCTACGTTTGAACTTGTAGGGGTTCCACGTATAAAAACAATAAATTTTACTCTACGCCCCTGAACCCCCGAAGCTGCCAGGACCTATCTATTAGTAATACAGTAACGGGAGGGGCTTTTCGCGAACTTACCCTTGAAGACCGAAAAGCGTTGGCAACACTCAGGAGAGCGTGGTTGATGTAGACGAGCCGAAGCCGACCTCAAGGTCGTGATGAAGTCCTTGCGCTTCTTCTGGCTCCAACGACTTGAGTGCCTCAAGTGTGACACCTCATGGGAGTTACACACGTCCGGTGCATGACGATGACCCCCGCTTCCCCGATCCAGCAGTAGTTGTGGAAGTAGAGCTCCCGGATCCGAATTCCACATCGTGACGGCACTCCGCAGTGAAGATGTCTCTTGCTCGCGCAGTCCAGACTTGGGACCACTGTCACGAGAGAGAGAGAGAGGGGGAGAGAGAAAATATCAATTGGACGTCCTCCCAAAAGTGGGAAGACCTTTATTGATTATTGGGTGTATTTTCTAGGCCAAATACCCCACCTTATATAGGGGGAGGGGAGGTACTACCTCCCCTCAAGTCCCAGGGAGGGACTAAAGGAGAGGAGGGGGGAGGAGGTGACCACCGGCCACTAGTGGGCCCCGTGCGAGGGGCTAGGCCCAGCCGGCCAGCCCCCTTGCCCCTTCTCCCTCTCTCCTTTCCCTAACGGGCCTTCTCCCTCCGGAAATTGGCCCATTAAGCCTTTTGACCTTTTAATTGATTTTCTCTTTATTAAATAATTATGAATAAATGATTAAATTAATATTTAACACTCATTCACATATTATCTAATCTCCGTGGCCATGGAACACCTTCCACCTCCACTCTGGACATCCTCCGGACTTACCGAAACCCTTCCGCTTTTCTCCCTTCTTTTCTTTGGTGATTCTACCGATCATATAAACACTATAAGCATCATCAAGCCCTTAAGCGTGATACCCTACGGTTCGGGAACACTCCATACATGGTCGGGACACTCCCGCACCAATGATCAACAGAGGGATCTGGATGGCCATGTGACCCCTATGCGTTCCAAGAAGATCTTTCGTCGTTTGAACCGGGACAGTCGTGTCTTATTCTCTTTGTCATTCGATACTTGCATTGCCCGATACCTGATCAATGACATCTTCATGTCGAGTTCAATCTCGTTACTGAACAACGCTATTTGACTCGTTTCAACAAGTGATATCCCCGTGATCTAATCACACGCTGTGCAGCTATTGGATATAACTTCTCCGAGTGGGCCCTTAAGTATCTTCCCGTCAAATGGACGGAAAAATCCCGCTCTTGACATATATTGCCTCTACGGTTTTCTCCGAATACTTGAACACACCTTTATAACCACCGTTTTACCAGATGGCGTTTGATGCTATCTAAGCACTCTCGGGAGACAGTGATTGATATAGCCTCACGGTCTAAGGAATAGTCTACGAGGATCCATTTCTAATCATCGTAACTTGAACTTCCTGACATGATCGAATCACGATGTTTAGGTTGGGTATTGGTTCATCATCTTATTCTCAGAATGAGATGACCTCATTTCCAACTGGCATAAATGCCACATGATCAGGAAACATGATCATCTGTTGACCAATGAACTAGTGACTAGAGTTTCACTGGGAACCCCTGGTTGTTTGTATATCACACGTGTATTGATATTCCACTCAATACAGTTATAGCATGATATAAAACTTAATCATAAACTATATGAAATATGATAATAGTCCTTACTACTATTTGTCTCTAGGGCATATTTCCAATAGTCTCCCACTTGCACTAGAGTACAAATACACTAGCTGCATTTGTTCTTAATTATTGGCATCATATAACCGGTACCTAGAACAGGCTTGCTCATGGAAGAGGTTGAGTCTTAGTCCTGTACTTTACAGTCCCAGATCCTTTGCAACTTACTAATGTCACTTTGATTGACATTAATATTCTATCATCACATAACAACATCTGTGTGTATGCATCGTCGCTATGGCAGCAGAACGAGGCCTGATTCCAGGAGCCTATAGTGACGTTAGATCAACCTCGAGGGCTTTCTCATGGGCACTGCGCCCTAGGACACATCATTCTACGTGAAAAGCGAATTAGCCTCGCCATAACTTTATACAACACTTTAGATGGTACCCTTATCTATTATTATAAATGTATTCATCGAAATACCAGTGCACTATGTGCAACTTTCGATGTTTTGTTCACCTCGCTTCCTACTTGACTTTAATTGCTATCTACAGGAGTTTCCAACATGTTCCTTTATAACATAACTCTTTATGCTTTAAGATATGTCGTCCTTTATGGATTTAGAAAACATGTCTACAGTTCTCTATTAGACACTGCGGACAAACTCAGCTCAACGTTATGTGACTCGATCTTGATCACTTTCAAACGTTCCTCATTGGATCACATATTATGCTAAGTTATCATCATGGTTTCTAAGATAGAACCTATGTCTTAACATAGTGGATGACGATCATCCTTTTCTTTCTTTCAACCATTGATGTTAAACTTAATGCTATTCCTAATTTGAGTCATTATGGACTGGTTCCTTAATTAACTTCTATTCTGAAACAGCTTTTAGAATCCTTTAAGGAATACTACATAATATCATAATACATCTATCATCAACTTCTACATCTTATAAATTATTATTTATAAATATTTGCGCTTTCATCCTTAACTTACTTAAGAATTACTCCTATAAGCTCCCACTCAAAATATGTTGCTAACATATTTCGGTATGAGTCAGTACTCTTACTCAAACAATGTTCCTACAGATTTGAATTTGAGTCTTACATTGCTCCCACTTAAAAATATGTCAATCACATATTGTTTAAGGAAGACTTTCATAGCTCCCACTCAATTTTATGCAAATTGCGTATCTCCCACTATTTGAATAACTTCAAAATCCTTTGATCAAATATCAAACTTGGAGATTTATTATGAGATATTAGTACTTTACTAGTTTTAAATCCACAAGACATTTAGCACACATGAATCAAATTCATTTGAATTCATCCAATACTTGACAAATTGTGCTTTTGTCATTTACCCCTTTTCCTACTATGGCTTTGCAGTCATTTGGGAAAATTCCAAGTAACTCCTTTTACTTGTGAGATTCAACAATGAATTGCTTTCTAATCTCAAGGGAATTTTGCTATCAGGATTTCTCATAATTCTAGTTTACCATCATTTCCTTTGTAGTTCGTAGGTATGTCATATTTCAAAAATCATGACAAGTGATTCACAAATGTCTCCATACAAGATATGGATTTACATTTTGAATCCTACTTCATGTAGTGAAAAACAACAGTGGGGGGAAAACACAATGATCAAAATCATTGATTCTTTCCTTCTGTGAAGAGAATCGCTCAGGAACGTTGTCTGTTGCGCTTCTCAACACTCTGATGCAGGGTTTTGAATCCTCATCGTGTTTTACACTAATTTCCATTTGCTCCATAATCGAAAAACATCACTAGAGGTGAGCTTTCTGAAGAATGCACCAAAATCCAAGCAATACGAATTTTGCTTTCCTTTTGGTTTGAGCTATGGGTTTCGCATTCAAAGTTTCCAATGAATATACTACAAGGACTTATTCGCTATTGTTTTGGTTATATCGAATAACCCCAATTCACGAATTCAAATGGTTCACTAATTCTAACTGAGTGCTAACTATTTCTAAACTAATGGTCTCTACATATACTCTACAACGATTTGATTTGGTGCCTTCTATTCAACCCCTTTTGATATCTAATATCATATTGTGATGCTTTGTATTTTGATGTTTCAAAACACTTTGCATTCCACAATTTCTTTCATGCCATTCTTATAAATTCGAATTTCATTACTATTGATCAAATCATAGCAATTTGATTCTCTTTTATATTTATACCCTTTGTTGATGAAACACTTTGATCAAATAAAATAGTTTCATATTCATGTTTCCTTTGGTAAACTACTTTACACATTTAAACAATCACTTAATGATGATTACCATTTTCATTAAGATGCAATACATCGAATATGTATTTACTTTTAACAATTCATTAAACACTTTGTATTCAATTAATACACGGTGTTCAAGTTATTTAGCCGAACTTAGGCATGATTTATATGTGAGAAGAAATCGAATGACTTTCACATATTATCACATAACTTTTGAATTTAAACAATGGTTTCATTCAATTAATGAAATATTATTAAGTTGGGTATTTTAAACAAGGCATTTTAATGTTTTACAAATGTTCATTCATTATCAATTAGTTTCAAACAATAAGGATAATTCACAAGTAATCAAACAAGATATGAACATGAATAGAAATCATTCATAAAAGTAGAACAACTGATTGTTACAAACTGATATGAATAACCGTCTCACGAAGTGTGAGACACACTAAAGAAGTTCACAATCTCTTGATTACATTAATCATCCTAAAACACAAACTAAGTGATAAATATCGAGGGAGAGTGTCGTTGGCCGTCATCATCATGCTTGGCATCAACACGCAACGTCACCTCCTCTCCAGCAAGCACCTCTATGCAGAAGGGCCTGTTTTCACCAAAACAAAACAAGTATCAGATATACTTTAACACTGCAATGTGTTTGCAAGATTATAACATTTATAAAACAGTATATCAAATATATACCTTGGTCATCGATGACCTCTCCGGCGATTGGTTCAACCTTTACGTTCTGAAAACGTAATATGAACTCATGGAAATCCAATACTTCTGTATCACCACTCATGATGCTACTCTGGACATGTCCTTTGTAGCTGGGAGGCAATGACCGAAGCAGTACGTCTATCGCAAATGGATCAGCCATCCAGTAATCCACGAAGTGAACCAGTCTTGTGTGTGCATCAAGCATGCGCTCCAAGTGGCTCTTCAGACACGTATGCTCCTCCATCTGTATGGAAAGGAACTCTCCAAGCAACTCGTGCTTCCACATGCGCACATGGACTATGAACTCTGCTCTCAGCTAATCCACCATCGAATATGGGTCAAGATCACCCATGAGCAGATGTAGTTCATCCACCATCTCGTAACGCATTATTATCTGAATATAGGTGGACATCTCTTGGCGATAGTAGCGGTCTGCCAGCTCTTGTGGGGTCTCATAGTAGTCTGGCTCAGTCAAATCCATCGTGCGACGTATGTAGTCTACCACATGATTCCTAGTAAGGAGATCATCTAGGCGCACTAGCCAACTAGGGAAGTTGGATCCATCAAGTCTAAGTTTTTCACGCTTTACCCAATCCTCAATCTCAAAGTAAGCTTCACGGTGAGCCATCCACATTTATAATTGCAAAAGGAATTTAGACTAAGTTTATAATTAAATGAGTTAATAATAACTCCACTCAGAAACAACTATCCCTAGTGAGGGTTCCTAGTGATAACCCGACCACTATCAGCCACATCTCCCCCGATGGTAACGACAATCAATGTGGGTTCAAGGGTGGACGCTAAACGTCGGTCACATCATTCATGCGACTCATGCTCGATCTTTCGACCATCCGTGTTCCTAGGCCACGCTTCTCTAGCGTGCTAGGCTCGCCAACTCAACCTTAGTGTATTCGTTGTGCAACATGGCTTACACCCACTGTATGTGAACGTAGATATGTATGACACCTAGGCCTGTCACCCTGGATCACCTCATACCGAAGAACTTTCTTGGTGGTGCACACTAAGGGGGAACACAATCGTTGGTTATTTTAACAGGGATCTTCTTATTAGGCTACCGTTGAGTATCTAATACTAGCACACAATAAGACATACAAACAATAACATTGAATGTAAATGCTATGTGATATGGTCCTTCACGTCGTGATCTCCATCCGCCGTCACCGGGTTCCGGCACCAGGGATCCGGCGCCATAGACACCAGGGTACCGGTGTCACTCCGGCGTGGTAGTTCATCACTACCGTGACTATCTACTACTATGCAACAAAAGGTAATCACTTTACCTTTGCCACAACCATATCACAAAGCAACGCCCCCCTGCAAAACAGAGTTAGACGCCTCTACTTTATCTTTGCATGTTTTACGTGGCTGAATGGGCTTTCGCACAAGAACCGTTCTTACCTACGAACTTTCAGCACAACGCTGATCAAATAGTTGTCTCTACTACACCCCTTTCGGGGCCCTCCGTTGCAAATGGTACACCAACTAATGCGAGAGAGACAGACACCCCCTAAGCCACTTTATACGGTACAAGCCGTATGTCAAGCGTGGACCAGTCTCGCGAATGAACGCGTAAAGTCGGTTGGGGGCCGCTTCATCAAGCATTGCTGCGGTATACACAAGTACACGTGGGAGGGTAACAACTAAAAGATCAACGCCCACACGCTACATCTCGTGTGTTCTACCTGTACTAGCATTACTACACATAGATCTAGCTCTGATACCACTGTAGGGGTTCCGCGCATAAAAACAATAAATTTTACTCTATGCCCCTGAACCCCTAAAGCTTCTAGGACCTATCTATTAGTAATACAGTAACGGGAGGGGCTTTTCGCGAACTTACCCTTAAAGACCGAAAAGCGTTGGCAACGCTCAGGAGAGTGTGGTTGATGTAGACGAGCCGAAGCCGACCTCAAGGTCGTGATGAAGTCCTTGCGCTCCTTCTGGCTCCAACGACTTGAGTGCCTCAAGTGTGACACCTTGTGGGAGTTACACACGTCCGGTGCCTGACGATGACTCCCGCTTCCTCGATCCAGCAGCAGTTGTGGAAGTAGAGCTCCCGGATCCGAATCCCGCAGCGCGACGGCGCTCCGCGGTGAAGATGTCTCTCGCTCTCGCAGTCTAGACTTGGGACCATGGTCACAAGAGAGAGAGAGAAGGGGAGAGAGAAAATATCAATTGGAGGTCCTCCCAAAAGTGGGGAGACCTTTATTGATTATTGGGGTTATTTTCTAGGCCAAATACCCCACCTTATATGGGGGAGGGGAGGTACAACCTCCCCTCAAGTCCCGAGGTGGGACTAAAGGAGAGGAGGGGGGAGGAGGTGGCCGCCGACCACTAGTGGGCCCCGTGCGGGGGGCTAGGCCCATCCGGCCAGCCCCCTTGCCCCTTCTCCCTCTTTCCTTTCCCTAACGGGCCTTCTCCCTCCGGAAATTGGCCTATTAAGCCTTTTGACCTTTTAATTGATTTTCTATTTATTAAATAATTATGAATAAATGATTAAATCAATATTTAACATTCATTCACATATTATCTAATCTCCGTGCACATGGAACACCTTCCACCTCCACTCCGGATATCCTCCGGACTTACCGAAACCCTTCCAGTTTTCTCCCTTCTTTTCTTCGGTGATTCTACCGATCCTATAAACACTCTCTAAGCATCATAAATCCCTTAAGCGTGATACCCTATGGTTCGGGAACACTCCAGACATGGTCGGGACACTCCGGCACCAATGATCAATAGAGGGACCTGGATGGCCATGTGACCCCTGTGCGTTCCACGAAGATCTTTCGTCGTTTGAACCGGGACAGTCGTGTCTTATTCCCTTTGTCATTCGATACTTGAATTTCCCGAGACTTGATCAATGACATCTTCATGTCGAGTTCAATCTCGTTACTGAACAACGCTATTTGACTCGTTCCGACAAGTGATATCCCCGTGATCTAATCACACGCTGCGCAGCTATTGGATATAACTTCTCCGAGTGGGCCCCTGAGTATCTTCCCGTGACATGGACGGACAAATCCTGCTCTTGACATATATTTCCTCTACGGTTTCCTCCGAATACCTGAACACACCTTTATAACCACCATTTTACCAGATGGCGTTTGATGGTATCTAAGCACTCTCGGAAGACAGTGATTGATATAGCCTCACGGTCTAAGGAATAGTCTACGAGGATCCATTTCTAATCATCGTAACTTGAACTTCGTGACATGATCGAATCACGATGTTTAGGTTGGGTATTGGTTCATCATCTCATTCTCAGAATGAGATGACCTCATTTCCAACTGGCATAAATGCCACATGATCAGGAAACATGATCATCTGTTGACCAATGAACCAGTGACTAGGGTTTCACTGGGAACCCCTGGTTGTTTGTATATCACACGTATATTGATGTTTCCACTCAATACAGTTATAGCATGATATAAAACTTAATCATAAACTATATAGGATATATTAATAGTCCTTACTACTATTTGTCTCTAGGGCATATTTCCAACAGAACCTGCTCCGACGCAGTCTTCTCGTCTCGCATCACCCACACGGGACGCGCCTGTCAGCCCCGCTGCTGGGCCTGCTGTCTCTAGCCCATCGCATGTCGACACGCCGCAGCCTACCCAGGATACTTCCTGTGCGCCACCGCCCACTCAGGATACTTCATGTGCTCCACCTACGTCTGGTGATTCCGCGTCTAGTGCGGACTCTTACATGCATGTCGCAGCGCCTTCACCAACACCATCGATGCTGGCTCACCCGATAGTCACACGTCGTCGCAATAATGTTCATCTTCCTAGGAAATTCCCTGATGGCACTGTCCGCTATGATCCTTATCGTCACCGAGCTTTTCTTGAGGTTCCATCTTCTCATCGCACTACACTATCCGAACCAGCCTGGCGTATTGCCATGAAGGATGAATTGTTGGCAGCAAATGGATTTTCAAGACGAAGTTTCGTCCAGATGGTTCGGTTGACAAGCATAAGGCACGGTTAGTTGCTCGTGGATTCACCCAACAATATGGCATTGATCAGCCATGTGGTTAAACCAGTGACTATCCACATGGTTTTGTCTCTCGCCATATCTCGTGGGTGGTGCCTTCGTCAGGTCGACGTCAGTAATGTCTTCCTTCATGGTTTTCTTGAGGAAGATGTGTATATGCAGCAGCCGCCTGATTTTGAGGACTCTCGCTATCCTCAACATGTTTGCAAGCTTCAGCGTGCCCTCTATGGTCTAAAGCAATCTCCTCATGCATGGTATGCTCGGCTGAGTGATAAGTTACATGAGCTCGGTTTTATTTCCAGTAAGGCTGACACCTCTCTATTCATCTTTTCTCATGATGATGTTACTATCTACATGCTGGTCTATGTAGATGATATTTTGATTGTTGGTTCTTCGTCTTTGGTTGTTGAACGTCTTGTGCAAACATTGGCACATACGTTTCCTATCAAGGATCTTGGACGTCTTGATTATTTCTTGGGCATTGAGGCATCTTATAATTCTGATGGCATGCGTCGGACACAACATAAGTATGGCATCCTTCATTGCGCTCACATGGAGGGTTGTCGTGCTGTCATCACTCCGATGTCGATGTCTATAAGCTCTCTCGCGATCAGGGTGATGCTCTCTCAGATGATGATGCTTTTCGTTACCGGAGCCTAGTTGGTGGCCTTCAGTATTTGACATTTACTCGACCAGATCTCTCCTTTGCCGTAAACAAGGTGTGTCAGTTCCTTGCTTAGCCCACTACCGTGCATTATGAAGCTGTCAAACGGATCCTTAGGTGTGTCAAGGGTACTGTGTCTACAGGCTTGCTTATTCAGAAGTCTCCATCCACTCTTCTGAATATTTTTACTGATGCTGACTGGGCTGGTTGTTCCGATGATCGTTGCTCCACCGGTGGTTTTGCTATTTTTCTCGGACCCAATCTCGTTTCCTAGAGCTCTCACAAGCAACCCACAGTATCGCGTTCTAGTACAGAGACAGAATATAAGGCTCTTGCTAATGGTACAGCTGAGGCGATATGGATCCAGTCTGTGCTCAAGGAGCTTGGTGTGCATCAGCCCAAATCACCTATCTTGTGGTGTGATAACTTGGGTGCTACCTATCTTTCTGCTAATCCGGTGTTCCATGCTCGCACCAAACATATAGAGGTTGACTTCCACTTCGTCCGCGAGAAGGTCGCTTTGGGTGCTCTCGATGTACGTTCCATTGCCTCCGGCGATCAACTCGCTGATCTTTTCACTAAGCCCGTTTCTAACCAGTTGCTTAGTTGTTTTCGTTCCAATCTTAACTTTGTACACGACGGTTTAGATTGAGGGGGTGTATTAGACAATGTTGGTTGTTACCATGTATAGAGATCCGATTAGGATCCTAACTGATTTGTATCCGTGTTGTACTAGTTTTGTACACATATTTGATCAATAAAGACAGAGCCAGCCGTGTGGGCAAAACCACGGCAAAACAATCTTTTCTTTAACTGTGTCTTTCATTACAAATTATTTTCCAGCATGCACGTATGTTTTTTTTCATAGGTATGAGAACATAATTTCCCCCTCGCATTGTCATGGGCCACAGTGACCCGCTGTACTCCATCGCCATCGCTCTATCTCCAGCCTCGACGAGGGAAACTTTGGGTGCCGCCTGACCTATCTGAATCTGCTCTTCAATATCACCCTCCGTGTCACTGCTCGGACATCTTTAGCAGTGGATGCACCCATCCAGGCGCAGCCATGGAGGTGACCTACGCCGGTGTCAAGCTCACCACTGTGTTGTTCAGGGTCCTATGCCAAGCCCAGGCAGGCCAAAGATATGGTTGTGGAGACATGTGGATGGCAATGCAGGTCATCGGTTCACACTGGACAGGCTCACTGGTGATGTGTGGCGGGGCTTGAGGGTGTTCGACGTCGACATCACTATGCCTGGGGTACACGGTGTCCCCCCTCCTTCCAAGCATACAAAATTAAAAACACAAAGAGGGTTAGGATTGACTAATACACCTTTGGTTCTGATAGGACGAAAATATATCTGCCAATCCTGACCATTCTTATGTTTTCAATTTTTTAAATTTGGAAGGAGGAAGAGGACACCGGAGCAAAACTCATTCACCAAACCTATTACCATGGAAATCTGCTGCCGTGCATGGGTCTGCATGTCGGGATGGCGCCGCCTAGCTTTAGAGCTAGCGTACTTCGTTTGATCTGGGTTGGCCCATAGGTTTGCAGAGGGGCGCTCCAGCCTCCCGAAGGTAGGGCCCCGGTCCAAAATTTATTAGTGTACCCATATTAGTACGCTTCTATTTGCGAAGATGCTAGAATAATTCTAGAATATATAGGTGGCATAAGTTGCATCCAATCATGTCTCTACTCCCTATGCTCTTAACTTGAAAAGTACTATCAATATTTCTAAATAATTTTCCTCGACCCCATTGGCCTTCGCACCAAATGTGCAGAACACTAGATTTCATGTGTATTTTCAAGGTCGTGAGTATTCATTAGTAGAAACCAACAACGTGATCATATATTTGTCCAATCCTCGCCCGGTTCCTCTGCATCGTCCTGGGCGACAGAGACCCGCTCTACTCCACCGCCATCAGCTCCGTCTCCGGCCTCGACCAGAGCGACCTCGGCCGCCGCCCGGCCGATCTGAACCCGCTCTTCAACATCACCCTCCGCGTCACCACTCGGAGCATCTTCAGCAGCGGCTGCACCCATCCGGGAGCGGTCATGGAGGTGACCTACGCCGGTGTCAAGCTCGCCACCGGGGCCGTTCGGCGGTTCTGCGCCAGACCCAGGAGGGCCAAGGATGTCGCCGTGGAGGCGTGGGGGACGGCGGTGCAGGTCCCCGGGTTCGCGCTGGACATGCTCGCCGGAGATGCGCGACGGGGCCTGAGGGTCTTCGACGCTGACGTCACTATGCCTGGGAACCACCAGAGCTATCACCATGGAAAGCTGGTCTCATGCGTGGGCCTGCACGTCGGTGATAATGGCGCCGCCTTGGGAGTTCATGTGCCGTTTCTGACGTTGACACCGTCATGGCCGTGCCCAGCGGCAAGGACGGCGGTACAAGTTAATGATCCGACGCGTGCCAAAAAAAAATGCATTTCCGGAGCTATACATCTTTGTTTAGATCAGAAAGGCTAGGAATATTTAGTTTTTTACACTACCCCTGGCATACCAGGGAAATATCAGGATTATCTTTGAGCTAGCGTTGCGAATCCTTCATAGATGTAGAACAAATGTTTTGAGAAAAATCAATCTTTTCTTCTTTTCAAAAAGGATGTTGAAACCTCCCCGTCACTGCATCGAAATGTTGCATACACCCTTAGAAAATAAAGTATCTACCAAAAAAGTTATAAATAATATTGTGGAAAGTTGTAAAGTCATACTATTCATCAATAATCCTACACATCGGTGTATTTCCATTCTTTTCGATACGGATCAACAAGAGGCGTCTCGTCATTACGTTGAACAAGGGTGGCGAGCTTGCCGTCATGTGTGGCGTCTCTGCCTTCCTCATGGCATACCACATCCGGTGACGACGTGGTACGACACGAGGCAGGTGGGAACGTCGTACAGGACGGCAAGCTCGTCACCCTTGTTCAGCATAATGAGGAGGTTGCATCCTTAGCGTGGCCTTGCTCTTCATGTCCATGACCCACCCGGATCTTCAACCTCCCCTTCTCGCTCACCTCACGAGCCATTGCTATTGCTTCTTTGTGTGATCGAGAGGGACATATGGAGAGAGAGAGTAGGGCCCTATTTATAGCAGAGAGATGTTTGTATGGTCATAACTTCTGTACAAATATTTGATTTTTGAAGATCGGTGTATGTATGCTCAAATATGGAGGGAAAATATTTAGAGATATGGATATTAATTTTTAGATAGAGCAAACCCAAAAAGATTTGCGTCATGTGACTTTTCAGTCCGAAAATCTTTAGAGATCCCAAAATGATAGAGAAAATATTCTAGGCATATCTTTAGAGAATGTTTAGGATATTAAGTTTTAGATAGAGAAGATCCAAAAAGATTTTATCACTCGTGTCTTTCATTACAAATTATTTTCCAACATGCACGTTTGTATTTTTTTTCATGGGTATGAGAACATAATTTCCCCCTCCCATTGTCATGGGCCACAGTGACCCGCTGTACCCATCGCCATCGCTCTATCTCCAGCCTCGACGAGGGCAACTTTGGCCGCCGCCCGACCTATCTGAATCCGCTCTTCAACATCACCTCTGCGTCACTGCTCGGACATCTTTAGTAGTGGATACACCCATCCAGGCGCAGCCATGGAGGTGACCTACACCAGTGTCAAGCTCGCCACCGGGTTGTTCAGGGTTCTGTGCCAAGCCTAGGCCAAGGATATGGACGTGGAGGCATGGGGGATGGCAATGCAGGTCACCGGTTCACACTGGACAGGCTCACTGGCGATGTGTGACGGGACCTGAGGGTGTTCGACATCACTACTTATGGGATACACGGTGTCCTCTCCCTCCTTCCAAACATACAAAATTAAGAACACAAGAAGGGTTAGGATTGACCGATACACATTTGGTTCCGATGGCACGAAAAGGTATCGGCTAATCATGGCTGTCCTTGTATTTTCAATTTTTTAAGTTTGGAAGGAGGGAGAGGACACCGGAGCAAAACTCATTCACCAAATCTATCACCATGGAAATCTGCTTCCGTGCATGGGTCTGCATGTCAGGATGGTGCCGCCTTGGGAACTCCTTGTGATGTTTCTCAGGCTGACACCATCATGGCCGTGCCCAGCTGCAAGGACAGCAGAACAAGTTAGTAATTAGACATGTGCGAAAAAAGAAAGCTTTAGAGTTAGCATATTTCGTTTGATCCAGAGTCAGGCCCATAGGGTGTGGCAGAGGGGCGCTCCTGCCTCCTAGAGGTAGGGCCCCGGTGCAAAATTTATTAGTGTGTACCTATATTAGTACGCTTCTATTTCGAAGATGCTAGAATAATTTTAGAATATATAGGTTGCATAAGTTGCATCCAATCATGTCTCTACTCCCCATGCTCTTAACCTGAAAAATACTATCAATATTTTTAAATAACTTTCCTCTACGCTATTGGCCTTCGCACCAAATGTGCAGAACACTAGATCTCATGTGTATTTTCAAGGTCATGAGTATTTATTACTAGAAACTAACAACGGAATCATATATTTGATTCCTATAGTAGTAGTTCTACTCGTTTCCATGGTACATGTTTGAGAGACCATCTATTACATCATCGTATTAATTTAGTGCCAAATATGTTACTCTTGTGTTAGTTTTTTGCGCATGCATATGAATTTGTTACTTCCATAATTTTGTTCTTTGATTAATTCTAGAGGTAATTATATATGTATATACACGTGTACACAAGGAGAAATTGGTAAAAATAAGTATCACTGTGTATAGTACACTCGATCTATAGAAATATGTAGTTTCGAGTGTCTTCAACGAGATTTCAGTGACCATGGATCTACCAAATATATAGATTATTTAATTTCTATTTCATTACGGTAATAGTTCTCTTACAGAATACTAAAGTTTTTTTTTTTGACTTTTGTCCGATAACAAGTGGTGGAAAAAGACATTATTGATGGGCCCAAAAACCTAGTCATGCTTAACATTTGAGCAATCTTTAAAACTTTAGCATAAATACATAGATATCTCAAAGAATAGTGGGGCCATGGCCCCCCTAGGCTCTAAATAAGCTCGGCCATAGTGAACAAAGGGGCCCTTCGTGTATGGGGCCCAAAAAGTATATGGACCCGGCCTTGTGTGCAGGGCGTTCATCGTATCTTCCCTAGGGTGATTATTGGACCCTTGCTGGACATAGCATTCTACTCTCAGAATCTGTTTCACAAGGACATCTACACGACCGTAGAACTAGCATGATTAGGGCTCCATTCAGCTTGGCAAATCCTCTCTCATCCCCCACATAAAGCTTGTGGGTCGCTGCCATTATATTGCCTTGATAATGCTCCAAGCATACGGGTAGAAAGCTCATATGAACCCAGCTGGCCTGGGAAGAGTAGCTCTTTGATTACTCCCTTGTCTTCGCTGAACATATTCTCTAGATCATGCAGGTACATCTTTCCCATGCCAGTGCTCTTCAAATTGAAGATACTGTCCGAGCTAGCATCGCACATATATAACATATACACTGCACTTTTGTTTCAACCACTAGGAAACATTAATACGCCATGGCATGCATATCCAATAAGTACATGTTAGGATTCCGTCCTATTCATTCTAGCATACTCCCAGGCCTGCTAATTAATAGACTTCGCATCTAACGCTAGTGCTACGAACGATGCATGACCCGGTGGTGTGGCTAGTCATTCTTAGAATCTTTGTAGAAAAAAATACATTATGTAAGAGACTTATCTATATACAAGCTAGTATTTTGTGAGTTTGTTTGTTTGTTTAGCCAACTCAAATGCATGCATGAATTATTTAGTTGGCAGCATGCAACATGCATGACCCGGTGGTGTGGCTAGTCATGCATATTCGAGTCATGTGGATCCTGAGTAATTTTAGGAGGTGGTGTATTAGTGCTGCATGAATGCCTTCATCTCTTGTACAAATAGTATTACCGTGTTAATGAAAAAGAAGGCCTTGAGGTCTAAAGAAACAATGTAGCCCGCGTGTGACACAAGGAAAAAATGCTTCTCGGAAATGCCAATATAAGATGTTTTAGCCTATTTTTAAACGCATATATCTAGACGCCTTTTAGTGTGTAGGTTCAGAGCAAATGAATCAAACAAAATTTAGCATCGAGGCCCAACCCATTTCGTAACCGAACCTTGCCTATACTTTTCACGCAAAAGAAGGTGTGACCCAACGTAGATGCATGCATCTATGGGGCATCTATGGGATCAACCATTGGTCAATCCAAGAAGAGAGCAATGAAGTTGTTATGTACCTTTGGTTTGGTTGATGTCCTCCTAGACCTGGACGGCCAACACTGTGGCTCCACCCCATCCTACATCAAAATTGGTATGATCTCTGGCTGCGGCATGGAGGGATGGGGTTCGAAGGGCGCGGGAGGTAGCACCGGCGGCGAGGGAAGTAGAGGAGATCACCGAGGTAAGTTAGCATGGAGGCTTAGCTACGAGACGGAAAGACCGGAGCGCGACTCTACCGTTGTAAGCATAATAATTGGTTGAGGGCGCGCACGATCGTCTCTGTCTTTGAACGAATCGGAGTAGGAAACTCAGTTGGTCAACATTACGAGCATACACATAGAGATGTGTTCATATTTGTACGTGCAAGATGCTAGTATTTTATGAGTAAGTTCGCTTGTTTAGATGGCTGAAATGCATACATGAATTAGTTAGCGGGCTAGCTAAAATCTTGGTTAATAAGTTGACAGCATACAACATGCATGACCCGTTGGTGACGTGGCTAGTCAGGCATATCTATCAGTCTCATGTGATTCCTCTGTGATTTTAGGAGTTGTGTTAGTACGTGTGGGTGTGCCTTCATCTCTAGTATAAATAGTACTCCCTCCGTCTAAAAATATAAGATGTTTAAGCTTTATGAAAAGAGTGTATCTAGACCCCTTTTAGTGTGTAGGTTCAAACCAATGTGAACGTTAATACGCCATGGCATGCATATCTAAGGACATGTTAGGATTCCGTCTTATTCATTCTATCATACTCACATGCCTGCTAATTAATAGGCTTGGCATCTAACGCTAGTGCAGGGGTGGCAGCAGCTGCTAACCTCACCATATCAAGTACGAACAATGCTGGATGGTTCGTACTCTTTGTTGCATCATCGTTTGGCTCCGCTTGAGGCTCCTCATTGCTTGAACCAGGTGCCGTTTTCGTTCGTACTTCCTTGGCCTTCCTGTATAGGTACACGTACATGCCGATGAAAACAAGCCCACTACCCATCAAGCTGTCATAAAACAATGAAATATAGTACAACATGTTATTTATGAAATAGAAAGGACTATATAATAAGAAAAGTTAAATAAACATGCAACATCAAACTATCATCTTCAATGCAGATTTTGTAAGGATATGGTCTTTAATTGCTTACTAACCTCCCAACCGTGAGCGACTCACCCAGTAATAGTGTTCCTAAAATAATGGTGAACGGGATCAACAAGGTACCAAACATTGGTGAAAAAACGGGCCTCTCTTTTCCACGGCATACAAATTTAGCCAATACTTGGCCGCTGTGCCAAGCACATCCTACAAACTGAAATCATATCCCTTGTCAACAATCAATATACTACGTATTGCATTATTCATTTCAACCGTGAGTCAACAAGTTCCACAAACAAATGCTCAAGATATTTAAAAGTATGTAATGAAAGTAATGTTTCTACAATTGTCAACAGTGTAGCAAGTACTCTTGATAGGTTAACATTTAACTTTTTGTCACAACAAATGTCTTTTAATTAAGATCATATAAACTTAGGTAGGTAGAATAAAGTTTGAATTCTGGCAATGTTTCATTCTACAGATCCAAGATTGTATAAAGCTATAGGCATATCAAGTGAATATTAAACTATTATGCTTGTCTTACCTTCTATTTCTTCTTTACAAAAGAAAAATAGCTTGCAGTTGTACAGTAAATATTATATTGTTCACACATGATAGTGAAGGGTAACTGCATTCTCAAAATCTTTGCAAAAAAATGCCTTATGTAATAGACTTACCGAGTATACAATTGTAAGTAGTTGAATATCCCATCCAATTTGCCAGGAGAGGTTGTCCCTTTTCATGATTATTCCAATGAAAAATGTTTGTAGCCCACCTAAAATGCAGGTCAGCACCGATGACTAATGCTTCCATGGGTATACAATCAAAACTTTTACCTGAATTATTAGCATTTATGCATTATTACCAGTCAAATAAACACATTATAAAAAAGGACAAGAATAAAATAGTGATATTCTTCCTCACATTACCTGTATAGGGTACCAAACAACTTTGCTTATGCAAGTACCCAACAGGAGCAAGGTGCCCCTCAAATGGTGCCTAATTGGTTAAAATCTTGGTTAATTAGTTGGCACCATGCAGCATGTATGACCAGGTGGTGTGGCTAGTCATGCATATCCGAGTCGTATGGATCCTAATTGATTTTAGGAGGTGGTGTGTTCGTTTGTGCGTGGGTGCCTTGATCCACTGTATAAATAGTAATACTATGTTGATGAAAAAGGAGGCCCTTAGATCTGATGAAGAAACAATGTAGCCCTAGTGTGATATCAAGGTGAAAATGCCTCTTGGCATGGTGATATTAGTACACCAGAATTGCTACTGCTGTACACACGTAGAGTGG
The DNA here is from genome assembly GCA_910589775.1 of Avena eriantha. Lineage (NCBI taxonomy): Eukaryota > Viridiplantae > Streptophyta > Magnoliopsida > Poales > Poaceae > Avena > Avena eriantha. The sequence goes on along the minus strand of OU342741.1, from coordinate 15,287,425 downwards.
ATAATCCCGAGTTCACGATCAGCTTGTTTTGACCCTCCTCCATGTACGTTCAACTACCGCCATTGGAGTGTAAGCTCAGGAGTAGTTTGCCGCTGACACTTCCACCACAGTGGTGGTCGCTTAAATTCTCCCTGGCCGTTTTGGTTAACTAGGGTTGATTAGAAATATTTTAGTGCAAGATACATTCGAATCTAGACAAATTTAAGTCCGTTAATTTGGATCGGAGGAATAGTAATAACTCCATCTTAGGTGAAAATTGCTCCAAGAATTCTTCGGTAGCATATAGGAATGAATCATCGTGTCATGCTTACAATTAATGGGGTGTCCATCTGAATTATGTTCCTACATTGGGCCGCAATTAAGCCAACAAGATCAAGTTACATATCACAAAATTAAGGCTCTAATTGAGAAAAGCCTATGGTTTGAACATATACCCTCTCCCCTGATCATCGGTACAGTGGCAACATTGGTAGATGTGGTAAATGAGGCCACAATTGCAACGAGCATCTTCCATGTTGTAACCATCACTGACACATCCACCCATTATCCGTGAGCATTTACCGGCACCCAAGTGGTACTGCCAAGGATAGTTATGATGAAGACGTACAATGGTATCACTCGCGATGGTAGGCATCACCCTGCAACTGCTAGTCATGCTCCTTGAAAGGATTATAAGATCGTTTTGGATGCTCGTACTCCTATGGGTATCAAGGAAAAGAGAATTGCCTCCGATGCTTGATATCGGGGCAACTTTTCCCATGGCAAGATCAGCTACTTTGTAAACCACTATCTTCTTGTCTGTGAACAACTTGACATCGAAACCGACCACTAAGATCTCCGAGTCACATTCCGCTAGACCGAAGGGGCCATGGTATTCGCCTTGCGGACACGTGGCAATCAATGTTGGCGGTATCAAAGAAGATGGCATCGTAGCATGCTCATGGCGAGGTGGATCGATCTGCAGAATGGGTTGTCCGCTGCTACATGTGGTGGGAGGCTCCAAGATGTATAACTTCCCTTGGAATGAAATTAGATTGGAGAGGGGTTTCAGGTTCCAGGTTGAGACGCTCCATTGCTTATCCTTGGTGGTAGCAAAAAATACACTCGCTATATATTGATGCACGACCATAATTTGAACTGTTCCATCTGCACCCACGCTCAAGGAGGCAAGGAAGTTGAGATGCACGTAAGTATACTTTTCAAAAGTAACCAATGCCCAATAGGATTCTAGCAGGGGCATGAGCGGCGGGAGCTCGACAACGTCACCGGTGAAAGGGTGAAGGAGCAAGACCATGGCGGTGTGTCGACGGTTCGGCCGCATGAGGAGGAGGCCTTCGACTGACACAAGAAGTTGGTGGTTACTTAAGAGCGGGAGCCGGACACGAACGAAGGATCCGGTGGATGGATTGAAGAAGCGTTTCTTGGCGTCTGCTGGGTGGACACCGTGGCCTTCGGGCAGTATCATCCACTTGCGCGGATGAAAGCGTGGGTCGACGATGCCATGTCCGAGCGGGCTGACGACGCTAGACCACCAGTGCATGCACACAGCGCGGAAGCGGACGTAGTCCAGCAGGTCACCGGCCAGTACCCGCCAGCCGATCAGGCCGACCAAATCCATGGGGAGAGAAGACCATGGTGGAGCCAGGTCGCCGGAGCTGGCGTCGGCAATGGTCGGACGGTGGTAGCGATTTTCCGACGGAGACATCTCGGTCGATCTGTCTGTCTCTGTCGGCGATCAGGGCTCTCAGCTGGCGGTTGCGATCACGGGCGTGGGGAATATAAAACCGGTCAGTACTAATAAGAGTCTGACTCGGTAACAGGTGCCGCGTACGTATGCCATGGAAAAGCTGTACTCTAGTAGAAAACCTTAATTAGAGTAGAATCTATTTCTGCTACAGCACTCAAGCATCACAAATACTCATAACGAGCACGAAAATGACGACATGGATCCTTCGTTTACGTACCTTCCTCCTGCTGGATCCAAGATCGGGACAAGATCGACATCGCATGCAGCCAGACGGCCAGCATACAATCCAATCAAGGACAACGACGACGACTGCTCGTCTGCCTCCTCTATGTCTATTCATAGAGACGACCACACCCCAGGTAAGTTTCAGTTTTGGTTCAAATTCCGAGAACTTGGCGCCAATAGCTACTTTTTCGTCGCCGGGCGCCTTAGTTTTGGTTTCCGCCGCCCGGTTTTAGGGGTAATAATACCACGGCTGCCGGCCCGTAGTTAAATATAGATTCTACCTACGTTACCTCGCCTAGTAAAGGCCTGTACAGAGGTTTATTCAGAATAGAAAGATTCTAAGAATGACAAAAAACAAGACTTACTAGTCTTCACTCTTGTGGTTTTCTCGGTTTCTGTTTTCTTATTCGGGATCTTGCTTTTCATAATTCTCATATCTGTAACACAACGTTACAACCTGTACAATAAGAAATTGATTCTTAATCGTAAAATGCTTGCACGACACGCGTGGCAGGCATCCGGCGCTTCAGCCAATCTCGCCTTGTCTCGATGACTTTTGGAAGGAAAAACAATTCCTAATACAGTACTCCTACGGATATGAACGCCGTAGCAATTATCGTTCTCGTACACCCTTGTCAATCTCTTGTGGAATTGTGGTACTCCGGCGAGGAGTCCATGTTGTCCGCCGCCGCGCTCGCTTGGAGCTCACGGCGGTTAGCTTTGCGACAAGTAAATAACGAAGAACGAAAATAAAATCGCAGCAAGGGGGACACAGATTTAACGTGAAAAACCCTCTCCAACAAAGAGAAGGAAAAATTCACGGGCGTCAGCCAGTGAAACTTCACTATAACGGAGAGTGTTTACACAACACCGGGGATTTCACAGATGCAACTTATCCCAGCCGGCAGCTTACAAGAAGTATATATAGCGGTGGTAACCTAGGTCATCAACGATCCGTACCAAGATGCAACTTATCCCAGCTGGGGATTTCACAGATGCAACTTATCCCAGCCGGCAGCTTACAAGAAGTACCACCATTGGAGTGTAAGCACAGGAGTAGTTTGCTGCGACACTTCCACCACACTGGTGGTCGCTTAAATTCTCCTTGGTCGTTTTGGTTAATTAGGGTTGATTAGAAATATTTTAGTGCAAGATACATTCGAATCTAGACAAATTTGAGTCCATTAATTTGGATCGGAGGAATAGTAATAACTCCATCTTAGGTGAAAATTGCTCCAAGAATTCTTCGGTAGCATAGGAATGAGAAAACGACCATCCCACCGTCGTCTGCTACCTTTCCTAGCATAATTGTTCCAGTGTTGAAGATATCTAAAATAACTACGCAAAGAGCTGGTTTCCATCCACCGCCTCATGTGTAACGAGGTCAATCACATTATTACTAGGCCATATATCTCTGAAGCGAACAAAATTCAACATTGATCGAGACTGAATTCTTAAGTGAACCTTGTCTATACTTTTCCCGCAAAAGAAGGGCAAATTGATATAGAAAGAAGGTCATAACTGTATTATGTGTACAAAATAGTTTTAGAAATTCTTCTCAATTCCCTTATAGAACATTATTTCATCTCCTTCATCTACAGCCCAACTCCATCACCACCACTGCCACCTTCACAATCTTATGTGAGGCTTTCCTCAGGATCAAACTCTCCTTACTCTTGAAGGCTTGCCCATTCTAGTTTTCTCTTCTCCATTAATGCCTCAAGATTTAGCTTTGTAGACTTCTCTCCCTATCCCACCAAACCTCTTGATCTAGAAAAGTTTGGGAGAGTTGAGCTAGATATACCACCTCACCAAAGTGAATTTTATCGCCCTTGTTTTCTGATGGATGCATTTTTGCATCACTTTTAAGTATAGCTTTTGTACAATTATCGGCTCATCTCATGCTCTATCTAATTATTATTATGCCTTATATGCATGATTACAAGTTCTTATTCATATTCTCATATGAAGTTGCACATCAGAAAACAAACAAGGTGGTTCACCACATGTTCAATTACGTCATACGTATATGAAGTTGCATTGCTATGACTAGTTATTATGAATGACATCAATGACAAACATCATATGAAGGACACGGCGTGACGTGGTCCTTACGGTGACGAGAATGGCTTTCCCAACATGCAAGTCTGGAGTTGATATCATCTACATATTGTTTCGCCTTGCTGTATTAAGAAGGAGGAGACATCCTCGAGCCGTACTTGTGTACATCTCGGAGGTGCCGCTCGTTGTGGTGTTGAATTGTTGTAGATATACCCAAGAGGTAAAAATAAAGTGGTTATTATTATATATTTGTGTTTATGATAAATGTTTACATCCTATGCTATAATTGTAGTATTAGAAAACACTAATACTTGTGTGTTTTGTAAACATAAAATAGTCCCTAGTAAGCCTCTTGTTAAGACTGGCTTGTTGATTAATAGATGATCATGGTTTGCTGATCATGGATATTGGATGTTATTAATAACAAGATCATATCATTAGGAGAATGATGTGATGGACATACACCCATAGTAAGCATAGCATAAGATCAAGTCATTAAGTTCATTTTGCTACAAGCTTTCAAATACATAGTAACCTAATCCTTCGACCATGAGATCGTGTTAGTCACCATCACCGGATGAGTGCTTTGATGACATCAAACGCCGCTTCATAAATCGGTGGTTATAAAGGTGGCATTAGGTATTATGAAAGTATGTGTTGAAGCGCATGGATCAAGAATGGGATTTGTCCATCCATATGACGGATAGATATGCTCTGGGCCCTCTCGGTGGAATGTCATCCAATTAGCTTGCAAGCATGTGACTAGGTCATAAGGGATATCATGCCACGGTACGAGTAAAGACTACTTATCGGTAACAAGGTTGAACTAGGTATGGAGATATCGATGATCAAACCCCGGATAAGTAGAGTATCGCGTGACAACGGGAATTGGTGTCGTATGTTAATGGTTCTTTCGATCACGAAGTCATCGTTGAATATGTGGGAGCCATTATGGATCTCCAGGTCCTACTGTTGGTTATTGATCAAAGAGGTGTCTCGATCATGTCTGCATAGTTCGTGAACCGTAGGGTGATACACTTAAGGTTCGATGTTGTTCTAAGTAGATATGGAATATGAGTTGGAGACCGAATGTTGTTCGGAGTCTCGGATTGGATCCAGAAAATCACGAGGAGATCCAAAATGGTCCAGAGAATAAGATTCATATAATGGAGTTGCTTTCTGGGTTTCGGAAAAGTTCCGGAGTATTTGTATGAAGCTTCTAGAAGGTTCCAGAAGGTTCCAAGGAGTTTACTTGAAAACCAAGAAAGAAAGGGGCAAGACTTGGGGGAAGAAAACCCCCCTTCCCATGTGCGCCGGCCCTAGGAGGCCAAAGGGGGCAACCCTAGGCCGCCCCCTCTATATAAAGAGGGAAGAGCGGAAGCCTCCCCCTTGCCCTTCCACCCAAAAACCCTAGCCGCCACTCTCCTCCTCCTTCCTCCTGTTGCGGCTTAGGAGAAGCCCTGCAGGATTTCTCCTTCTCCACCACCACCACGTCGTCGTGATGCTGGGATTCCGAGGGGATCTACTACATCCGCTTCCCACGGGAATGGGAAGAGGAAGGTCTACATCGACTCCGTACGTGTGACCGAGTGCGGAAGCCCTGCCGGAACGCGGCGCCGGAAGGATCATCTACTCGATCTTGATATCGGCAAGTGATCGACTACATCAACCATGAGATCTGATCTCACTGAAGGCTTTGGATCTACAAGGGTTAGTACAGATCTATCTCGTTGCACTTATTTCATATATTAGATCTTGGCTTTTCCATAGATTGGATCTTGGTTTTGTTCGTTCTTGTGGTAGAATTTTTTTGTTCTCCATGCTACGAACCATACATGAATCGGATTGGATAAGAAAGAAAGTACGACCACCTCATCCATGTTATTAAAACATTTCCGCTCATGTTCTACAAGGGATTGGATTGGGAAGGAATTACAACCACCTCATCCATGTTTGTTTGCTCTCTTATAGATTTTTTTTGTTTCTATGCTGCGAATTGTCGTACCTATGCTCCACTCCATGGCCATATATCATGTTACCTAGAAGTTTAGCTCAATTGGGGTGGTAGTACCTCCCGGCGGTACTATTGTCCTCCTACTGCTCACCTACCACACCTCCAGCTAGCCAGCTTCTTTTGATCATGTTTATCCAACTATGTCGGGTAACACTTGGGCCGATAGTTGGCCGGTACTACCGGTGGTAGTACCGCTCTACTACAGCTTAGCTACCTCTCAACCTGGCTAGGTTCTATACTTAACTGAGCTTCTACAATATTTTCTCTGCAACTCAAAAGAGCTAATGTGTACTCAAACTTGCATGATTCACAATTAGTTCCTTAATTGGTGACATTTCAAGGTAAGCCAGTTCCTTAGGTGACAAAATAAGCATGAAAACCAAGAAACTTAACCGGCTATATATTGACCTCAACTCAAAGTATCTAAAAGGTTTTTTAATTACTGATTTAATACATTATAAGGATTATCTGGTGATATTATCCAGGTGTTCAATTCCATGTGTTCTCAAAACACACTAAGCAGCTAAAGTATGCTTCATGCATAAAATCAAACTACATCTAGCCACTAGCTAGTGAAATCGACAATGATCATTTGGAGCTTTCATGTTCTCACAGTTGCAGCTATATGTAACTTGATATTTCAGTTAGATCTCAAAATCCATGTGCCGCATCAAGTCTGAAAATGACTAGGTTTACAATGGCTATATGTAACTTGATATTTCAGTTTCTGCTTTGCCCCACGATTTCAAATGTTCAGCTGTGTTTCTAAACAGCAGTAGTACTAGTACAACACAATAGTAGAAAATCTAGTAGAAGAACACCAGCTTTCGTACGGGAAGCTAGTAGGAGGATATCAATAGTACTACAAGTCTTCAACACAATATAAGAAAATCCAAAAAAGAGACAAGACGCAGAGCTCTCACGGGTTGAGTAAGATATTGATTCTTTATAGGAAAGAACAAGGGATAAGCATGGATTACCTGCTAGACTGGGAGAGACGATCTCGCAGCAGGCAGGCCGGCTAACTGGAGATCGAACTGACGACGACAAGCTGGAGTGGTCGATCGCAACGCCTCACGATTGCTCGCTCCCACTGCCAACGACTAAGTGACTGCTCGCTCGCCTACATAGTGGCTCTCCTTGCCGCTGGACTCCTATATGTAGAGGCCATGAGAGAGATGAGCCGCTTATTTGGAAGCCATGATGGAGATGATGAGCGGCATAGATGAATTGTGCCATGGATCACTGACATGGTGTTTGGTAAATTGGGTCTCTCCGGGGAATCCACATAGCCTGGCAGAAAATAAGGCAAGTTCTACTTCTCAATCTAATAAATAAATCCCGAGCAGGTGGCTGGGAATCTAGCCACCTTCATGGAATTGATTCCATTCACACTTTTTACTCTAATCCATTAGGCTGGTTATAGTGGTAAATAAGTTAGATTAGTAACTTGCACATGTTACTAGCTCATGTTACTATCTTCATAGTGGGTAATAACATATATGTAATATCATGCAAGACCTAATTAATTAGGTCGTATACTCATTACTCATATAGTTTTGGTACTCCCTCTGTCTTGGTTTAAAGGGCTCACTAGGAAATCTTTGGTTAGTCTCCCCTCTCTCCAATCAGCTGCATGTTTAACTGCCCATTTAATTAGAGATACCAACACACTCTGCATGCAAACGGGAGAGCCACCGGCAAGCGAGCATAGTTGTTTCAGCCAGTTTTTAAAAAGGAGAAAACGAGAGGTGTAGAGTAATTATAGAGCGTTACCACTGATAATTAAATGTATGCAAGCCTTAGAAAGAAGGTACTCCCTCTGTTTAGGATTATAGGATTGAAGAGTGTTTTCAAATATTTCGATCGGCTCGTTGTTTTTCTCTCTGCACACTCTCCACGCATGCAAAAGCTTTGGAAATGCTCACAAGCCCACTCAGCCGACCAGTGCATGCGTTCCTAGGAGCCCAGTGACTCGGTTGATCGAAAAGAAAAATAACTGCTCGCATGTAATGTAGGAGCAATTAAGATCCATCTCTAAGGTTCCCGAGGTTAGATCCGAGTTTGCAGTCCACGTCTTGGTATTTGCGCTACGGCCCTCCAGCCTAATAATTCTAGAGGAAATATTGTGGGACAAATATTTTTTTAGATTAGGCCCTGTAAACCGAGACGGATGGAGTACGTGTATTATGGCAACTAGTTAAGTTACTACCTCCCTCTCTTTCTTTATTAATTATCATACCATGTCACCAATTTGATTAGTTGGCAATGCATGGACATGTATGTTACTACTAGCTAAGTTACTACCACTATGACTAGCATTAATCCTGCGCAGGCATCCATGGGAAGCTAGGCAACTTCATGGAGTTGATTGCATTCAGACCTTTTTTTTGAACATGTCATAATTTCGAAGGATATCGAAGGTGAGTTGCATCGCCGTGGTTCTGTATTCATTCATCCACTCTAACATTCGGCAACTCTGTGTCGAGATGTCGTATTCTGATAACTTCCAACCTGCAGCAAATGGGACACAAGCAGCAACACCATCTTGAACCTCGCGGGTGTTTGCTCACACATCGCCAGCATCAACTCAACAAGCCGATTTAGCTTCGTCATGCATCTGGCGATGCTTTTGTCAAGGGACAAAACCCATGTACAAGACATATAGCCTACTCCCGGTGGAATCAATGAACTTGCTTGCTAAAAAAATCTCGCTTGCTAGCCATGCATAGGCTACACAACTAGACTCAGTAACTTACATAAGCTAATCATATAAAGATTAGTTACCAATATATTTTGACATTAATTTTGTTCTTTTCCGGACATATCGATCACGTATAAAAATAATGGATAATCAAGGAATAATGTGCAAAAGCACTACCTAGTCAAAGTACACAAGTAGATAAATACATGCAAACCAAAATGCCCAGCAGCCCAGGTGAGTGACAAAATAAAATGGAGTGCATCAAAAAATATAAACTATTTGCTTGAAATACAACCCATTTATCAGAAAATGTTTGCTCAGCATAACAATTTGGTCTACCAGTAGTATAAGTAAGACGGAATTTAATGGTGAAAAAATAAGCAAACCAACAAATAACAGCAACACTAACTTCAGTCTACGTACATGGATGCCCGAGGCAAAACACATGACATTTGGACATTCAACTAACTAGTACCTAACACCCACTTCAACATGAGTGGAATAAAATAAACAAAGATAGCCTGTCCACCTCCATCTCTGCTTCTCCCCCTTAGCCAGCACCATGGAAAGAAGCTATCCACTATCACCTACGAGTAGCATAGGTTGGTTGAACAAGGATCAGCGGCTCAGCCTCCAACAAACTACATGACAACATACCACAAGAAACTGCAAACAAGCAAGGAATCCCAGGTCAGTTTTTTTCAGTTCGGATGGATCAACATAACCATGGATAGACATAGCAAGCCCCAAAAACTTAAAACTCAAGGGGATAAGTAACATGACCTCAAAGTATGAGCTCGGCCGCCGCGTTCTCATTTTTTGCACGTAGCGATGCTGGCTCCGGGGAAATGGCCGATTCGAGCGTTGTCCCCGGACCTCGCTGAGGGATGCTTTAACGTCCGGACTCGTGCAGGGGCATGCGGGAAACCAATCGGCTCATTTCCATCGCCCTCGGGCATACTTAGACCATCTGCAGGCTACCAAACATGCCTATGTACGCACGCACGACCCGATCAATGATTGCTTATTTTAAGAAAAAAAGGTGAGGTTAATTTTAAAAGAGAACGGAACGAAATCTCACTATTTCCAAAAGGCCCAGGAGCACTTGCAATCGTTTTTTTTCGACTCCAGATAAAAGCCGTCGAAGGAAGGACGGCGCGGCGGAAGAAAAAAAGGGGTGTGCACGTCGAGGGAAGAGTGGGTGGAACGCGCGCGCGCCCTTCTCGAGCGTTAGATGCATCTTGTTTGTTAGCTTTGCGACAAGTAAATAACGAAGAACGAAAATAAAATCGCAGCAAGGAGGACACAGATTTAACGTGGAAAATCCTCTCCAACAAAGAGAGGGGAAAAACCACGGGCGCCAGCCAGCGAAATTTCACTATATCTGAGAGTGTTTACACAACGCCGGGGATTTTACAGATGCAACTTCTCCCAGCCGGCGGCTTACAAGAGGTATATATAACGGTGGTAACTTCTCCCAGCCGGCGACGGGCCTCGCTCCGCTCCGTCAGAAGTTGGCATTTACTTTGTAGAATTTGGATCAACATATAACAAACTCCATCTTGAGACAAATTCCTCCGTGTAGCATCAACAATAATCAACTCCCTAAACAAACAAAGAAAACACATTCGACGCCAACAACCACTTGGGCTAAGCAGTTATACCAACTAAGCTTGAGCATAGCTCAAACTTAGCAACAGGAACATGCTCTGTCATCATATCAGCAGGATTATTATGAGTGCTTATCTTGCATACCTTCAGCGTACCTTGTGCAACAACATCATGAACATAATGGTACTTGATATCAATGTGTTTTTTTCTCTCATGAAACATCTGATCCTTAGTAAGGTAAATAGCACTTTGGCTGTCACATAACAGGTTAATGCAAGAATCATCCTGACAAAGCTCAGCATACAAACCTTTCAACCAAACAGACTATTTGCAAGCTTCAGCAATAGCCATATATTCTGCTTCGGTTGTAGATAGAGCAACAACCTCCTCTTATCCAAGTTGGCAGCAAAATCTGAATCCACATAGGCTGCGAGTCCCTCATCAGTCTTGCCAAACTTCAAGCAAGTGTTGGATGTGCCACGTAGGTACCTGAAAATCCACTAAACAATTTTCCAATGTTCTTTACCAGGATTAGCCATGTAACGACTCACCAAACTCATAGCATATGATAAATCAGGGCGAGAGCAAACCATGGCATACATCAAGGAACCAACAACATTAGAATAAGGAACTCGAGACATGTACTCAATATCTTCATCAGAACTAGGACATTGCAATGCTGACAATTTAAAGTGAGGAGCAACATGAGTACTAACAGACTTTGCATCATGCATATTAAAATGTTAAAGAACTTTCTCAACGTAATTTTGCTGACTAAGAAACAACAACCTAGATTTTCTGTCCCGTTTAATTTCTATACCTAGGATTTTCTTAGCAGCACCAAGATCTTTCATCTCAAATTCACTACTTAGGTGTGCCTTCAAAGTAGTGATTTCTTTCATGCTCTTGGTAGCAATTAACATATCATCAATATATAACAGCAAGTAAATAGGTGATCCATTAACAAACTTTATATAAACACAACTATCAAACTGAGAACTCTTAAAACCTTGTGAGATCATAAATGAATCAAAACTTTTGTACCACTGTCTTAGAGATTGCTTCAAACCATAAAGCGACCTCTTCAATTTGCACACAAAATCCTCTTTTCCAGGAACTATGAACCCTTGAGGTTGGTCCATATAAATCTCCTCTTCCAGTTCACCATGCAGAAAAGCAGTTTTTACATCTAGCTGCTCAAGCTCAAGATCATGCATAGCAACAATACCAAAGAAAGTACGAATAGAGCTATGCTTCACAACCGGAGAGAAAACATCATTATAGTCAATACCTGGAATCTGGCTAAAACCTTTCGGTACTAATCTTGCCTTAAACCTTGGAGGCTCATTAGGAGACAAACCTTCCTTTCTCTTGTATATCCACTTACAGCGGACGGCCTTTTTCTTTTTAGGCAAGCGCACAACTTCCCATGTGCCATTCTCATCAAGCGATTGCATCTCTTCTTGCTAGCAGAAACCCACTTCTCGCGGTCAACGGATGCAATAGCCTCATTGTATGTAGCAAGTTCAGTATCATGCTCCACCTGTTCAGCACAACTCAGAGCATAATGAGCAAGATTACACTCTTCAATTAAACGACGAGGTGGAACAATGTTACGCCTCGGTCTATCAGCAGCAATAGATTCCTGTGGCTGCTGCAAAACAGTAGGTGAGTGATACAACATCATCATCAATATTTTCCTCATGAGTATCATCAACGCCAACATTATTATCAACAGATTTCTGCAGGTGCTCCACCTGCACACGAACTCCCTCCTCTCCAATGGCAACAGGAGAGGGATCTGATGGCAAGCTGTTATGATACATAACGGATTCATTAGAAACAACGTTCCTACTCAACAAAATCTTTTTAGTTTCAGGATTCCATAGTTTATATGCCTTAACTCCTGAACCATAACTAAGGAATATGCATTTGACAGCTCTAGACTCTAACTTTCCATTATCAACATGAGCATAAGCAGTGCAATCAAAAACTCTCAACTGTGAATAATTAGCAGGCGAACCTAACCATACCTCAATAAGAGTTTTCTTCTCAAGTGGAATAGAAGGTGACATGTTGATGAGGTAACATGCTGTGTTGGCTGCTTTAGCCCAGAAACGTCTATGCATACATGTATTGGACAACATACAGCGAGCCCTCGAGATGATGGTTCTGTTCATGCGCTCAGCCACGCCATTCTGCTGAGGAGTGTAAGGGATGATGTGGTACCTGATCATACCATCATTACTGCAAAACTCCTCAAACTCATTAGAACAGAATTCCATACCATTGTGAGTACGTAGTACCTTTACCTTCTTTTCAGTTTGCTTTTCTACCCTAACTTTCCACTTCTTAAAAGCATCAAAAACATCAGATTTATGTTTCAGAAAATATGACCACACTTTTCTTGAATAGTCATCAATAATAGTAAGCATGTAATTAGCACCACCAATAGAAGTCTTACGGGAAGGTCCCCATACATCAGCATGCACATAATCTAATATTCCTTTGGTGGTATGAACGGAAGTATTGAATTTAACTCTTTTATGCTTACCAAAAATGCAGTGCTCACAGAACTCAAACTTACCCAAGTTGCAACCATCAATCAGCTCTCTCTTAACCAACTCCGCATCAGCCCAAGCCTCCGGCGACGGGCCTCGCTCCGCTTCGTCAGAAGTTGGCCTTTACTTTGTAGAATTTGGATCAACATATAACATTGTTGAGTTCCAGCAGCGGATGAAAATGACTCGATCGGGTTGATGCATGCATGCGTACGTAGGTTCCCATCCACGGATGCAAGAGGTCATGGCAGTGGCGACAACAAAACCGATCGTGCTGGAGATATTCAAATCGTATACTCTCTTCGGTCTATATTATTGTTCTCAACTTTGTCTAGATTCGGATGCATCTAGTCTAAATAGTTAATTAGATATATCTGAATTTAGATAAAGTTAAGAACAATAATATAAACCGGAGGGAGTACAAAAATATTCATACATATATAAACTACGTAGTACCCAAATCTACATGCACTCTGAAACTGAAGATACTGTCCGAGCTAGCATCACACACACGCGCGCGCGCGCGCGCACACACACACACACACATATATATATATATATATATATATATATATATATATATATCATGTGCGCTGCACTTTTTTCAATCACTAGGAAACACTAATACGCCATAGCATGCATATCCAGTAAGTACTTTTGTTTTACGAAAAGGCAGTCTAGCCTGCTTTTCATTTCATTAGAGGAGAAGTACAAGATGTACACAGCTTAAACCAAACAGAAACGATAGAAATAAAACTCTAGGGCCCTAGAAATAGCAATCAACAATCCTTCACAAGTACGTTAATCTAGTTCTCTTGGTCTGTGTAGCAGGTCACTAGCCTTGGACCTGCCCGCATCTCTCCAAATCTTCGCTTCTTCCAGTATACAAGCATGTATCCGGCGCAGTGAGGCGGCCGGAGTTTTGGAATATCCTAGCATTTCGTTCTTTCCAACACCCGCTTCCAGATTCTGATGGTCACTGGGCAAGTGGCGAGGAGGTGGAGTGCAGTCCCCTGTTCAGTGAGGCAGAGCACACAAGCTGCGTTGTGGGGCCATCCTTTCTTCTCCAGGCAGTCTGCGGTGTGGCATTTACCTAAGATTGCCATCCAGACAAACATCCGGCACTTTAGGCGGGCGTCGCTGTTCCAAATGATTTCTCTGTAGCAGAACCTCGTGCAATCTTTAAACTGCATTGCATATGTGGAAGTAGCAGAGTATGTGCCGTTTGCAGTTTGGCGCCAGACTACCGTGTCCGAAACATCAGGATAAAGCTGAACGCTCGCAACTTTCTCATAGATGAATACGAGTGGGTTAATTGTATAAACGCCACTGTAACTTCTGGCTATTTGAGAAACGTCACTATAACTTTTAACTTTTGAGAGACACCACTCCAATTCTCTACATCTCATAAATACCATTATGCCCATTTTAACACATATATCAGGTAGTATACACTCGTATTTTCATAGTACATACGTATATATGGTAGCGCCCACCCTGATCAGCTTAGCGTGTATTTGGTTGTTGGCTATTAACCGAGCGGTTAACACGTAACTAACGGGATCTCGTATCCTTTTCTTTTCTTGGCGGAGGATGGAGTGAATCTGGAGCTATATAATGAGTACCATGTCAATTTTAGCCCAAATAATGTCACGAATCCCTTCTTTTGGACCTTGTCCAAGCTGATTCTGGTGGTGCCCTCGTGTATACGTGTAAGAATATGAATGTATATTGTGTGGTATGTGTGTTAAAATGGGCATGATGGTATCTATGAAATGTAGAGAGAATTATAGTGGCATTTCTCAAAAGTTGAAACTTGTAGTGACGTTTCTCAAATAGCCAGAAATTGCAATGGCGCCCAATACGAATTGGTGGAGTGCATCGGCCGGCAAGTCATGTTTCAAGTGTCTAATCCACTTTTCGTCATGTAGGGCTTGATAAACGGTGAGGCCACGTCTCGTGCATTGCTTGAATAGGGCAGGTGCAAGGGAGGCTAAGCTTGTACCATCGAGCCAAGGGTCTCGCCAAAAGCTGATCTTCTTCCCGTTCCCAAGATTGAACTGGACCACTGCACTGAAGAGGGCACGGACACGGTAGTCAATGGCTATAGGGAGGTTGAGGCATGGTTTTTCAGTTTCAGTCCAGCTTTGCCATAGCCATCTCATGCGCAAAGCAATGCCCTTTGCCTGCAGGTCAGATATCCCTAGGCCACCGAACTCAAGTGGTTCGCATATGGTAGTCCAACTAACCAAGCACTATGCCGCCGCTAGCAATTTCATCATTGTTCCAGAGAAATCCTCTTCAAAGCTTCTCTACGGCCTTGGCCAGCCAATGCGGCGGCTCAATCACAAGCAGTTGGCAAATATGCATTGCCTATAGAACGTGATTTACAAGTAGCTTCCTGGCGTCCAGAGAGAAGTGTCCTTTGTTTCATCCCTTGACCTTGCCTGCAAGTTTGTCAATGGTTGGCTGCAAGTCACCCTTGCGAAGTCTCCGATTAGACGGGGGCATGCCAAGATAAGTGCACGGGAAATATTGGATTGGACATTGGAAGACCGAGGATAGAGCCTCGAGATCCAACTGCTGGAACTGGATAGGGATGATTGCACTTTTGCTGAAATTTGTGGAGAGGCCTGAAGCTCCGGCGAAGCTGTGCAACAAAGCTTTGATGGAGTGTAGCTCGCCAGGATCTGATCAAAAAAAGTGATGGCGTCGTCTGGGTACATCGAGATTCTATGGTGAGGTTGTAGGTGTCTATTCCTTCTTAGAGCTCCAAGCCGATCAGCTGCTCCGAATAACTCAGCGAGGACGTCAGCCGCAATGATAAACTGCAGGGGTGACAGGTGGTCTGCTAACTGGCTTATTCATTCTAGCATACTACAAGGCCTGCTAACTGGCTTGGCATCTAGCGGTAGTGCAGGGGTGGCAACAGCTGCTAGCCTCTCCATATCAAGTAGTACGAACGATGATGGATCGTTCCTACTCTTTGTTGGATCATTGTTCGGCGGCGCTTGAGGCTCCTCATTGCTTGGACCTGCCGCCGGCTTCGCCCGTACTTCATTGGCCTTTCTGTGTTGAGGTACGCGTACATACCGATGAAAACAAGTATAAAAAATTATACAGGTTAACATTTAACTTCTTCATCTCAACAAATGTCTTTTAGCTTAAGATGACATAGACTTAGGTAGGTAGAATAAAGTTTGATTTAGGCAATGTTTCATTCTACGGTTCCAAGTTTGTATATAGCTATAGGAATATCAAGTGCATATTAGACTATCATGCTTGTCTACCTTATATTTCTGCTTTACAAAAGAAAATAGCTTGAAGTTATCCAGTAGGTAATGGTGAAGGTAATTCATTCTTAGAATCTTTGCAAAATATATTACATTATGTAAGAGGACTTATGCATGTGCAAGCTAGTATTTTGCGAGTTTATTTGTTTAGCCGACTCAAATGCATGCATCAATTATTTAGTGGGCTAGCTAAAATCTTGGTTAGTTGGCAGCATGCAACATGCATGACCCGGTGGTGTGGCCAGTCATGCATATCCGAGTCTCGTGGACCCTGAGTAATCTTAGGAGGTGGTGTGTTAGTGCTGCATGGGTGCCTTCATCTCTTGTATAAATAGTACTACCGTGTTAATGAAAAAAAGGCCTTGAGGTCTGAAGAAACAATGTAGCCCGTGTGTGAAACCAAGGAAAAAATGCCTCTCGGCAATACCAATATAAGTGTTTTAGCCTTTTTTATAAACGAATGTATCTAGACATCTTTTAGTACGTAGGTTCGGAGCAAATAAATCAAACGTATGTATCCAGTACTTGGTTGTTGTGCCAAGTGCAGCCTACAGATTGAAATCATATCCTTTGTCAACAATCAGCATACTACATATTGCATATTCATTTCAACCGTGAGTTAACAAGTTCCACAAACGAATGCTCAAGATATTTAAAATTCATGAAAGTAATGTTTCTACAGTTGTGAACAGTGTAGGAAGTACTCTTGACAGGTTAACATTTAACTTCTTCGTCACAACAAATGTCTTTTAACTAAGATCACATAGACTTAGGTAGGTAGAATAAAGTTTGAATTTTGGCAATGTTTCATTGTACAATTCCAAGTTTGTACATAGCTATAGGCATATCAAGTGAATATTAAAACTATCATGCTTGTCTTACCTTCTATTTCTGCTTTACAAAAGAAAAATAGCTTGCAGCTATACAGTAAAATATTATATTGTTCACACACATGATAGTGAAGGGTAACTACATTCTCAGAATCTTTGCAAAAAAATGCGTTATGTAATAGACTTACCGAGTATATAATTGTAAGTAGCTGAATATCTCATCTAATTTGCCACGAGAGGTTGTCCCTTTCATGATTATTCTAATGAAAAATGTTTGTAGACCACCTAAAATGCAGGTCAGCACCGATGACCAATGCTTCCATGGGTATACACTCAAAACTTTTACCTGAATTATTAGCATTTATGCATTATTACCAGTAAAATATACACATTATAAAGCAAAGGAAAACAAGAATAAAATAGTGATATTCTTCCTAATAGTGCTTGTATAGGGTACCAAACAATGTTGCTTATGGAAGTACCCAACACGAGCAAGGTGCCCCTCAAGTCGTGCCTTTCGGCAGTTCCATTAGAAGTAATGCCCTTTATTAATGGGGTCATGAAAAGGATTTCTTTCCTAGTATACAGTCTGATCAAAAGTGCCCTGCCAAAGCATACTAGAGCTCCAATAACCTTTGCACTACCCAGCTTGGATTCGAGGTGCAGGTTTTCCACGCTGAATAAAAAAAGATGTGATTTGTATGATTTGAGGTACAATGTATGGAGAATTTAACTATTGGGAGAACTACCCTGAGAAATAACTTGTTAACAAACATTTGTAGAATATCCAGATACAACATCATTGATTTCTTCCAATTCTAAAAATAGAGGAACTTGTTGTTTACCCCAGCAATATTGAGAGTACAAAGGTGAATAATGGTGTCAAGATGGAGAAGATCACTGCATAGGAGGCCTTTGTGTCCCGTAGCCCATAGTAGTACAGAGCCATTGGAAAAGAGTAACTATACAAATTGAAGGCATCACTATCAGTAGATTGTACATATTTCCTTTAACATTTGCTCAAACAAAACGATACTAGGTAACTATATACTCCCTTTGTTCCAAAATATAAGATGTTTTAGCATTATAAAACGAGTGTATCTAGGCGACTTTTAATATCTAGACGAGTGAACCTACCCATAAATGACATCTAAATGCATTTCTACTGCAAAAGCTAAAACATTTTATATTTTGGAATGAAAGGAGTATATGGCATTGAACATTTGATCTATCATATGATAAAAACATAAAATTGATTAGATAGAATGTACCCGACAAAAGCGTTGATGAAGAGCCAAAGAAGAGCCTTCTTATCCAATTCTTTCTACTTCCCGCTGCACATATATCATTTGGTTTTATTCAAGGTACAAAACGAGATTCCATTAGGAATCGGAATAGGAAGCTCAATTGGTCTACATAGAGACGTGTTCATGTGTGTACATGCAAGCTAGTATTTTTGTGAGTCAGTTCGATTGTTTAGCCGACTCAAACGCGTGCATGAATTAGTTATTGGTCTAGCTAAAATCTCGGTTAATTAGTTGGCAGCATGCAACATGCATGACCAGGTGGTGTGGCTAGTCATGCATATCTTAGTCGTATGGATCCTAAGTGATTTTAGGAGGTGGTGTGTTCGTTTGTGCGTGGGGGCCTTCATTCCCTGTATAAATAGTAATACTCTTTTAATGAAAAAGGAGGCCTTGAGGTCTGATGAAGAAACAATGTAGCCCCAGTGTGACACCAAGGAGAAAATGCCTCTTGGCATGGTGATATTACTACACCAGAATTGCTACAGTACACACGTAGAGTGGATAATCCCGAGTTCACGATCAGCTTGTTTTGACCATCCTCCATGTACGTTCTACTACCGCCATTGGAGTGTAAGCCCAGGAGTAGTTTGCTGCAACACTTCCACCACATTGGTGGTCGCTTAAATACTCCCTTGTCATTTTGGTTAACTAGGGTTGATTAGACATATTTTAGTGCAAGATACATCCGAATCTAGATAAATTTGAGTCTATTAATTTGGATCGGAGGGAATAGTAATAACTCCATCTTGGAATGATCTGTCCTTTCCAGCACTATAGCAAATGGCAAGGTGAAAATTGCTCCAAGAATTCTTTGGTAGCATAGGAAAGAGAAAACGAACATCCCAAGATCGACTTCTATCTTTCCTAGCAGAATTGTTCCAGTGTTGAACATCTCCACAAGACCTACGGAAAGAACTGAATTCCATCCATGACCTCCTGTGTAACGAGTTCAAGCACATTATTAGTACGCCATATATCTCTGAAGTGAACAAAAGTTAGCATCGAGACCCAATTCTTAAGTGAACCTTGTCTATACTTTTCCCGTAAAAGAAGGTCATAACTGATATAGAAAGAAGGTCATAATTGTATTATGTGTACAAAATAGTTTTAGAAAATGTTCTCATTGCCCTTCTAGAGCATTACGAGATTCATCTCCTACATCTACAGCCCAACTCCATCACCACCATTGCCACCTTCTCATTCTTCTGCGAGGCTTTCCTCGGGATCAAACTCTCCTTACTCTTAAAGGGTTGCCCATTAATATTCCAGTTACTCTATGAAATGAGTTGTTTGTAGAATATCCAGATACAGCATCACTGATTTCTTCCAGTTGTAAAAATAGAGGAACAGCTTGTTTACCTCATCAATATTGAGAGTACAAAGGTGAATAATGGTGTCAAGCTGGAGACGATCACCGCATAGGAGGCCTTTGTGTCCCGTAGCCCATAGTAGTACAGAGCCATTGGCAAAGAGTAACAGTAAAAATTGAAGGCATCACTATATGTAGACTGTATGTATTTCCTTTAACATTTACTCAAATAAAACGATAGTAGGTAACTATAAAGCTCCTACTTCGCCGTCCATCAGGGGATCCACTGCCACCGTCGATCCCAGCCGCCAAGTAGCAGCACCACCACCACTGCACGCACCCGGGATTACCGGACCCCTATCGGTCTGAGATACACCCTGGCCTCCACGAGCTCAACCCCTCGGAACGACAGGCACCGCCATGGTGAGACCCTTGGTGTCGACATGGGGGCCGAGGCAAGATCAGGGCCTACCTGGCCTAGATCCTACGACACCGAGGAAGGCCACGTAGCCCGCTGTCCGAGGACCACCGGTGCAAGGCCCACAGGCCAGAGCCGGTGTTGAGACCATGCGCCGGTAGGTGAGGTCCCCGCCTAGAACCACGCGCAGGGCTAGGGAAGAGCCAGCCTAGATCGAGCCCAACCTGGCCCAAGTCTGGGCTGAATCCCCACAGCACCGCTGCGCTCCACCTGCCGCCACCGCGAATCGTACGCCACCACCCCGTCGTCGGGGCCTGGAGGCCCCTCCACCACTGCGCCTCGCCGCCGACCTCAAGGTCAGGCTCGCCCACCATCCAGGCATCCTCGACCTGCAGAGCAGCAGTAGTCTCCAGAGCAACAGCCCAACCCTCCTGAGACGTGAGAGTGCTTCCCGATCTGGGCCCGCCTGGCCCAGATCTGACCCGGCGCCGCAGATGCCCGGAGCACCGCAACGGCCAACACACCGACGTCTGCGCCTCTGGTGGTAGCCGCCGCCAGATGGTCCGTTCTTGGCCGCTGCAAGCCCGCCTGGCCCATGGCTGGCCCAGATCGGGCCCATCACTGCGCGCCGCTTGCGAGGGAGAACAACGTCGTTGGAGCACCCCGCCGCCAAGATCTTCTCTGGCGTCGCCCGAAGAATCACTGTGTCCGCCTGAACTGCCCTGGATACGCCGGTCGGGGTCGCCGCCGTCTATGCCGCACCGCCGCAGGCCGCAGCCGCCCGGCGAGGCCGCCCCTGCACGCTGGGAGAGTAGGTCCCGCCGCCGCCAGCACCGCGCGGGCTTCGTCCGGTGGCGCTCTCTGGCGGTGGCGGAGGAGGAGGGGAGGAGGTGGAGGCTGGGGAGGCGCTGGGTTCACGCGTGTCCGCCGCCCGCTCGGGAGCGACGAGAGACGCAGGTCCTCCTATCTGCCCTATAAACCCTCAAATAAAACGATACTAGGTAACTATAAAGCGATCGGAATCAGAATTCGGAAAACAACCAGAATTTATAGCAGGAAAAAGAGAGGAACGATCTGTCCTGCACTGCACGCAACGAAAGACGATAGCGCAGCCAACAGGGAAAGACGTACAGGATCCGGGCAACTGATGTTGAAATCAAAAGACATGCATGCGCTAATCGAGGAAGTGCAACTAACTCGCATAGGGAATGCGCTTTGTCGTTCGATCGCAGTCATTAGGATCGTTTTTTCCTAGCGAACTATAAGGGCGAAATTGGCGCCGCGTCGATCTCCTGGGCCGCTCCCGAAGTTGTGATCCATCAGGTGGTTCCATTTAACAAGGGTCGTTGGATACACCTCAAATGGAAGGTTGAGAAAGTTTCCAAGTACACAAGAATTGCTCGTTGATTAGAGAATCTCAACTCGTTAGGCTTTCCCAGGCATAAATCCGGCGTTAGATTGATGAAACTTTCGGCCTAAGAACGGCCGAATTCTTAGTCGCTATCCCGGGAGCAGTTCGTGGAAATTCGAAAGTTCGGCCAAAATTTCACAAAACATGGAGAAATTTAGAATAATTCAGGCATTAAAATATAGGCGAGTTTATACATATTATATCAAATTCGGACATATACCCGAATTTTGACTACAATAGGCTAAGGAAAAATTTTAAAAACATAAAAAACAGTGAAAACTAGACGATGTCGACGGCGCACCGATCACATGCCGAAGTAGCGATAGAAGACGGTGTAGTCGGCGTCGTGGGTGCCGTCGTCGTCGCTCGACTGGTTAGGCGGCTTGGAGCTGACCTGGCGGGCGTCGCTGCAGTGCCACTCCTGCGATGAAGACCTAGCCCGGCCTCGTCCTCCTCCTCGTCGTCGAGGTGGATGAGGGGTGCGCCCTGGTAGATGCGTTCTCCGCGAGCTCTGCACGCCGCCTGCCGCTCGGCCTGCTCCTGGAGGCACCATACGTGCTCGGCCTCCTCCCGCTCCCAGTTCGTCATAGAGACCAGGCGCATGCGTCAGGGGCCGGCATCGGCGGCATGTTGTTCAAGCCTCCAACGCCATCTTCAAGAGGAACTCGTCCTCGTCCACCGACACCGGCAGAGTAGCTTCGGTCTCGTCAGCCCAAGGTGGCCGCTCGGTGGCGACTGCGCATGAGGTTCATTGATGATGATGTTGCGGGAGCGGGTCCATGGTGGCGAGCGCACCGGCGACTCCGTCTCCCGCTTCACCAGCCGAAGGGGCACCGTGAAGCGCAGCGAGCTCGCTGGCGCCGAGCCAGAGGAGCGCGAGGCCGATGACGACGAGGCTTCGTCCATCCTCATCGACATCCAGGAAGCCGCCCCACGCCGCCCAGAGAATGACGGCGGTGAGCGCGACGGGTAGGCCAGTCGGGGGCAACACATGAGACCGGTCCTGCTGCTGGCCTGGGGCTGCTTGACGACGGCGTCGTGCGAGTCGGGGAGGCCGACCTTGGCGAGGTGCTTACTGGTCCATGGAGGGATGTGATATGGGTCGCGTTCAATAGGGTGTAAGTGGGATCCCACCACAATCCCATTTCTTGTTCATTTGTCAAAATCTAATTCAAAAACTAGAAGTGGGATTGTGGCGGGATTCCACTTGACACCCTAGCGTTCAAGCAAGTGATATGGTCCCGTTCAACCATGGAGGGATGTGATTGCCTGCTTTCTTGAGTAAGTGTTACCATTAGAAGTACAAATCTAGCACTGACACTGTCAATTGTTAACTGCCAAACTATTGCATTGGCAGCTCCCGCACGAAGCAGAAGCTGGATCCTAGGCAAACTCACAGTTACAGACGTGCTCACTGTAACTTACCAATAGCCGTTCAAACTTCACTCTAGTCAGATTAATGATTCATGCAACCAGTGGATGGTGGTTGAGAAAAAGAAGAATGCAAAATATGTACCGCCCGAGAGGAAATAGCACTTAACACCATATGTTGGAACTTTTGTTGCACAAAACCACAACAATACTTTATTTTTGCACAAAACACCAACTTTTCCGATAATTATTTGCACAAAACACCTAACCCATTGTTAACAACCTTAATAGCACATTACTCACTTAGAGCCCACTGCCAGGAGATTAATTCCATTCCATATAGTTGACCAAGTTACCAAGCGGGGTTAGTATGCTCGGAACCGCTTGTCCCGATACAAGGCGGCGGCCGAGGCCGAGGCGGGGCGGCCACCGACACCATATAATGGCTGCAACCAGTGATGGTACAGGGGAGGGGGGAGGGGGCGTCCCGGTGGGTATGGGGATGGGGATGTAGGACGGGATGGGGGCCCTCAACCCGGTGGATTCTGAGCCGGCAGCAGGGATGGGCCGATGAGGGACCCGAAGCTCAATGCCTCTCTGCCATTGTTGATTATGGCGACCTATTTCTCGCACCCCCTGTCGATTCCCTCCTCCCGGACGCCCTTCCGTCCGGCGGCTGTGACTTGCGTATCATATGCACGCTAGTGGCGACGACATGTGTCGTGTACATACGACAACGACCTGACAATGGGCCTAGATGACTAATTGGCTATTAACACGGTTAACAGTTAGTTTATGTTCTCTGCAACTATTTACAGCAAAATATTGTGTTTGGTGCAAAAAAAAGAAACGTGGTTGTGGTTTGTGCAAAAGAGACACCAAGTAGTGGTGTAACGTGCAACTTCCTCACCGCCCGATGGTGTGCTGCGTTACTATAGGACTCTATTTGAGGAAAAAGCAGATCATACCACTTGTTGGGACATCTTTTGCACAGAATCACAACAATGGTTTGTCTTTGCACAAAACACCATATTTTGCCGTAATCATTTGCACAGAACACACAGCTGGTGATTAGCAGATCTGATAGCGGATTAGTCAAGTCGAACCCATCGACAGAGACATGTTCATGAGGATACTAATTCTCGGAGGGGAATTTTACATCGTCTCCACCGGCGATCGAGGAGAGGGAGGAGTTAGAGGGATCTGCCGTGCGCCAACTCCGTCCAACGGGAATCGCCTCAGTCGTATGGTGCACTGGTCGTGGCAATCTCTGAAACCGCACCTGGAGATGGCACCGGGCACCAATGAGGACCTGCGCCTGGAGGAACAACGACGGGGCCGATGGCCGTGGCTTGACCTTGCTTCCTATGCGTCAACGGTACTATAATTGTAGTCCAGTGCTACTTCACCATTCCAATATGGAGAGAATTTTCTCGAATTATCTATCTGTTCATGGTTTGCTAGGCACGATCCGTTCATGGTTTGCTAGCTAGGAACGAGTTAATACTTATTTATGTCGTACACATTGTGCTGGTTCCGAGCAACGACGATCTGTTGACAGCGTGAATTGCATTTTTTGTTGATTTGAGCGATGGGCACTAGCGTCTCCGCCACCACCATCAGCAGCAAGTCAACAAATGACGATACACGAAGGCTAGGGCACGGCGCTGCTGGCACGAGCTAGCCCTGGCCGCAACCAACGACACCAGGAGGAAGGGAAATGTGGCGTCGTGACCTAGCTTAGCCCAAGCATCTAGTCCTTCTCGCCGACCAACATGCTCGTCTCGCTACCAGGTCTCGCTACCAGGTCACTGTTGTCTACCCTCGCACCAGCGGCTGACAGCACATAGCTCTGTCTGGGGGTCAGACTTGGCTAATCGGCTATCAAGGCTGCTAACGGTCGGTTGTGTGTTCTGTGCAAATGATTATAGCAAAATATGGTGTTTTGTGCAAAAATAAACCATTTTCTGTGGTCATGTGCAACAGATGTCCCAAGAATTGGTGCTACCTGCTATTTCCTCACTCTATTTGTTAATATTTCTGCTTTTACAACATTGTACATGCACGTCGTCGATGGAGGGATCACCATGTTTGGTCCCGGCTAGGTCGAACTGAAGTGACGCTTCAGTGCCTCGTGGGCAATTAGTTGATCGCTGACGTCAGCTGATAAAGATTTACCTTAATTCTCAGCCAACCTTGTGATTATAGCTATCCTTGATTGTTGAACACAATAAACTTGCATAATTGTTTGTTACGAAAAAATTGGACACACACTGAGGATGGAGATCCGAGAGCTATGATTTTTCCAAAGTTTGACGATTATATATAACGATCCAGATCCTCCCGATGTTTGATGTCCAAATTAGTAACGACTACCAACTCCAATTTAATAGTAAAGATATATTGTATGATATTCAAATATTGAGTCAATGACTCCTTTATATTTATTTTTTCATTTCAATTTTATACCAAACTTGAAAATAAGCAACAGCCATGTCTAAATTTATCGCATTGTCCTCAATGTGCTAAGTCTAGATTACCAAGTAGAGAGAAACCTCGGTCTCTTTGACATTCTAACAAAAAGTTATCAGTTCTCACTTTTACATATACATGAAGACAACACAGGAGGAGTTCCCAGTCTTCTCTTGCAGGGTGAAAATTCAAGGTCTGACATTAATTGGTTGTGCCTGACAATGACCTTGTTGAAGGCATTGTTTTATGAGCGAAGACTTTCTCCAGGGTGAAAACCTATGATCTTTGATCGGGCAACGGCGGCGCTTGTGCATTGTTTTCTTCTTGAAGGTGTTGCTATTGGAGTGGTTGGACTACTGGTGTTGTTTTGGTGGTGTCAGTGTCGTTGCTTTATGGAATAGTTCTTTGTAACGGGACTTTTCTTTTTTGTAATTCTTCTTCCTTATTTCTGTGCAGTGTGCATCCGTAAGGCCGCTAGGGCATGCGTTGTTGCAGAGGCTAAGTGTAATTGGTATCTCCACGATATTAATATATACTTTTTTCCACACAAAAAAATGAATACAAACGCACATATTTTAAATCTACTCTCGCAAGACCTAAACCTACAAATCTGACGTTGAACATGGTGCTACTGATGATGGAGAACGACATTCGACCATGACTCCTACAAATTCTGCTTATTTAGACATTAAAGGACAAAAGAAATATGAATGACACGTTGTATCAAGAAATAACCAACCACTACCTACTAACCGTTACTTTTACATATTCTACTCCCTACGTTCTAAACTATAAGATGTCTCAGTCTTTTTTTTAAACGAATATATCTAGACGTCTATTAGTGTGTAGGTTCGGAGCAAAATGAGTGAACCTATACACTATAAAGAGTTAGATATATACATGTATTCTAAAACAAATACTAAAATATCTTATATTTTAGAACGGATGGAATACTTGTTTTTGACATGAAAGCGGAAAAGAAACATGAATGAAACATTGTATCAAGCAACAACCAACCAATACCTAGCTACTACTAACGACGGAGAACGACATTCTATAGTTTACACTCATTACATCAGCGCACGCAGCCCTTGCTGTAATAAACGCCGAGACACATGCCTAATCGTCGTACTACCGCTTAGGCGGAAAAAATGACGACACGGTACCTGGCAACTATAAATGTCGAGAGACACCTAATTTCCACACTCGTGCTTAGGTGGCTAGATGTTGGAGAACAACATTAAACATCTAAGGATGGAGAACGGCATTCTACCAATTACTCCTATATGTTCAACTCCCACCGGTCAGGTTTATTAGGCATCTAAGGAGGTACATCGTGACCTAAGGTAGAAGGAGATTGTGAGAAAAAATTGACACTAACCGGCTTTAGTTATCTTTTTAACAGGAGCGTTTGATATGGAGGCCAACCATCAAGCTAAGGTTCACTTTAGACCAAGTACAATAAGGGGCGTATAGCCCACCATGTGGCACTTTTGTCTATATGGAGGAGAGAAACATAAAAGAATGAGAGGAGTGTGCTCTCATGCAAGGGTCCACTTCTACACGTGCTCCTAGACAAATGCAATTAATATGTAGAAAGAAATAGAGAGAGGTATATAAAATACAACAATCTAATAGTTAATCTTAGAGCCAACACTATTGTATGAGTGACTATATATGATGCCTATAGATGATTATGCAGCTTTTTATAGCCATCAGCTGGCTATATTATTGAACATGCTCTTACAAGAGCTACATTATGTTTGTATATGTCACGGTTAAAATCGTTGGCCAATAGCTGTGGATGATAAATCGCATGCAATGGCCAGTTTTGATTAACACGGGTCAGAGGTGAGCAATTGTAGGAGGAGAAGGGGTGGCTATTAAGTGGTGCTAATTAATGCTAATTCGAACCTAATGGATTATTTTATTTTATTAGGAGCATAATAAATCTGAATGGAGGGAGTACTTGTTTTTACAATGAGATAAAAATAACATGAATGACATGATGTATACGGCAACAACCATCCACTACCTATTAAGTTTGGTCATAGTGGGGACTATCATATGTTGGTATCATGCATATAACGTGTGGATATACTATCCCTATAATGCATAGTATCATCTAGTAGTATCTTTGACGTCTCTATATAATTATCTTTAGAATCTCAATATAAATTATTAGTTTTGTGTGCTATGATACGGTATCATAATATGATACCATAATCACTTGTTTCTTCATTAATGATGTGCAATATCAGTCTTTTGCTAACTTGCATTCATGATACTACTTACTAGCACTATGACCAGCCTAATGATGTACACTAGGAATGACGTGTGTTGTATTAGGAGTACCTCTTTTGACATCAATTAAGGCTGAAAAGAAACAGGAACGACGTGTCATATCAAGAAACAACCAACCACTACATACTAATAATGATGGAGAACGACAGTCTACTATTACTCCGTTGGGTACTCCCCGTTTAAAAAAAGAAACATAGTTTCCAAGCGGGGCCGCATGCGAGCTCCACAACATCCTAATAGAACATAGAATGTATATATGTCATATGCTTGATCTTTCTGTTTGTTGATTGTATCAATTTTATGTGATTCTTCAAATGTAATACTTATATGATAAACTTAATAATAAATAATGGCTATGTGTATCGATTGATATAGAGGTGTACTCATTTTGAATAAAGAATGTGCCAGTTCTGCCCCCAAAAAAAAAAAATACTCCGTTGCAGTGCCTTGCTCCCGAGCTCCGGACACGGGACGTTGTGGCCATTAGAGCCACGAATTAGTTTTGATGGAACATGGTCTGTCACTCCGTCATGATGATGATTGTTTTGCTGGAACGTGCTCAGTCATTCCGTCTTCTCTGTAAATTCATTCCAGCAATATGGGAAAGTTGTGGCTGAACCCCATTCGCCATGACCATTGTTTTGCTCAAACGCGCTCCCTCACTCCGTCTTCTCTATGTGTAAATTCAGTCCAACAATACGCGGAAGTTGTGAATGAACCCCATAACACCTACACTACAACTAATTTTCATTTTTTCTAACACTAATCAAGAAATAAACTAAAAATATATATGAGTGTAGTATAAGATTATACAATGCCACAAACAGATTTTCAGAAGGAAAACCTTTATTATGAGGCCTATAAAAAAGTAACAAGTTGTAACAAACATAGTGCGATAGCACTATTTCAACTTATAAAAACCTCAAAATTTCACAGATCAATATAACTTTTGCACTGGAATGTGTAGATAGTTTTTTTCAAAATCTTGTTGTTGCAAAATTGTCTAAAATAAATGAGGGTACACTGGCTTAGGAAAACCTCTCCCCAACCAACAACACTGCTCTAATATTCGCTCGCACAGCAGTATTGTTTAGCTGTCTTTCTCCAGCATTCAATTTTGCTTGTACGGGTATTTTTTTTGTGGAGCCGTACCATTGCCCTATAAGATGGCCAATTGCTCTGCTAATTTTTGCCAGCCACTGCCATACGGTTCAAGGTCTCTCTCTCTCTCTCTCTCCACCGTGTTTTTGCAACGGCCGCATATTTAGATTCTTCAAACACTCCTGTTCACTATAGGAATATATTTTGTCACTAGTTTTTCCTATGAGTTTTCCGTATACATTGTTCAATTTGCATTTCGTGCGTCGTTTCGATTTTGATGAATTTTAGAATTCACATATGCCCCCCTCCAGCTTATCTTAACATTCATCGTTTGTTTGGTTGGTCAGGCTCGTCTGCTCCACAGAGCCACATTTTTACCTGAATGGATCCAACAATTCTTCCCGCTGCGTGTTCAACTATAGCAGTTTTATTTCTCACTATGATTGTCACCAAGATTATTGCAAGAAAATTTTCTTTTCCAGCACCGGAAACAGTATCGTGTCAGCCGCCTGTGGCCGGCGGTGCTTTTCTTCTAGGGGCTTTGCCTACACTTCTGACCAAGGGTCTACAGCCAATACTCCATGACCTACACACAGAGCTGGGTAGTGTGTTCACAATAAGCATATTTGGCCTGAAGAAGGTCACTTTCTTGGTTGGACCAGAGGTCACGGCTCATTTCTTTCAAGCCCCACACTCGGAAATCTGCCAACCGGATATGTACAAGTTCACTGTGCCCATCTTTGGCAAAGGAATTTTGCTCGATGCGGATTTCGCCACCAGCACCAAGCAGATACGCCTCGCTCGAGATGCACTCAAGAGAGACGAGCTGAAAAACCACATTGAACCAATGGTTCGTGAAGTCAAGGTAAGCAACAACACATAGATTCGTATGTGCCTACGGACATAAATAGAACACATGATACTTAAAAGTGTATAAAATCATGTTTATAATTTCCAAAAAGTATAAAATTCTTTCCGTAGTTGCATAGATGCCCGATATGTACCTATAAAATTTTGTGAAGTAATGACTTTATTTTTAGTCTACAAAAAAACAGATATAGGTGTATTTATACTAGCAGATGTCATGTTTGCTATTATATTCACACGTTTGTCTTTTTTCGTGGAGCGCATACTGAACATATTTATTAGTAAAAATTTATATACAAATAAAATTTAGTAGGTACTAGGAGAACATCTTGATTTATGTGTTGGATTTGACTCTCTGAAAACTTCAGCCTCCATGGAGCCGGAGATCCAAACCATCGCATGGCATGTGCTTATTATTAGTATTATAGTTTGTTGTTCTTGTTATAATTATTAGTGTTTATTACAATTCGTACTCCCTTGAGTATAAACTGGCCGGGAACACTACTGGTATAACTTAGAAAAAAGAGTCTTTCCTGGTGAATTTTCAGATCTGTTGCGTTGCGTCTGGCCTTTGTTACTCTGAAGCCGTTTGCTAGGTTACTCCAAAGGAGTTCTTTAATTAACACGAAGAGACAAGAAATCCTATGGGCTCCTTTTTTCAAGGAAGACAATTCTCAGTATAATAACTATAAAAGTATATTTGTCTGGACTATAAAATCGTATTTTCATGCAATCAAGGTTTGACATATTCCCCTCACATAATTTAAAGGTTAACACAATATAACTAATATGTGTATTAAAGATAAATCAAGACATCTACCATTTTTCTTCAATAATTCAGACAACTAATTAAGTGAGCATGAACCTAGGTGCACAGTAAACAAAATAAATAAAGATAAATCAAATCTTGTTAAATGTACCGATTTATCTATCACTAAACACAAATTTACGAGTTCAATAAAATAAATAGTGTAATTAGCAGTAAACAAAAAAATCCCTGGTGTGAAGTCTAGGACACTTTTTTTTAATTTTTGCGAAGAAGAACAAACAAGCTAGCCAGCTATGGTGAACTATATACATAGAAGTAAAACAAAAAAGTCTACAATATAACATCATGTATGAGCTAGCGAGTGATTTATCTTTGATGACGCCCATTTCCATTTTGTAGGACTACTTCGCAAAATGGGGACAAGATGGCATAGTTGATCTAAAGCATGAACTTCGGCAGGTACTCATGCTGATTGCTGCTCGATGCTTGCTTGGCAAAGAGGTTCGTGAGAAGATGTTCCTTGAAGTCTCCACGCTCCTACATGATCTTTTTGAAAATGGCACACACTTGATTACGCTTGTTTGGCCATATCTCCCAATTCCAGCCCACCAGCGACGTGACGAAGCACGCGCTAAGTTGGGAAAAATATTCCATGAGATAGTGAAATCACGCAAAATCTCAGGCCAAGCTGAGGACGATGTGCTACAAAAAATTATGGACTCGAAATGCATGGAGAATGGCCGCTCCATGACTGAGAATGAGATCACTGGGATACTCATTGCCATGTTGTTTGCTGGGCAACATGCGAGCTCGAGCGCTAGCTCCTGGATGGGAGCTTGTTTGCTTAGCCATGAACAGTACTTAGTAGCTGCTATAGAAGAGCAAAAGAAACTCATTGGACTCCATGGAGAGCACATGGATGAAAACATCTTGATGGAGATGGTAAACTTACAGTGTTGCATCAAAGAGGCGATAAGGATGCACTCTCCATCAGCAATGATAATCCGCCATGCGAAGAAGAACTTTACTGTACAAACTAGAGAAGGTTGCAATTATGAAATACCCAAAGGGCAAACTGTGGCGACTTCTGTAGCGGTTGGAAACAGGCTACCACACATTTATAAAGATCCTCATATATACGATCCTCATCGCTTTGGTCCAGGGAGAGAGGAGGACAAAGTCGGTGGCAAGTTTGCATACACATCATTTGGTGGTGGAAGGCATGCTTGCCCAGGAGGATATTATGCATTCATACAAATAAAAGTGATATGGAGTTTCTTGTTAAGGAACTTTGAACTTAAAATGATTTCTCCTTTCCCTCGGGAAGAATTTGATAAATTCACGCCAGGGCCTAAAGGGAAGGTGACGGTCAGTTACAAGAAACGACTATTGCTAGCTAGCACCTGATTGTATAAGTTAAGTGGTCAATTGAGAACTTAGTTAATGATATACTGAGGACAATAAATGTGGTGTGTGTGTGTGTGGGAGGGGGGGGGGGGGGGGGGGGGGGGGTCTGCAAAAGATGAAGTCTGAATCAAATGATGTAAGTAGTCGTACCGCGACTCAACCTTTATTATACCTTAGTTACATATTAAACTGTGCATCTGCACATGTTTTTTTTAGGAAAGTCACCAGATCATCAAACCACTGTGTGATCTCTAAACAGAGCACGTGCATCTACACATGCTAGTTTTTGAGACATATTGACATTAAAAATCTTCCATTAGTATTTGATAATGCAGTTTGTATATACTCCCTCTGTTTCTTTCTATAGTGTCTATAGTTTTTTGAGAAAAAATCCAAAATATAAGGTATACCACGGTACACAACTTGTCTAGACAACTTTTTTGAGAATTTACTTTCGTTTCATATCTCATGCAAACTTCTCTCACTACGGGAACAAATCAAGATGTTGACGGCCAAACTGCACGCCGACGGCTATATGTCGGGGCCATCGGCATAGGCCCTGAGACGGGAAGCCGAGCAAACCGGCCATTGACCTAGGTTGGCCGTCGGCGTAGGATGGCATAGGCCGAGGGCAGCCGTCGGCGTAGGATGGGATAGGCCAAGGGCAACCATCGGCGTAGACCGGGCTGACAGCGTAGTGGATTGGCCGTGACGGCGATACGACGGTTTTAAGACTACGCCGGCCTAGGTTACACACCTACGCCGACGGCAAAGCAATCGGCATAGCTATTTTCCCTTTTTGCCACATTAATCCTAGAAAAATCATAAAATAAATCATTTTAATTCAGAAAAAATGTGTACAATATATCAAAATTTGTAGAAAAATAAGATATATATAAATTCAAATATTACATATTTTTGTTGAATAAAATATAAAAACATTACATATACTTTTGTATAACACATTTTCCATTTTCCGAGTGTCAAAAACGGGATGTTTTATTTGTGAAGCAACCACCAAATAAAAGTTTCAAATGATACCATCCCATTTTTAAAAATACTAGGCCACCTTGCATGGACAATGTCCCAACCATGGTATCTTAAACCTTTCCATTCACCCCTCGTGAAAAAGACAAATTCCTGCCGAATCGATATGAAGTGGGTCAGATTTGAACTATATGTACATGATCTGATGCTCATGATTTTTTGGAAAAAATATTTTTAGGTTCACAATATGCTATTTCATTAGAGATCCACTGCAAGTTTAGCGAGTCTCAGCCCCGAGCTAAGAATCTTCACACCCTTCGTTTTGATCATAGTTTGAAACAGGCATAAGAAATTCAAAAATGATCCAAACAATATAAAACTTTCGTGTGGTGTCATATTATATGACATAGTTGCAAGAGAAAATATCAAACTTTGTATATTTATTGCATCTCAAAAACACTTTCTCATAAATGAGCAATCATGTTTAAGGTTTCATGGTTTTCATGCCGAACGAACAGTGTTATGGCTAGAATCGTGGCATAGTTTGTGATAATATGACCATATTATGCACACATGTTGTGGGATGGCGAATAATGTTGTACGAGGAAGTTTTCCTTTTCGTTGTACCAAAAAGTCATTTTTTATTTTCTGTGTGCCAAAAACGGGGTGTTTTCTGAAGAGACCACCAAATGAAAGTTTCAAAATGGTACCACCCCATTTTTCAAATATACTAGGCCACCTTCCCAGAACAATGTCCCAACCGGGGTATTTTAAACATTTCCGTCTATCCCTCGTGAAAAAGACAAATTTCTGCCGAATCGGTAGGAAATGAGTCAGATTTGAACTACAGGTAAATGATCTGATGCTCATGATTTTTTTAGGAAAAATCATTTTTAGGTTCACAATATGTTATTTCTTCAGAGATCCACTACAAGTTTAGAGAGACTCGGTCCCGAGCTAAGAATCTGCATGCTCGCTTTGACCATAGTTTAAAACGAGCTAAAGAAATTAAAAACGATCCAAACAATGTAAAACCTTTGCGTGGTGTCATATTATGTGACATAGTTGGAAGGAAAAATAGAAAACTTGCTATATTGATCGCATCCCAAAAACAATTCTTTGAAATGAACAATCATGTTCGAGGTTTCATGATTTTCAGACCAAACGATCAATGTTATGGTTAGAATCGCAGCATAGTTTGTGATAATGTGCACATATTATGCACACATGTGCATCATGGGATGGTGAACAATGTTGCAGGAGGAAGTTTTTCTATTCGTCGCACCAAAAAGCCATTTTTTATTTTCTGTGTGCAAAAAAGGGGTGTTTTGTGAAAGAACAACCAAATGGAAGTTTCAAAATGGTACCAACCCGTTTTTTGGAAATATTAGGCCACCTTATATGGAAAATTTCACAACTAGGGTATCTTAAATGTCAGGGGGATGATCCCCGGGTACCCCCAACCGAATAAGAAACAAGACAGTCGGAGCGCGTCCGGCTGACCAGACCAGAGGCAGCCGGACAAGGCAAGACAGGCCGGCTATCCCCTGGTAGCCGGATCAGCAGGAGGCAGCCAGATACGGCTACATAGACGGACTCAATCAATGGGACAGGAAGACGTGTGTATCAGTGCACGGTACGCCCTGTACGGTGACAAGACTGGCAACTACCCGGCCATACCGAAGACTTTGCGTGGGTGACGCAGGAACAGTGGCCGGTGCTGACGACAGGCTCGCACGGCGTCCACTATGCCTACGACAGCCATACCGCTCATACTCCGACAGGACAAGCCATACCGGACACTGTGGATGACTAGTCGTCTAGGACCCGCCTGTGGGGCCCTCTAGTCGGACTGGCCAGTGAGACCTTTGCCTCTCTGCCTATATAAGGAGAGGCAAGGCCTCAGTAGAAAGGGTTGGTCTCATTGCATTTAAGGCAGTAGCTAGAGAATACATCTCAAGAAGCACTTGTAGTTCGTATATTCCACATAGCCAGATCCGGCAGGAGTAGGGGTTTTACCTCACCACGAGGGCCCCGAACCTGGGTACTTCTCGCGTCCCGTTACGCTCGCTTGTATCCAATTCCGCCTGCGGACGCCGTCGATAGCTTCCCTACTAGTCCCCACACCTCTATCTAACCTCCTCAGGTACTGTCGTTCCCCATACAACGACGGTTGGCGCCCACCGTGGGGCTAGATGGCTTCGACCGGAGTCACGTTCCGCACGGGACTCCGCACTTCAGCCGGTGAGCGCGTGGCCTCCGGCCTGGTGCTCACGCTCGGCAAATTCGACTGCGCATTGACAACGCTTCCTGCTTCGCCGGAACCTCCTTCCCGGCGAACGGCACCGTTCTGCTATTCGGCGACCTCTCCGTTTACGTCGCCACCGTCCCGGAACGTTTCCCTAGGGAAATCTTCTCTGTCGCGGAGCTGCCGTGCTCAGACGGCAGCGCCTCCGCCGCACCTCACGGCACGGAGGTCATGATGGCCGGTTCCAGCTCCCATCCCCGCCAGCCGCGGGAGCGAGGCGCGGACGAGGTCGGAACTTGTGCTCCCCCGCAGCCCCGGAACCCGGTGGAGGATGCCATTGATCGGCTCCTGACGCTGGTTAACCTCGGGGATAACCCGGAGGAGGCGGAGGCCAACTTCAGCATGGAGAGACAGATCCTCCTCCATGAGGCCATGGAGCTAGCTGCAGCCCGTAAGCAGCTCGAGATCACCCGGCGCGAGTACGACCGCGCGCACGGCCTCACTCCGGCTACCGCGGAGCCAAGCCGGCACGGCCAGGAAAGGCGTCGGGGCGGCGAGCTTGGCGGTAGGTTGGAAAAGGACGGGGAACCGGATCCCGTGCCCGCCCTCGCACGGCCCACCTACAGCACGCCCATCAAGAACTTGCGCGCGGCGCGAGCCGCGGCAGAGGAACTGCCCAACCTAGAGGGCGAGGAGCGACCCGCCAGCAAGCCCGCGTGCAGGAGCTCCTCCGCGACGCGAACGAGCAGGCTGGCACCAACCGGCAGGTGCAGGAAGACCTTAGCTACTCCAGAAGGAGCGAGCTACCGGCCAACAGCAGGGCGCGCCGCGTGACACCCAGCAGGCGTCCTCCCCTCAGCCGCCCAGGGCCCGCAGCAGGCGCCGCAGCTCTGGTAACAGGGGCCAGCCGCGCCAGGAGCAGACGGTGAACAGCAACCCGCCACCTCCCCCTCCGCCAGCCGGAGCGCCGAGACCAGCCGGTTCCCGTCTCTCGGGCCGGGTAGGAGCGCCCAACCCGGATCGCCTGGATGCCCGCGACCGCATCGAGCTCCTCGCTCAAGCGCGCGTCACAGAGGAGGAAGAGTCTACCGGTCCGGTTTGTTTCGGACCCCGTATCCGGAACGAGCCGTTTCCGGATAAATTCTCCCTGCCGAGGGACACCCCCAAGTACGACAGCAGCATGAAGCCGGAGGACTGGCTGACCGACTACGCTACGGCAGTCGGCATCGCCCACGGGAACAAGCGCACAGCCGTGCGCTACATCCCCCTCATGCTAACTGGGTCAGCAAGGACATGGCTCAATAGCCTCGCGCTTAACAGCATCAACGCATGGCCTGACTTCGAGAAGGTGTTCGTCCGCAACTTCAACGGCACGTACAAGCGCCCAGGGCGCTCGCGCGACCTGGCCTTGTGCGTCCAGGGCGACCACGAGACCGATCGCGAATACCTCGCTAAGTGGACGGAGCTACGCAACACTTGCGAGGGCATCCTAGAGAGCCAAGCGATCGGCTTCTTCATCGAGGGTTGCCGTGAGGGCACCATGCTCCGCCACCGGCTACTGTGTGACGAGCCAAAGACCATGGCGGAGCTCATGACGGTTGTGGACCAGTACGCAACGGCGGATGCCGCCATGAAGAAGCCCCTCCGAGTAAACGCGGACGGCCGCCCGACTCCCACGGAGCCGGCTCGCGACCGACCCAACAATCCGGCTGGAGAAGCCGGACCCTCTAGACGCCACGGCAACGACAACCGGTTCCATGGGGACCGCCAGGCCGGACAGCAGAAGCCTCGCTACCACGCGCGGCAAGTCAATGTTGTGGAGGGCGCGCCCGACGCGCCGGCTAATGAACCAAGGAGGCAGAAGCCACGGCTCACCTTCGACCAGATGTTCGATGGCCCGTGCAAGTGGCATAGCGGTCCCTTCAAGCCGGCTACGCACACCACCCGGAACTGCAGCTGGACCCACCAGCTAAAGGACCAGGGCAACCAGCCGCGTCCCCCGCCTTCCCCACCGGGCGGACCTCCACCACCGGCTAGGGGAGCCAGCAATGATGGCAACGGCGGCAACGGCGGCAATAACAACGGCTACCCCCAGCCGCACGCCGCCTAGCACATTTTCGAGACGGAGCAGGACGACAAGCACAGACGCAGGCGACGCTCTAGGGAGGTCAACACCATCGCCTCTCCGGTCCCCCAGTATCTGAACTGGTCGGAAACCCCTATCACCTAGAGCCGAGCGGATCAGCCTGAGCATCTACCGACTCCCGGGGGCTACGCCATGGTG
The DNA here is from genome assembly GCA_910589775.1 of Avena eriantha. NCBI lineage: Eukaryota > Viridiplantae > Streptophyta > Magnoliopsida > Poales > Poaceae > Avena > Avena eriantha. The sequence goes on along the minus strand of OU342741.1, from coordinate 15,250,124 downwards.
CTCGACCCCCTCATCGTCTCCAACACGCGCACTTGCCGATTCTCGCGCGTCCTCATCGACGGAGGCAGCAGCCTCAACCTCCCCTACCAGTCCTCGCTGGAGAAGCTGGGCATTCGCGAAAGCGACCTGCGCCCGACTACCACGACGTTCCACGGCGTACTGCCGGGGCCAGCCTGCGCCCCGCTGGGGAAAATCCAGCTGGACGTCATTTTCGGGACCGAGGAGAACTTCCGCCGCGAACCAATCTGGTTCGAGGTGGTAAATCTGACGAGCTCCTACCACGCTCTCCTCGGGCGCCCCGCCCTCGCCAAGTTCATGGCCATCCCCCACTACGCCTACCTCAAGACGAAGATGCCGGGACCCCACGGCATGATCACCGTCGCCGGCTGCTTCAGGCGATCGATGGAGTGCGCCTCAGCCGGTTCCAAACTGGCAGAGGCCCTCATCATAGCCGAGGAGAAGCGCGTGATCATGCGCAATGTGGCCATGGCCCAGCAGGACATTCCGGCTAGCAGCAAGCCGGTTGGAGAAGGAGCCTTCCAACCAGCAAAGGAGACGAGGAGGATCCTGCTCGACCCCTTCGATCCGACCAAGTTCGTCACCATTGGCGCCGGCTTGGACAGCAAATAGGAAGGCGCGCTCGTCAACTTCCTCCGTGAGAATCGGGACATCTTCGCGTGGTCCCCCAAGGACATGCCGGGTGTGCCGAGGGAGTTCGCCGAGCACTCACTTCACGTGCGTCCGGATGCCAAGCCGGTCAAGCAACCTCTGCGCCGGTTCGCAGAGGAGAAGAGAAAGATAATCGGTGACGAGATCACCCGGCTCCTTGCAGCCGGGTTCATCATGGAAGTGTACCACCCAGACTGGCTGGCGAACCCAGTCCTGGTACTGAAGAAGAACAAGACCTGGCGTATGTGTATCGACTACACCAGCCTGAACAAGGCGTGCCCTAAGGACCCCTTCGCCTTGCCCCGTATCGATCAAGTCATCGATTCCACGGCCGGCTGTGATTTGTTGTCTTTTTTAGATTGTTATTCCGGGTACAATCAGATCCGGCTGAACCCGGCTGATCAGATTAAGACATCATTTATCACCCCCTATGGGGCTTTCTGCTATGTAACCATGCCTTTCGGCCTAAAGAACACAGGCGCCACCTATCAGCGATGTATGCAGAAATGCTTGCACTCGCAGATAGGCCGAAACGTGCACGCTTACGTGGATGACGTGGTTATCAAGACCAAGGAGAAGCGCACCCTCCTCAAGGACCTGGGAGAAACATTTGGCAACCACCGCCAGTACCGGATGAAGCTAAATCCAGAGAAGTGCGTCTTCGGGGTACCGTCCGGTCAGCTCCTCGGTTTCCTCGTTTCACAGCGAGGTATCAAGGCAAATCCGGAAAAGATCGTGGCCATCGCGAGGATGCAACCGCCTAGGAACCTGCTTGGAGTCCAGAAGTTCACAGGATGCCTTGCTTCCCTCAGTCGTTTTGTCAGCCGGCTGGGGGAGAAGGCACTCCCGTTGTACCAACTGATGAAGAAGACGGACAAGTTCTCCTGGACTTCGCAAGCCGACGCTGCGTTTCACGACCTCAAGCGCATGCTATCCACAGCACTGGTCCTAGCCACGTCGGCTAGTAAGGAGCCGATGTTGCTCTATATAGCAGCCATCAGCCGGGTCGTCAGCGTCGTCCTGGTGGTGGAGCGCCCCGAGGAAGGCAAGGCTCAGCCGGTTCAGAGGCCCGTCTACTACCTCAGCGAGGTTCTCTCCCTCTCCAAGAAGAACTACCCCCACTACCAGAAGATGTGCTACGGCGTGTACCTGGCATGCAAGAAGCTCAAGCACTACTTCCAGGAGCATCCGATTAAGGTCGTGTGCACTGCACCCCTTTCGGAAATCATCGGCAACAAGGACGCCACCGGCCGAGTCGCCAAGTGGGCCATCGAGCTTGCCGCCTACTCCATCCAGTACGAGCCCCGGCTCACGATCAAGTCGCAAGCGTTGGCGGACTTCCTCGTCGACTGGGCCGAGACCCAGTATCTCCCACCGGTTCCGGATTCGGACCATTAGCAGATGCACTTCGACGGATCAAAGATGCTCGGGGGCTTGGGAGCCGGCATCGTGCTCACCTCGCCCAAGGGAGACCGGCTGGAGTACGTACTACAGATCCACTTCAAGGCTTCCAACAACGTAGCTGAATACGAGGCACTGGCGCACAGACTCCGGCTGGCCAAGGAGATCGGTGTCAACCGGATCCTGTGCTTCGGCGATTCGGACTTGGTGGTGCAGCAAGTATCCGGGGAATGGGACGCCAGAGACGCAAACATGGCTCTCTACCGGTTCCACATCCAGAAGCTCAGCGCCTCGTTCGACGGGTGCGAATTTCACCACATCCCCCGCGTCAACAACGAGGCAGCCGACGGGCTCTCCAAGATCGGATCCACCAGGCAGGCCATCCCACCAGGGGTGTCCTTGGAGCACCTACGCAAGCCATCCATCAACCCGTCGCCAGAATCGGACTCCATCGTCTGGGCAGGAACCGTTCCGGCCGATGGAACGGCGGAAGCAGAGCCGGCAGAACCACCAAAAAAGAAGACCCGCACCAATTCCGGCCAGGCAGCGCCTTCCGGCTCGCAAGGCCCGGGGGCTGCTGGCTCGCCTAGCGGCTCGGGGGCTGCCTCTCCGGATACCCGTCAACCGGAGAACGTGGGCATCCTCGTCATTCGGGAAGTGCCATCCTGGGCACAGCCCTTCATGAGCTACATCGCCAATGGAGAACTTCCGGACGACGAGGTGCAGGCCAGGCAAATCCAGCGCCGCGCGCACGCATACACCATCATAAACGGCGAGCTATACAAGCGCAGTGTATCCGGAATCTTCCAAAGATGTGTTGATACGGATACGGGCCACCGGCTACTCAAGGACATCCACCAGGGCGAGTGCGGGCACCACGCTTCGTCAAGGGCGATAGTCGCCAAGGCGTTTCGCCATGGTTTCTATTGGCCCACCGCCCTCGAGGACGCTGAGCAGCTGGTCCGCGCATGCAATGGGTGCCAGCGCTTCGGGCAGCTCAGGCACATGCCAACTTTGGTACTCAAGACCATACCGATCACCTGGCCGTTCACGGTTTGGGGCCTTGACATGGTTGGTCCCTTCAGGCGAGCGCGCGCGGGCATGACCTACCTGCTGGTGGCGGTGGACAAGTTCACGAAGTGGATCGAGGCCAAGCCTATCTGAAAGCTGGACGGGGCGACGGTTGTCACCTTCTTCACCAACATCATCAACCGCTTTGGCTACCCCAACAGCATCATCACCGACAACGGCACGAACTTCGCCAAGGGGGCCTTCACCCGGTTCTGCAGCAACAAGGGCATCCGGCTGGACCTCACCTCCGTCGCGCACCTGCAATCCAACGGGCAAGTCGAAAGAGCAAACGGCTTAGTGCTAGCCGGCATCAAGTCACGTCTCATCGAGTCGTTGGAGCGTTCACCCGGATGTTGGATCGAAGAACTTCTGGATGTGTTGTGGAGCCTCCGCACCACGCCGAATAGGTCAACCGGCTACACGCCTTTCTAACTGGTCTATGGATCGGAAGCCGTCCTCTCCGCCGACATCGAGTTCGACTCCCCTCGCAAGCTTCTCTACAAAGAAAAAGCCAACCAGGAGGCGCGGGAGGACGGAGTGGACCTCCTGGAGGAGGCCCGCGAGCTGGCCTTGTCCAGATCAGCCCTGTACCAGCAGCGACTACGTCGCTACCATTCAAACCGGATCCGCCTAGTCGCATTCCGCGAGGGCGACCTGGTTCTCCGGCTGGTGCAAGACACGAAGGGCATGCACAAGCTATCGCCACCCTGGGAGGGCCCCTTCATCGTCAGCCGGGCGCTGCCCAACGACTCCTACTACCTCATCGACGTGCAGTAGCCGTGCAAGAACAAGATGGACAAATCAGACGATGAGACCGAGCGTCCCTGGAACGTGGCCCTGCTGCGCTCATTTACACCTAGTCGCCGGACAAAGTCGGAGTCCAGGAGAAGGAAAGAAGATTCGAAGTCCTTGCCTTCATCAAGCGCTCCGAATCTCAGGGGCTACACCCACTAGGTGCGCTCGCGCGCCCCCAGTGGAATCTTATGGTTCCCGACCGGCTAAAGGCGTTTAGCCGGCCATTCGGAGCCCAGGTGAGGGCAAGGGCTGGAGCAAGAAAACGACAAGGAAGATTCGAAGCACCTGGCTACGCCAGCTACTCTGAATCTCGGGGGCTACACCTAGTGGGTGCGCTCGCGCGCCCCCACTGGAATGTTAGTTCCCCCGGCTAAAAGGGTTCAGCCAGCGAAAGCAACCGACTGAGACGAGTCTAGTCGGATAAAGACAGAAGAACTGGGAAAGAAGGAAGATTCGAAGCACCTGCCTTCGCCAACTACTGTGAATCTCGAGGGCTACACCCAGTGGGTGCGCTTGCGCGCCCCCACTGGGGGTGTAGATTATCCGGCTAAAGGCGTGTAGCCGGACAAGGTTAGCCGGGCAAAATGGCAAAAAGAAACTCAGCGCACAAGTAAGGAAAAAGGATTTCAACAATAACAAGCAAAAGAGAGACGAAGCTCTCGCAACTTACCCGGCGTCAAAGACAGCCGGCACAAACAGACAAGGTTCACAAGTGTACAACACAAGACAATTACACCCGGCATCCCGGGGCGATATCTAGGCGGCAGGACCCTTGTCGTGAGGGAGATCTTCGCCAGCGGAAGCTTCGGGCGGCGGAGGAGGCGCAGAGTCTGATCCGGTTCCGGCGCTGGCAGGCGGCGGCATCGGGACCTCCACATCAGGAGTGCCAACGGACTCCGAGTCGGAGAGGACCTCGTCGGGGTCCACATAGTCAGCGATCTTGATGGCAGATCCGCGGAGCTCCGGATGGGTTTGGCGGATGGCGGCAAGATCAGCCCCGGCACGGAAGCCTCCATCGATCTTCTCGACGCGGGCATCCTTGTACCAGGAGAGCATCAAGGCCAAGGCCATCTCCGCTCCGGCTCGTGCAGCCAGATCCCGCAGCCGGTCCACCGCAGCCGGCACCTCTCCCACCTTCGTAGCTAGCTGCGCCATTGTCTCTGGGACCGGAGCCTCCGGCCAGACAAAGGAGAAGACGTCCCTCGCCGCCTGGCAAAGCTTAGCAGCCTCCTCGCCAAGAAGGACGACGAGCTCCTGGGCCGTAGGCTACGCTCCCGGCCAATTCTCCTGCAGCCGGTTGTAGGCTAGCAGGTCTATGCCGGGGTAAAAAGCTGTCAGAAAAGAGAAGTCAGATCCGGCTACCGGATCCGGAAAGAAAAAGAGACGGAAAGAAAACTCACCCTTGGCGGTGTGGCCGACTTGCATCAGCTCCTCCACCAGCGCCTTCTCCTTGAGCGCCAACCGTTTGATCTCCTTCTCTTGGTCCTTGTTCTGGGCCTCGAGAAGGGAGAAGGCTTCGGTCCGGCTGGCGAGCGAGGTGTCGCGCTCTTTGATGGTGGCCTCCAGACCGTCCACCCGCGCGTGCCAGTCCTTGTTCTGCAGCCGCAGAGTGGAGTTGGACTTGCTCAACCGGTCGTTCGCCCTCTTCAAGCGATCGATCTCGCGCTGAGCGCACACGAGGATGGCTGCAACAAACCAGCTATCAGTACCCAAAAAAAAAGAGGGAAAGAGCCGGATAAAGTGAACTTACTCTGGGAGGTCCCATTGGTGGCAGCGAGCTTCTGCTCCAACGACCGGTTCCCGCCGGCTGTGGCCTCCAGCAGCCGGATCTCCTTCACCGCCAGCTCGAGCGTGGCGGCAAGGTCCGGAAGAGGCATCGTCGTCCACGGCATTGACGTCCAGGGACTCCTTCGCCGCGACCACTGCCGCCTGCCACTCCTCCCCGGGCTCCTCGTCGGAGTTGTCGTCGCCAACGACGACGAGCTCCTTGCCAGCAGCCCCCCGTGCACCCGCGGAGGACCCTTCCGGCTCGGAGGACCTCGCCTCTGGCTGGGGGACTTCCGGCTGGGCGGGGTCAGTCGGCTCAGCCCGAGGGGGAGGCAAAGGCTGCGCCTCAGAGGAAAGAGGAGCGCTGGTCGGCGCAGTCGGGGTGCGGGGCGGCGACCCGACGGGCGCGCGAGCCGGGCTCGCGGCTCCAAAGGAAACGAGCGTGCTAAGGAAAAAGCGAGGAAGACAGGAGCAAAACAAGCCAAAGTCAGAAAAGGAGGAAAAAGGCAAACAGACAGAAAGGGAAGGGGGAGAAGGAACATACCACGGCACCACAGGAGGCGGCCCCTTCTTCCGGCCAAGACGGCCTGACGGCAGGGTGCCGGACCGGCTAGGCGGCGGGGCGCCGGACCGGCTCCTCTTGGGCGCCGGCTCCTCCGCCGCGGGGCGGCGGGAGCCGGAGCGGCTGGAGCCGCTCCCACCCGCTCCCCCGTCCGTCATGGAGCGCGTCGCTGGCTCCGCGGTCGGCATGGCCTCCTCCTCGTGCACCTCCGGGTGCGGATCGGCGGCCGGCTCGTCGTTCCGACTGGGGAAGGCGTCGCCATCCCCATCCGATTCCTCGCCGGACCGCCGGGCGCGTGGCTCGGGCAGGTTGGGCGCGAACTCCTCGAGGGCCGTCGCGCCCTCCTCGCGGATGATGCGGGGGAACATCTGCCGAACACAAAAGTCAGCCAGACGAAGACAAAGAACAAGAACAAGAAGACATCAAAAGTGCATCTGGCTAGAAGAGCTTACCCGAGGCGTGCGGTTCTCCCACGTATACGGCGCCAGGCTGAACTTCCAGTTCTCCGGCAGCCGCTCTTTGGTGATCGTCCATACCCACTCCTTCAGGTTGTGGTAGCAGGGATCGCGGCGCGACAGCCGGGTCGGGTCCAGCCGGCCCGAATAGTAGCACATCTTGTGTGCTCGTTGCTGCAACGGCATCATCAGCCGGGACATCCAGCTGAGAGTGACGTCCAAGCCAGTCAGCCGGCAGTGGACGAGGGAGCGCATGCGCTTTAGCAGCTCGTCCGTCTCCGCCTTGTTGCCGAGGAACTTCAAGTCCCAGTTCTACCAGCTGGACTCAACGTCCTAGAAGGCCGGCAGATTGATCCGGTCGACATTGGTGAGGTTCTTCACGTAGAAGTACGACTGCTACCACAGTCGCACCATATCATGAAGAAGGAACTTGGGGTAGCCGGTCTGCGAGTGGGAGTAAATGGAGGCGCCGCCGCAGACGACTAAGGGCCCCTGGGTGAACTGCACCTACGGCCGGACTCGAAAGAGCCGGTAGAAGAGCCCGAGATCCGGCTGGATCTCGAGATAGCTCTCGTAGAAAGCAACGAAATGCGCCAATGTTCCGATTGCGTTGGCGCCGAGGTGGTGGAGACGAAGGTCAAAGAAGGCGAGGAAGGTCAAGAGGAACGGATTCACCGGAAGGGCGAACCCGCGGGCCAGATGGGACAGGAATATGACGCGCTCGCCCTCCTCCGGATGCGACGACACTTCCTCGGTCGGCGCTAGCCGCACCGCCACCTCCTCCGCCGGCGGGAGGACGTGGGTGGCACGGTACTTCGCGATCTGGTCCTCGGTGACGGCGGAGCTGTACCAGGCCCCGCGGTCGGTGGCCATCTCCGGTTGATGAGGGGGAGCGGCAACGGAAGAGTGGCGGTGGCCTGTAACGTCGATAACGGCGAGCGGGCGGCGCAGAGAGCAAGAGCGCGGAAGCAGAAGCACGTGGGGAAGAAGGAACTGCAGCGAGGTAGCGAAGGAAAGAAATCCCCCCCCCCCCCGCGGCGTCCCTTTAAAGAGCCAGAAGGGAAACCATCGACGGGGCACGTGGCGCGCATCCGGGCGACCCACACCCCAACCGCCGCCTAAGATCCCGTGTGCCGGAGCAGGATGCGTAGAAGATCCTGGAGCAGAAACCGAAGCGCCGGACAGCAGCTTCCCGAGGCGACGTGCGACGGGACTTTATGCTGCCCGCCGCAGAGTAATGATGGCGCGTGCGTGCGTGGCCGGCGTCAGCACGGACATCACGGGTAGCGCAACCGCCAAGCTCAGCCGGACGCAAATTCAAAAGTAAGAGGAAGCGCGCGCACATTTCGCCTAAAGGCGGAATCCACACACGCTCGGGGGCTAGTGTCAGGGGGATGATCCCCGGGTACCCCAACCGAATAAGAAACAAGACAGTCGGAGCACGTCCGGATGACCAGAGGCAGCCGGACAAGGCAAGACAGGCCGGCTATCCCCTGGTAGCCGGATCAGCAGGAGGCAGCCAGATACGGCTACATAGCCGGACTCAATCAATGGGACAGAGCGATGTGTGTATCAGTGCACGGTACGCCCTGTACGGTGACAAGACTGGCAACTACCTGGCCATACCGAAGACTTTGTGTGGGTGACGCAGGAACAGTGGCCGGTGCTGACGACAGGCTCGCACGGTATCCACTATGCCTACGACAGCCATACCGCTCGTACTCCGACAGGACAAGCCATACCGGACACTGTGGATGACTAGTCGGCTAGGACCCGCCTGTGGGGCCCTCAAGTCGTACTGTCCAGTGAGACCTTTGCCTCTCTGCCTATATAAGGAGAGGCAAGGCCTTAGTAGAAAGGGTTGGTCTCATTGCATTTAAGGCAGGATCTAGAGAATACAGCTCAAGAAGCACTTGTAGTTCGTATATTCCACATAGCCAGATCCGGCAGGAGTAGGGGTTTTACCTCACCACGAGGGCCCCGAACCTGGGTACTTCTCGCGTCCCGTTACGCTCGCTTGTATCCAATCCCGCCTGCGGACACCGTCGATAGCTTCCCTGCTAGTCCCCACACCTCTATCTAACCTCCTCAGGTACTGTCGTTCCCAATACAACGACATTAAACCTTTCCGTCCACTCTTCGTGAAAAAGACAAATTTCTGCTGAATCGATGGGAAGTGGTTCACATTTGAACTACAGGTACCTGATCTAAAATCATTTTTAGGTTCACCATATGCTATTTCATCAGAGATTCACTGCAAATTTAGCGAGGCTCAGCCCCGAGCTAAGAATCTTCATGCCCGTCGTTTTGACCATTGTTGGAGATATGCCCAAGAGGCAATAATAAAGTGGTTATTATTATATCTTTATGTTTATGATGAATGTTTACATCCCATGCTATAATTGTATTATTAGGAAACACTAATACATGTGTGTTTTGTAAACATAAGAGAGTCCCTAGTAAGCCTCTTGTTGAACTAGCTTGTTGATTAATTGATGATCATGGTTTCCTGATCATGGACATTAGGATGTGATTAATAACAAGGTTATATCATTAGGAGAATGATGTGATGGACACACACCCATAGTAAGTGTAGCATAAGATCAAGTCATTAAGTTCGTATTGCTGTAAGCTTTTAAATGCATAGTAACCTAATCCTTCGACCATGAGGTTATGTTAATCACGATCACCGGATGGATACTTTGATGACATCAAACGCCGCTTCGTAACTGGGTGGTTATAAAGGTGTCATTGGGTATTCTGAAAGTATGTGTTGAAGCGCATGAACAAGGATTGGGATTTGTCCATCCATATGACGGATAGATATGCTCTGGGCCCTCTCGGTGGAATGTCATATAGTTAGCTTGCAAGCATGTGACTAGGTCACAAGGGATGACATATCACGGAACGAGTAAAGAGTACTTATCAGTAACGAGGTAGAACTAGGTATGGAGATGCTGATGATCAAACCTCGGATAAGTATAGTATCGCGTGACAAAGGGAATTGGTTTCGTATGTAAATGGTTCAATCGATCACGAAGTCATCGTTAAGTATGTGGGAGCCATTATGGATCTCCAGGTCCCGCTGATGGTTATTGATAGGAGATGTGTCTCTGTCATGTCTACATATTCACGAACCGTAGGGTGACACACTTAAGGTTCGAAGTTGTTTTAAGTAGATATGGAATGTGCGTTGGAGACCGAATGATGTTCGGAGTCTCAGATTGGATCCAGGACATCACGAGGAGATCCGGAATTGTTCGGAGAATAAGATTCATATATTGGGGATCATTTTCTGAGTTAGGAAATGTTCCGGAGTATTTGTATGAGGGTTCTAGAAGGTTTCGGAATGTTCCGGAAGGTTCTGGAAGGTTTCTTGGAGTTTGCTTGAAAACCAAGGAAGGGATCGAGGAGTCCTGGTAGGACAAGACTAGGAGTCGTGGGGGAGGAGGACTCCTCCCCCCACTCCCCTATCCGCCAGCCTAGAGGAAGGGGAGTCCTACAAGGACTCCCCCTCCCATGGCGCCTCACCCCCCTTAAATAGAGGGGCAGGGGCGCCCCCTCCACTACTCTCCCATAACTCCCAATCTCTGCCGCCTCTCTCCTTCACCTTTCTTCTGCACAGGCATAGGCGAAGCCCTGCAGAATTCTCTACTCCATCACCACCACCACGCCGTCGTGCTGCTGGGATTCCGTGGAGAAGATCTACTACCTCCGCTGCTCGCTGGAACGGGGAGAGGAAGGTCTGCTTCGACTCCGCACGTGTGACCGACTGCGGAAGCGCTGCCGAAACGCGGCGCCGGAAGGATCGTCCACTCGACCGACTGCGGAAGCGCTGCCGGAACGCAACGCCGGAAGGATCGTCCACACGATCTTGAGATCGGCAAGTGATCGACTACATCAACCACGAGATCTAATCTCGTTAACGCTTTCGGATCTACAAGGGTTAGTTCCCATATATCTCGTTGCTCATGTCTAATAGATTAGATCTTGGCTTTTATCTAGATTAGATCTGGGTTTTGTTCGTTCTTGCGGTAGAAAATTTTTGTTTTCCATGCTACGAACCCATCAGTGGTATCAGAGCCGTATCTATGTGTAGATCTGTTGCACGAGTAGAACACAATGTTTTTGTGGGCGTTGATGCTTTTGTTGACGGTGTCTTAGCGTGTACTTTGCATCTTGCGGCATGGTGGGATGAAGCGGCTCGGGCTAACATTACATGTCATCGCACATGAGACTTTCTCCACGCTTGACGTGTAACTTTCTTTGCACAAGTGGCTTTGCGGGTGTCTGTCTCTCCCACCATAGTTAAGATTCAATTTACAATGAGCATCTGACAACACTTGTATCAACGTTGTGGTTCATGTTCGTAGGTAAGATCCGTTCTTATTCGAAAGCCCCAAGCCACGTAAAACATGCAAAGGAAATTAGAGGCGTCTAACTCGTTTTTGCAGGGGATTTGTGATGTGATATGGCCATTATGTGATTGTGATTATATTTGATGTATGCAATGATCCTTATTGTAATATGGCAACCGGCAGGAGCCTAATGGTTGTCTTTAAATTTTGTTTAAGACCTGCGTGTCTATTTCATCATGTAATAGCTTTATTCCAAGTAGTTGTAATAGTTGTTGGTGGTGATGGACAACCATGAAGCGGCGCCACTAACCTTGACGCAATGCTGGTGATGATGGAGATCATGTTCGTGCTTTGGAGATGGAGATCAAAGGCGCAAGACGAAAGGGCCATATCATATCACACTAATTATGAATTGCCTGTGATGTTAATCCTTTATGCATCTTGTATTGCTTAGATCGCGACGGTAGCATTATAAGATGATCCCTCTCACTAAATATCAAGTAATAAAGTGTTCGTCCTTAGTTGGCACCGTTGCTAAGACTCGTCGTTTCGAAGCATCTCGTGATGATCGGGTGTGATAGACTCTACGTGTGCATACAACGGGTGCAAGCCAGATTTGCACATGCGGAAACTAAGGTTAACCTTGACGAGCCTAGCATGTACAGACATGGTCTCGGAACACGGAATACCGAAAGGTAAAGCATGAGTCATATGGATGATATGATGAACATGTTGATTGTTCGCCTTTAAAGCTACATCATCTCACGTGATGATCGGACTTGGTGTAGTGAATTTGGTTCATGTAATCACTAAAACAACTCGAGGGATGTTGTTTTGAGTGGGAGTTCATTTGTAATTTGGATTAGTCGAACTCAATTTATCATAAACACAATCAAAGTGAATTTGCATAGTTTGTTGTAGTCATTGGCATCCGTTCACCACCTTACGTTAGTTATAGTTGAGATAGTGGAACTATAGAAATTCTGGATATTTACTTTACGAACTGGTATCGTATTGTTTTGAATGTCAATTTAAAATTTATAAGTCATATTGCAAACTTTCAGCAAACTCCGTTTACTCTGTGAAGTTTAATAAACAGTATTAAATCAAGAGTAACAGTTCCAGTGTTGGTATCTAATGTATCATGTTTGCCTCCATGATTCTTGATACTCAAAAGATTGTTTTTAATATCAAGTTTATCTAAGAGCTGAAAGCAATGTTTCAGAAACCATCATATGTGAAAGCTATTGCGATATCTAAAACAATGTGTTGGTTACAACATAATAGAGTATACGTCCTCATATTTGATGAGAATTTGTGAAGGTTGGAGACGCTAGTCGTCCTAATCCTCCGAAGGTTTTGAAAAAGAAACATTATACTCGCAATTCACCTTTATAAGCTATAGCAGCTTGATCATGAAAGTTGTCATGATAAGGATGAATAGAAGATGTAAGTAAAATGTTTACTACACTAAAAGATTACTAAAGAATGGATTTTTGAAAGAACACCAAACATTTGATGATGGTGATCCACCTCAAAGTGCAAGTCCAAAGGTATTAGTGGTTGACTATATACGCTTTGTACCATGTGTCATGTTGATGACACCACTATTAATGTTGATAGATTCTTTTAAAAGAAAAGGAATTGCTGAAACAGAATCTATAAAATATTTGGCAGAAAATAAAAGGTTGGAGATGTCCAACTTAGGCGTATAGAAAATATACATGTTATGATTGTATTTCTTGCTTGTTAAACAATGTGGTTCTCCGGTATTGGATACCGAATTGGTTGGTATGAAGTGTCATACAGGACAACACAATTCATGAACTGCAATGGCCTAAGTAACTAGCAAGAGAAAATGTGATGATGTTCATCAAAAACAAACAAAGGGTTGTTGTGTTGCTCGTTAACATCAAAGCTTGCCTTCAAGATTTGTTTCAATAATTGTTATTTTGATCAGGTATTATGACGACAAAAGGTTGTTCAAATAATTACTGTATTCCATAATAGATGGATAATATACAAGTCCGCTAGGAGAAATAACGACCATAAAACTAATGCTAAAATGTCGCAAGACAAATGATTGAAAGATCACTTGCGAAGTGACATCGCCGTTTAAATTATATTAAAAGGGATACATGAAGAAACTCCATGTTGATGGATTTTTGGAGTCTTTGATTTGGATCAAATGACGCTTGTGATACTTTCCTGGAGATAATTAAAACTCCGTTCGTAGGCCAAAAGAGGAACGAACGACTAACTGATTGGAATTTGTACATATTAATGTATATAGTCCATTATGTGTAGTCGTGGGCGATGGATTTCAACTTCATATGCTTTCTCCGAAGATTTGAGTGAGTATATGTATATACTTACTCAATAAGGAAGAAGTATGAAACATTTGAAAAATGTTCAAAGACTTTCAAGATGAAGTGGAAAATCATTGTAACAAGAAAATAAAAGAGTTTATGATTGGATCATAAAGAAAGATGTTTGAGTTACAAGTTTAGCAAAACACCTAAGATTTGAGGAATCGTTCCATGGATTTACATTTCCCAAAACACCATAGGAGTATGGAGTGTTCAAGATATGTAATGAAACCTTGTTTGACATGGTAAGATCAAAGGTGTCATTTATAAAACTGCCATTATATATTAAAGATTAAAAGCTTTAGTGACTACCGCTTTTACACTGAAAAGAGCTCCATCGTGATCCGTTGAAATGACACCATATAAGTCATGATTTGGGATGAAACCCAGGTTGTCCTTTCTTAAATTTTTTGTATGCTAGGCATAAGTAAAATGTTTATAACCAAAATCGGATAAGCACGTCTTTGTAGGTTATTCCAAAGAATTTGTTGGGAATTTCTCCATAACTCCAAGGACAAAAGAGTTTGTCGCTTGGAACGTCAAGTTTCTTAAGGAATTTTTCGTGAAAAGTTAAGTGGGAGGACAATAGAACTTTGATAAGGTTGTTGAACCTTAGCTATATATGCTAAGTAGCGCAGCGCCGGAAAGTGTCCCGGTGGCGGCCACAATGCTCATGGCTCTCGTGATTACAAAAGGTGTGATCTCGGAGATTAGAGTTCCTATAGAACCGTGTGGGTTGGTAAGAATCAAATAGTAAGATTTGATAAGCAAGTTGTTATTGTTTTGACAATGATGAACCGACTACATGCAAAGAAGCGATGATGGGTCCTGACTCCATAAAATGACTAGAAGTCATAGAATCCGTGATAGTATCCATACACGAGAATCAAGTTTCTGAACTTGGAAGACCCTCCAGAAAGGCGTGAAGCCTATCGGTCGTGTTTGGATCTATAAAGAAATAGACATGGATGTTTCAAATCTATGAAATTGTCGACATGTCGGAAAGAGTTTACGACAATGTTCAAGGAATTGACTATGATAAGATTTGATCTTTCATAGCGATATTTAGTCTGGACGGAATAATGTAGCAACCACTACATATATTTTGGTATATGGTAGTTGAACAAACAAAACAAGTTCTTCTAATAGAATGGTTACCTAGGACGTGAACATGACACGATCCAAAGGGTTTTGTTAATTCAAAGGATGCTAAAAGAGTATGCAAAACTTCAATGGTTGAAGTGAGCATCGCGGAGTTGGAATCTTCACCGTGATGAAACCGTTAAAAGGTTTAATTTCATCAGAGACGATGAAGATGTTTGCATTTTGCAAGAAATTAAGTGGGAGCGCTAAGACATATTTCTAATACATTATGTGAAAGACATATTGTTGATTAGAAATAATGTATCTTTTATTGACACAGGTTAAGAATTTCATTTCGATGAAAGAATTAGGCATAACTCGAGAATTAGGCATCAATGTCTATATGAATAGATTGAGGCGCTAATATAGTTTTGCCAAATATACATAGATATGATGTTGAATGAGTTCAATATGGAAACAACAATAAAGGTTCTTGACGCACGGAAAGGACTGAATCAAGATTCAAGTGTGTTAACACAAGATTCAAGTGTTTTGACACTTGGTGAAATCACAAGAATATTTTGATCAATCATTCTTTGAGATGTACACATCCAGATATGTCCTATGCTCTAAATGTTATGAGCATATACCAGAATAATTCATAAGATAATCATTGGACAATAGTAAAGATATTCTTATGAGCTTTGGAAAAACTAAGAATATACCATGTATAAGTGACAAATAGTCAAAGGTAGTTCATTGTAAAGTGTTACATTGATACTAGTGTTGTCACAAGATACAAATTAAATTTATCTCAATTTAGACTATGGGTAGCACAATATAATGGAAAGGATGTTCCATGATGGATTTGGATGAGTTCCAAAGTTGAGATATTGTGACGGATACTACAACAAAAGGCTAAGTATATAACTGCTATAGTAGCAGTAAAGGAGGGAATTTGTGTCAAGTAGTTTGTTATCAAACTAGGTGTGGTTCATAGCGAGATAATACTATGAAGATACATTGTACGACAATTGTATCAACATGATTTAATCCCAAGGAACTAAAGGTCTCACCAAAGGACCAGATTTATACAATGCCATCTCATTGGAGAATGAGTAAAGCGTAGAGACGCAAGGACATGCAAATACACACGGATCTGGAAGTGTCAGATCCGAAGATTATGTTTACCACTAGCAATTGTGTCTATACAACACCAGAAAGCCATAGGTGTTGAATGCACAAGTTTTTAACTAGATTATTGACTCTAGTGCAAGTGGGAGACTGTTGGAGATATGCCCAAGAGGTAATAATAAAGTGGTTATTATTATATCTTTATGTTTATGATGAATGTTTACATCCCATGCTATAATTGTATTATTAGGAAACACTAATACATGTGTGTTTTGTAAACATAAGAGAGTCCCTAGTAAGCCTCTTGTTGAACTAGCTTGTTGATTAATTGATGATCATGGTTTCCTGATCATGGACATTAGGATGTGATTAATAACAAGTTTATATCATTAGGAGAATGATGTGATGGACACACACCCATAGTAAGCATAGCATAAGATCAAGTCATTAAGTTCGTATTGCTGTAAGCTTTTAAATGCATAGTAACCTAATCCTTCGACCATGAGGTTATGTTAATCACCATCACCGGATGGATACTTTGATGACATCAAACGCCGCTTCGTAACTGGGTGGTTATAAAGGTGTCATTGGGTATTCTGAAAGTATGTGTTGAAGCGCATAAACCAAGATTGGGATTTGTCCATCCATATGACGGATAGATATGCTCTGGGCCCTCTCGGTGGAATGTCATCTAGTTAGCTTGCAAGCATGTGACTAGGTCACAAGGGATGACATATCACGGAACGAGTAAAGAGTACTTATCAGTAACGAGGTAGAACTAGGTATGGAGATGCTGATGATCAAACCTCGGATAAGTATAATATCGCGTGACAAAGGGAATTGGTTTCGTATGTAAATGGTTCAATCGATCACGAAGTCATCGTTGAGTATGTGGGAGCCATTATGGATCTCTAGGTCCCGCTGATGGTTATTGATAGGAGATGTGTCTCTGTCATGTCTACATATTCACGAACCGTAGGGTGACACACTTAAGGTTCGAAGTTGTTTTAAGTAGATATGGAATGTGCGTTGGAGACCGAATGATGTTCGGAGTCTCAGATTGGATCCAGGACATCACGAGGAGATCTGGAATTTTCCGGAGAATAAGATTCATATATTGGGGATCATTTTCTGAGTTAGGAAATGTTCCGGAGTATTTGTATGAGGGTTCTAGAAGGTTTCGGAATGTTCCGGAAGGTTCTGGAAGGTTTCTTGGAGTTTGCTTGAAAACCAAGGAAGGGATCGAGGAGTCCTGGTGGGTCAAGACTAGGAGTCGTGGGGGAGGAGGACTCCTCCCCTACTCCCCAATCCGCCGGCCTAGAGGAAGGGGAGTCCTACAAGGACTCCCCCTCCCATGGCGCCTCACCCCCCTTAAATAGAGGGGAAGGGGCGCCCCCTCCACTACTCTCCCATAACTCCCAATCTCTGCTGCCTCTCTCCTCCACCTTTCTTCTGCACAGGCATAGGCGAAGCCCTGCAGAATTCTCTACTCCACCACCACCACCACGCCGTCGTGCTGCTGGGATTCCGTGGAGAAGATCTACTACCTCCGCTGCTCGCTGGAACGGGGAGAGGAAGGTCTGCTTCGACTCCGCACGTGTGACCGACTGCGGAAGCGCTGCCGAAACGCGGCGCCGGAAGGATCGTCCACTTGACCGACTGCGGAAGCGCTGCCGGAACGCAACAACGGAAGGATCATCCACACGATCTTGAGATCGGCAAGTGATCGACTACATTAACCACGAGATCTAATCTCGTTAACGCTTTCGGATCTACAAGGGTTAGTTCCCATCTATCTCGTTGCTCATGTCTAATAGATTAGATCTTGGCTTTTATCTAGATTAGATCTGGGTTTTGTTCGTTCTTGCGGTAGAAAATTTTTGTTTTCCATGCTACGAACCCATCAACCATAGTTTGAAACGGGTATAAGAAATTTAAAAATGATCGAAACAATGTAAAACCTTCGCGTGGTGTCATATTAGGTGATATAGTTGTAAGGAAAATATCAAACTTGGTATATTGATTGCATCTTAAAAAAACCTTCTCGGAAATGAGCTATCATGTTTGAGGCTTCATGGTTTTTAGGACAAAACAACCAATGTTATGGTTAGAATTGTGGTATAGTTTGTGCTATTATGCCCATATTGTGCACACATGTGCATCATGGGATGGCGAACAATGTTGCAGGAGGAAGTTTTCCTTTTCGCCGCACCAAAAAGCCATTTTTTTATTTTCTGTGTGCAAAAAATGGGGTGTTTTGTGAAAGAACAACCAAATGAAAGTTTCAAAATGGTAGCAACCCGTTTTTTTGGAAATACTAGTCCACCTTATATGGAAAATGTCACAACTGGGGTATCTTAAACCTTTCTATCCACCCCTCGTGAAAAAAACAAATTCCTGCCGAATCGGGAGGAAGTGGGTTAGATTTGAAATACAGTTACATGATCTGATGCTCATAATTTTTTGAAGAAATCATTTTTAGGTTCATAATATGCTATTTCATCAGAGATCCACTACAAGTTTAGCAAGGCTCGGCCCCGGGCTAAGTATTTTTTAGAATCCTCAAATTCAAAAGGGATTTTTTATCGGAAATCCACTTTTGATCCTGGGAGCATATGCTCCTGGTAGCTAATTTAATTCTAAAAAATATCAAAAAATTAGGAAAACAAATTGGCTCATACATCTTGACATTCTATGTGCTCACAAAGTCGTTTCGCGTAAAACCGATATGTTTTGTGTCCTGTATGAAAATTAGGAGGAAGTCTCGGGTTTTCTCATGGAGTGGAGGTTGATTGTGAGGGAAGAAGTGGTGGCTTCGCTCTCTGTTGGAGAGATGTGGTAGAAGTTCATGTACATCCTCGGTGTCACTACTACATCGACGCCACCATCGTCATGGAGAATAAAACCTGGAGATTCCATGGAGTCTACAGGGTGCCAAAAGCGGACCGTCGGAGTAAAACGTGGGAGTAAAACATGGGATGCACTAAGATATCTCAAGAGGCAAAATGATCTCCCGTGGTTATGCGCCGGTGATTTTAATGAGATTGTTAAAAGTGAGGAGCATTTCGGTGGCAACCCAAGAATGAAAGGCATATGGAAGCGTTTATCAGCTGCCTAAATAACGGTGGGCTCTCGGACTTGGGTTTCAACGGCTACAAGATTACATGGAGCAAAAACCGGGAGGGGGAGGAGAACATTTAGTGTCCACTAGATAGAGGCATGGCGACAACATCGTTCCTATCGATGTTCCCTTTATCTCAGGTCGACCATTTGATTACGGAGGAATCAGACCATCTTGCCCTTCTCATTAAGGTCCAAAGTGAGATCCCTCAGAGAAGGTTCCCTGCTCAACGGAGCTTTCAATTTGAAGAAATGTGGCTTAGACATGATGGTTTTGATGATATGATTAAGCAATCTTGGGAGTCTGGTCGGGGGACCACATCCTTCTCGGACTTCCGGGGCAAACTTCATGACATGTCCGCAGACATGAGAGCTTGGAGTTTCGAGCAATTTGGTTCGGTTAAGGAGGAAATCAAGTCTCTCAAAGCGCAGTTGTAGTGTGCTCATGAGCATGCTAGGGATACGGGTGTCTCACTGGAGACTCGTGTTATCGAAAAAAAACCTTCATGAGATGTATGAACGGGAGGAAGTGATGTATAAACAGCGCTCGAGGCAAGATTGGTTGAAGGCGGGGGACAAGAACACTATGTTTTTCGAAAACAGGGCATCGCACGGGCGACGAAAAAACCTGGTCTGTGGGCTTCGTAGGGCGGATAGAATTCTCTACAAATCTAATGATGAAATGATCCAGCTCGCCATCGCCTTCTACCAGCAGTTGTACGCGTCCGACGGGTCGTCAGATTCCAAAGAAATTGTCAACTAGGTCGAGCCTTTAGTCACTCAGGAGGTGAATACCTCTCTTACTTCTCGGATTACGGACACCGAGATTGAGGTTGCCCTCTTTCAGATGGGGCCAACCAAGGCTCCGAGCCCGGATGGGCTACCGGCCCTCTTTTATCAAAGACACTGGTTTTTTTAAAGAGCGTGTTTGCATGGCTGTTAGGGACTTTCCGGGAAATTTTAACGATACTATTTTGGTCCTAATTCCCAAAGTTAACTCACTGGAGTTGTTCTCCCAATTCCGCCTGATCATCTTATGTAACGTCCTTTATAAGATCGCAGCCAAGACAATGGCTAATAGGCTAAAAAAGATCCTTCCAATTCTCATTTCTGAGGAGCAAAGTGCCTTTGTCCTGGGAGGTTAATCACTGACAATGTTTTTATTGCCTATGAATGTGTACATGCGATCAGGAAGCGGAAGAGGAAGAAGCCTTTGTGTGCTGTCAAGCTGGATATGATGAAGGCTTACGACCGCGTGGAGTGGTCGTTCTTGAGAGATATGTTGTTGAAAATGGGTTTCTTCTTAGCCTGGGTTGAGCAAGTTATGCGGTGCGTCACCTCGGTCAAATTCTCTCTCAAGCTGAATGGATCAGTGTCTGAGTCCTTACTTCCATCTAGAGGTTTGCGCCAAGGAGACCCGTTATCACCCTATCTGTTTCTCTTCTGTGTGGAGGATTTTTCTGCTCTTCTACATCAAGCACAGGCTTTCGGCTAGTATGAATGCACTCAAACAACTGCTAAAGAAGTATGAGGAAAGCTCGGGGCAAAAGGTAAACCTGCAAAAGTCCTCTATTTTCTTCGGCAAAGGAAGTGGGGAGGAGATCAGGAATAATATGATGGCTTCTCTGGGTATTGAATGCGAGGCCTTGTCGGACAAATATCTGGGCCTCCCAACTGTGGTGGGCCGGTCGAAAGGAGGAGCTTTCCACACCATCACAGAAAGATCGAGAGGAAATGTTGGAGGCTGGAAGGGTCATGGGCTTTCGAAGGCCGGTAGAGAGGTGCTTGTGAAATCCGTGCTGCAGGAGGTTTCTACCTATGCCATGGGTTGCTTCCAATTCACACAAGGTCAATGCCACCAGCTCACTTCTATAGCCTCAAAATTTTGGTGGGGAGTTGCGGACGGTCAGCGCAAGGTTCACTGGATTGCCTGGGACCGTATGTGTGGTCGCAAAGCTGACTGTGGCCTGGGTTTTAGAAACTATGAAGCTTTTAACCAGGCCCTTCTCGCAAAACAGGCGTGTAGGATGGCCACACTCTTCTTGAGAGTGCTGAAGGCAAAATATTTTGAAGAGGGGGAGTTCATGGAAGCTGTTTGCCCTAGGGGTGCATCATATACGACGAGGAGCATTCTCCATGGTCGTGACCTTTTGAAGGGGGAGGGGCTGATTTGGAGGATTGGGGATGGAAAGAAGGTTGAGGTGTGGAAGGATAACTGGATACCAAGGGTTTCAGCAAAGAGACCACTAGGTCATAAGCCGAAACAAGGTGCTGAAATCTGTCAACGAGCTGCTATTGCCGGATGGTAGAGTTGGAATGTTGAGGAGCTGAATAACACCTTCTATGAGTCGGATGTGGAGGACATTCTGAAAATACCCGTGGGTCGAGCTGGAACCGATGATTATCTCGCTTGGAACTACACAAAAACGGGTTGTTTTCTGTCTATTCTGTGTACCATCTTAGGAACCATATCAAGGAGGTTCAGAGGGGGGGCGCGGGCTCCTCGAGCTCGTGTCAAGTAAAGGACGGAAAGACAAACGTGTAAGGTAGGGTGAGTCGCACAGCCTCCAATCGGGCCTGCGTGTGTGTGTGTGTATATATATATATATATATATATATATATATATATATATGTATGTATGTATGGGGTATACCCAAAGGGTTACAAGCCGTGTACACGGATACATGTCTAACTACTAAGATTAATATGTTAACTATATATTGTTTATCACCCTCCCTCAATCTCAACCTGTCTATGAAGATTGAGATTGCGTCTACATGCTTCAAACAACGGGAGTGGTAATGGCTTGGTGAATATATCAGCTATCTGATCCTTAGACGATATGAATCGTATTTGCAGCAGCTTCTTAGCAACCCTTTCACGAATAAAGTGAAAATCCACCTCTATATGCTTGGTATGAGCATGAAAAACCGGATTCGACGAAAGGTATGTTGCTCCAATATTGTCACACCATAAAATGGGGGTTCGACTCTGAGATACTCCAAGTTGACCAAGAAGCGCTTGTACCCAAATAAGCTCAGCAGTAGCATTTGCAAGTGCCTTGTATTCAGATTCTGTACTGGAACGAGATACTGTAGCCTGTTTTCTAGCACTCCAAGAAACTAGATTACCACCATAAAATATGGCATAACCCCCCGTGGATCACCGGTCATCAGAGCTCCCAGCCCAGTCCGCATCAGAGAACGCAGACAGTAGATCAGGAGATGTTGTAGCAGGCCGTAGTAGCAACCCATGGGTCAAAGTGGCCTTGACATAGTGTAGGATGCGCTTGACCGCCGTCCAATGAGTACAATGAGGAGCCTGAAGGTACTGACAGACTTTATTAATAGCAAAAAGATAGATCTGGATGTGTCATTGTTAGGTACTGCAAACCTCCAACAACACTGCAGTACCGTATAGAGTCCTCAGTAGACAGTAAAATACCATCTGTAGCAGAAAGTCTATCTGAAGAAGCCATAGGAGTGGTAAGAGGTGTACTCTGTAGTAGTCCAGCACGCCTTAGAAGCTCAGACGCATACTTGTGTTGGCTCATAAGAAGACCAACAGCTGATCTTTGCACTTCAATACCAAGAAAGTAGTGTAGAGGTCCAAGGTCCTTGAGAGCAAAAGAATCTTGAAGCTGATGAATGAGGCGATCCGATGCAGAGACTGCAGAACTGACAACAATAATGTCATCAACATAAACCAGCAGAAAGATAGTAACATCAAAACGCCGCAATATGAAGAGAGATGTATCAGCTATAGATGCGGTAAAACCAATACCGGTAAGAACAGAACTGAGGCATGCATGCCAAGCACGAGGAGCCTGCTTCAGACCATAAAGAGCTTTATCGAGACGACATAAATATCCTGGATTATCACTATCTTCAAACCCAGGAGGCTGACGCATAAAAACTTCTTCCTCAAGAACCCCATGCAAAAACGCATTTTGTATGTCTAACTGACGGAGATGCCAGGCTTCAGTTATAGCCATAGACAAAAGAAGACGGATGGTCGTCGGTTTAACAACAGGACTGAATGTATCCTCATATCGAGTCCATACCTCTGTTTGAATCACTTGGCAACAAGACGAGCCTTGTATCTCTCAACGGACCCATCAGGTTTCTGCTTAATCTTAAACACCCATTTGCAATCAGTAATATTCACACCAGTTAAAGGAGGAACCAAGTGACATGTCTTGTTGACCTGAAGAGCAGAGAATTCAGCCTCCATCGCTGCACGCCAATGTGAACTGGTCATTGCTTCTTTGTGGTTGCGTGGTTCAGAACAAAGGAGATCAAGAGCATGAGCAGTACGAACAGTTTGCCAAGCAACGGTACCATCCGTACGCTTTTTCGGATGACGAATACCACGTTGAAGTCGTGTAGTGATGCCTGGACGTGGAGGCGATGCAACTATCTGATGCGATGCAGCGTCTGTAGTAGAGGTAGCAGAACCAGGTGACGGTGCATCCTGTTGAATCGGCCCATCGGACGAAGCTGGGCTGGACTGCGTCGGAGTAGTAGGTCTGGTGCGTGCCGGAGTAGAGATGGACGAGCTATCCACAGCCCCGGGTGCATGCAGGTGTACAGCGCCATGCAAGAGCGTGTGGTCAACATGAGCTAGATCATCATGTGCACCGGTAGACACAGGTGCATGCACACTAGTATCATCAAGAATCTCCAAACGAACGCCACGACCTTGTCCTGCACCATGATTAGCTAATAGAGCAGGAGTATACGCAACATGAACAAATTGGTCAGAGAGTAGTGGAGTTGTATTTGTAGATGGTGGTGTGGAATTGGACGAAGTATGAGAAAAAGGAAAAACTGTTTCGTCAAACACAACGTCTCGAGAAATATACACTCGATTTGTAGGAATATGTAAGCATTTGTAGCCTTTGTGGAGAGAACTATAGCCAAGAAAAACACATTGTTTGGAGCGAAACTCAAGTTTATGTTTGTTGTATGGACAAAGGTGAGGCCAACACGCACAACCAAAAACCTTAAAGAAGGTATAATCAGGAACATCACCAAGAAGACGCTCAAGCGGAGTTTGCATAGAGATGACACGACTAGGAAGTCGATTAATGAGAAAACATGCGGTTGAAAATGCATCACTCCAGAATCGGTAAGGAATCGAGGCATGTGCTAAAAGTGTTAGCCCAGTTTCTACAATATGACGATGTTTACGCTCAGCAGTGCCATTTTGTTGATGTGTATGGGGGCATGAAACGTGATGAGAAACGCCTATATCTGAAAAGAATTTGTTCAACCTATGGTACTCGCCAACCCAGTCGGTTTGGACATGCAGAATTTTCTTGTTTAGTAGACGCTCAACATGTTGTTGAAATTGTAAGAAAATTTTGAATACATTAGATTTGTGTTTAAGAAGGTAAAGCCATGTAAACCGACTATAAGCATCAACGAAACTCACATAAAATTGATGTCCACTAACAGAAGTCTGAGCAGGGCCCCATACATCGGAGTATATAATCTCAAGAGGTGTTGTAGTAACACGAGTAGAAAGTGAAAAAGGTAACTGATGACTCTTGCCTTGCTGACAGGCATCACAAATTACAGCATTATTGACTGACACTGATGGAAGCTCAAAACGATGCAAAATATGTTGGACAATTTGGGTGGCAGGATGACCTAAGCGAGAATGCCACTGCTCACGCGACACCTTGACACCACTGAAAGCTTGCTTGATTGCTGCCACATCAAGATTGTAAAGACCTCCATGACATCCCCCTCTAAGCAGAACGTCCCTCATGACTCGATCCTTGACAAGAAAATACCAAGGGTGAAACTCAAAGAAGACATTGTTATCACTAGTAAAAAATTTAACCGAAAGGAGATTCCGAGTGATAGATGGAACATGGAGGATATTTTTGAGGTGTAAAGGATGTGACCGTGTAGGAAGAATAGATTGACCAATATGTGTAATGTGCATACTTGCGCCATTGGCTGTTTGAACCTGATTGTTGCGACTATATGGTTCCCTCATATTGAGCTTGTCCAAATCGTTGGAGAAGTGATCCGTTGCTGCCGTGTCCGCATACCAATTTGGATCAATTGGATATGAGGAAGTAGTACCACTGTAGGTGGTGTTGAGAGCAGCGAGTTGCCTATCCATGTGCCGGCCATCATTCCCAGCACCAAGGTAGTTTTTCTGGTACCGCTTGAAACAACAAGAGGCGACATGCCCAACCTTACTGCAGATCTGGCAAATCGGTCGTGCACCACCAGTAGACGGACCACGCTGAACTGGAGCACTGCCGCGCTGATCTGAAGATGGATTGAAGAAGACCGGCTTGCTGTTATTGTATGCCGGTTTGTTGCCAGGAGTGCGCTGGTCACGTGAATCCATGCGGTAGTCTGGCGACGGGCGGCCACCACCACCACCCGACCTGGATGTATACTGCGCCATGTGCACGTCAGCATTCAGTTCAGCGCGTCGCGCCTCAATCCGCTGCTCAGCACTGAGTATCTGAGCATAAACGTCACGCACCGGCACAGGGTTACTAACAGCACGTGCAGACACGCAATCGACCAAGGGGTCATAATCGCTATCGAGTCCAGCTAGCAGGTATGAGGTGAACTCGTCAGGGCGCAGGGGCTGTCCGATGGAAGTGAGCTCATCAGACATGGCCTTCACCTTATTGTAGAAGACAGTTGCCGACTTGTCAAGCTTCTTCACTTTTGAGAGGGCGCCCTTGATATGCATCACGTGGGCAGTAGACTGGGAGGAAAAACTTGCCTCAAGTGTCTCCCATGCATCCCTAGAGGACGTGATGTTCATCACCATGCCAATGGTTCCCTCGGTAAGGGAGCAAATAATGGCAGATAGAATTGCTTGGTCCTGCTGGTGCCATGCCATGTACTGAGGATTAGCAATGAGAGGAGGGACGCCATCTTGTGTCGCCACCGGGTTCGCGATCTGAGCCGAAGGACATGGTAGAGATCCATCCACAAAGCCGAAAAGGAGGTTGCTCCGAAGAATCGGAACTACCTGGGTACGCCAGAATAAGTAATTATCGGCGGTGAGCTTGATCGTGATCTGGTTGTGTAGATTGATCGGCGTCGAGGGGATCACCGATGTCATGGTGACGCCAACGCCCACGGACAGGCCGGAGCTTAGAGACGCCGAAGATCCTGAAGAGAGCGGGGAGGACGCGGAAGATCCAGAGGAGGGTGAGGTCGTCATGGCGATGCGGAAGCTGCGATCGATCTCGATCTCTCGATCGATCTAGGGTAGGAGCCGCCGTAGCTCTGATACCATAAAAGACGGAAAGACAAACGTGTAAGGTAGGGTGAGTCGCACAGCCTCCAATAGGGCCTGCGTGTATATATATATGGGGTATAGCCAAAGGGTTACAAGCCGTGTATACGGATACATGTCTAACTACTAAGGTTAATATGTTAACTATACACTGTTTATCATCAAGGACACAAAGGTTGGCTAGCTTTATGGGGATCGGATCTTCCGAACAAAGTTAAGATCCACTCCTGGTGCATGATAAAGAATGGGATTGTGGTGGGGGGTGAACTGCAGCGACACAAGATAAAGTTGGGAGTGCGCTGCATTGCTTGTAATGGGGTTGAGTCTATGACACACAGGTTTTGGCTCTGTCCACACTCGGCGAGAGTCTGGGCGTTGTGGAAGCACGAACCGGTTTCAGGGTTAGCCTTCCACCATCGGACGTTTATGATCACCGAGTCTGGGGCATGGCTCCTCGAGTGGATTGCAACAGTCCATGAGGAAGAAGCTCGGCTGGGTTTAATGACGATGTACCAGATCTGGTCTGCTAGAAATGATGCCAGGGAAAGAAGCGAAATTGAGGACCCAGAACATACGACGAGAAGGTCTATTTAT
Source organism: Avena eriantha (assembly GCA_910589775.1). Lineage (NCBI taxonomy): Eukaryota > Viridiplantae > Streptophyta > Magnoliopsida > Poales > Poaceae > Avena > Avena eriantha. Next base: position 15,223,461 of record OU342741.1, on the reverse strand, counting down.
CTCGCGGAGGAATGGAGAGCACTGAAGGAGCCTGCTGAAGCTCCCTTGGCGGGCCTTGTCACAAAATGTCATTTCGTGATCATCATGGTGGTTTCGTGGCTGGAGCCAACCATTTTTTTCCCGTCGGTTTCCGACGCTGAGGGGGCGGAGCTACCTGCGTGTCGTCAGGCCTGTCAGCTAGCGAAAGAGGTGGGGGTGACGAGGCTTGCCTTGGAGACGAACTACTTGGGGGCCAAGTTGAAGCTCGAGAAGAGGGAGATGGACCGTTCCATCCATGGTCCGCTGGTGCAGGAGATAAAGGAGTTGCTGGGAGATTCCGTCGACTCCCAGGTTCTCCATGTGCATCGTAAGGGAAATGGCGTCACTCATCTGTTAGCTAAAGATAGCTGCGTGAATAAGTGTAGCAAAGCTTGGTTTGGGGGAAGAAGTCTAAATCACCCCCACAAGTATGGGGTTTAGGCCGGAGAACCCCCTCAAGTTTCAAATGGAGCACTTAACCCCCCTAAGTATCAAAAACCGGGTAATTGACCCCCTCCGAGTGGTATGGCTGTTTTGATTAGTGGTTTTGGTCTTCGGGGTAAGCAGCGGGTTGTTTATCCCGCCGGACGCGTAGGGCAACGAGGCCACCGCCAATTTACCAGCAAAGCACCGTCGCTAGCTGCATCTCCTCTGTTCTTCTTCTACACAGGGCTGGCCACGCCACCGATCGATTTTTCGATGACCTCCGGGAACCATGTAAGCCCTTGGCCATCCTCCATCCCTTCCCGAGCTTGTCACGCTGCTGCTGCTCTGCTAGTACTGCAACAGATCTTGCTTCCCTCGCTAGTTAATGCTACAGCCGCCATTCACACATGCACATGAGCACCTACAGAAATGCTGCCGAGATGGTCGGCATCCACCATGTTGTTTTCGCCGGCGCCGATCACACCGACCACCATGCCGTTTTCCTCCACGGTCAGAACGTCCACGTCCCTGGCCGGCGCCTACTTGTGAGCAACGATCATATCGCCGTCAGACATGACCTCCTCGTCATCTACATCATGCATGTGTTGGCGAATAGAACTTAGTCTTCTAATCATTGTTGTACCTCTAACTAACACCTAGTCATCAGGATTTGCTCCATAGCGGTAGGCCACTTCTCACGTTCTGTTGTACACATTGAGCATGATCTCCAAGATCACCGGTTGTTGTACTATATACTACATGAGGCAATACACCTAGAGCACTCAAGGAGTGCATCTAATCTCTCTCACATGGGCGCCACCGGCAGCACTTCATCACCATCCTGCTGCACGGGCGGCACCAGCAGCACGTCCTCGCCATCCCGCTGCACGCGATCCACCACCTGCGCGCCCTCGCCATGGCCAAGCACCACCTGCCCTTCCCAGAGGAGGCTCGCAAGGAATCGCCCGCGCGAATAAGAAGGATGGGCTTAACCGCTCCAGTTTGCACTGTAAATCACCTACGTGCCTAAAACCATTGTCCACGTGTACTAAAACAGCCTCCAAAACAGCCATCAGTGGCTGAAGGGGGTCAATTACCCGGTTTTTGATAGTTAGGGGGATAAAGTGCTCCACTTAAAACCTAAGGGGGTTCTCTGGCCGAAACTCGATACTTGTGGGGGTGATTTAGACTTCTTTCTTAGTTTGGGCCTCCTGGGTACCTGGATTCGGCTCTTTTGTATGACTCTGAATTGGCTTGAATAAAACGCAGCGATCAATTCTCAAAAAAAAAAGAGAAGAACAGATTGCTATTAGCAATCAGGCAAGGCATTGTCTAAGCAAAAAGTCTGTTTATCCGAAGAAAGTGTCACTTAGAAGCATCACCTTAGAAGGATGTGTCTAGGTAGAAGTGGCACAGCTAATTCCCAAAACAACATAAACTAATTGAATCATGAACTTAGTATATTAACATAATAGGCCAAAAAAGAACCTACTTGTGAAATGCTTAGATCAAGTTATTATCTTTCCCCAAGTCCCATGGAAAAGAGGCAAAATAAAATTGGGAAAGAGGTAGGAACTCATTAATAAACTATAGAACAATATACATCCAGCAGTTTAGTCTGATGCAATCAAATGTCCTTCCATTATACTATATGTATAACAAGAACAAATAAACAATTAATCGATACCACCTGCTAGCAATAAATGTATGCAAAGAAAAGGAAATAGAGAATAGTTAATAGTTGAACTCTAGGCAAGCAAACGCATTCATCTAACAAAATTTAGAAAGAGTATCTCCATAGATTTAACACCCCAATTGCTTTCTAATACATTAAGGCAATGCTTAAATATAATATTGGGAACGAATCTAAAGAACTCCGTAGGCTTTTTGACAGCTAAATAGATAGTGAAAAGTGATAATACTTCATCAGAGTCGGAGCAATTTGAAATTCCAGCGATTATAATGTCCTTTTGAGACTAATTTTGTATGAATAATGCAGCTGACTCTGTTATTATATTTACAAATGACGGCCTCACTATTTTCCTATTTACATATGTGTCTGCTAAACCAAGCCTAACAACTACTTTACCAACAAAATATATTGTGGAGAGCTTAGGGAAGTTAAAAAATGAATAAAAACGTGTGGAAAATATTACTGCTTTGTTAAAGAATCTTCTTGCTATAACAGTGAGCACATTTAGTTATGCATGTACAGCTCCTGTGTTGTTAGAATGTGTAAAATTGAGTCACTTCTCAATACGTGTTTACCCCGAAAAAGTAAGCTTTTCCTCCGTTTTGGCACCATCTTCTATGTCGTGAGTAGTGTGAGTCCGTGATATTATTCGGCAATTTGCGCACATCTGGCAACAGGTAAGCAAAGTACCAAACGCCATATGCTGTGGCTGTGCATGCATGGGAGGTTCCCCGACGTGTAAAGAATACGCTCGCTCAATTTTGTACGAGTAATATAACCAGTGAAGGTGTGTCACGTGCGTAACGATTGGAAAAGTGGTGCCGTCAATCCGCGTGTTTTCTCTATTAAATTGGGTAACTGGAATTCTTAACAAAAGCTGGAATAGCTCAGTTGGCCAGAGCGTGTGGCTGTTAACCACAAGGTCGGAGGTTCGAGCCCTCCTTCTAGCGATTTAATTTTTTGCGCTTCGACACCAAGGCTAGCTTCGTAGTTAATTTTTGAGTAACCACCTCTGTGGCAAAAAAAACTCTCTTATTTTATTTTTTATATGAAATCTCTCTTATTTAAAACAAATGAGAAATAGAGAAATCGCATCCGCATGCAAGGAATCATATGCATCGAATGATAACCAATGTTTAAGAAAGAGAAGGTATACAGATAAGAAAGAGAAGGTATACAGACCAGCAAGTCACACCAGAAGAAAAGGGGGAGCACTAGGGATCGGCAGATCCCTGTCTATCGATCGGACTTCTCTATTGTCATGGATCTAGATGCAACCCCGATCCCCAATATCATGCATGTGTGGGTCTGGCTGTTAGCTTTGATTATATATATTCCTAACTTCTTCCAATAAAGTGGCCAATATTTTTTTCTTTTCTTGCAAAATTCCACCGGTCTATTAATAATCATCAACAACAGTACAATGAGTTTCAAAAGTAATAAAAATTACAAGTAGGTCAATGGACCACCTAGCGATGACTACATACACTAGCACGAGACGAAGGCACGCCGCCGTCCTCGCCCTTCCATCACCGGAGCCGGGCAAAGCTTGCCGTAGTAGAGCTTGTTGCAGTGGACGGACGCGAAGTCGTCGTGCTAAGGGCCCAAAGGACCAACGCACTAGAGCAGCAACCATCGTCGAAGATGATAAACGTAGATCGGAAGAGACTGGCCTCAAATCATACCAACGAATACGAAAAACGACTGAATTCAAGAGATTCGTCGGACACACGACTCCACGTGCCCTCCATTGATGCTAGAGGGGCAAGGATAGGACGATGGAGACCTTATTCTGACTTCAGGATGTAGCCCCCTCCTTAACATCCTGAAGAAGACACTGAAAATAGTCTAAGAAAAATACGAAGACCTCCCGCCGACGAGGGGTCGTGGTCTGCCATGCCTCCAAGGCCCTAAGACCGCCGGAGACAGGACGGACCAGTGGTGTCGCCGGCGGAGGGAGGGAACCCTAGATGGGTTTTAGCCTCCACCTTGGAGAACCTCTCTCGCGCCTCCACTCGTACCGGTTCGGTATCATGCACTGTACCTACAGAGATAATAAAGTGGCCAATATATTAAAAATAATCCCATATTTTAGGATATTATGAGTTGTTTCTAACTAATAAAATGTGGCATTAATCATGTTTTCTTCCAGTTACATCAATATATTCTTGTGCCACAAAAGCATTATTTTGCAGTTAAAAAGCAACTTAATATATTATTTCATTGGAATAATCATGGTCGATCTAACCATTGTTTCCAGCTGTGGCGAATCTTCTTGCCGACGCAATTTAATTGTGCTTCTGTTGGCTAGCGAGATTGCTTCCAAGATTAAAAAATATGCAAAAAAATATTCATCTTTACCGACATCGCTTCCAATAGACAATATAATTTGAAGGAGATATCTCCTAGGGGCCAATAAATAAAGTGTTTTATTGTTATATTTCTAAATATTCATAATAGTTTTGTATCATACTATAATTGTATTAAGAAGAGACATTAATACAGGTGTGGTATATAAACAACCAGATCCCTAGTATCCTCTAGTACCAGTTCGTTGGGCAGATGATGATCGAGGTTTCCCGATTATGGACTTGACACAAAACAGTCAACTCACAAAGAGATCACTTATGAAATGATGGACACACCCGACCGTAGAATTGCAATGCGATCCAGTCACAATATTCAATGTTGCGCATATCTAGCAAAGCGTCAAAACTTAATGCTTCGACCATGAGATCATGTTTAATCACTATCTCTCGGCTGTTTTCATCACATCAACTGTCATGTTCGTAACTTCCATAAAGGTCTTTTAGGTATTTCAGAGGAATGGTTGAGGTGTGTGATCAAGATCAGAATTTGCCTATCCGAGTGACAGATAGATACTCTGGGCCCACTCGGTGAGATCACAGCAGTGAGCTTGCAAGCATGTGACTATGTCACGAGGATATGATACCACGGGAACGAGTAAATGTGTTTATCGGTAACAAGATCGAACTGTATACGGATAGATGAGATCAGGTCTTGGATAACCTAGGTATTGTTGCGCAAAGGGAATAAGACTCGACGTTTAGAAGGTTCAAGCGAACAACCATATTCGCGGAATATGAAGGGATCTACATGTGTTTCCAGATACCGCTAGTGATCAATGGTTGGGGAGATGTCCCCTTCATACCTAAACATTCTCGAACTGTAAGGGTGTCACGCTTAAGGATAATCGATGTTGCGGGTTGATCTACTACCGATAGAGAAATAGGAAGAGAGAACCGGAAATGTTTCGGAGAGAAAGTGAAGTGTTCAGAATCAATTCAAAAGGAGTTTTGAGTAAAATGGAATTAAATAATATGTATTTAATATTTAATTATAAATTAATATTAAATATAAATTATTAAATATAGAAGAAAAAGAAAAACTCCTCATATGGGCCTTCCCTGGAAGGGAAGAGGGGCCAAAGGGCCTACGGCCATGCGACCAAGGGTGCGAGGGCTCCCACCCCTACCGGCCACCCCTAGGTGGGCTTGGGTGCGCGGGTGGGGCCCATCCCACCGCTGGCTGGCCTCCTCCTCCCATCTCTCTAAGGTTAAGTCCCACCCCGGAACTTGGAGGGTGGGGAGTGCCTAGTTTTATTTTATATATAGCGGTGCCCTACACCCCAATTCCACACATCAATTGGCATTAGACATTCTCTCTCTCCCTCTCCGCGTGTTCCCAAAGTAAGGAATGTGCTACAAGGTAGAGAGTTCTCTACCCACTGCACATCGTCGTGCTGCTGGAATCGGTCCGGATCTTTTTCTTCTGTTGCCTTGTTGGACCGGGGGCCGGGAGATGTCTTCTACACCGTACGCATGTAAAACTCGACGAGGCACTACCACTAGTGGTGCTGGACGCTTGAATCCTTCTAGATCTTGAGATTTGCTACTCTCAGCTTCATCGACAATGTTTGTGCGATAATGTAATCTCGCGACTGTTCTTCAAAGGTATGAATATCGTATAACGCTCGTTAATGTACTTCTCCATAGATAGATCTTGGATTGGTGCGCTCTCATAGTATGATTTTTTTTGTTTTCTGCCACGAAACCCTTTTAGTGGTATCAAAGTGATTTATGTGTAGATGTACCAGTACGAGTAAAATACACGTGGATTGTGTGAACGTTGATTTTCTAATTGCAATCCTCATACGTGTACTTGCTAATATTGCGGTAATATCGTATGAAGCAGCCCGGACTAACCTTACGCGTAACCTTACGCGAGACTGGTTCCACGGCTAACATACGGCTTGTACCGTATAAGTGGCTAGCGGATGTCTGTCTCTCCGATATTAGTTGATATAAAACTTATAAAGGATGGCCCTGAAAAGGGACTAAAAGCAGCAACTAGTTAATCCATGTTGTGGTTGGATTCATAGGTAACAATCAGTTCTTGTGCGAAAGCCCAAACAACCACGTAAAACTTGCCAAGATAAAGTAGAGGCGTCTAACTTTATTTTGCAGGAGAGAAAGTGTGTCTGATTTAGGTAAGTGTTTATGGGATGAACAGTCAATGGCAAGGTGGAGCCGTGAACCTGGTGTAAACACCAGCGTCCTCGATGGAAATTAAGACGCGATAAACCACCACATATCGCAAATACATAATTGTTTTCAATAGATGTTAGTTGTTGTGTGGATCCATCATGTATGACATGCTAAGCACTAGACCAGATGTAGCCTTGGCTCTTAGCTTGACGAGCCATTTTCAAAGCAACCCTGGGTCAGTTCGTTGGAATGCAGTTAAAAATATCCTTAAGTATTTGAGAAGAACTAATTATATGCTTTTAGTCTTTGGAGGACATGAAGAAGAACTTGACGTAACATGTTACGTGGATGCAAGATTCCGGACTGATCCAGATGACTCAAAGTCTCAAACAAGATACGTGTTTATGATTAATGGTGGTGCGGTGAGCTGGAGGAGCGGGAAGTAAGGCTCGGTGGCTTAGTCTACAATGGAGTAGGAGTACATGGCTGTCAGTGAAGCGGCAAATGAAGCACTTTGGATGAAAAAATTCATCCCGAAACTTGGAGTGTTCCCAAGTGTGCAAGACCCTGTGTGCATCTACTGCGACAGCATGGGGGCCATTGCGATTACGAAGGACCAGAGGTTCCACTCTACGGCTAAGAACATACTCTTACGTTACCATATAATAAGAGATTACGTTGGTGAGGGCAACATTAGAATTTGTAAAGTACATAGTGATGTGAATGTAGCTGATCCATCCACTAAGCCTCTTCCGCAAGCAAAGCATGATCAACATCGGGATGTTGTTGGTGTTAGATTGTTGCCAGTTGTAAACTAGTGTAATTATACTCTAGTGCAGGTGGGATATTGAAGAAGATATGCCCTAGAGGCCAATAAATAAAGTGTTCTATTATTATATCTCTAAATGTTCGTAATAGTTTTGTATCATACTATAACTGTATTAAGCAGGAACTTTAATACATGTGTGGTATATAAACAACCAGGTCCCTAGTATCGTCTAGTACTAGTTCGTTGGGTAGATGATGGTCGAGGTTTCCTGATCATGAACTTGACACAAAACAGTCAACTCACAACAAGATCACTTATGAAGTGATGGACACACCCGAACGTAGAATTGCAATGTGATCCAGTCGCAATGTTCAATGTTGATCGTAAGATCGTGAGATCATGTTTAATCACCGCTGCCTTGCTGGCCCGGGGCCCGGGAGACATCTTTTACACCGTACTCATGTAAAACTCGAAGAGGCACTACCGCTAGCGGCGCTGGACGCTTGTAGCCTTTTATACCTTGAGGTCTTCTACGCTCGGCTTCATCAGCAACGTTTGTGCGGGAACGTAATCCCGCGACTAGTCTTCAAAGGTATGAATACAGTATCTCGCTTGTTACTGTACTTCTTCATATATAGATTTTGGGTTGGTGCGTTCTCGTAGTAGGAAAAAATTTGTTTTCTACCACGGAACTCCTTCATAAGTTGCTTACGAAGAAAGTAGTGTTGCTTCTAGTGCAAGAAAATTTGTTTCAATCAACATTTCTCCCAAAAGATCATATAATTTGCTTCCGATGAAAATAGTATTTGCTTGAAACTTTTTTGTTTTTATCATGAATGTTTCCTAAAGAGGATATAATTTTCTTCCAAAATATCAGAATTTGCTTCCATATACAATAGAACTAGTAACCGGGTTTGTGTCATCTGGCACAATGCCCACCATCCACTCTCAAGCTGATGGCATATGCACGGGAAACACGACTACAATATCATCAAAACAAGCACGTCTAACATGTAGACATATGTTCTTGAGGATGACCTAAACGAGGAATATTAGAGCCTCGTCGTGACCTTCAATAGCTACCTCATGCCACCGTTGGTAACCCTCCCTTCTTCCTGATGGGTTCGTAGCATGGAAAACAAAAAAATTCTACCGCAAGAACGAACAAAACCTAGATCTAATCTAGATAAAAGCCAAGATCTAATCTACTAGACATGAGCAACGAGATAGATAGGAACTAACCCTCGTAGATCTGAAAGCGTTAGCGAGATTAGATCTCGTGGTTGATGTAGTCGATCACTTGCCGATCTCAAGATCGTGTGGATGATCCTTCCGGCGTCGCGTTCCAGCAGCACTTCCGCCGTCGGTCAAGTAGACGATCCTTCCGGCGCCACGATTCGGCAGCGCTTCCGCAGTCGGTCACACGTGCGGAGTCGAAGCAGACCTTCCTCTCCCCGTTCCAGCGAGCAGCGGAGGTAGTAGATCTTCTCCACGGAATCCTAGCAGCACGACGGCGTGGTGGTGGTGGTGGAGTAGAGAAAACTGTAGGGCTTCGCCTATCCCTGTGCAGAAGATGGTGGAGGAGAGAGGCGGCAGATATTGGACGTTATGAGAGCAGGGGAGGAGGGGGCGCCCCTGCCCCTCTATTTAAAGAGGGGAGGCGCCTAGGGAGGGGGAGTCCTTGTAGGACTCCCCTCCCTCTCTAGGCCGGCGGATTGGAGGTGGGGGGAGGAGTCCTCCTCCCCCACGAATCCGTATCTTGACCCACCAGGACTCCTTGATCCCTATCTTGATTTTCAAGCAAACTCCAAGATATCTTCTAGAACCTTCCGGAACATTCCGAAACCTTCTAGAATCCTCATACAAACACTCCGGAAAATTTCCTATCTCATAAAATGATCTCCTATATATGAATCTTATTCTCCGGACCATTCCGGATCTCCTCGTGATGTCCCGAATCCAATCTGAGACTCCGAACAACATTCGGTCTCCAACGCACATTCCATATCTACTTAAAACAACTTAGAACCTTAAGTGTGTCACCCTACGGTTCGTGAATATGTAGACATGATAGAGACACATCTCCTATCAATAACCATCAGCGGGACCTGGAGATCCATAATGGCTCCCACATACTCAACGATGACTTCGCGATCGATTGAACCACTTACATACAAAACTAATTCCCTTTGTCTCGCGATACTATACTTATCCGAGGTTTGATCGTCGGTATCTCCATACCTAGTTCTACCTCGTTACTGATAAGTACTCTTTACTCGTTCCGTGATATGTCATCCCTTGTGACCTAGTCACACGCTTGCAAGCTAACTAGATGACATTCCACCGAGAGGGCCCAGAGCATATCTATCCATCATATGGATGGACAAATCCCAATCTTGGTTCATGCGCTTCAACACATACTTTCAGAATACCCAATGACACTTTTATAACCACCTAGTTACGAAGCGGCATTTGATGTCATCAAAGTATCCATCCGGTGATGGTGATTAACATAACCTCATGGTCGAAGGAATAGGTTACTATGTATTTGAAAGCTTACAGCAATACGAACTTAATGACTTGATCTTATGCTACGCTTACTATGGGTGTGTGTCCATCACATCATTCTCCTAATGATATAACCTTGTTATTAATCACATCCTAATGTCCATGATCAGGAAACCATGATCATCAATTAATCAACAAGCTAGTTTAACAAGAGGCTTACTAGGGACTCTTATATGTTTACAAAACACATATGTATTAGTGTTTCCTAATAATACAATTATAGCATGTGATGTAAACATTCATCATAAACACAAAGATATAATAATAATCAATTTTATTATTGCCTCTTGGGCATATCTCCAACAGTCTCCCACTTGCACTAGAGTCAATAATCTAGATTACATGGTAATATACCGAACACCCATGGCGTTTCGGTGTTGGTCATGCTTTGCCCTAGAGAGAGGTTTAGTCAACGGATCTTCTACATTCAGATCAGTGTGTACTTTGCAAATCTTTATGTCACCATCTCGGACATACTCGCGAATAGCGTGGAAACGTAGCTTGATGTGCTTCAGCTTGCTATGTGACCTTGGCTCCTGTGCATTAGCTATGGCACCTGTGTTGTCACAGTAGATGGCCATCGGGTCCAACGCACTGGGAACCACGCCGAGTTCAGTAATGAATTCCTTCATCCAAACGGCTTCTTGTGCAGCCTCCGAAGCAGCTATGTATTCCGATTCAGTTGAAGATTTCGCCACAACACTTTGCTTCGCACTCCTCCAGCTCACTACAGCACCATTCAAAATAAATACGTATCCCGACTGTGACTTTGAGTCATCCGGATCGGTGTTCCAACTAGCATCGGTGTAACCGTTTACAACAAGCTGTTCATCACCTCCATAAGAAAGAACCATATCCTTAGTCCTATTTAGGTACTTTAGGATATTTTTGACCGCTGTCCAGTGCTCCATTCCAGGATCACTTTGATATCTGCTAGTCAAACTAATAGCATGTGCTATATCCGGTCTTGTACACAGCATGGCATACATGATAGAACCTATGGCTGAGGCATAGGGAATGTTATTCATTTTCTCTCTATCTTCTGCCATAGCTGGACTTTGAGTTTTACTCAAGGTCTTACCTGACAACATGGGCACGAACCCTTTCTTGCTATCTTCCATTCTAAACTTCTTTAGAACTTTGTCCAAGTATGTACTTTGTGAAAGCCCTATTAGGCGTCTTGATCTATCTCTATAAATCTTGATGCCTAGAATATATGCCGCTTCGCCAAGATCCTTCATTGAAAAACTATTATTCAAATAGGTTTTGACGCTATTAAGAAGTTCTATATCATTCCCAATCAACAATATGTCATCTACATACAGTACTAGGAATGCTACAGAGCTCCCACTCACTTTCTTGTAAATACAAGCTTCTCCATAAGTTTGTATAAATCCAAAGTTTTTGATTACTTTATCAAAACGTTGATTCCAACTCCAGGATGCTTGCTTCAGTCCATAAATAGAGCGCTGAAGTTTGCATACCTTGTCAACATCTTTAGGATCGACAAAACCCTTGGGTTGTACCATATACAACTCTTCCTCAATGTCACCATTAAGGAACGCCGTTTTGACATCCATCTGCCAAATCTCATAATCGAAATGTGCAGCAATTGCTAACAAAATCCTCACAGACTTTAGCTTCGCTACTGGTGAGAATGTCTCATCATAGTCAACTCCTTGAATTTTGTCGGAACCCTTTCGCGACAAGTCGAGCTTTATAGACGGTAATATTACCATCAGCATCTGTTTTTCTCTTGAAAATCCATTTGTTCTCGACAGCCTTATGGCCATCCGATAAGTCCACCAAAGTCCACACTTGGTTTTCGTACATGGATCCCATTTCGGATTTCATGGCTTCTAGCCATTTGTCGGAATCTGGGCTCACCATAGCTTCTTCATACGTCGCAGGGTCATCAGCGTTGTCCACCAACATGACATTCAAGGCAGAGTCATACCAATCAGGAGTGGTACGAACCCTCGTTGACCTGCAAGGTTCAGTAGTAACTTCGTTCGAAGTTTCATGATCATTATCATTAGCTTCCTCTTCAATTGGTGTAGGCGGCACCAAAACATCTTCCGGTGCCGCGCTACTCTCAAATCCGAGAAAAGGTTCAACAACCTCATCGAGTTCTACTTTCCTTCCAGTCACCTCCTTCGAGAGAAACTCCTTCTCAAGAAAGGATCCATTCTTTGCAACGAAAACTTTGCCTTCGGATCTATGATAGAAGGTATACCCAATCGTTTCTTTAGGGTATCCTATGAAGACGCGTTTCTCCGCTTTGGGTTCTAGCTTATCAGGTTGTAACTTCTTAACATATGCTTCGCAACCCCAAACTTTAAGGAACGACAACTTAGGTTTCTTACCAAACCACAATTCGTACGGTGTCATTTCAACGGATTTAGATGGTGCCCTATTTAAAGTGAATGCGGCTGTCTCTAATGCATAGCCCCAAAATGATAACTGTAAATCTGTAAGAGACATCATAAACCGAACCATATCTAAGAGAGTTCGATTACGACGTACGGACACACCATTACGCTGTGGTGTTCCCGGCGGTGTCAACTGTGAAAGTATTCCACATTTCTTTAAATGCATGCCAAACTCATAACTCAGATATTCACCTCCGCAATCAGAACGCAGAAACTTAATCTTCTCGTTACGATGATTCTCCACTTCACTTTGAAATTCCTTAAACTTCTCGAAAGTTTCGGACTTATGTTTCATGAAGTAGACATACCCATATCTACTCAAGTCATCCGTGAAAGTGAGAACATAACGATATCCACCACGCGATGCTACACTCATTGGACCGCACACATCGGTATGTATTATTTCCAATAAGTCTGTAGCTTGATCCATTGTACCAGAGAATGGAGTCTTAGTCATTTTTCCCATTAGACATGCTTCGCATCTTTCAAGTGATTCAAAATCAAGTGATTCAAGAAGTCCATCAGAATGGAGTTTCTTCATACGCTTCAATCCAATGTGACCAAGACGACAGTGCCACATGTATGTAGAATTATCATTCAATTTTATTCGTTTAGCATCTATGTTGTGAACATGTGTATCACTACTATCGAGATTCAGTAAGAATAAACCATTCATCTCAGGTGCATTACCATAAAAGATATTACTCATATAAATCGAACAACCTTTATTCTCAGACTTAAAAGAGTAACTGTCTCGCAATAAACAGGATCCAGATATAATGTTCATGCTTAACGCAGGCACCAAATAACAATTATTTAAATTTAAAACTAATCCCGAAGGTAGATGTAGAGGGAGCGTGCCGACGGCGATCACATCAACCTTGGAGCCATTTCCAACGCGCATCATCACCTCGTCTCTTGCCAGTCTTCGTTTATTCCGCAGCTCCTGTTTCGAGTTACAAATATGAGCAACCGAACCAGTATCAAATACCCAGGCACTACTACGATTACTAGTAAGATACACATCTATAACACATATATCAAATATACCTTTCTTCTTGATGTTGCCGTTCTTCAGATCCGCCAGGTACTTGGGGCAGTTACGCTTCCAGTGACCAGCACCCTTGCAGTAGAAACACTCAGTTTCAGGATTAGGACCAGCCTTGGGCTTCTTAGCAGGTGCGGCAGCTTTCTTGCCGTCCTTCTTGAAGTTGCCCTTGTTCTTAGGCTTGCCCCGTTTCTTGAAATTGGTGGTCTTATTGACCATCAACACTTGGTGCTCCTTCTTGATCTCCACTTCAGCAGTTTTCAGCATGGATGACAGTTCAGGCAACGTCTTGTTCATGCAGTGCATGTTGTAGTTCATCACAAAGTTCTTGTAACTTGGTGGCAGTGATTGAAGGAGACGGTGAATCCCCAATTCATTAGGAATCGATATTCCCAACTCTTGGAGCTTCTTTGCGTACCCAGACATGGTGAGCACGTGCTCGCTAACGGAGCTTCCTTCTTCCATCTTACAGTTAAAGAACTTTTCGGAGGCCTCATAGCTCTCCATGGCCGCACGAGTCTCAAAAATTAGCCTGAGCTCCTTAATGATCTCGAACGGGTCGTGGTGCTCAAAACGCTGTTGGAGCTCCGCTTCTAAACCGTACAGGATGGCACATTGAACTGTGGAGTAATGATTCTTCCGAGTGGCGAAAACATTCTTTTCGTCATCGGTGGCATTATCTGCAGGTGGGTCACCTAGCGGTGCATCGAGCACATAGGTCAACTGACCAGCCCTGAGGACGATCTTCAGTCCACAGAACCAGTCCGTGAAATTGCTTCCATTGTTCTTAAGTTTTTCTTTCTCTAGGAACGCATTGTAATTGATGGAGGGGTTCGCCATAATCTACAACAATTTGCAAGTAGTTTAGACTAAGTTTATGATAAATTGAGTTCAAATTTAATTCTTAAACTAACTAGGTGAACTCCCACTCAAAACAACATCCCTCACATTGTCTTAGTGATTACACGAACCAAATCCACTACACCAAGTCCGATCTTCACGAGAGAAGATGTAGTTTCATTGGCGAACAATCATCATGTTCATCATATCAATTATATGATTCATGCTCTACCTTTCGGTATTCCGTGTTCCGAGACCATGTCTATACATGCTAGGTTCGTCAAGACAACCTTAGTTTCTGCATGTGCAAATCTGGCTTGCACCCGTTGTATGCACACGTAGAATCTATCACATCCGATCATCACGAGATGCTTCGAAACGACGAGTCTTAGCAACGGTGCCAACTAAGGGTGAACACTTTATTACTTGAAATTTAGTGAGAGGGATCATCTTATAATGCTACCGTCGCGATCTAAGCAATACAAGATGCATAAAGGATTAACATCACAGGCAATTCATAATTAGTGTGATATGATATGGCCCTTTCTTCTTGCGCCTTTGATCTCCATCTCCAAAGCACGAACATGATCTCCATCATCACCAGCATTGCGTCAAGGTCAGTGGCGCCGCTTCATGGTTGTCCATCATCACCAGCAACTATTACAACTACTTGGAATAAAGCTATTACAAGATGAATAGACACGCAGGTCTTAACAGAATTAAAGACAACCATTAGGCTCCTGCCGGTTGCCATGTTACAACAAGGATCATTGCATACATCAAATACAATCACAATCACATGTTGGCCATATCACATCACAAAACCCCTGCAAAAACAAGTTAGATGCCTCTAATTTTCTTTGCAAATTTTACGTGGTTTGGGGCTTTCGCATAAGACCGATCTTACCTACGAACAAGAACCACAACGTTGATACAAGTGTTGTCAAGATGCTCATTGTAAATTGAATCTTAACTATGGTGGGAGAGACAGACAACCGCAAAGCCACTTGTGCAAGGCAATTTGCACGTCAAGCGTGGAGCAAGTCTCATGTGCGATGACATGTAATGTTAGCCCGAGCCGCTTCATCCCACCATGCCGCAAGATGCAAAGTACACGCTAAGACACCGACAACAAAAGCATCAACGCCCACAAAAACATTGTGTTCTACTCGTGCAACAGATCTACGCATAGATACGGCTCTGATACCACTGATGGGTTCGTAGCATGGAAAACAAAAAATTTCTACCGCAAGAACGAACAAAACCTAGATCTAATCTAGATAAAAGCTAAGATCTAATCTACTAGACATGAGCAATGAGATAGATAGGAACTAACCCTCGTAGATCCGAAAGCGTTAACGAGATTAGATCTCATGGTTGATGTAGTCGATCACTTGCCGATCTCAAGATCGTGTGGACGATCCTTCCGGCGTCGCGTTCCAGCAGCGCTTCCGCCGTCGGTCAAGTAGACGATCCTTCCGGTGCCACGATTCGGCAGCGCTTCCGCAGTCGGTCACACGTGCGGATTCGAAACAGACCTTCCTCTCCCCGTTCCAGCGAGCAGCGGAGGTAGTAGATCTTCTCCACGGAATCCCAGCAGCACGACGGCGTGGTGGTGGTGGTGGAGTAGAGAAAACTGTAGGGCTTCGCCTATCCCTGTGCAGAAGATGGTGGAGGAGAGAGGCGGCAGAGATTGGACGTTATGAGAGCAGGGGAGGAGGGGGCGCCCCTGCCCCTCTATTTAAAGAGGGGAGGCGCCTAGGGAGGGGGAGTCCTTGTAGGACTCCCCTCCCTCTCTAGGCCGGCGGATTGGAGGCGGGGGGAGGAGTCCTCCTCCCCCACGAATCCGTATCTTGACCCACCAGGACTCCTTGATCCCTATCTTGATTTTCAAGCAAACTCCAAGATATCTTCTAGAACCTTCCGGAACATTCCGAAACCTTCTAGAATCCTCATACAAACACTCCGGAACATTTCCTATCTCATAAAATGATCTCCTATATATGAATCTTATTCTCTGGACCATTCCGGATCTCCTCGTGATGTCCCGAATCCAATCCGAGACTCCGAACAACATTCGGTCTCCAACGCACATTCCATATCTACTTAAAACAACTTAGAACCTTAAGTGTGTCACCCTACGGTTCGTGAATATGTAGACATGATAGAGACACATCTCCTATCAATAACCATCAGCGGGACCTGGAGATCCATAATGGCTCCCACATACTCAACGATGACTTCGCGATCGATTGAACCACTTACATACGAAACTAATTCCCTTTGTCTCGCGATACTATACTTATCCGAGGTTTGATCGTCGGTATCTCCATACCTAGTTCTACCTCGTTACTGATAAGTACTCTTTACTCGTTCCATCATATGTCATCCCTTGTGACCTAGTCACACGCTTGCAAGCTAACTAGATGACATTCCACCGAGAGGGCCCAGAGCATATCTATCCATCATATGGATGGACAAATCCCAATCTTGGTTCATGCGCTTCAACACATACTTTCAGAATACCTAATGACACTTTTATAACCACCCAGATACGAAACGGCGTTTGATGTCATCAAAGTATCCATCCGGTGATGGTGATTAACATAACCTCATGGTCGAAGGAATAGGTTACTATGTATTTGAAAGCTTACAGCAATACGAACTTAATGACTTGATCTTATGCTACGCTTACTATGGGTGTGTGTCCATCACATCATTCTCCTAATGATATAACCTTGTTATTAATCACATCCTAATGTCCATGATCAGGAAACCATGATCATCAATTAATCAACAAGCTAGTTTAACAAGAGGCTTACTAGGGACTCTTATATGTTTACAAAACACACATGTATTAGTGTTTCCTAATAATACAATTATAGCATGTGATGTAAACATTCATCATAAACACAAAGATATAATAATAATCACTTTTATTATTGCCTCTTGGGCATATCTCCAACACTTCCTGGTAGGCATCCGCTAGTGAAGTGCATCGGGGTACTAGGAGCATCACACATGTATGCCTCCGGTGGTGTGAGAAGTCACTCGTCTCAGTGGCGCTGCTTCAAACATGAGACATTGACCAACATAATATTGACCTCCTCATGCTCATCGTGGACGTCCTTGAAGCCGACATATAGGAGCCACTGGAAAAAAAGTTATCTGAAATATGTGGTGACTTGATTCATGAGAAATGTAGGAAGTGCGAGATGTTTTGATATGGGATGGCCCGATCTTCTCAGTAAGGGAGGTGGATATATGATGATAGTGGGTGGAGATAACTTGTATGCCGCTCATGAACCTCTCGATTGATGTCTAATGTCAATGCAATGGCTCTCAACCCTTGTAGATATTCGCAACTTCACACACTTGCGCATGTAGCCGCTGACCATGGAGTGGTATTGTAATCTTCTAATTCCCAATGGTTCAATTGGATAAATCCCAATGGATCAACTAATCACACTTGATTGATAGTAGAAAATACACCAGATTGATATGAGTTGGTGTAGGGATTCAATTGGATGCAAGTAGCAACTCAACGAGTCTAGGATTTACTTTAAACATGGTCTTCTAGATCTAAAGGGGCGTCCTAGGGATTATATGAGTGGCTGGGACGGCCAACAACCAAAACAAGTCGTGGTAAACTGGGACTGATACAAAACCGAACGGATTTGTTCCGTCGGGGGTCGGATTATCCGCCCTAAGGGGGGATTATCCACCCATATCTCTAGCGCTCGCGCTCCGAATTTCTGAAAGTAGGCCAGATCATCCGGAGTGTGGGGGGCCGATTATCTGGGGTATGGAGACGTGCGAGTACCCGTTGGAAATCTCTCGGAATTATCTTTCCAACAAGTACTTATTTGCGCCATTCGGAGTTGGTATGAGGAATCCACACCTGTTTCAATTTCGGAAGCTTCTATCTGTCCAAACTGAACTTTCCTTCTTGGCCGCTTCCATCTCTCGGTCGCCCTCCTCCCTGTCCTCCCGCTGGCTCTAGTCCGATGGATATTAAATCTAGTCAAATAATAACACCATGATTTAAGTAGTATAAAGTTTTTAAACATCAAAGTATCATATCCAACTAGGAATAAATTCACCTTGTGACATTTTTCAGCGAGGCTCAATATTTCCTTCCAGCTTAGACTAGCAGAATCATCATACTCTATGATTGTATCCTCATTATGTTTAAAATACAATGCATAGAAAATTTAAACAAAAAATGCAAGAAGCTAGAAGCATGGTTCTATTTTTGCAAACTTTCAGGAAGAAACACATACATGTTTTGGAAGCATCAAATTTATGCTATTCAATATAACTATTGCCATGTAAAATCTTGAATGTATGAAAACATAACTTGTAGCACAAGGGAGATATTTAAATCACATTGGTATGAAAATTATAAGAACCAAAATCAAGAGGGAAGAATCATGTTTATATTCCACAAACTATCTAGAGGAATAAAATCATGGGAAGCATGGTTATTTCAAAGCAAGGGATTATCTCATCATAAATCGTTTGTATTGGAGAAATTGGAAATTGAAAGTGAAGCAAAGAATTAGTTTTAATTCGATATAACCAATATGTATTGGAAGCATAAATATTTTAGAGCGCATAACTAGTGTTATCTCAATATAACTCATATGTGCTGGAAAGAGCGTCAGATCCTTAAAATTGCACATGAGCAAATATTCAGTAGTTAGGAAACATAAGGATATTAACTTGGAAGAAGTTAACATGCTAAACATGATACCTCCAAGGGAGAAAATATAAAGTATTATTATGTGAGATACCTCCCATGGTGTGGAGCCGGAAAACCGTCAGGATAAAAAATGCAATAAGATATAAAAGTGAAATCTATTTTTGATGAACTAGAACTTGTTATAAATATTACCACAAACTCTAGAACCTCACTTGGATAAGATCCAAATAACACCCAAGAAAGATGATGCTAAGTGTGCAAAGGTTTGACCTCTCTCCGAAAGATACAATCGAGTTACTCACTCGAGAGCCCCTCTACATAGCACGGTTATATATCCTAAATCCGGTCTCCCAACATGAGACCGGTAAAAGGGAAAACCTATCAAGATCATATCTTTGCCTTGAGTATTCCACTTGACGTTGATGTAGACTATCTTGTCCTCCTCAAACTAGAACATCTTTCTTGATTGCTCTTGCTCGCGCTCGCTTTATGAAGTCTAGCAAATTTCTCCCCCATACACATGGGGAAACTCTTTCTTAGAACTTTTCTTGATCGATCCATGATCACTGAGAATGGCAAGCTTCAAGCATGACATCTTCTAGAGATGGCGTATCTTGAGCCGGCACTTCATTTGGATGATGTCTTGAAGATACACATGAGGAACTCTATCTTCTTCTTCAAGACACTCTTGATCTTCTTTTCTTTATTCTTATTCTTCTATATTTCTTCTAACTTGAAGCCAACACATGCTCCAAGCGATGCCAATGGACAATTCCTACAACTGTAACTTAATGCAAACATTAGTTCATAGAGTTGTCATTAATTACTAAAACTACACATGGGCGACACATGCTATTTTAACATGGTGGCACGGGGACTCGGGGGATTTGGGGGAATTATCCCCCGGGGGACATCGTAGTACTCCCCTTAGAAAAATATCTTGCATTTTCCTATGGTATAACCAAGCTTCATCACATAGGTTTTGAGTTCATGTAGGATTCAACGTCTTTGGTTGCATTTGTCGTGACTTGAGAGAGAAGTTGAGACTTAATGATACTAAGAAATTGACCACCTCGGCGCCACCTTAATCACCTTCACTGTTAATCTCGTGTTGCTAATCAAATCCTCCAACCAGCGACATGTCAGATACTCAGATGAACCTGCTGTGAGGGCTAGGGGGTTATGAACATGATTTAATTTTTTAAGTAACCATATATTCCATTAGACAATCCAGAGACATATATGGTCAACATCTAAGACAAACATGCTTGTCAAGCAACTTTGCACAAAGAACTCCAGAAGTAAAATTATAATTTCACCCTTGGAGAAACTTGTGTCTCGCCAAACCGTCGTCCATCATCCTCCGCCTCCACCATGGTAGCACCGAAAAAAGAGACGAATAACCGCCATACCTAGATCTGGGAGAGCACCATCACATACAAGGATGCTTTTTGATCCGATAAACTGAGTCATCGCAAGTGACGAGACCGAGACTTTGTGGCACGTCGGCCGGGGATCTTCCCTGTGGTCGCCAGATCCCGACACCATCATATTCATCCGACGCAGTCGAAGAAGAGAGACGATGCCGCATGTCGTATTCCATGCACAGAACTACAAGAGACCAAACACTACTATAGCAGCCGACGCGACCGCTACCCCGCGAGAGTGATGAACGTCGACCACCATACACGAATCTCACCGGATCCAAAGATTAGCAAGAATACCGAACCACCTGTCCTCGGATGCCACCGATTAGAGTGACACCGAGATGGAGGAAGAACATGAGCAAATTATTCCGACGCGGCGTAGTCTCCTCCATGAAAGCAACGCCCCAAGGAAGCACTAGGGGAACCCTAACTACAGGTCGGAGCCCGAGGTCCCCACCCCCTCCCGTCGCCAGAGCGGCCGACGGAGGAGGCAGGGACCGGCAGCCTACTGTAGTGAGGGGCAGAGATCGGTTTTCCGTTGGCGGCTAGGTAAGGAACTCTTCCGAGGCAGGTATATGATTTAGTTTGTTTAGAGGAGCAACCATACTTTTCGCAGGAAAAAGAGAAAGACAATCATACCAAAAGAAAGGTTCGCCAAAGATTTATCCAAATCCTCATAGTTTAGGGGAGAATTGCCAACCTCTCTCCTATGGTCCCACACTCTATGGACAATGGGTCTTCAAATTATTGATTTTTTGGTTTTTGTCTAGCTGAGTTTTTTTTTGGGTGGATCCTCATGCCTCACCATCGCATCTGGCTGGGCCCAAGACAACACCAAAGGCAGGTAGAGCGAGCCCAGCGCCCCAGCCCCATTGGCCATACCGGTCGACGCCATCGACCCACTACTCACTTTCCTGCATTCACTAAAAAAAACTCGACCAGCACGCAGGAGCAACACCGGCTCACCCTTTCAGGCGACAGGACGGCGCCCGAACCGGCGGCCGCTCCGAGCTCCTCAGCACGCCGAGGCGATCCAAGCGCTGCAGTATTAGGTTCCCGGCGGCGCCCCCTCGCCCCGGATACTTCGCGACGGTCTTCAGCGCGGGGGCTTACCGGCGCCGTTGCCGTCTTCGCCGAGCAGCTCCACCCGCCCTTCGACGCCGGGCCTTGCTGCGCCGTGGGTGACGGGTTTCTGCTTGGCTGAAGCCCAGGCTCCCGCGTCGGTGCTCCGGGATTGTGTTCTTGGTGGTCGACTTGTAAGCGTTCTCACTCCACACCTCGCTTACACTGAATTAACGGAGGCTTTGGATTTTGGAAGATCACTACTACTTCGAACTCGGATACTAACCAGAGTCGATAATCTGAAGAATCCGGTAACAAGTTCAGCATAGTTTTGGATTGCAGGCATAAGGCATTAACGCATTAGGATGATGGTAGAGTACATGTGCATCATGTGCCTTAGAGCTGTTTGATGAAATGCTTAAGCTTGATCCGTTGATTATGCACGTCATTTCTTCCATCATTGGTCTAGCTGTTCTGATTTGGGTGCTTGCATTTCACGCTTGGTGGAACACAGGGCTGTACTTGTGGCCAATGTGCATGGTTTCAGTGCTAAATAACGCGCCTTATTCAGTTTCTGTTTGCCACGTACTGCCAATTGCCCATACATCAATAGTGCAAGTCACCTGATGTATAAGATATTGTTTGATGTGCATGGCTTATGTATGTTCTGGCTTCTTGTTCCTTGCAGCATTACTAGTGGACATACAAAGAACAATATCTGTTTCTTTTGCAGATTTTGCCATCTGGGTTTTCCCTTGTGGATGTTTGGATGCCTATGATTGAGTAAATCATGCGGGGAAAGATTTGGACCAGATTGTCTCCATTCCTTTCTAAGCGTTATGTCTCTACCTGTCGGAACTCCCCAGTGTCTCCATCTTCATCGTGCTCTGTGATACAGCCATGGCTTTTCGTTGGACTGGGTAACCCCGGTGAGAAGTACCAGTCCACCAGACACAATGTAGTTTCTACTTTCTCATCTTTCGTCTGAAATTCCGTGGCTCAGCTTTACTCTCAAATTCGTTTTGCCTTGCAGGTTGGGTTTGATATGATAGATGCGTTTGCAGAGTCTCAGGGCATATCTATGACCACACTTCACTTCAAAGCACTATTTGGTGAAGGTTCGGCTCCATCCATATGCCCCCATAAAGGATGTTTCTCTTTATTTTTTGACTAATGGATACTCTGTTTTCAAACTGCCAAGGGGTTGAATTGAAGGTTCTGTCCTTTCCATTGATGCAGGGATGATTGATGGTGTCCCCGTTTTGCTTGCCAAACCTCAAACATATATAAATCTCAGCGGTGAATCTGTATGTAGCACTTCTGGAAGAGCTTTAATATCTGATTTCTAGCTTGTTATACTTGTCGTGCAATTCATTTTATCTGGCTTGACTGTGCATTGTGACAGCTTGTTAAATGCTTGTGATGCTGACAGCCCTCTCTTTTTTATCTAAACTTCAGGCTGGTCCACTTGCTGCCTATTATAAACTCCCACTTCACCGTGTCCTAGTGGTAAGCGTTTATGTTCTTATCTTCCTTTCTGCTACACAATATGGCAATCTGACTTGTGTGCTGTATGAGTCTCAGGCATACGATGACACAGATCTACCATGTGGAGTTCTCCGTTTACAACCTAAAGGAGGATATGGGCGCCACAATGGGTTAGTAAACCTTACTGTAATGTGCCTTGTGAATTTCTTATTTTTGTGTCAAAAGTTTACAAAGGCAAAACCATGTATACTTGTGTTTTGTTTAAAATACATAAACATAAATGTGGATGTTCGTAACTTTATCAGTTAAAAATGGTAGGTCATTGTCTTGGTCCTCTGATATGCACTGGTGAACAATATGGTGTTTGCTTTTGATGAAGCAAGTTGGCAGAACTTCTCTTCTGTTCTGTAGATAATTAGTACTTGCATTTCTTGTTTGTTGTTGTATTTATGCATAAACTCTTTTCTTCATTTCGTCATGTTGTCATGATTACTTTAGATTCTTTTACTCCCTCCGTCCAGAAATAAATGACTTGGATTTGTTTAGATTCGTATGTATCTAGACACATTTTAGTATATGGATACATGCGAAACTAGAAAAAGGTAAGCCACTTATTTCTGGATGGAGAGAGTACTTGTTTCCTACGTTGCACATACGGCAGAAAAGTGACGTATCAGGGGTTGGATACGGCCGGATACGTGGATACCTCCGGATACGTATCCCGTACGTATCAGCCGAATTTTTTCATTTAAAAAAAGAAAATTAAAATTCGATACCGGAGGGATACAGCTGAGATACGTGAGGGATACGGGAATACCCTAAGCACTCGGTACACACGACCAAGCGACAACCCCTTTCTCATACCTCGACCTCCAGCTGCGCGTCGCCCGCCGCCACACCACACTGCAGCAGATCGCCGTCCGCCGGCGACCAGAGCCGTCCGCCGCACTGCGCAGGTGAGTTTCCCCTCTTCCCATCTCGATTTCTCTAGATCTTGTTGGTCCTGGGTCTGTGGTGGGCGTGGCCGGGCTGCCGGGATCCTACGCGGATCGTCAGAGTAGGAGTTCATGGTCCCGGCGGTGGAGACGAAGGGGAAGTCGAGGTCTCGACGAAGCCCATGCACCCCACTCTGCAATCTTGGAGCCTTGGAGAACGAAGCTGCGTAGGCCGGGGCAGAGAAGTTGGAAGCACTATTACACCGTTGATGCCTTGCCAAGCTGTGATTCATGCGGTGCTATTTTCCCCTGTCATCTATGATCCATCTACTAAATTCGTATTCTATTATTAGCCGTGATGCAATTGTTCTTTGATCTTGCTTATTATGTACTCCCTCCGTTCAGAAATATAAAACATTTTAGCTTTGTGAATCGAATATATCTAGACATCTTTTAGTGTATAGGTTTGTAGAGGTTCGGAGTGAACCTGTACACTAAAAAATGTCTAGATACATTTATTTCACAAAGTTAAAATGTCTTATATTTCTGAACGGAGGGAGTAGTATCTAGTACTATCATATTATTTCTGTGATGCAATTGTTCTTTGATTTTGCTTATGTTTGGAATATGGACAAATTGAGAAAATGAGGAAATAGTTGCAAGCTAACAATGTAACCATGATGCATCTCTCCAGTAAAAATAATCAGTAATTTGTATATATTATTAATGTTATTATATATATACAAACGTATCCCCGTATCCGTGTTTTTGGAAACTCCCCTATCGGCATATCGCGGTATCCGTATCTGTATCCGTATCGCTGTATCCGGGCAACGTAGTTGTTTCCACTTGACGCTTTACAGTGAAGCCCAGTCAATTATCAAAAATAGTATTCCGATAATTTCACTATTTAATCTGTGTGATAGAGTTTTCCCTCTTTAAATTTGTTTTGTGTGTGTGGGCACAAGAGTGTTCCCTCTTTAAATTTGTTTTGTGTGTGTGGGCACAAGACCATCAGTTCGGTAGATCCATTATATGTCTGTAGATAAAGGCTTTGTTTTATCTTGACATTAAACACTTACCTTGTTGGTTTATCAGGTTGAAGAGTGTCATCTACCATTTCCGCAAGAACAGAGAATTTGGTCGGTTAAGGATTGGTAGGTTCGATATCTGCAGGATGCAGATTTCCTTTTCTTTTTCTGGACCAAAAATCATAGTTTGGCTTGTGTAGGAATTGGACGTCCGCCTGGTCAGATGGATCCAAAAGCTTTCGTGCTTCAGAAGTTCAATAAGACTGGCCGTGAACGGGTAAAGATCTTCATTGCTTTTGCCCTGCAGTTCTAGTTTAATGTTATGCTTATTTTCAATATATCTAATTTTAATTGTGATTTAGTTCTTAATGAATTATGTTAGAACACATTCATTTGTAGTATGGTTGAATGATCATGTTCACTCGCTGGGTCATATAACCAAAACAGTAATGAGTCCAACACCCTTGAGTATATACAGGTTCTATATTTAATCTTCTCTTAAATACTAGTAGCAAATATTTGGAATGCTTCCTGCAGGCAAACGTCTTATCAGTACTGGCAATAGCCCCAATTATGTTTTTTTTTTAAGTAGGGAATTTTATTGAATTACCAATATTTTACAGAAACAAGCGTGAACTGGGGCACGCTAGTAGCATCAGAAACTTTTCTGTTTAGACATGATACATTGCCCTGATCTAAACAGCTAAAAACTGAAGTCCTACTCTGTAACGTTAGAGCTAGTTTAGCCTGATGATGAGCCTTGAAGTTGAGGATCCTGGAGACGTGAAAAAGCTTGCTTGCATCTAAGAAGGAGCTCGCTGTGATGGCAGCAACTTGAGGTCGTATCGTCCAATGACCTAGGACACAGCCAGGATATCCTGAGAGGCAGCAGCAGCAGCCAAAGTGGTGTAGTCTGTGAGGATGGATGCACCCAGAACCTGCAGAATTTCAGCAAGCATTACAGTAGGCCAAAGGCAGGTGGAGAGATGGCCGTGATGTAGAGTTGTCCGCAGGCCCTGCTCCCTTCGATCTGTAAGCAAACACCAACCTGCCCGTGCTGCATCGGAGAAGATGACTGAACCTGGCAGCACCGACAGGTCCCTGATTGAAGATCCTGGAGTGCGCCTCACCGGCAGCCTGCCAGCAGAGAGAAGATGATCTTCCTGGGAAATAGGATTTGTGGCTGCAATTTCATCTAGTTTGGCCCCTTGGACAATCCGCCTGCATAGCTCCAAAGACCTGGGAAGGTGTATGCACTTCCCTGCCAAAAAGAAGGTCGTTTCTGGATTTCCATAGGTACCACAACAAAGTTTAGATGTTCTCGAGAGAAGCTACAGGGTGATGAGAAGCAGAAATTGCCTGAATCATACTGGGTATATATATAGAGGGATGCGAAGAAGTGTAAGTCTCTGACCTGATATACCAGGGGTGGCAAAACCATGCGGCCGGCCTTCGAGAAGGGGCATAGGAATAGTTAGCGCATGTCATCTTCAGTTAATCTGATTATGATTGTATTATTACACTATTCTCAGTACAAGTAAACTTAATTGGGTTCTAGATGATCACACTAGGCACCAATAAAGATATTCTTCTAGTTTAAAATGAAAATAGTGTGACTGGCTGGAGGAGTGTTTCCCATAGCCTTAAGAAACCTTAAAGAAGCACTTAAGAGTTTCCATGCATACTTGTCGAATCACAATAAATTTCTTTCTCGACGACAACCTGGTGTTTATACCTGTACATCTTCTGCTGTGAACCTATAGATCGATTCGGCCATAAAAGAGGGCGCCGACATCCTGAAGCTCGTGGTCACGAAGGGTCTGACGGAGGCGGCAAGACTGTCAAATGTGGAGCAGAAGTACAAGCACCTGGTGTCACATGACGAGCAGTTCTAAAGACGGCTATGGACCACGCTGGCTTGCCAGGGAAAATTGTCATGAATCATATTGCTGCATTACTTGCGTGAGTAACTCAATGGCGATACAGGTCTGAAGGTTCACAGTCAATGTCAAGGTTCTATTAGGTGCTTCTAAGATTGAGCTGATTTTTTACCAAAGAAAAGAAGAAGATTCAGCTTATGATCTTTCCTTTAGATGAACACATATTCAGCTGATCTTGTGGCATGGTCATCCTGTATTTTAACATGCCCCATGAACTGAGGTTGCTGTTTCTTTCTGTTGAGATAGTTTTTTTTCTAGGATACCTTTGTGTTGAGATAATGAACTGGCGT
This sequence comes from Avena eriantha, assembly GCA_910589775.1. Taxonomy (NCBI): domain Eukaryota; kingdom Viridiplantae; phylum Streptophyta; class Magnoliopsida; order Poales; family Poaceae; genus Avena; species Avena eriantha. The sequence goes on along the minus strand of OU342741.1, from coordinate 15,196,281 downwards.
GTGATTTTGTAGGGAAATGAACTGAGTCAAAACTTCTCAATTAACCCCCATTTAAAAAAAACTAACGGGATCCAGGTTTCCTCATAAACTGGATCATCTCTTTTCTTCTTAATGAATAGCGGTTGCTCCGGAAAAAAAAAACTAACGGGTAGAGCACTAGAGCGGCAATTCCCCATAGCTGGGCTCGCTTGGCGGGCTCCAGTTTAGTCCACGTCTCCACGCACGGAGACCACACGACCACAGGACAGAGGGAATGTAATCCCGCTTTTGCTGCAAAAGGTTTGTTTTTGCTAGAAAAAAGTTTATCCATGAGATACAAAATGAAAAGACCGATCTCGAAAAATTTGTGCTAATATAGTAAAACCAAAGAATAATTGTAGTGAAAAATTTGTATTAGTGTAACAAAACCAAATTCACCGGAGATATTGCTGGGATCTTGCCGGAATTCATAGCCAAAAATTTGTGCAGAAATAAGTGTAGCATCAATGTAGTTGTCCTTTCCCTTTAGATAATATATGGATTTATGCCTTCCCCCCCCCCCCCCCCCCCCCCCCCCAAAAAAAAGAAAGCTCATCAATCATGACACGGCGTGGGATGTACTATAGGTGTGTGCGACAATTTAGAGACGAGGTCTGGCGGTACCCAACAAATACTCCGCCGTGAGAGGCTTGAAGACATGCTGCTCGTCCGACTCCAGCGCCGCCGCAAGGCGCGGCCATATGTACGCGTTGATTATCCATGACCCACCGGAACCTCCAGAGCGTACGGATATGGTCAGCAGGGACGAGCAGTACCTCCCGACGGTGGGGACGACGGGCATGACCAGCGAGGCCTGGCCGAAGCCGAAATCTGTGTCTGCCGGAATGGAAAGTGGTATTAACGTCTGGGCCACCGTGGGGCTTCCAAGCCCGGCGGTCGACGTCTCGATGAACTTTGCAGCCTTGTGCACCTCCACCCAGTCGACCAGGTCCTGGTACAGTTGGTCGTAGTCTCTGGCCGTGATGGCCTCCCGCGCCATGGCCGCCACGCCCGCGAGCGGCCTGCTCAGCACCGTGTCCACGGCCGCCTCCCCGACCACGTAGGACCTGACGTTGCCGGCGTAGTTGCGAAGCGCGTCGCGGAGCTCGGGTGGCGAGAGCCGGTTCCGCCCGTTCACGTACCACACTAGGCGGCAGCGCTTCTCGGCGGCGTCCGGTAGTCGCGCCGAGGTGCCCACGACGCCCGCGAAGACCTTCCATAGGTAGGCCGACACGGCCTCGACGCGCGTCGCCCGCCGTCCGTCGGCGCCTGCTGCCGCGCGCAGATTGGCGATGTCGTGCTCCTCGACGTAGTACAGGCGCTCGACGAAGCTCTCCTCGACCGTCAGCGCGTTCACCATGCGCTCGGGATCCCACCGCATGAACATCCCAGCGACGGAGGGACCGTACGACGGCGGGTCGCGAGGGCGGAAGAGCAGTGAGCGGTCATGCGTCGGGGCTCCGCCGGAGATGGTCCCCGTCCGCACTAGCTCAGACCACATCCTCACGAGCATCATCGCAAAGCTCCCGTCGCCGATCAGGTGGCTGGTGGCCCACACCACCGCGAAGCCGCCGCAGGCGAACGATACTAGCTGCACCGACAGCGCCACGTCCTCGGCGTACCGGAGCAGCATCTTCTTCGTAGACTCCCCCGACAGGCGCCAGTTCAAGGCGCGCAGCTCCACTCCGATGTCTCCGACGACGAGCTCGGCGCCTTGGTTGCTGTAGTGGAGCTCGGGGAGGCTGGAGCTCGGATTGAACACGATTCGGCCGGCCAAAGGGAAGAAGTAGTTCAGGAAGGACGGCAACCGGGTCTCGAAGGCTGCGACCACGGCACTGAATTCGCTTGTACTAGGAGGCTTGTTGGGGTAGACGCAAGTCATGGAATACTGTACGTCGTTGATGAGGTCGAGATTGGAGAAGGTGACCACGTGCGGCTTGATGGAGGAATCGGAGGCCTTCACCAGACGCCGGCTCACCACCCGTGCAGCCATTGATGTGTTGCTATGCTAGCTCTCTTCCTTCGGTTCTTCTTGTGTGTTGCTAAAGCAGGCCGGTGAATATGAGCCAACAGAGACACACAACCATGGGCTGTTTGGTTGTATATGAGCCCAAGTTTACCCTCACCTCTTATCCATATCCATATGGTGACCTTACAGTATACTCGAGGGTGCTGATCTAAGGGTTTAAGATCACTTAAACGAATAACTTATAACACGAGAGTTGTACAAAACAGCAAGGTGAAGCTACTCTTCGAAGAAAATTCTAAATGGTTGACCGTGTGCGATCAATATGATAAAATTCGCTTAAAAGTGCTCCATACATGAACATGCAATTGAACATTTATAGTTGACGAAACTCAAAACCGATTGTCATAATAGAACTCCATCGTCGACATGCATCTTTTCTGTGTTGACCTTATTTTAAATTAAACCATGAACATATTGATTACAAGGAAATAGGTAAAAAAGATTGAGAAATGTGAGAGGAAACAAAGTCACCTCCCCGGTCCAAGGCGCGAGGTTGCAACGCTCGAGCCTAGAACAAGGGTGATTTACTGGAAACGGACGGTTCAGCCGTTTCTAGTGGGCCTGCTCCGGCAATGCTTTCAGTGGCGCACACACCACAAGACGAAGGGAGTCCAGGAGACCAATCAGGCGGTTTCTTTTCCGCGGAGCCTGGCTAGACTTTGTGCGAGCTACCAAACAGTGTCCTATATCATTATTTTTGCACGATCGACATATTGCCTCAGGCTAGTCATAGTGGGAGTAACATGGGTAGTAACATAGTCCTACATGTATTGCCAACTAAGCATTTAGATGACATGGCATGCAATTAAATGATGAAAGAGAGGCTCGTGGTAACTAGCTAGTTCCTCCGGTCCAGTTTATTACGCGCGCACGTAGTTTAAAAAAAGCTTTGACCATCAATTTTGACCAATAAAATATGCAATATATGTCAAAAAATATACCATTGGAAACTACTTTTGAAGATGAATCCAATAATATAATTTTTGTGACATATTATGTAAAATTTGTTAACCAAAATTAATGGTCAAAGTTGTTTTTAAACTATGTGCGTGCCTAATAAATCGGATCGGAGGGAGAATGTTACCATAACATCACATATTTCAAGACAAAATTAGTCTTTATTGCAATAAATGAGACTTTGCATGATACCACACCTATGTTATTTTCCACTATGAAGATAGTAACTTAGGCCGTTTACAATGGGTCGACTATTAGCTGCCGTTTCTTGCTGCATGGTGGGCTTCTACATACTACCTTCTCAATGCGTCGTATCTTGGATGTTGTATGTAACACAGCTTGTATTTAATTTGTTTTGGATCTATACTAGTCTGTCGAAGTTGGAGCCCACCTGTGCCCAGCTAAAAATAAGCAAGCGACTCCTTAACCTAGTCTGCATGAGCCACGAAGGATCCCAGAAATTAATGGCATGCTTTGGGCCATGAGCTAAGAGCCGTTTCTTGCTTAACATACGACACCCTCTCTCTCCTCAATAATTAAGCTACCACATCAGTGAAATTCCTATGATTTCGCACTAGGAAATGCCCGTTGGCAATGGCCTTGGACTAGGAATATATGCATGTTATTACTCTTAGGGGATGTTTGGTTTAGAGGATGTCATTTAGGGGATGAGGATATCCCTAACCAGCTGGTTAGAGGTAGCCATTTTTTATGTTTGACTAAAGTGGGGAAAAAATGGTTAGGGATAGTCAGTCAAAATCTACAAATAGAAAAACACTTCAGAGGAGCTATCCGAAAGTGGTTGAGCTCATCCAGCTCTTTTTGTGGGATATGCTCAACCACCATTTTAAGCCAAAGTGGTTATCCATATCCCCTTCACCCTCTAAACCAAACATTGGATAACCAAAAAAAATAGATATCCCTTATCATCCACTGGATAGCCACTGAACCAAACAGCCCGTTAGTTACTCCCCACTATGACCAGCCACGGATCGAGAGTTGCTATGCGTGCCGTAATTTTTGTCTTATTCAACTCGCTGTCGGACAGGGATTAGACAAAAAGCATCATTTTCACAGGGGATGACGAGAGCTGCTATACTTACCCATGTTTTTTGTCTGACTCAAATAGGATGCAGCACACCTAACCATCCATATGTAACACACAGTTACAGCACGCCATGGTTTACCGTCGGACGAGGATCGGTGCGTACCGACACTTTTTTGTGTGATTCAAAGTATGATGCAGCACATCCAACCATCCATATGTCTAACACAAAATTACGGCACGCCGTTGGTTCAGACAAGAAGCATTACACGGATAGAAAGTTCAGAAAGGGATTAGAGCTGCTATTGAAGCACACATACAATTAAAGCACGTAACTGGTTCACTGGCTGGATAAGGATCGAAAAAAAAGGACGCCGTGCCGACATATGTGCTGCAGGGGATGAGATGATACTTTCTGAGGGGAGGAGCTTTAAACGCTTGAAATTATCATAAAGACAATGGAGTAACCTAGTACAAAACAGTAATCTCTACGCGGCGCGTCTGAAAAATTGTCCTTTCTGAAGAAAACTACCCTACGGAGACTGTCAAACTATTATGTAGGACTAGAAAAGTCTGAGACAGTAACCGAGGATTCTAGCTAGGGAGCATCTGTGGCATTTTCTCTGCCGTGTGCTATTTATGTGGAGGACTGCAGGCCGGTGTCGCAGATTCGTTTTTCTCTTTCATATTCGCATTTTTTTTGTATGTTTTCTAGTTCATCCGTGGTTCGTACTTGCTCAGTGAACCTGATTTCTCAAAGCATAGTTTTCAAATTAACATAGGACACGTTTGGTTACCTTTTAGATCTCCTGAAACATGGCTCTAGGGAGGCATGCCCCGTCGAAAACACGACTTGGGTCGTGTTCCCCGCTACGTTTGGTTGTCCGCAAACTCATTACTCGTATGAGGAGATGAACGACACACCCAACGTTTGGTTGGCTATATATCTACAGGGCAATCAAGACAGATGCAGGTGTTGCATGTTTGATTGCAGGATGATACCTGTTGTGATAACCTCTTCCAATTGAGTGGCGAGGTCACCCATCACTATCACACAACATAGAAATCAGTTCATCATCATAACATACTAGTTCTAGCAGTAGATCCCGATTTGGCAGTTACCCGTTAGAATGATGCACCACAAGTTCACGGATCATTTTTTATCAGCAACCTAGTAATGGAGGGATATCAGATCACCTCCCAAAATGTACATGAGCTCAAACAACAGATCACGATCACCATCGGCAACACATGAATGGCAAATCAATAGCACTAATCAAACTGCCGATGAAGCCAAGTCCTAATCCGGACCCTCTTGTTAATCACTGGCACATTAGCATAGATTGTGCCTTCTTATTTGTTGTCCACAAGGAATTCCATAGCCTTGATCATCAGCTTTGAATCCCAGAGATGGCGCTTCCCAACAAACCTGGGGCTGAAGATGGTCTTCATCTGAGCATAGTTCAGTATTGGGTTGTTCAAGAACTCAGCATGCTTCGGCAGGCATGCGATGTAGATGACATGGGTTAGTGCAATGCTACGAACAAGTGAAACGAATAACAGTAGGATACGATTGATATGACAGTGGGTTAGTGCCTTGCTAACTTACCACAACATAGTGTTGTTCATACAAGGAAGTGATGTTAAGACAACATTTGATGCCGTCAACAATTCTAAGTTGAAGTATGTGGTTCCACTTCATTCTCCACTTCCTGACGTGGTTATATAGTTGAGTACAGGTGACTGTGATCCCAGTGAAGTCAAGAACATTATTGACTACTTTCTTGATGTCTACTTTTCCAAACTCAAGGTAACCATTCACTCGGTTATTCATGAACTCAACAATTCTACTTGGGACAAACTCCAGAGCAGACTCCCATACCATTGCAGGCATATAGAGTTGGGTCGAGGACAATGTTCTTACGATGCATCCATCTTAAGTCAATCTTGTTCTTCGACGAAGCGGACTTAGCTAGATCGAGAATAGTGATATCCTACAGTAGAGCAGACTCCTAAACATGATACATGTCCAATATAGCAAACACAATACATGAAGTACTAAAACCCAACATCGTTAAGCATGATATAGGTAGAGTAGAAAGAACATCATACGCGTTGTACGGAAATCATACGTTGGTAAGCATGAATTGGTTACACATGTCCTAAGCAACCTATAGCCAAGGAAGCATGAACATGCTTACAGATCTAGGATACAACATCAAGGGTTAGAGAACTGATACGTCGTAAACGTATCTATATTTTTTTATGCTCCATGGTTGTTTTGTATCAATTATCTTATGTTTTATCTATACTTTGAGGCATTTTTATACATTTTCTGGAACTAACCTATTGATAAGATGCCGCAGGGCCAGTTGCCTGTTTTTTGCTGTTTTTGGTTATAGAAAAGCTAGTAAAGAAATATTCTCAGAATTGGACGAAACAAAAACCGAAGTTCCTATTTTACCAGAAGACTCACGGAGCTAGAAGACGAGACTGAGAGGGGCCACGAGGGGCCCTGTAACACCCCAAAAATATTAGTCAAGATTATCAAGTTCAAATCACCTAAGTTTAGGGTTAACAAAAACTTTTATTATTAAATTTAATACGAGTGTATGTGTGAATTGCATTAGTATATGAATGAGTGCAATTGCCATGTTTGATTACTACAAATGATAAGGAATGGTTTAAAGATGAATACTACATCATCTAGGCCAATTGCAAACAAAATCAAAAGAAAAAATTCAAATATAAATTATATAAGCAAATGGTTATTTTGACCAAAATTATCCACTAGACCACTCTGAGTGTTCCTAGTAAAAGATTTCTAATATAAACTTTCTCCATTCTTTTCACCCCTTCCTAGACCAAGTAAAAGTGAACCCAAGCCCACTTTACAAACTAACAGAAACAAATTCCAAATCTATTTAAAGGATATTGCAAAATTGAATCAAGTTCATATGCATAGATCACCATTTTGCAAATCAATTCACCTTGACTTTTCCAAGCAACCATAGACTAGCAAGCAAGTACTCAGAACACTCACCAAACTTCATCCAAAAATTCAAACTTTGAATTCATGAGGCCATTTGGTCGAGCACTTGGCAGACACAATTAAACACTACCTAACTTCTACTGTTCTAAGCAATGATCAATCGCCACTAGTGCCTTAATTCTCTCCCATGGTCTCCCCCAGCACCTAGCAGCGCAGTGGACACACTCCCCCTTTGTCGTGCGCACCAGTGCAGCGCCGCCCGAGCTCGCCGCGCCGGTCGACCAAGCCCTACTCGCACAGACTGTGCCGCCCTCTCCCACAATGTCCAAGAGACAGGCGCCACACCACCGCCACCCTCTGTCCACCCCTAGACCAGAGCCAAGCCATGGATCGACTGTGATCGTCGCGCCCACCTCTATGTCTGCCATGCCGAGAGCGTGCCAGAGCGCCGCAGCCGACACGCGCACACACGCCGCGCCTCGCCCTCTTCGCGCGTGCCAGCACTCACTGTGACCCCAGCTACCCCCCAGACATACCCGTTCGCCGCTGCGTGGACCGTAGCCACTATGCGCCGTCTCGAACGTCGTCGTTCCTGCACAGAGCATGGACCGCTCCCGACCATTCTCGACGGCCCCTTGCCGCGCCATCACTCGCATGACAACCGCCCTAAAGCACCGCGTCGACCCCTACCCTCAGCCATGCTGATAGCCCTCCGCAACGACGTCGCTGACGAGCCCGAGCCATGCCGCTCTGTCCCTCTCGCTAGTGTATAAATAGAGGCCACCCAGCCCTCATTTGCCACACCATCTCACTCCCCTCTCTCTCCGACACTTCCCACACATCTCCCCGGAGCATGGCGAGCACCACATCGCCGGAATTTCACCGGAGCCTGCCGTTGTAGAGGAGAAGAGGAACTGGAGCTAGGAGCCGCCCTAGGAGCCGCCGCGACCACCATTCGACTCGCCGGCCTCGACAACCTCATTCGCCCCCATCACCGACCTTAGCTGGAGCCCTGGTGAGCCCCCACGTACCCCCACCGTTGTGATTAGGGTTCAGTCTCGTCGGAGCTGTGCGACGGAGACGATGATGCTCAGCTGTCGATCGCGCTCTAATCGCATGGCCTAGATTGAAAGATACTGTTTCGGTTTAGATGAGGCACTGACCAATAGGACCCACCTGTCAGTAGCCCGCTGCACGCACGCCGCGTCGCTAGGCCGGCCCAGTTAGTTTCCCGCGTAGAGCCCGTCGATTCAAATAGATTTTTCCCATTTTAGTTAAAACAAGATACCAGTAGATTCAACAATCAATTCAAAGAGATTCACTGAATATCAGTTGGAGAGAGAGAGAGAGATAATATCAATTGAAGGTCTTCCCAAAAGTGAGAAGACATTTTTTGAATATTGTGTGTATTTATCTGGCCAAATACCCCCACTATATATAGGGGAAGGAGGGGATACTACCTCCCTCAAAGTCTCGGGGTGGGACTAAAGGAGAGGAGAGGGGGAGGGGTGGCGCCGTCGGCCACCCCCATGGGCCCCGCGCACAGGGGGTGGGGGCTGGCCCACTAGGGCGAGGGCCACCCCCTCTGGCCCTTCTCCCTCTCACCTTTCCCTAATAGGCCCTTTCCCCTCCGAGAATTGGCCCATTAAGCCCTTTGACCATTTAATTGATTTTCTCTTTTATTAAATAATTATGAATAAATGATTAAATCAATATTTAACATTCATTCATATATTATTCAACCTCCGTGGCTATGGAACACCTTCCACCTCCACTCCGGACATCCTCTAGACTTACCGAAACCCTTCCGGTTTTCTCTCTACTATTCTTTGATGATTCTACCGATCCTATAAACACTCTCTAAGCATCATAAAACCCTTAAGTGTGATACCCTACGGTTTAGGAACACTCTAGACAAGGTCGGGACACTCCCGGACTAATGATCGACAGAGGGACCTAGATGGCCATGTGACCCCTATGCATTCCATGAAGATATTTTGTTGTTTGAACCAGGACGGTCGTGTCTTATTCCCTTTGTCTCTCGATACTTGCATTGCCCGAGATCTGATCAATGACATCACCATGTCGTGTTCAATCTCGTTACCGAAGAATGCTACTTGACTCGTTCCGACAAGTGATATCCCTGTGATCAAATCACACGCTGTGCAGCTATTGGATATAACTTCTCTGAGTGGGCCCTTGAGTATCTTTCTATCATGTGGACGGACAAATCCCGCTCTTGACATATATTGCCTCTACGGTTTCCTCCGAGTACCTGAACACACATTTATAACCACTGTATTACCAAGTGGCGCTTGATGCTATCTAAGCACTCCCGGGAGACAATGATTGATATAGCCTCACGGTCTAAGGAATAGTCTACGAGGATCCATTTCTAATCATCGTAACTTGAACTTCATGACATGATCGGGTAACGATGTTTAGGTTGGGTATTGGTTCATCATCTCATTCTCAGAATGAATTGACTCCATTTCTAACTGGCATAAATGCTACATGATCAGGAAACATGATCATCTGTTGACCAATGAACCAGTGACTAGAGTTTCACTGGGAACCCCTGGTTGTTTATATATCACACGTGTATTGATGTTTCCACTCAATACAGTTATAGCATGATATAAAACTTAATCATAAACTTTGTGAAATATGATAATAGTCCTTATTACTATTTGTCTCTAGGGCATATTTCCAACAGCCTTGTCATTTTGATATGGGAAAGCTCCTGTGTCATGGGGCAAGGGGTACCCTGTTGGTGGTTCTCCATGATACACATGTACTTACAATTGCAAGAACTTACTTGTGACTAACGTTGAGTAGCATGAGGTTTGGTACTCATAAGCAAGGGGCATGAGATTTTCAACTTATAACTTGTTAAGCATATCCTCATATTTGTGTCACTTTAACCTTAATCAACTCAAGATGCTTATGATAGGGGCAATGAGAGATGAAAGCTAATAAGTACCATAATTTTGGAAGCTCTTTATGAAAATTGAAATCCTTGCTTCCCTCTATGAAGGGCCTTTCTTTTTTACTTTTATGATGAGTCTCCTTCTTCTATCTTTATGCACCAGTTGAGAGAGCATAGTGGTCATTCTTAGTTTAATGTGCATTGTCCCAAAACTTGTTGATTGATTCATAACTTTGATATTGCTTGTTCTTAAATTATTTGTATCTAGTCACCCTTATGAACTTTGAAGGTGTCCTATGCATTTATGGTTTGTTATACCATGAGGGACAAGCTGAATACCACTCTTATTATGTTTTCTATATGTGAAACAAACAAATGTCTTTCAATGCATCGTTATTCATGATCTTTTGTTTTTACCTTTTTATGTTACAACTTAGTTGCTTTGTCATATTGTTAGAACTATATCTTTCATGTTTATGTTAGAGTACTTTGATCACAGCTATCAATGCTTTACAAATACCTTGATCAAGATTGTGATGGTGCATGTCACCTCAAAAAAATTCTTTTATCACTTACCTACTCGAGGACGAGCAGGAGTTAAGCTTGGGGATGCTTGATACGTCGTAAACTTATCTATAATTTTTGATGCTCCATGCTTGTTTTGTATCAACTATCTTATGTTTCGTCTACACTTTGAGGCATTTTTTATATATTTTCTGGAACTAACCTATTGACAAGATGCCGTAGTGCCAGTTGCCTCTTTTCTGCTATTTTTGGTTTCAGAAAAGCTAGTAAAGAAATATTCTCGGAATTGGACAAAACAAAAGCCGAAGTTCCTATTTTACCAGAAGCCTCGCGGAGCCAGAAGACGAGACGGAGAGGGGCCACGAGGGACCCACACCACCTGGTGGTGTGGGCCAGGCTAGGCCGCGCCAGGGGGTGGTGTGGCCGCCTCAGTCTCCGTCTCGACCTCTCCTTTCGCCTATATAAACCCCCCGAGACAAAAAAAAAACCTAGGAGGAAGATCAGAATTCCACGAAAAGTTCCACAACACCGCCGGCACCGAAGAGGATATTCAGGGGACAGAAGTCTCTGTTCCGGCACCCTGCCGATACGGGGAAGTGCCCCGGAGCCATCTCCATCGACTCCACCGCCATCCCCATCGTCTTTGTTGACTCCCATGATGAGGAGGGAGTAGTTCTCTCTTGAGGCTAAGGGCTCTACCGGTAGCTATGTGTTCATCTCTCTCTCTCTCTCTATGCGTGATCTTATTGAGATCATGAGCTTTGTAATCAAGTTGAATAAGTAGATCTATTCTGCTACTCAAGTGCTTTAATTAATCTCTGCTTATCCCCACGTGTGTGAAGTTGACAGTGTGCACACCCTGTGGCACTTAGGCTAAGGTTACAGAAATACTTATCATGAGTATAATTTGAGTTGGATGTCTCTATGAGATTGTGGTGTTTCTTGGAACCATCTAGCGCTCAAGGTGACAATGAGGGGTTATCTAGATGGGGAATGCGAACTTTAAGGTGTGTTGTTATAGCCCTACATCGTCCAACCGGAGAGTAGTTCAGGGTAGCATAATGAAGAGAATATATTTATATGAGAGTGTCCACTAGTGAAAGTATGATCCCTAGGCCTTGTTTCTAAGCATTGAAACACCGTTTACAATCAGTCATGTTACATGTTTGCTTGCTGTCACTCTTATTTCAGATTGCAATTATCACTTATAATCATCCATATTACTTGTATTTCACTATCTCTTCACCGAACTAGTGTACCTATACACCTGAAAAGTGCATTCGGTGTGTTGGGGACACAAGAGACTTCTTGTATCTTGATTGCACGGTTGCTTGAGAGGGATACCTTTGACCACTTCCTCCCTGAGTTCGATAAACCTTGGATGATCCACTTAAGGGAAACTTGCTACTATTCTACAAACCTCTGCACTTGGAGGCCCAACACTGTCTACAAGAATAGAAGCATGTGTAGACATTAAGAATCTTACAACCTTTGGATTTAGCACAGAGGTTGGAGAAGGGGTGACACTAGATGAATGGCTCTGACAATGCTCGATGTGCTAGAAGGAGTACCTGACAACACAAGCATCGATGTGCTGGGTGGAGAACCTGGAAGGTCCACCGTCTCTGGGTTGGATGGAGAAGCTGGCAACACCACCAGCGGAACAACAACCATGACAGAGGTTGGGGAAGAGGGTGATGCTATCAGGTTCACAAGCTCAGATCCACAAGTTGTCGCCATGACCATCAATTTTGAATTGTGGAGGAGCTTGAGGGGAATGGTGGATTTCGAGTTGGGGCGACGGTGGCGCTCCTAAATAGGTGGGCGGATTTATCAACAAGTTGCAATTTCTTTTCCGGAAGCTCATCTAAAAATAACTATGAGGTTAAGCGTGCTTGGCCTGCAACAATTTGAGGATGGGTGACCAATTGGGAAGTTGTTCCTGGGTGCGCATGAGTGAGGATAAAGTGCGCAGAAAAGACTAGTGTTGGACTGTGGGTCAGTCTAGAAGATCCTAGAAAGTTGCCAGGGGTGACAGTCGTCGGTGCGGAGAGCCCGGGGTGTTACAAGTGGTATTAGAGTCAATCCTCGCGGTTACACGAGCGTGTGAGGGTCAGGGGCGCGAAAATATGATGGATGACGCATGTGGCCTAGAGTGGACATGGCATGCTGATACATTGCAAATGTATCTATAATTTTTGATGTTCCATGCTTGGTTTTATCCACTTTATTGTGTTTTGTCCACACTTTGGAGTACTTTTCATATGATTTCTTGGACTAACCTATTAACAAGAGCCATAGTGCCAGTTGCCTGTTTTCTGCTGTTTTTGGTTCCAGGAAAGTCAGAAAATGAATATTCTCGGAATTGGACGGGACAAAAGCCAAAGTGCCTATTTTTCTGGAAGTCATCAGATGCCAGAATACGAGACGGAGAGGGGCCAGGGGGCCACCACACCACCTGGCTGCGCGGCCCAGCCTGGCCCACACCAGTGGGTGGTTTGGCCACCTTCGGCACCCCCTCGGCCTCTCCTTCCGCCTATAAGATGCCCTCCAGACGAAAACCCTAAGTGCCGATCAAAAATCCACGAAAGAGTTTGTAGTCAGCGTCATCTCCATCCCTAGATCAGGAGGGATCTAAAGCTCTTCCGGCACCCTACCGGAGAGGGGAATTCACCCTGGAGGCCTTCTTCATCACCATGCAAGCCTCCAGTGTGATGCGTGAGTAGTTCATCCTTGGACTATCCATATAGTAGCTAGATGGCTGGTTCTCCTCCTTTGTGCTTTCATGTCTAGATCTTGTGAGCTCCGTTCATGATCAAGATCATCTATTTGTAATTCTGCATGTTGTGCTTGCGGGGATCCGATAGATATTGAGATGCTATTTCAGATTGATTATTGATTCTATCATGTCTTTGTTATTTTTGATCTTGCATGCTTTTCGTTGTTAGTAGCTATCTTGGCCAAGTAGATGCTAGCAACTCCAAGAGTTAGTATTTATGCTCGATAGTGGGTTCATGCCTCTGGTAATCTGGGGAAGTGACAGAAATCTCTAAGGTACTAGATGCGTTGTTGCTACTAGGGAGAAAACAACAATCCTTTGTTCATAGAACAATCGTATTGTTTACATTACACGTAGTTCGTAAAGCAATAATCTGTTGCTTGCAACTTAATTGGAGGGGGTTCGGATGATAACCTAAAGGTGGATTATTAGTCATAGATGCAGTTGGATGGCGGTCTATGTATAATGTTGTAATGCCCAATCAAGTCTCAAAGGAGTCAAGATGATTAGTATATGCATGTATTGCGTTCTCGATGTTTGTCAATTGCCCCGTTGTAATTTGTTCACCCAGCATGTTATCTATCTTAAGGAGAGCCACCTCTTGTGAACTATGGATCCCGGTCTTTTCTTTTACATACAATCTATAAACGGTTACTGCTTTGTGTTTACTTTCTGCAAACTATTACTTCTTTTCATTCAATACGTTTAATCCTTTGTTTTCAGCAAAACACGGTGAGATTGACAACCTCATCGCAAGTTGGGGACAAAGTTATGTGGTTGTGTTGTGCAGGTCTCCACATTGCTACTAGCGCCGGTAGTGCGCCCTGCCAAGGCTCAGCTAGCAACACCTTTGGGGTGTTTCCTTGCTCCTACTAGTTCGATTAAACCTTGGTTTCATAACTGAGGGAAACTTGCTGATGTACTCATCAAACCTTCCTCTTGGGGTTCCCAATGAGCTCTACATCAACACCACACCAGCATTTTTCTGGTGCCGTTACCGAGCCATCAAGCATTTTTCTGGCGCCGTTGCCGGGGAGTCAAGGACATCTTCACAAGGGGAGTCCCTCATAACCAATATCTTTACTTTGTTATTTTTGTTTTGCTTAGTTTCCTTTGCTTGTTTCTTTATCAAAAACACACACAAAATTAGTTTTACTAGTTTTACTAGTTTTTACCTTGGAATTTCTCTTTGTTATAAATATGATTTAGATGCTGTTGTGGGAGGAGATTTCCTCCAATGTAATGAGGATGATGCTATTAATGCTATAAATAAATTGATCCTCACTTACAACTTGCCTAGCCAAACTGATATTTCTTTCGCAAGAATATTTGCTAGATTGAACACTCTTGAGACTAGCACTACTAGCTTAAAAGATTGCTATAATACGCTTAGGGAGCATCACAATTATGTCCCAATAAATTCTGAACCATCAAAGTGGCTCCCTACAGTAAAGATTGAGATAAACACTGAAACTTTTCAAGCTCGCTATGATATCATGTCTGAATTTTGTCTTATGCTCAAAGATATTTATGAATCTTTGAATACTTGGGGGCTTACTGAAGGAGGAAAAGAAATATCTCTTGCTAATAATTCTACCATATTACCTATTGGAATAGTTGAAGGAGTGTTTACAAATATCCTTGGGAAAATAATTTCTACTGATTATCTTGTTATTGAATATGCAGAAAAAGGACAAATTACACTTGGAAGGTCCCTATTAGAACTCCTTGGAGCAATAATAGATGTGGAAAAGGGGACCATGCACCTTTCTTCTCCACCAAACAATCATATTTTCCCCAAGGTTAAGAATAAAAGTAAAAGAGGTAAGGGCAAGAAATTTGGTCTTAATGCTTTTTCATTTGAGAAAACTTGATTCTTTTTCTTGCTTCTTATGCCTAATTTAAAGGCGTTAAAGAAAAGTACTTATTGGGAGATAACCTAAAAGTTTTAGATGAGTCTTGTAAGTTGTAATAATCGCTCCTTATACTTTTTATTTGCTTTTTGTGCCAAGAGTAACCTCTAATGAGAGAGAAGTAATGATTAGGAAAGTTGTTGTCCCGAAACAGATTTGTGTGCTTCACCGTAAAAATTCGTGTAAAATCTCTGAACGTCTTTTTGAGGCATTAATTTTTGTGCTTTTGCCCCAGGTTGTTATATAACTTTCGTTAGTTCAACACTTTTTGGTTTGAGCAACACAAGGTCTTCGAAAAAATTCGTCTTTACCTTCTGGTCTGTTTTGACAGATTTCTGCCATTTTCTACATTTGCTTCTTGTTGGTTCCTTTTTGAGTTCTTTTGGGGAATTGAGCTTTTTGAGGGAAGTGATATAGTAGCTAGTGTTCTAATGGAAGTTTATTTTGTGTTAGAACTGAACCTTAAGACTTATTTATCTTGAGTGCACTAATGTTGCTAATAAAGATTGTGTGAAGTTTTGTATGAAGGAAAAATTTCAGGTGTATGGAAGGAATGAGTAATGAGACGAAGGATGGACTAATTCTCAAGCTTGGGGATGCCACACGTGTCACCCCAATAAATATCCAAGAAGTACAGGCGTCAAAGCTTGGGGATGCCCAGGCATCCCCTTCTTTATCAATAAAAATCTCAGGTTTCTTCCAAACGCTTCATTTTTATTGTTTCATGCACAGTTGTGTTGTTCTTGGAGCGTCTTCTTTTTCGTTTTCGTTTTGGTTTTTCTTTTGCTTGGTTTGCTTAGTTTTCTGAATAATTTGGTTGGACCCCCTCTTTCATACATTGGTTTGCAAATAGTTTGGTTTGGTTTGGAAAAGAGTAGGAAAGTTCCTGCTTATGTGGTAAAAAGAGCTTGTTTTTGACTGTGGCCTATGCTCTGTCATGCGATGCTTGATTTTGTTTTGGATTTATGCTTAGTATTCTTTGCTGTAGCATGACTTATTATAAACAATTGAGATTGCTTAATGTGCCTTGGATGAATCATGCGTTGTTTTAGCATATTAAAGCATAGTATAGTGGTATTCTCCTTTGATGCTTTATTTGGGTTGACTTGGCGCATGATCACACCATGTTATGACTATGTCAAGTCACCATATCCTTTATGATCCTTTAGTTTTCAACTTGTAGTATCACTTTATGCTTTTATCAATGATGTTTTGTCGCTCTGCATGATTATGGCCATTATTGCTCTCTTCGTTTGTCGCTCCCAGTCTTTTGCTAGCCTCCACAACCAAGTATGAGTTCCACTCATGCATCCAACTCCCTAAACCAAGTTATTCCAAAGAGTCCACCATACCTACCTACTAGCTTATGCTATTCCAAGTATATTCATGCTTTTTTACCTTCCAAATTAAACTTGTTATGTGAAAACTAGTGATTAAAGCTCTCACGAACTTGATGGCACACTTTACTTTTTTGCATCTAATAAACTTGAACCATTGGGTCCTTCTTTGTTGCGTATATGCTTGCGCTTTATAAGTTGAAATTAGCAGAACCATGTATCATGGGGAACGCTTTCAACATTGCAATTGTACTTTGTACCCCGTTGATATCATGTTCTTTTGCTTACGGATCCCGGTGGTGTGAAATAAAAGTGGAACTTGTAAGATCATGGAGTTTGTATGTGTGTTAGAGAAACGCCTGGGCCGCTAGCCTAAGCCATGCCTAATCATGGTGGAAACTTGCAACATCACCATAATGAGCACTCTATGAATCATCCTCAATAAAAACCTATGCAAATAGCAAATAAAAAGATCGCTGAGATGCTCATTGTCTGCTTTCCTTGTCATTTTGATTATGGGATAGCTCATGTATCATGTGCAAGGGGTACCCCGTTGGCAGTTCTTTATGATACACATGTACTTACAATGACAAGATCTTACTTGTGACTAAAGTTGAGTAGCATGAGGATCGGTCTTCATAAGTAAGGGGCATGAGATTTTGGTTTATAACTTGTCAAGCATATCCTCTTAGTTGTGTCACTTTAACCTTAATCACTTTCAAGATGCTTATGATAGGGGCAGTGAGAGCTGAAAGCTATAAGTACCATAATTTTTGGAAGCTCTTTATGAGACTTGAATCCCTACTTCCTTCTATGAAGGCCTTTCTTCCACCATTATATTGAGTCTCCACCTTCTACCTTTATGCACCTACTTTGAGAGCATAGTGGCCATTCTTAGTTCTATGTGCATTGTCCCAAGACTAGTTGATTAATTCATAACTTGATATTGCTTGTTTTAAACTATTTGTATCTAGTCACTCTTATGAACTTTGAAGGTATCCTATGCATTTATATTTGCTACTCTATGAGGAACAAGCTGAATGTTATTATGCTATGATTTCTTTATGTGAAACAAACAAACGTCTTGCAAAGCATTGTCATTCATGAATCTTTTGTTTGTGCCTTTTCATGTTGCATCATATTTTCTTTGTATTATTGCTAGAACTTTGTCTTTCATGTTATGATTGAAGTACTAAGATCCCAGCTTTGAATGTTTTACAAATACTTTGATCAAATCTTTGATGGTGCATGTCACCTCAAAAATTATTCTTTCTTTTTATCACTTACCTACTCTAGGATGAGCAGGAGTTAAGCTTGGGGATGTTGATACATTGCAAATGTATCTATAATTTTTGTTGTTCCATGCTTGGTTTTATCCACTTTCTTGTGTTTTGTCCACACTTTGGAGTACTTTTCATATGATTTCTTGGACTAACCTATTAACAAGAGCCACAGTGCCAGTTGCATGTTTTCTGCTGTTTTTGGTTCCAGGAAAGTTAGAAAATGAATATTCTCGAAATATTCATGGAACAAAAGCCAAAGTGCCTATTTTTTCGGAAGTCATCGGATGCCAGAATACGAGACGGAGAGGGGCCAGGGGGCCACCACACCACCTGGCCACACGGCACAGCCTGGCCTGCGCCAGGGGGTGGTCTAGCCGCCTCTGGCACCCCCTCGGTCTCTCCTTCCGCCTATAAGATGCCCTCCGGACGAAAACCCTAAGTGCCCGATCAAAATCCACGAAAGAGTCTATAGCCGCCGTCATCTCCATGTAGCCGTCGTCATCTCCGTCCCTAGATCGGGAGGGATCTGAAGCTCTTCCCGGCACCCTGCCGGAGAGGGGAATTCACCCTGGAGGCCTTCTTCATCACCATGCAAGCCTCCGGTGTGATGCGTGAGTAGTTCATCCTTAGACTACGGATCCATGTAGTAGCTAGATGGCTGGTTCTCCTCCTTTGTGCTTTCATGTCTAGATCTTGTGAGCTCCGTTCATGATCAAGATCATCTATTTGTAATTCTGCATGTTGTGTTTGCGGGGAGCCGATAGATATTGAGATGCTATTTCAGATTGATTATTGATTCTATCATGTCTTTGTTATTTGTGATCTTGCATGTTTTCCGTTGTTAGTAGCTATCTTGGCCAAGTAGATGCTAGCAACTCCAAGAGTTAGTATTTATGCTCGATAGTGGGTTCATGCCTCTGGTAATCTGGGGAAGTGACAGAAATCTCTAAGGTACTAGATGTGTTGTTGCTACTAGGGAGAAAACAACAATCCTTTGTTCATAGAACAATCGTATTGTTTACATTACACGTAGTTCGTAAAGCAATAGTCTGTTGCTTGCAACTTAATTGGAGGGGGTTCGAATGATAACCTGAAGGTGGATTATTAGTCATAGATGCAGTTGGATGGCGGTCTATGTATAATGTTGTAATGCCCAATCAAGTCTCAAAGGAGTCAAGATGATTAGTATATGCATGTATTGCGTTCTCGATGTTTGTCAATTGCCCCGCTGTAATTTGTTCACCCAGCATGTTATCTATCTTAAGGAGAGCCACCTCTTGTGAGCTATGGATCCCGGTCTTTTCTTTTACATACAATCTATAAACGGTTACTGCTTTGTGTTTACTTTCTGCAAACTATTACTTCTTTTCATTCAATACGTTTAATCCTTTGTTTTCAGCAAAACACGGTGAGATTGACAACCTCATCGCAAGTTGGGGACAAAGTTCTGTGGTTGTGTTGTGCAGGTCTCCACGTTGCTACTAGCACCGATAGTGCGCCCTGCCAAGGCTCAGCTAGCAACACCTTTGGGGTGTTTCCTTGCTCCTACTGGTTCGATTAAACCTTGGTTTCATAAGTGAAGGAAACTTGCTGTTGTGCTCATCATATCTTCCTCTTGGGGTTCCCAACGAGCTCTACATCAACACCGCACCAGCATTTTTCTGGTGCCGTTACCGAGCCATCACATGCCACATGTGCTGACATTGAACGCACATCCGTATGCCTAGGGGAGATGTTCCTGGATTATGGTTGATCGACGAGGGCGTCGATTTTCTAAGGGTGGGTATACGTGAGATTCTTGCACATGGCTTAATAACCCATAATAACAAGTTGCAACTCATTTCCTAAAAGCTGATCTAAAAAGAACTGTAAGGTTAAGCGTGCTTGGCCTAGAGCAATTTGAGAATGGGTGACCGATTGGAAAGTTGTTTACGGATGTGCACAAGTGAACACAAAGTGCGCATAAAATATTAGTATTGGTCTATGGGGTCAGTCTAGAGATCCTAAAAAGCTATCACATGTGGCAGTCATCGGTCCTGAGAGGCCGCGGTGTTACACCTAGGCAGGAGATTGCATCGCCACCCCCTCCGTCGAAGGCTATGTGGCCTGGGAAATAGTGACCACACCACATGTCCTAAACGTCACCCTCCTACATTGACCTCTCCCGGGATGAGGATGAGTAGGTGGCGTCGGCGTTGCCGCAAGCGCGGGTAGCCAGTTTCTTTTTCTTTCTTCTTATATGTAAAATATTTTGAATCTAATAAAAATGTGTGAGAAAAAATGAAGTGTTTGGCAAAAATGACCATCTTGGACTGATTGAGTGTGTCCGCTAGGCGCACTGGCCTTGCCTGTCGGACAGTGACTTATTTCCTCTACGTGATTCGTTCCAAAGATGGAGGGGGTTGTGGGTGGAGAGATGGTGGAGAAAGGAGTTGAGGGAGGAGTTGGAGGAGAGGGTGAGATGGAGGTTGAGGCTGCTTTGTATGTATGTGAGCAAGCGTCAGTGGGGTTAGCCCCATCTCCCTAGAATTTTGTGCATGGGACATGCAACATGCAGATGGTGGGAGGGAAGGAAGGGAAGTCGGGAGTGTTCAAGAGGAAGGGAAGGAAGGGAAAAGGTGATGCTACGCCGTTGAAGGTGGGGGTTGGAGGGAAGAAAGGCTTGGATGGGGATGACATAGATGTGGAGGAGGATGTGGTGGTGAAGAAGCTAAAGGGGGAGTTGATGGTACGAGTACAACTGTGACAAAGGCGGGGCTGTCGGAACAGCCTTGCGAGATGCAATGAAGATTATATCTCGCAACTGCCGGGGTTTGGGGAATGGCCCGACAGTTGAGGGTCTTCTAGAGCTCCAGAAGAGGGAGGACCCCAATGTACTCTTTTTGTCTGAGATGAAATTGGACGAGAGGAGGATGGATTGGTTTCGGTGGTAGCTAGGTATGCCCAACATGGTAGTTAAAGACTGTGAAGGATAGAGTGGTGGGCTGGCGATGTTTTGGAAGCGGGAAGTTAAGCTATCTCCGGGTTTGAAGTCACGGTACCACATTGATGCAGTGATAACAGAGGGGGATGGTTTTAAATGGAGGTTTACAGGAATATATGGGGAGCCAAAGTTAAGTGCGCGAGAAGCGACTTGGAAGTTGTTGAAAACAATCAAACACCATAGTGATCTGCACTGGATGTGTGCTGAGGATTTCAATGAAATTTTGATGTCCTGGGAGAAGGATGGTGGGGCAGCTCGACCCCAAATTTATATGGATTGTTTCAAGGAGGCGTTGGAAGACGGGAAGCTACATGACCTTGGTTTTTTAGGTAATCCTTACACCTGGAGAAATAATAGTCGGTCCAGTGAAAATTATATAAAGGAATGGCTGGATAGAGCGGTGGCTACAGAGGATTGGTGTGCTTAGTTTCCGTGTTATAAGGTGGTTCATGGGGATCCACATCATTCGGATCATCAGCCACTCGTTATCACGGTCGCGAGTGAACCAGAGATCAGGAGGATCAGGAGTGGGCCTTTCCGATTTGAGGCGAAGTGGTTAGAGGAAGAGGACTGTGAAGTGGTTGTAAAGAATGCCTGGGATCATGTGAATCTGCATGGGGAAGGTTCGGTAGAGGGAAGTTTGAGAGCTATAGCTGCGGATCTAACGGACTGGGGAAGGTATCATTGGGTGATTTGGAGAAGCGAATCAATAGAACTAAGAAGGAGCTTGAGGCATGTCGGTGTCGGGTGATTTCTCCTGACAGTGTACAGCGAGAGCATATGCTACGGTATAAATTGGAGAGGATGGAAAACCAAAGGAATATGTATTGGAAGCAAAGAGCAAAAGTTAATTGGTTGTCGAAGGGGGATCGAAACACATCATTTTTCCATTCTTATGCATCAGAGAGGAAGAAACACAATCGTATAAAACACTTGAGGAGGGAGGATGGGTCGATGGCGGTAGAGGAGGAGGAGGAGATGGCGGTGGAGGTGCTCTCTTATTTTAACAAGTTATTTGCATCTGTTTTAGGTGATCGCATGGAGGAGCTTATGCAGCGTATTCAACACCGGGTCACACCAGCAATGAAAGAAATTCTTGTACGTGATTTCTCGAGAGAGGAAGTTAAGATGGCCCTTGATTAGGGATGGCAATGGGTACCCATCACCCGTTTACCCGGTGGGTAAAAACCCTATTAGGGTAAGGGTTTGAGATAGAAAAATACCCATGGGTATATAAATGGGTAAATTCTAAACCCATCGGGTGTGACGGGTACGGTTACGGGATCATACAACCCACACCCATGTACCCGTGTACCCATCTACATATCTGACAAGTGGACCTCCGATATAAAATTCTAACTTAGATAATCTATTTTGTCCCATTAATCTCGATAGGCTAAAACAACACACATATTTCATGCCTAGTAGGGGTATATTAATGATTGTTGAGAGCACACATCCTTTTTTCCTCTATTATTGTAGTCCATTCCCGTAACTCCAGCCAACTATCTCTAGGATTAATTGAGATAACGTAACATACTTTATTTTGATGCGTATTTTGTGGTCCTATAAACTGTTAAATTATCTCTTTTCTTGTGTGAGTTTGTAAACTTAATTTATTATGTTGATGATTATAAATTATATTGCTAAATGTTGTTTTCTACACTTTTTTTGTTCATTTTAATGTGCCATATATGCGGGTATTTTAACCCACGGGTACCCACTAACCCTGTCGGGTTACGGGAATGGGAAAAACTTGCACCCGTTGACGGGTATGGGTGCGGGTGATGGGTAGACTCGAAGAGAACGGGTACGGGTATGGGGTGGCTCCACCCGCACCCATACCCTGTGGGTGCCATCCCTACCCTTGATAGTATTGGGGACCTAAAAGCGCCGGGACCTGACAGAATGTCGGCGCCGTTCTATAAGAAGTTTTGGCACATTATTGGGGATAAAGTGACAGAGGAGGTGCTAAAGGTGCTGCAAGGAGGTGAGCTACGTACTGATTGGAATAATACATGTGTTACGCTCATTCCTAAAGTAAAAAACCCGGAACAGTTGAAGGATCTCAGACCAATTAGTCTATGTAATGTGATCTATAAGCTGGTCTCAAAGGTTTTAGCCAATAGACTAAAGCTAGTCCTAGACGAGGTCATTGCACCGAACCAGAGTGCCTTTGTTCCGGGTCGTCTGATCACTAATAACATCCTGCTTGCGTATGAGGTGAATCACCTTATGCAAAATAAAAGAGCGGGGAATGTGGGCTATGCAGCATTAAAGTTGGATATGAGCAAAGTCTATGATCAGTGTGGAGTGGAATTTTCTGGAGAATATGATGAGGAGAATGGGTTGATGGTAGATGGATTGAGTTAATAATGAAGTGTGTCTCGTCTATGAAGTATAGATTTAAGGTGAATGGAGTACTCACTGATGAGATTGTACCGGAGAGAGGGCTTCGTCAGGGTGATCCTATATCACCGTATCTCTTTCTTATATGTGCTGAAGCTTTTTCTAGTCTGTTAAATAAAGCTGAAGAGGAAGGACAACTGGAAGGGATCCAGATTTGCCATGCTGCACCGATTTTCAACCACTTATTGTTCATGGATGATTCTTTAATCCTACTGAAAGTTTCAGAGGACAACTTGTTTCATCTACGGAATATTCTAAACCTTTATAAGGTGGTCTCGGGTCAAACGGTGAATGTGGAGAAATCGTCAATTGTGTTTAGTAAAAACACACCTCGGTGGAAGAGGGATCAAATGAAGGCTAAACTGAATGTCGGCAATGAAGGGAGTGGAGGCAAGTATCTTGGGCTGCCTGTGTATGTGGGGAAGTCGAAGGCCAAATTATTTGCTTATATTAAGGATAGAATTTGGAAAGTGATCCAAGGGTGGAAGGAGAAAATGCTAACAAAAATGGGAAAGGAAATTCTTATCAAAGCTTGTGCACAAGCAATCCCTGTGTTTGCTATGACTTGTTTTGATATTACAAAAGGTCTTTGTGAGGAGATCAATAGTATGATAGGCAAGTTTTTCTAGGCGTGTCAGGAGAAGGAGAACAAAATCCACTGGTTAAGCTGGGAGAAACTAACAATGGCGAAGGATATGGGAGGTCTGGGATATAAAGACTTGCATGTTTTCAACCTTTCCATGTTAGCGAAGCAGGCGTGGCGGCTGCTTACAAAGCCTGACTCTTTGTGTGCAAAAGTGATGAAGGCTAAGTATTATCCTAACTGTTCCATTTTTTAGGCTGAAAGCAAGGATGACATCTCTTATGCTTGGCGCAGTATCTTGAAAGGAGTAGCAGTCCTGAGGAAGGGTGTTATCAAACGAGTCGGAGACGGATCGACTATTGATATCTGGTGTGACCCTTGGCTTCCACGTGAGGGGAGCATGCTAGCGATCACACCCCGACGCCAAGTGGTGGTCACTAGAGTGAGTGAATTGATGGATCCCGTGGGTGGTGGATGGGATGAAGCCTGTGTTCGTGATATTTTCTGGGCTTATGATGTTTCGGCTATCCTCCCAATACCAATCTTTGAGGATATGGAGGATCGTTGGGCATGGCAATATGATGAGAAGGGGATCTTCACCGTGAAGTCTGCGTACAGGATGCAACGAATATTAGCTGAGGTCGAGAAGGGACAAGAGGAGTGTTCGAGTCCGAGTGCACAATTTATTTGGAAGACTGTGTGGAGAGCGGAATGTACTCCTACAGTTCGGCAATTCATGTGGCGCATCGCGCATAACAGCCTCCCACTCCGTTTAAACTTGCAACGACGAGGAATAGATATCGATCCAATGTGCCCTCTATGCAACCATCTGGATGAAGACGGAGCTCACTTGTTCTTACGTTGTAAGACGGTCAAGAAACTATGGAGAGGAATGGATCTAATTGAGGTGCGTGATCAGCTTCTGCGCTGCAATGATCCAAAGGAGCTTCTGTCTGTTATTCTGAATTTGCCGAGAGAGAAAATGAGGTCGAGCATTGCTCTGATTTGGTGGCAGTGGCATAGGAGAAATAAAATTGTGGCTAGGGAGAAAGGGTATTCCGAGGAGGGGTTATATCGGCTGATTATGGAGTCTATTCATGAGTTTGGGGAGTTCTGCACTAAGGAGAATGTGTCCAAACCCAAATAGAAGCTGAAATGGGCTCCCCCGACGCGGATACTCTCAAGCTTAACGTGGATGGAAGCTTCCAGGTGTTAGAAAAGAAAGGAGGTTGGGGCTTCATTGTGAGGGACTCGACTGGTTCATCCGTCTGTGCGGGAGCGGGGGTTTTACCGTATGCCTATGATGCGCTGAATGCTGAAGCTGTTTCGTGCTTAGCGGGAGTTCAATGGATCAACTTATGGGGTATAAGCAATATTTAGGTGGAGTCCGACTCACATCAACTGGTGCTTGCGTTGACGACGGATCTGCATGATCTTTCTGTCAATGGTCACTTGTTTAAGGAGATAAAAAAACTTCGTTAGTTTCTCTAGTTTTTCCATTAAGTTCTGCCCGAGGGCATGTAATAAGGTTGCAGACGCTTTGGCGGTGTATGGTGCGAACTTAGGTCATGAGTCCCAGCCGTTTGGCCGGATGGTGCGCCTGAGTTCGTACATGGTTTGGTGGCCAGTGATGTTGTTGTGTTCACAAGTTAATGGAAAGCTGAAGTCCATTTCAAAAAAAAGTCGTTCCAAATAGACTACTTTGAAGACATTGGCTGTTTGAAATGGATCGTGCTACTGGAGATGTCCTTATTAGCTGTAGTACTCTAGTTTCGGAGAGAGGTGGTGTATTCACAGTAAATACATCCATTATAAAAATGTTAAAAAGTACATTTTAACATGTAAAAGAATTCAAGTAAAAAAATCCATGTATATATCTGGACATTATATGTTGTTAAACAAAGTTTGGCAAGAAAAGACTATTATTTCTGACTTGTGTGAAAAATACAAAATATCTCGTGAATATTTGTGTTGGAGCATCAAAAAATTGCCTTTTTTACATAAGGCACAAAAATTGTTCCTTTGCGTCCAAATTTTGTATGCAAAAGTAAAATATCCAGACGTATATACGAATTTTTTATATTTTAAAATGTGTATTTAGACAATAGATATATATCACCTGTGAGCCAAATGGATTTCTCCCTAGTTTCTTTGTTTCTGCCCGTGGGCTCGCTTGGCGGGCTAAAGTTTCGTCCACGTCTCCTCGGTGCACGGAGACCACAGAACAGAAAGCTCCAGGCCGACTCCATCGGCGGTCGGCACCCTGGCCGAGCCATCGATCTGGCATTCTGGCCCGGGCCGCTTCACCCAGCGCCACCACATGGCCCCCCTCACCGCTGCAAACCCAACGGACACCCTTGTCCCTTCCAGACTCCCACCCTGCACCGCCTACGAGATCAATCGGCACCGCAGTGGCTTCGCGCCAAAACAAGAACACAAACAGTTATCCGATCAGCTACAAATACAGAGACACGCCTAGAGCTCGCAGCTCATTACGGCACATCGACCGACCGATCGATCACCCGAGGTGCGACAATGGAGGCTGCCGTCGCGTACCTCCTTGTCATTCCTCCGCTCCTCACCTGTACAGCCCTCCTCACCCTCATCGTCCTCCTTCTCCTTCCCAACTTCAAACCATCCAAGACGACCATAACGGGCCGCCGGCTCCCGCTGCCGCCGTCCCCGCCGGCCGTCCCGGTCATCGGCCCGCTCCTCTGGCTCTGGCGCGCGCGCTCCCGCCTCGAGCCGGCGATCCGCGACCTGCACCGCCGCCACGGGCCCATCCTCACCCTCGGCTTCCTCTCCCCGCGCCCGGCCATCTTCGTCTCCGGCCGGGCCGTCGCCCACCGCGCGCTCGTCCAGCGCGGGCCCGCCTTCGCCAGCCGCCCGCCCGCCATCGCGCCCTTCGTCGTCCTCACCTCCGCCCAGCGCACCGTCAGCTCCGCGCCCTACGGTCCGCTCTGGCGCTCCCTCCGCCGCAACCTCGCTTCCGGCGTCCTCCACCCCCACCGCGTGGCGCGCACTTTCGCACCGGCCCGCCGCTGGGCGGTCTCGCTCCTCGCCTCCGACATCGAGGCTGAGTCGTCGAGGAGCGAGGGCGGAGAGGTGACCGTGGTGGAGTCCCTCCAGTTCGCCATGTTCTCGCTGCTCACCTACATGTGCTTCGGGCGGAGGCTGCCGGTGGGCCACGTGCGCGCGATCGAGGCCGTGCAGCGGGAGCTATTCTCCTCCTACATCGGCTTCCAGGTGTTCGCGTTCTGCCCGGCGCTCACCACGCGGCTGTTCCGGCGGCGGTGGCTTAAGGTGCTGTCCATCCGGCACCGGCAGGAGGAGCTTTTCCTGCCACTGATCGCAGCAAGACGACAGCTAACGAGCAGTCTGACAGCTAATGGCGACGACGGCAGTCTGGCGTACTGCTACGTCGACACGCTCCTCGCGCACCGGCTCCCCACAGAGGAGGGAGACGATGCGGGCGGCGAGCGCGCGCTCACCGACGCGGAGATCGTGAGCCTCTGCACGGAGTTCCTCACGGCCAGCGTCGACACCACGGTGACCGCGCTGCAGTGGATCATGGCGAACCTCGTCCGTCAGCCGGCGATCCAGGAGAGGCTCCGGGAAGAGATCGACGCGGCGATCGCCGACAACGGCGACAAGGAGGGGGCCGTCGCGGAGGAGGACCTGTCGAGCATGCCGTACCTGAAGGCGGTGGTCCTGGAGGGGCTACGGCGCCACCCGCCGGCGCACTTCCTTCTGTCGCACGCCGCCGCCTCACCGTCGGAGGACGCGTCGCTGGACGGGCTCCGCGTGCCGGCGGCAACGTCGGTGAACTTCTCGGTGGCGGACGTGTCGCTGGACGAGGAGGTGTGGAGCGAGCCGGAGGAGTTCAGGCCGGAGAGGTTCCTGGACGGCGGGGAGGGCGCCGGGGTGGATCTGACAGGGAGCCGGGAGATCAGGATGATGCCGTTCGGGGCTGGCCGGAGGATCTGCCCCGGCATGGCGCTCGCGCTGCTGCACCTCGAGCACTTCGTGGCGAACCTTGTGAGGGAGTTCGAGTGGTCGGCTGCCGCGGAGGGCGTTGATCTGGCTGAGAGGCCGGAGTTCACCGTGACCATGGAACGGCCGCTGCGCGCGCGGGTGGTGCCGAGACGCCGTCGGCTAGTTCGGCCAGTCTGATCGTGTGTAATGGTTTAGATTAACACAGAGAAGAAAACACGCACCGATACTATGTGACCTTGCACGCACACGTCCCAACAAACACTAATGCGTGGTGTATTATATCATCGATGTATAATGTATTCAACCTGTTACTTGGTGTACTTCATCTGGAGAGAAAACATAGTGCTCCCACAGAGTGCTGGACGTCTCTGTCTAATCCGACTCTAGTGTGTTTCTCAAAAAAATCCGACTCACTTCTAACTTCTTAGAGAGTCAAACTATTTTAGACATTAACCGAGTTTACACGAAAATGTAACAATATTTCTAAAAGCAAATAATTATGTGCTGAAAATATATATTATCATGTATCTAATAATGCCAATTTTGTGGCATATTTGTCTCCATTTATATGAACACGTAAGTTTAACTGTCCAAGAAATCTAGAAGTGCACTCTTTTATGGACGGAGCGAGTATGTTGCATGTTCTCATTAGATTTAAGGGTGCGCCTTGGCGCACGATCCCGTGGCTCTTTCAGGCGCCAGCTCTGGCCCAAAGGGCGACCTCGTTCTTGATCCTCACCACTTGTGTGCCGGTTGAAGGTCTCACTTTGTCGAAGATGAAAGCATTGCGGTGCTTCCTGATCATTTATGGGATCAAAAGAGGTTCACATGTAGCCCTTTGTGCATTGGCTTCGCAGTGTTCTTCCTGGCATTCCACCACCAGTCGTCGAGCAATGCCTCATGGTCTGGTGAATTGCAGGTCATGAACATCCAAGCGAGAACCTCGTGCCAGATCTGTTGGGATACTGAGCATCCCAGAAGCAAGTGGCGCATCATTTAGAGGGCCCTACTCATTGATGCAGTTCAATGTGGGTCACGGAATTTTGATCTCTGGAAGTACTGTAATCACTATTGAATTGATCATAGTAGAAAGATTATGTGGTGCTAGTTTTCAGCTATCGCATCAATAGAGTTGTTGCATAAACAATTTTTATATGGCCTCAAAAAAATCCGGTAAGAAAATTATGCTCCAGCAGGGTCTAATTGAGTTTCTACACAATATCATCTGCAGGCTTACTTTGCAGCAAACGTTGCTGCTCTGATTTAGGAGTGCGCCTAGGGGCACGACCCCTTGACTCTCACACCAGTTTCTATTTTGTATAACGCTAAAGAAAAATAGGTGGAAATCGATATTGAGTAACAAAATGCCCCATGAACCAACTTTGTGGACTTTGGATGAAAATTGGCCATTATGCGGATATGTGGGACTCGAGGTCAAAGAAAATGTTGGGTTAAAAAAGAGATGTGTCAGAACTTTGTTGATACTTCGAAGGTCGTTGTGAACAATGCTCTGTTCTTTGCTGTTCCACTGACTACTACAGTTGTTCCTACTGTTCGTGGAGAATTTAACTGCTGACCGATAATTCACACTACCTTTGTTTCTAAGTCCCAGCATCCACCAGCCGGGTGGGTTTTCTTGAACTGTACTTTAACAGTGAGGTGTTCGAACGGATGATCTATTTATTTTAACAATTACATTTATGACTCACATTCGTGCTTGATATCAAATGTTACTGCTGGTCCTATGTCAAAGGAACATGTCTTTGTGTGTCCTATGTCAAAGGAGGTCGATGATATGTTTAGTGGTCAGTTGTGCGAGAGTGTTGCTAGTGTTTTTCTGAGGAAGCTGCTTTCTTGTAATTCAGACATAGATGCTGCCAAAATTATAGCCCTGGCGAGGAATGTGCACCTCAGGTCATGTCCCTGGACTGACGCTTTTGCTAACATGTATTTAAGCAAGTCTGGTGCACTAATGTGTTTTGAACAGACCGTGCTGACACCAAGTGTGACACAGGCTGCAATTCTTGACTTGGGCCATGTTTCCGTGGACCTGAGAGAGATGTTGGACTAGTGGATAGCTTAACGCAGGACCAGGGTTCTCTTGCGCCAACTAATCAGATTCAGATGGCAAGTGACAACAATTCCAAGTTTCAGTTCGCTGCATCTCAACTCGAGTCTGACAATGTTCAGATATCTCAGGTTGATGATTACGAGGCAACATCGTCGGTCCTAGTTGCACGGTGGACAAAAGCCAAAGTCCAAGGTGGAAAATCTAAAGGAGAAATCCTAGTTTATCTCAAAAATGATTTGTAAACTTTGTTATCTTAAATAAAACAGGGACAGTCAGAATACTACTCTAGGGTAAACTTCAGAACAATCTATACAACACAACTCCATCTCTTTAAATAAAATATAAATAGGACAGGATTATCAAACTTCTATAAATCAGTCGTAGGTCTTACAATATGTTCATACAGCCAGTGTAGGAGAAACAGAACTCAAATAACAGTATAACAGTATCAGCAAAAACTGTGCTAAAACACCAGCTCTTAAAATAAATTTTAGAGTTTATCGTACACAACATAGGAGTGGCGATGAAGGAATCTAGCCAACTATTTAAAAACTAGCATTGCTTCATACAGTTGGATCCTTTTCTTAAAACGTAGCAGCTATTCATCTTCTGGCTTCTAAGGGAAACTCCAGTGTGCCTCGTTCAAACTTAAAAGTGAAGTCGTTTCTAGGTGTCTGGGTTGTCAATGTTCCGAACACACGACACTACTGCAGGGATTACATGCTTCTACTTGAGGCGATGCAAAACAATCATTATGGCTCTCCATAATCTGCTCTATGAGAAGTACCAATAGGTTGATCTGTGCACTCAACTTTTGTGATCAAATAGGTAATTTTTTAGGATTTCTGTGATTCAACAGACTGCTGAATAGAGAAGGGATGAAATCCATAATGTGTTACTTGCATGTGTTGTGAGAGATGGAGTGATAGGAAACAGGCTTTGCAGACATAAACTGACACCATCTTGATTCAAGATACAACATGTAAGGCATAGCAAGCTTTGATGAGAATGAACTTCCAGATTTAAATCCCAATCAATGAATTTTCCAAGGCGGTGAAGGGGCAATTATGTCTGATGAAAATCGCACCCCAACACAGCCAGGGAGATTGGGTCCAACAACTACAAATAAATTCTACTATTAGAGGCGATACAAGAAATGCATAGGTAGGATGATTGTTAAAACGTAATATGGACCTGAAGAATCATATCTCTATATTAAGCCAATAACTTCCAAACTGATAAGCACAAAAATGCGAAAGAAAGAATCTTATACGAAATTCTAATTTTCTGTTTCTTCGATATCAAAGTGTAAGTAGCTAGAGTCCTCCTTCTACATGTAAGAGTCCGTAAAAACACTCCAGCTCTAGCTCCCAGGTTACTATAGCATTCAGTAGGTCATGGCAGGTTTTCCATCACGTGATGAGTATGTGCTCGAGTCGGTTCCTCAAACAATAAATGCAAGAGTACAAAATGAGTCTGCAATGAAAAATAAATATTTAGAGAAAAGAAAAGGCAAGGATCAATATTATGCTAACTGGCCAGGAGTTATCATTTGCAAGCAAAAGAAAGCTACGGTTTTCAAAAAGGCATATATGCTTTACAAAAAGGGTACATACTCATAACTACAGCAAACCTGTGGTATGTACGTATTACTTGAGATGCAATAATAGTAGTAAAAAGACTTCCATCTTTAACTTTGATAAGAAGTGGCAATAGGATGATGGTATTCCGGCAAGTGTAGAATTAAATAATAGGATGGAAAATTTAAGTGTAATCATCTATCTATAAGAAGAATGAATTTCTCATACCCAAATTATCAGTGCTTTGGTATAACTCTAAAGGAGTAGGCATAACAACATAATAAGAAAATCAAGGAAGACATACTAACTGTTTTCCATGACAAGGTAAATCGTAAATGATATATCACTGATCAACCAGGAAACCCTGTTTATGATTAGAAGGTACTTTTCCTGCCCAAAAAAATGACAACACCACCTTTATAACCCCCAGTCACTAACTTAACCAGGTGGAACCTATAGGGCACAGAAGCACTTCAAACATGGCTGGCTTTGAGGACCAGCAGCAACATATAATTACTCTAGACATTTATTTCCACGCACACGTCTCCCTCTTTATCAACCAAGTAGATATTGTATCAGAACTACAAACATGAAGGGCGCCTGACTTTCAGGATGCATATAGGCAAATATAATAAGCTAAGCAAGATCCAAAACAAAACAACGGTAACACAATACATAAACATGAACTTTTAATCATGCAGAAAACATGCATAACATCACCACATTAGGTATTTCCAGGAGAAATAGAATTTGCAGGAAGAAAACACATGGGATAAAAAAATAGGATAGAACACTATGCGAGTCCACTAAAATGGGATCAGATTTTAGGATTCACGAGTTTCTTTATATCTATGAGCTTCTTTAGATTTTAGGATGCCTGAGATTACACAACCTAAAGAGGGACGAGATCCAGCCAGAGAGCTAGAGCAACTGAAGTGTCAAGAGCAGAGCCTACTCACCGTGAAGTAGACAGAATAGGAGACTTGACGAAGCCGACGATGTGTCCTAAAGCTAGAACCTCCAGCAATCGAGTAACCTGCAAAGAAGAAAAACAGGCAAAAAAAGACACCACGTCAGGAGTAGAGCGAGGAAACAGGCTCAAGCACGAACGAAACGGACCCTGGACCACGTCAGGAGTAGAGCGGGGAAACAGACTACACAAATAAATCATGCCTCATAGTTTCTTCTTTCGAAACTAACAAAGAAAACTTTACTGGACCTCCTATAATCTGTATAGGTATGTATATGCTAGAAAAGGAGAAGCATCATTCCTTTCTTCTCCAAAGTTGTTAGATAGTGAATAAAAAAATAGTCATACAAAATCATCCAGTTATAGACAAAGAATCGAGCATATTAAGAGCTTTTCATCATATACCTGCATGTGTAGCTATTGAAATAGCAGCAAAGAATATGAACCAAATTTGAAAATGATAGTTGTTGGCAGATAACTATATCAGAGTTCTGCCTCCCTTTGCCATGAAAAATCCGCCGATTATGTCCCTAATTCCATGAAATCAGTCAAATGCAACAAACAAAATTCAGCAACATAAAAGAAGGAATAGCTGAAGATGTTGTAGATAAAGTAAAACCCATTCCCTTTCCAGTTTCTTAAGGTCTCGGATAAGAGCCTGAACATCACACCATGCAAAGAAATTAACAACCAACCACCGCTTGATAGAACTGGCCTGAAGCAACTTCTGAAACAAAAAAAAAGAGTCAACAAATTAGCGGAAGGTTGATCGACAATCTATAAGTAAGCATTGAGAACTGAGGAACCTAAAACCAAAAAACAGAAGCACGCATGATTTATGTGTAGATAATCACCTGTTTAGCCTCAACCGAAGGAGCCAACTTATGTGAATCTTTAGTCTCAGCCTAAGGTGATGATTCCCCAAATAAAGCTCTCTTGACAGATGAATCGGCAACACATTTCTTATCACTGCTCACAATATTGATAGATTGTAGAGAACCCAAAGTAATATAAAAAAGCTAACACGCTACTGAGGTTCTGTTAAATGTATTAAACAAAAACCAACAATTGCAAGAGGAGAGGGGAGAGGAATTAAATCAACAGGGGAAGGGATTTCTGGTGTTCATGATTCCACTTATGCCAGTGTATAAATACTCTAGCCAAACTTTTCTTCATGTAGATACTCTAGACAAACTTTTCTTCATGTAGTACTCATTTGCCTATGAGCATGTACTCTTTCCAGATATCTACACTGTGGCCTAAAATATAAGAAACTCGTGGTTTTCTCATAAGTATAAATCTGAGATGAGAGACATCCATGACACCCAATAACTTCACCTGAGCCTTCTCCATTTGTAATAAAACTAAACTGGAGATTATGTGTGTAGGCATACATATTTGAAAAATCGAGAAAATAATGAACAAATCCTTGGATACCCAACAAAATAGACCATGGATAGATATTTTCATTTCTCATTCAAAATATGCTCTCTTTCTCTCACCCACACATCAGACAACAAAAAAACAAGCAGGTTAGACTTTTACCTAGTTTGCTTCAGGGAGTCAAACTCCAGTTCTTGTGTCTCCCTCTTGTGTGCCTCTTATTGCTCGCCTCCAACTCAACTCTGCGCTGCCTGCCACCACTAATGGATGGACGTGGACTCCTCCTTCATCCCATACTCCTTGTGCTCAATACTCCAAACACCTGCAACGGATGGCAAATAAGAAACTAAATAGGATTATAACTCTTGAAAAGAAATTGAGGCAAGAATAACACAAGGCCGGAGATGAGGAGTGTTGGAAATATGCCCTAGAGACAAATAGTAGTAAGGACTATTATCATATTTTATATAGTTTATGATTAAGTTTTATATCATGCTATAACTGTATTGAGTGGAAACATCAATGCACGTGTGATATACAAACAAACCAGAGGTTCCCAGTGAAACTCTAGTCACTGGTTCATTGGTCAACAGATGATCATGTTTCCTGATCATGTGGCATTTATGCCAGTTGGAAATGAGGTCATCTCATTCTGAGAATGAGATGATGAACCAATACCCAACCTAAACATCGTGATTCGATCATGTCACGAAGTTCAAGTTACGATGATTAGAAATGGATCCTCGTAGACTATTCCTTAGACCGTGAGGCTATATCAATCACTGTCTCCCGAAAGTGCTTAGATAGCATCAAACGCCATCTGGTAAAACGGTGGTTATAAAGGTGTGTTCAGGTACTTGGAGG
The DNA here is from genome assembly GCA_910589775.1 of Avena eriantha. Lineage (NCBI taxonomy): Eukaryota > Viridiplantae > Streptophyta > Magnoliopsida > Poales > Poaceae > Avena > Avena eriantha. The sequence continues at coordinate 15,161,635 of OU342741.1, read as the reverse complement.
AAACCGTAGAGGCAATATATGTCAAGAGAAGGATTTGTCCGTACATGTGACGAGAAGATACTAAAGGGCCCACTCGGAGAAGTTATATCCAATAGCTGCGCAGCGTGTGATTAGATCACGGGGATATCACTTGTCGGAACGAGTCAAGTAGCATTGTTCGGTAACGAGATTGAACACGACATGGCGATGTCATTGATCAGATCTCGGGCAATGCAAGTATCGAGAGACAAAGGGAATAAGACACGACTATCCCGGTTCAAACGACGAAAGATCTTCATGGAACGCACAGGGGTCACATGGCCATCCAGGTCCCTCTGTCGATCATTGGTGCGGGAGTGTCCCGGCCATGTCTACAGTGTTCCCAAACCGTGGGGTATCACGCTTAAGGGCTTGATGATGCTTAGAGAGCATTTATAGGATCGGTAGAATCGCCGAAGAAAAGAAGGGAGAAAACCAGAAGGGTTTCGGTAAGTCCGGAGGATGTCCGGAGTGGAGGTGGAAGGTGTTCCATGGCCACGGAGATTGAATAATATGTGAATGAATGTTAAATGTTGATTTAATCATTTATTCATAATTATTTAATAAAGAGAAAATCAATTAAAAAGGTCAAAGGCTTAATGGGCCAATTCCGGAGGGATAGGGCCCATTAGGGGAAAGGAGAGAGGGAGAAGGGGCCAAGGGGGAGGCCGGCTGGGCCTAGCCCCCCCCCCCCCCCCGCGCGAGGCCCACTAGTGGCCAGCGGCCACCTCCTCCCCCCTCCTCTCCTTTAGTCCCACCCCGGGACTTGAGGGGAGGTAGTACCTCCCCTCCCCCTATATATAGTGGGGTATTTGGCCTAGAAAATACACCCAATAATCAATAAAGGTCTCCCCATTTTTGGGAGGACCTCCAATTGATATTTTCTCTCTCCCCCTCTCTCTCTCTCTCATGACCGTGGTCCCAAGTCTGGACTGCGTGAGCGCGAGACATCTTCACCGCGGAGCGCTGTCGCGCTGCGAGATTAGGATCCGGGAGCTCTACTTCCACAACTTCTGCTGGATCGGGGAAGCAGGAGTCATCGTCAGGCACCGGATGTGTGTAACTCCTCGCGAGGTGTCGCACTTGGAGCCAGAAGGAGCGCAAGGACTTCATCACGACCTTGAGGTCGGCTTCGGCTCGTCTACATCAACCACGCTCTCCGAGCGTTGCCAACGCTTTTTGGTCTTCAAGGGTAAGTTCGCGAAAAGATCCTCCCGTTACTGTATTACTAATAGATAGGTCCTGGCAACTTCAGGGGTTCAGGGGCGTAGAGTAAAATTTATTGTTTTTATGCGTGGAACCCCTACAAAGAGATGGTCCAAGAAATTTAAAACAACTATTAGAATCTGCCGTGTAAACACATGTGCTGAATTTAGAAGTGACAATGTTGACATGATATTTGAAGGGAAATGGGGCAAAGATAGCAGCTGAGCAAAACCTGGTAGCAGATTCACGCTGTGAGCGTGTCCTCGAGACCTCGGACCAGTGAACCAAAATACGCAAGCTATCGGCCTGCAAAATAAGAAATGTATTGACCTCAAATTCACATATGCATGAAAACAGGGGAGAACACTTACACATAAGAATAAAGAACGTCCACATAGCCGCAAGAACCGTAGCTTGACACGGAACCGAAGCCACCAGTTTCCAGCAGGCCTAGTACCTGGAAATAAAAGAAAGACAATGAACATGGTGGTCAATTAAGAACGAAGATGTAAGAATGCATTCGACAACAAGCATTATTGAGACCACAACCGTAAGAACAAAAAAATTCAAGGGCCGATAGTTACGCTCGAGCAGACCACATCGTTATAAAAAAAACTTGAAGTTACTACACATATCCTAATATGTGATGAAATATTTAGTGTTTTGTAATTCCTATGCAGCGATTCACACTACTGTAGGAAGTAAATGTGTTTGAGGACCTGCAGCTTACTAATGTTCCTATCTTCAAAATCCTATGAGCTTGTATGTGAATTGGATATCCAGTATATATAATTAATCAGAATCTAACGTACATTGAGAAAAGGGCAAGATAACAAATGCACTTCGTGAATGGCTGAGAAAATTGGTCCATTACTCAATTGCACCTTCAAGTGATTTCTCACGAATTCTCTGAGCAAAAGAATAACCATAATCAACAACAAATTTACAATCCAGGAAAAAGATGGCTGAAAAGAAGAGGTGAGAAGTTGCAGTGGTAGCACTAGCTTGTTCACCATATGTTATGAATGACTTGCCTAAAAGTGGCCTCCTTGTTTCGAATATGCAAGAACAAATATAGGAAAAAATGAAGATGAATATGTACTGAATCCAATGATCATTTCCTTGTAAGCAAAAGAAGCATAGACAAGAAAATCATACCAAATCACGGATGAAGAGTATGCTGGAGGAGAAGGGCGAGTGGTGGTGGCTAAAGTTTTGAGGAGGTGATGACGGAGGCAGCTGGTCAACGCTCACTACTAGGAAAATGATTATAGGTAGATTTTAATTCTGTGGCGCATATATGAAAAATGCTCCACTAAAATTAATTCTGTGGCGCATGTAGCAAATGCTCCACAGAATTTCTGCAGTTCTGTGGCGCACAGAAAGTGAGAATTCTGTGACGCATATAGCCATATGCGCCACAGAATTCCTATGGGCCCATGTGGGCCTGACCCCAGCACATGGGCAGGCGAGAATTCTGTGGCGCATATGGATATATGCGCCACAGAATGTCAAAATTCTGTGGAGCATTTGCCATATGCGCCACAGAATGTGCGAAACAGATCTACAAAAGGTGGTAGCCACCCTTTCCCTTCTTCCCACCACCTCCAACTAGCTCGTCCCCCTCCTCCCTCCAACTCCATTTTGCTCATACTCACCTCCATTGTTGATAGCTAGACCTACTTTGGTTCATGTACTTGTGAGGGGAAGCTACTCCTACTTGTAAAGGTAGTAAACCACTCATACTTTCCTCCTCCACACATCCCACACCCCCTCTTGCTACACTATGCATATGGGGTTGGTGTAGATTTGGTTTGTAGATTTGTGAGGCGTGTGTGCATGGGTACTTGTGTGATGCATGTTTTGTGTGGCCGGCGGGCCTCGGCGCGGTGTGTATGGATGTTTTGTAGGTGAAGATGGTCCCGTGCGGGCGGTGTGCGATGGCGAGACGATGTTCCTTCGCTTTGTGTTGTGCTTGAATACATGTTTGCTTGTGGAGGGAGCTTGTGTTGTACTTGAATGCATGTTGCCGGTGCCGGGTGCATGGAGGTTTGCCGAAATGTTGATTCACGTCCATTTCGGCAAATTTCTGCACTAGCCATACATCCTATTTTTAGGATAGGTCATGCTGAAATTTCCCGGCGATCATGGATGCACGTATGTGTGTGCGTCGTGTGTGTGCATGGTTCTAACATACTCTCTTTAATTTGGTCTATGTTCGCGCGCAGGCGACCATGGTCATCCATATGAGCGAACGCTGGGTGGTTAGATACAAGGCTGACGCGGTAGCCGACATGGTTCGGAACAACATGACCAAGATAAGATGTCCGTGCCAAACGTGCAAACACCGGAAGTGGATCAACCCTGATTCCGGACAACTGGAGTCTCACCTGTTCACGCGCGGTTTCATGCCTGGCTTCTTAGTGAATGAGGAGCCACTTTGGGGGCCGGATTATCTGGCCCAAGTGAGGGCCGGATTATCCGGTCTGGGAAAACACCGCCCCAGACTCAGAATATCCGGCAGATAATCCGCCCCCTCACAGTGAGACGCGCTGAGCTTGTCCTTGATCAACTTCTGGGGGGCGGATTATCCGGTCCTATGCGAAGGCCGGATTATCCGGCCTGGGGAAGAATAACCGCCCCAGTTCTGATTTTCCGGGAGAAAATCCAACCGGATACCGAGCGACGCGCCTTGGCTCCTTTTGCTCGAAAACTGGGGGCCGGATTATCCGGCCCTTGCGAAACCCGGATTATCCGGCCTAGGGAGGAAAAAACCGCCCCAGTTCGGATTTTCCGGGAGAAAATCTGATTGGACACAGAGCGACGTGCCTTGGCTTCCTTGAGAGATGAGGTAGGCCGGATTATCCGGCCCTTGGAGGGGCGGATTATCCGCCCCCCCTCAAAACTTCCTGCACACTTAGCACACATGAAAAGTCTCCATAGTATTGTTATCTAACACGCAAAACAAAGGAAAACATGAAATGTTCTTTCAATCTCCCCCTTTTTGGTGTTAGATGACAATACCAGGATTTGCAGGAGAAAGACACAAGACAAACAGAGATAACTATGAAAGGGACTCCCCCTCAATGTGTGCATAATAGAGTTCTGCATTGGAATACAAATGCACACAAATAGGTGAATCTATTCCATAGACATAAGGGCAAAAGCACATACCACCGAAGTAGAGAATAGGCATCCTTGACAAAAATCACAATTATTATTGGATAACCATTATGAGCGCGCGCATTCCGTGATAAACCTCCAGCAATAGGATATGAATAGATATGGCCATGAGCATAATCCATGATATGAAGTCCATAGGTATCATCCAGACAACCACAAAAAGTCTCAACCACAGAACACAAACCACGAATTTAAAAGTTCAACGCTAAATGGGCATAAGCAAGAAATAACGAATAAAAAAGTGCAAGTGCTTATGCCCGACCCATGCAAATCCACGGACAACCTAATAGAACTACTTCTCCCCCTTTGGCATCGAGACACCAAAAAGGGAGAAGAGCGATGCTAGCGCCCCATGGGATCACTCATCATAGTCCTCGTCCTCGTCCTATTCTGCATGCTCTTCCTCATCCTCATCTTCAAGCTCCTCAGTGTCACCTTCCTCATCATCAGCATCAGCAGCAAGCGCAGAGGGGAACAAGTGACGCTCCAGCTCACCATAGTTCAGCCCGGAGGAAGAGTTCCACCGAGCATACGGAGTGGGAGGTGTAGGAGCCGGAGGAGCACCCGAAGCGCCAGACACGTGGTGGAGAATGAGCTGCTGGGAGTGCGCCAACTCATGGCGCTGCCTGTATGCCTCGTACTGACCCTTGCGCGTGTCCACGCCTATGCAGAGAATGTGACGCTGGAACCAGTTCAGCTGCTTGATCTCACGGGCCACGAGAGGCACTGGGGGCCTGCGAGCATCCCTCATGAGGCCCTCGGGAGCAGAGGAGGGGTGAGCAGTCTTCCGAACCTTGTTGTATATCTTCTTGGCCTTGTCCACCGAGTCAATGTGGAACTCCTCGGCAGGAAGCAGGTGGTGGATGAGCAACATAATGTAGGGCGCATAGGGAATGGACAGACGGTTGAACATAGCATCACACAGCTCATGGTAGATGAAGTCCATGACATCCAGCCTATACTGCACCGACTCGTCCTCGCAGGAGGCAACCTCATGAGAAAATTGAAGTAGCTGAACAAGGTGACCACGGATGCTGTCATTGTTGCCCCCACTCAGTGTAATAGAGTCACGAAAGAGACCCACCAAAGCAGCATAGATGGGAGCAAGACCAGCCACAGTACCGACAATTCCATTGTCCACAGTTCACGGAGAGAGAGTTGCATCCTTGTTGGGCTTCAACTGAGTGATGATGCGGTGGCCACTGGCTCTATCCCTGTTGCGGAAGGAGTACCCCAGAACCTCAGCAAACACGTGAAAATCAGCAGTCATTGGCCTATCATGAGTCATCCACTTCATAGTGCGACGCTCATCCCCACAAATCACCAAAGTGGAGAAGAACTGCTTCACCACCTCAGAGTCAAAGGAGCACTGGAGAGACATGAGATGGTGCAGCCCCATCCTCTCAGCCACAAACAACGCATCCACAAGATGCGCCTTCTCCAAAGCATCAACAAGTACCAGAGGGTGCATAGGCCTAATGTTCAACCTGGCATAGATGTCTTCATAAATCCCCTTCTGTTCTGCACACCAGAAATGGGCATCCCCCAGCTCATCATCATGAGGCAGCTCAGCAAACAAGTCACGGTGATGGATGGCAGAGAAGGAGACCGCATCCAAAGTCCTGTAGTTGATCTTGGGCTCCTTGCCCTTCCTCTTGGACACCCCTTTCCTAGTCCTCTTGGATTGTTCAGCCATTCGCCTCTCTTCGTTCTTCCTTCTCCTCAATTCAACTTCGTCCACTAGGTTACCTTGACCGTCGTCCTGAAAGTACTTGGCGCGAGGACGGCGCTTTTAGGTCTTGGAAACACTAGAACCACCTGTGAGGAGAATAAGGGCGATGGCAAGGGGATAAGCATACACACAAGTCCATGAGAGAGCATGGAAAAAGTAGTCAAAAAGTTCATAGGACAAAACTACTCAATGCATACACATAGTGAAACTGAAGCAGAATTGAATCTGTCAGGCCGGATTATCCGGCCTGGCCAGGGGCGGATAATCCGGCCCTGGCAGAAATTTTCGATTTCACCAAGAATTCATGCAAAAAAAGTAGATCGGGCCTAGAAACTGTAAGACTACGAGTTCTATGCAAAAACACATCTTTCTAGACAACGTTCCACCCAACAAGATACACATCTAGCCAAAGATGGGGAGAGAGGGAGTTACCCTCACTCATTGGAGGAAGAACGCGGAGGAGAAGGTACCCGGAGGCGCGGAGAAGAAGATCCGGGGAGGCCCGGAAAATCCGGTGGCCGGAGAGGGCTGGGAGAGAAGTGCTGCTCGATATGAGCCCTCCCCCCCGAGTCCTGCCCTTTAAGATCGAATCCGCCAGGGCCGGATTATCCGCCAACACTTGGGCCAGATTATCCGGCCTTAATTCTGGGATTCTGTTATACACAGAACCAGGCCCGCGCGTCCCCAAACAACACCCCCACAAGGTGTACAAGGGACTTGTGTGCAAGAATAGATGGCTTAGGGGTAGGTAAGGCTTAGGATTAAGAAAGCCAAACTGAGATGGTACTAGACACTCAAGATTGCAAAATCCAAATTAAATAAAAGCCAAGATTGAGTGTGATTCCCATAAGAACATGAGAGAGCAAATAACACCCAAAAAGATCCAATTCTCCACACGGGAGAGGGCGGTGGCCGAAGCCACCTTGTTGGAGTGTATGGTGTGACACCGCAAAGATATATCTTGGGTTCACGACCAATACTCATCAATAAGCTCACATATCACAACATGATATTAAGAGAAATGATATAACTTGCTATTGGCGTTATGGGGGGAGGGTTAGCTCAATAAGTTAGGACCACACTCCCCCTATATCCATGCCCACACCTAGACCAAACAAGGATTGAGATGTACGAGTGAGTGCATGGGTAATCAAGACAAACTCCCGGAATCAATGATATTTAGCTCATTCCTCAAATAGCAGAATCTTGCTTCATCAAGTGGTTTTGTAAAAATATCCGCCAGTTGGTTCTTCGTGCTCACAAAAGATAGATCAATATCGCCTCGAGCAACATGGTCACGAATAAAATGATTCTGAATCTCAATATGCTTTGTCCTTGTGTGCTGAAATGGATTGTACGCAATTTTGATAGCACTTTCATTATCACATAAAAGAGGCACTTTGTCACAATTGACACCGTATTCCTTTAAAGTTTGCCTCATCCACAATAATTGAGTACAAGCGCTGGCAGCAGCAACATATTCAGCTTTGGTGGTGGAGAGAGATATACAATTCTGCTTCTTGGAGGACCAACATACAAGAGATCTTCCCAAGAATTGACAAGCTCTAGAAGTGGATTTCCGATCATCCTTATCACCAGCCAATCTGAGTCAGTATAACCACATAAAGAGAAATTGGAGCCCTTGGGATAGCAGAGACCAAAGTTGGGGGAATGAACCAAATATCGAAAGATTCTCTTGACCACCACTAAGTGGCTTTCTTTAGGAGCTGCTTGGTACCTTGCACACACTCCCACACTCAACACAATATCGGGTCTAGATGCGCAGAGGTAAAGAAGAGAGCCGATCATGGACCGGTATATCTTTTGGTCCACATCTTTACCGTGAGGGTTGAGTTCGAGATGACACTTTGTTTGCATCGGAGTAGCGACACCATTTAAATCCGTCATCTTGAATCTCTTGAGCATGTCTTGGATGTACTTTGCTTGATTAATAAAGATTCGTTCTCTAAGTTGCTTGATCTCGAATCCAAGAAAGAACCGTAATTCCCCCATCATAGACATCTCAAACCTGTCAGTCATAAGCTTTGAAAATTCATCGTTAAAAGCTTTGTTAGTAGAACCAAAATGATATCGTCTACATATAGTTGGCATACGAAGAGCTCCCCCTTAACCTTCTTAGTAAAAAGAGTGGGGTCGATTTGCCCAACTTCGAAGCCACGATCTAACAAAAGCTCTTTAAGGTGCTCATACCACACACGTGGGGCTTGTTTAAGGCCATACAGTGCCTTATCGAGTTTGTAGACATGGTTCGGGAAGTTAGGATCCTCAAACCCCGGGGGTTGCTTTACGTATACCAACTCATGTAGAGGACCGTTAAGGAAGGCACTCTTGACGTCCATTTGCTGCAACTTAAAATTGTTATGAGCAGCATAAGCAAGTAGGATATGGATGGACTCAAGGCGAGCCACAGGAGCATAGGTCTCGCCGAAGTCGATGCCCTCAACTTGGGAGTAACCTTGTGCCACAAGTCTTGCCTTGTTCCTCATAACAATGCCATTCTCATCTTGCTTGTTCTTGAAAATCCACTTGGTGCCGATAACATTGCGGCACTCTTTGGGTTTCTCCACTAGTTTCCAGACTTTGTTGCGCTCGAAATTATTCAATTCTTCATGCATAGCAACAACCCAGTCTGGGTCTTCAAGAGCTTCAAAGACCTTCTTAGGTTCCACCATGGAGATATGAGCTTGATGCTCACCAAAACTAGCCAATTCTCTTCTTATAGACACCCTTCGTCGAAGATCACCAACAACCTTGTCGAGAGTGTGACCCCTCAACTCAAGGTTACGATCAGCCCGAGCCTTGCGACGAAGTTCAATAAGTTTGTTGTCTCTTGGTGGAGGAGATTCATCACTTGAGTCTTCATTGGAAGCATTTTCTCCGCCTTGATCAGTATCTGGAACATCAGTAGCAGGTGGTGGAAACGCATGCCCTTGAGGTGAATCCGTAGCCATAACAGGAGGCTGCAGAACTAGAGAGCTGGATAATCCGGCCGATGGAGAGGCCGGATAATCCGGCCTGGGGATACTTGCAGCAGCTTCATCAGGAAGCCTGGGACTTGCTTGAACTGGCGAGGAGCCGGATAATCTGGGGTCAGCCGGAAAATCCGGCCTGGAGCTTGTATTGATATCTTCACCACCAGGAGCTGCGTGGTCAGCTGGAGCGGGGTGGCCGGATAATCCGGTGTCCACCGGTAAATCCGGCCTGGAGCTTTCTGAAGCAACTTGACCTTCAACAGTTGATGGAGATGGTGTAGAAGTTGCCCCCGTGGTTGGAGCATGTTGTGTATGTGAAGATGAGGGCTCTATATGAGTAGAGCATTGTCCTTCCCGGTCCTCCACAAGGGGTTCCTCAATGGGGCGGAAGAATCCCACGCCCATTCTTCTTATGGCATCTTGGGGTATTTCAACATCTGCATCACAAACACCAACTTGCTCCGCACGGGAACCGTCATTTTCCTCGAACACCACACTACAAGATTCTACAACAGTTCCGGAGAGCTTATTGTAGACTCTATAAGTGTGGGATTCGGCACCATAAGCAACAAAAATACCTTCTAGAGCCTTAGATTCAAACTTAGATAAACGAACTCCTTTAATAAGAAAGAAACACTTACACCTGAATACCCGAAAGTATGAGATGTTTGGCTTGTTACCGGTAAGTATTTCATACGGAGTCTTGTCCAAAATCTTGCGGAGGTATAAACGGTTGGATGAATGACAAGCAGTAGATATTGCTTCAGCCCAGAAATTATATGGAGATTTGAATTCGGCCAACATTGATCTTGCCATGTCCATTAGAGTTCGATTCTTCCTCTTGGCTACACCATTTTGTTGAGGGGTGTACGCAGCAGAATATTGATCTCTAATCCCCTCTTCACTTAGGAATTCATTTAAGGTGTAGTTCTTGAACTCTGAGCCGTTATCACTCCTTATAGCTAGAATGGGGACATTGTGTTGACGTTGAACCTCGTTGGCGAAGTCGATGACAGCTTGTTGAGTTTCACTCTTCAACTTGAAGAAATAAACCCAAGTGTATCTTGAGTAATCATCAACAATCACTAGACAATACTTCTTCCCACCGAGGCTTGCATGAGATGGAGGTCCGAAAAGGTCCACATGAAGGAGCTCCAAAATCCTTTTTGAAGAGATAATAGTTTTCCTTCGATGAGGAGAATCATGCATTTTCCCTTCAACACACGCCCTGCAAACACGATCTTTGGCAAAAGAGACATTTTCTTTTAGTCCAAGAATGTGGCCACCCTTGTGGAGACTTTGCAAAGTTCTCATATTGACGTGGGCTAGTCGGTGATGCCATAGCCAACCCGTGTCAACCTTTCCGAAAAGACACATCGGACCTGTAGTGGTTTTCCCCGAAAAGTCCACCATGTATAGGTCGTTTTCGACATATCCCACGACTTTTAGAGACTTCTCCACAAGAGTACCACTAAATCAGCATCAATGTAAACTGCAAAGCCCATCTTACCAAGGGCACGAACTGAAAGTAAGTTATACCCGAGGGTCTCAACAAGCATGACGTCCACGAGAGAGATATCGTGAGCCACCACAACTTTGCCGAGACCCAATACCTCAGATTTTGACTTGTCACCATAGGAGACGGTAATGTGATCAAGGTTTGGCCGCATCTCCGTGATGATCTCCTTGCTTCCGGTCATATGACTCGTACAACTGCTATCGAGTAACCATTTATAACCACCGGAAGCATAGCCCTGCAAGAAAATTACTTCTTGGTTTTAGGTACCCGTTTTGCAATGGGTCCTCTCATGTTAGTAACAAGGGTCTTGGGAACCCAAATAGACCAAGGAATGTAACAATCATAAGGCCCTACATAACTAGCATAAACATCACCATAAGAATCACAATATAGTTCGAAGTTAGGATTGTTGATCCCTGCAAAACCATCATAATTAGTTTTGTCATTGGTAATGTTGCTAGTCTTCGATTGAGCAGTCTTGTTCTTCTTCTTGTTGTTGTTTTTCTTGCTCTTTATCTTGGGTATGTAACCAAGACCTTCTTTACTGTTGTTTATCCTTTGCCTGCTCAGTATCTCATTAATAACCCCTTTACCTTTGTGTTGAGAACTCCTTGCAAGATCTTCTTTTCCAAAGGATGAAAAGGAGGTACTTGGTACATCATACCGTTTCAATTGAGTTTGGAGCTGGTCATGAGACTCATTTAGAGTAGAATGATCACTCTTCAATGCCTTGTGAGCACTTTCAAGATCATCAAACTTCTCCAAAAGTCTAGCATGAAGAGCCCCAAAATCAATCTTTTCTTTCTTTAGTTTCTTTACCTTGGCAAGAGCATGGTCACATTCTTTAATGAGCTGAGCTACAGCTTCTTCTTGTGACTCCTCTAGGGATTCGAGTCTTTCTTCCAAAGAAACTCGAGTTTCCTCTTCCTCTTCCAAGGCATTCTTCAAAGAGGCTATCTCCAAGGCATCTTCCCTTTCAATTTTGCCTTTTCTTCAAGTAGATCTTCGGCTTGAGCAAGTTGACTCATAAGAGCATCAAAATGGAGTTTGTGCTCACCTTGTAGGTTAGTGAAAAAGGTATCCAAGGCAATAACTTCTTCTTTCATTTCAAGACTGTCATGATCATCCATATCCAAAATTATGTTAGTCTTAGGAAATGAGGAGTTAGAAGTTGATACCTCGGATCCTCTTGCCATTAGACAAGTGGCGTTGTTGTTGATGGCGTTCTCGTTCGGCGAGTCGAAGAGAGCGGAGGGAGTTGATGTGGTGGCTATAGCAGCCACTTCGTGGGAACTATCATCATCCTCTTCATCTCCACTTGCGGAGGAGTATTCCTCTTGAGCTACAAGGACCATCTTGGGTTGCTTCTTGAAAGGGCCATTCTTCTTAGCAACCGGCTTCTTCGGAGCTTTGGATTTCTCTTTGAGAATGAGCCTGCCACCATTGTCTTCTCTATTTTGATAAGGACACTCGGCTACAAAGTGTAGTCTATCTCCACAGTTGAAGCAAGTTCTCAATCTTGGGCCACTTTCTCTTCTTCCATTTGACCCATTCTTGCGCTCAAGTTCAGACTTGGCTTTGGCAGGGTCCTTCCAAAAGTTCCTTGCATAGAATGCCATGTACTCACCATGAGCACGTTTGACCTCATTGGGGCAGTCCATGGATACCCTCTCAAAAACTCCTTCATCGTCCTCTTGCTCAACAACATTGGCTTTGAGAGCCACATTGACACCCTTTTGCATTCCAATGGCCCGAGCACGGGCATCTTCAGCATTCTTTGCCGCCACTTTGAATGACGCCATTTCTTGCATGACTTTATTGGATGTCATTTGATGATAGTTGTGTCTACCTTGCAAGCTCTTCAAATCCGTCTGTTTGAAAGGCATTAAGGCACTCACATACTTTCTTTTTATCCATGCATCATCAATGTGAGTGGCCCCATGCTTCCGAAATGTTGTTGCGATGCCCTTGAGTCTTCTATACATGTCCTCATGGTTTTCACCATCCAACATGTAGAATCCCTCAGCTTCGTAACTAAGGGCATCATACTGGTTTATTCTCATACTTTCATTTCCAACAAAAAGGTCCGTAAGAGCATCCCATGCCTCTTTAGCTGTGTTGAGATATTCAATGTGTGGCATGTCCTTGGGACCCACACCCAGTTGTATCATGTGGAGAGCAGTGGCATTCAACTGGCTATCCACAACTTCCCTTCTTGTTAGATTGGTTTGATCTCCAATATGAAGACCTTCTTCAATAATCCTCCACAATTCAATAGAGGAGCTGCAAACATGAGATTTCATTAGAAATTGCCATTGGTTAAAAGAAGATGCAGTGAGCTTGGGTGGATCACCCCTATTGTTTATATGAGGATGAGGGATAGGTGGGTCGGGGTAATATACGTGGCGAACCTCACTATATTCCTCCTTACCACTTCCCTTTTTGGAGGTGGAGCCATTAAGTTTTTCACCTTCCACCTCATCATCCTTGGATCCGGTGTTACCCTTTTCCTTAGATGATGGTGTGGGAGCCTCAGAGGAGGATGGAGATGGGGCTATGGATGATGTAAGGCTAGCAATCATTTGATTCATATCCTCCATCTTGGCCTCAAAGGATTTCAACAAGGTTGTTTCCAACGACTTGAGATCATCCATTGTGACCTTATCCACAACCTCATTTCCATCATCCCTGGTACCCATACTACTCTTAGGCGGTTAAGCCCGAATTAAGAGTCGGGGCTCTGATACCAATTGAAATGGATCGTATGGGCACCTAGAGGGGGGTGAATAGGTGCTACAACATTTTTTAATTCTTTTTCAATTTTAGGTTTAGCACAAAGGTAAATTCTCTAGATAAACTAATGAGTGGAATTTCCCTATATGCAAACCTATCTACTAGCGAGTAAAGAGCGAGTGGAAGAGGAACGAGTGAACCAAAGTGAAGCACGCAGAGACACAGGATTTGTTTGACCACAGTTCCTTCCTTGTTAAGGGAAGTATGTCTGCGTTGGAGGGGTGGGCGGTACTAAGACCACCACGCCACAAAAGGCCTCACCTCGTTCTCCGATGGATCTCGCCACAACAGGCCTGATCCATCTTCCACTATAGGTACCCTTCGAGGCGGGCACCGACGCCTTTACAGAACTAGCGGGGAAACAACTCCACAACAACTTGGAGGCTCCCGAAATGACAACAAGCTGCCACAAGAACAAAGTTGTCAAATACAATAACAAGATCTAGGTATTAACAAGAATACTAGATCAGGGATTTCTCCAAGTGAATGGAGAGGAGTTGAAGCGCTTGATTCTTGATGTTGATGATGAACTTCTCCTCCTTCAATTCCACCAAAGATCAAGACCTTCGGGTGGTTGAAGTGGGAGATCGAGATTTAGAGCTCTTGCACAGGGTCTGGTCAAATTCGAGTGAATCAAGGGTTCTGGACGTTGGGGAAGAAGGGGTACTTATACCCCCTTCCAAAAACCAGCCGTTGCACACTTTAGGGGCCGGATTATCTGGCCCAAGTGAGGGCCGGATTATCCGGTCTGGGAAAACACCGCCCCAGACTTGGAATATCCGGCAGATAATCCGCCCCTCACAGTGAGACGCGCCGAGCTTGTCCTTGATCAACTTCTGGGGCCCGGATTATCCGGTCCTATGCGAAGGCCAGATTATCTGGCCTGGGGAAGAATAACCGCCCTAGTTTGGATTTTCCGGGAGAAAATCCGACCGGATACCGAGCGACGCGCCTTGGCTTCTTTTGCTCGAAAACTGGGGGCCGGATTATCCGGCCCTTGCGAAACCCGGATTATCCGGCCTAGGGAGGAAAAAACCACCCCAGTTCGGATTTTCCGGGAGAAAATCCGACTGGACATAGAGCGACGCGCCTTGGCTTCCTTGAGAGATGAGGTAGGCAGGATTATCCGGCCCTTGGAGGGGCGGATTATCCGGCCCCCCTCAAAACTTCCTGCACACTTAGCACACATGAAAAGTCTCCATAGTATTGTTATCTAACACGCAAAACAAAGGAAAACATGAAATGTTCTTTCACATGATCATCATGAAGAAGGAGATGCCGGCAGACACGATCATCATGAAGGAGACGATGCCGGGGCAGATGGTGGTGGTGGCGGTGGAGAAGACAGGAGCACGGACACGCCGCTAACTTCGGCCTTGCGGGACCCTCATCTTCAAGAAATACTCCTCAAGCAGACGGCCAACACGAGAGCTGCAGCTAGAGAGAAAGCCAAGTTGGCACAGATGGAGGTAGACGGGAGGACTCCATTGTATCCTGGGTGCCGGCCCGAGGATACACGCTTGAGTGTAACGCTGAAGGCTCTGGAGATGAAGGCGGAACACAAATGGACCGACACTAGCTTCAACGCTCACATGAAATTCTGGCACGCTCGTCTTCCCAAGGACAACACATTGCCAACAAGTATCAAGGAGGCGAGGAAAGTAGTTTGCCCACTAGAGCTGCCGTACGTGAAGTACCACACATGCATCAACGACTGCGCACTTACTGGAACGAGTACAAGGATAGAACCACATGCCCGGTGTGCGGCCAAGGACGGTACAAGAGAGGGAACAAGAAAGTTTCCCAAAAGTGGTGTGGTACTTTCCTATCACTTCCCGTCTGCAGCGGTATTTCGTAGACCCTAAGGAAGCAGAGCTGATGCAATGGCACGTGAACAGAGAGAAGCCGGAAGATGATCCGGAGAAGGGAAAGATCCTGACACATCCCGCGGACGCTAGCTAGTGGAATGCGCTGGACATAGAATTCCAAGATGAGTTCGGGCTCGATCCAAGGAACGTTAGGCTGGGCATGAGCACCGACGGACTCAATCCCTTTGGAAACCAGAGTAGCACGCACATCACCTGGCCCGTGTTTGTATGGCCGTACAACCTCCCCCCTGGTTGTGCACGAAGCAACGGTACATACACATGAGTACCCTTATCCAGGGGCCAAAACAACTGGGTGTCGACATGCATCTGTATCTCGGGCTCCTGAAAGAGGAGTTAGCGACGCTGTGGGAGACGCCGGCACGTACGTGGGATGCCTACACTGGAGATTATTTTGACCTGAGAGCTGCGTTGTTCACGACGGTGCAGGACTATCCTGGTTACGGATATGTAGCGTGTCAGGTGAACCATAGATTCTGTGCATGTGTCAGGTGCATGGATAAGACCCCGCATCTGCAGCTGTCGAGGGATCCTGGGTCTTCGAAAACCGTGTTCCAAAGGACTCGAATGTGGCTCCGCAAGGATCACCCGTGGAGAAAATGCAGAGACTTGTTCAATGGCAAAGATGAGCTTGATAATGCCCCACGTCGACCGTTGAGCGGCGAAGAAATCAAGGAGCTTCTAGACAATTGGGAAGAGTGCCCTGCGCTAGGAAAGAAGCGGCCGGGGGAACAGCCATCACCGCTGCATGGAGTATGGAAGGCGAGGTCCGTTTTCTAGGACCTTCCTTACTGGAAGGTCCTCCACATGCCCCATAGCCTCGATATGATGCACATCACGAAGAACGTTACCGAGAGCCTGCTCGACACTCTGATGAACATGCCGGATAGGACCAAGGATGGGCCGAAAGCAAGAAGCGACCTAAAATTGCTTGGCATTAAGAAGGAACTTCAGTACCCCGATAGTGACGATGCCGACGATGACGATGAACAAACGGAAGGGACCTAGGGTCGCCGCAAAAGGGCTAAGAAGAATGAGGTGGTGCTTAAAGCTGCATCCTTCACTCTAAGCGAGGAGGAGCTCGAGAGGTTTTTCCGTTGCCTCCTAGGAGTCAAGGTTCCCCACGGCTACTCTGGGAAGATAAGCAGATATCTGGACGTAGCGAAGAAGAGGTTCAGTGGGATGAAGTCTCACGACTGTCACGTGCTGATGACGCAGATACTCCCCGTTGTGATCCGAGGGATAATGGACGAGCACGTCCGTGAGACGCTGTTTGGCCTCTGCAACTTCTTCGATGTCATATCTAGGAAGTTTATCGGCGTGAAGCAGCTCGGCAAGCTACAGGAAGATATCGTCGAGATACCATGCGAGCTCGAGATTTACTTCCCTCCCGCGTTCTTCGATATCATGGTGCATCTGCTTGTCCATGTCATGAATGACATCATCCATCTCGGGTCGGTGTTCCTGCACAACATGATGCCGTTCGAAAGGCTAAACGGTGTCCAGCGCCGGCGGCAGCACCTCGAGCCACCAAGTGTCACCAAACATGGTTACCCCGCCGCCCTCCATCCCCACGGCGCAGCCGATGGAGTTGGATGCGCCGGAGCTGCCCCCTCCTACCGAGACTACCAAGGCGCAGCAGCAGACGGCGGCGGTGCTTCCTAATGCACCCGAGATGGAGAATAAGAAGGATCAGCCACCGGCCACCCGTGTCTCGACATTAGCCGAGATCGGCGCCCTCACCAAGGTAAAATAAGTAGTTAGTCAGCGTGCTCTACTTAATGCCTTTGATTGGCTGCCATCTCATGATGCATATCTGTATGCCTCAGGACACTCCGTGCGTGCTCCTGCACAAGGTGCCCGGCGGCGAGTTGAAGGATGTTGCCACGGGCAAGCTAATACAACCGGCGAACCGCACGATGCACTGCAAGCCCATGGACGATGTCGTGATGCGCGTCGAGTTGGGTCGGGTGCGAAGACATGGACCCTCCCATGCAACCTCCGGGAGCCGACGAGCACCTGACCCTGGAAGGTTGCCATGGCTATCCCATGGATTTGGCCAAAGACCTAGATTCGTATTGGGTCTCGCTCCACCAGTGCCACCTCGGTCGTCCGGCTGCCAAGGACGAAGCCTCCTACTGCACCGGTCGTCGTCGCCGCCACCACAAGCCATCACCAGAGACTCTTGGGAGCGTCTGCACCGGCGCCACAAGCAGCCAAGGGCGTGGTTGCTCCTCGACCGCCATCGCCCCCGCCTAAAGGCAAGGTCGTGGCACCGCAACCGCCATCGCCACCACCCCAAGATGACGTGGGCATGGCGGCCTTCGATGCCATCATCGACGTGGATGATGATGATGATGCACCGGTCGACGTCAATGCCTTCGTCAACACCGGCGCCAGCAAAGGACCGTTCATGCCTCCTCTCGTTGAAGAACCATCATTCCGCGAGCAAGCTAGCCATCCCAAGAAGCGCCTGGTCCTCCGTGGGTTTTCTCAGGAGACGCCTCCGGCCGCCCAGACACAACCTCCATCGGCCGGAATCATTTTCAGCCCTGACACACTCCGCAGGACGGCCGGTGATGGGTTAGCATCGCCAGTGGAGGCTGCTGATGTGAAGAGGAAGAGGGTGAGGAAGAGGCCGAACATGAACAAGGACAAGGTTGCGAGCCAGCCCGCTCCGATCCGTTACCGGGACGATGTTGTACCACCCCGCGAGGATGGCTTGACCAGAGTGCACGAAGCTGGTCAGCCCATACTGCCTCCGGAACTGCGCCGCCTGGCTTCGGGAGCTATGATGACTTTGCATGAAGGTATCCTGACACTGGAGGGCCTCCTTCTGAAGGACAAGGACCCGAGTTACCTGGTGTTCACCGCCAAGGTGCCGGAGGACGTGGGCTTCATCACCGATGCCCCCACGGATGTGTTCTTCATAGCCTATGAGGACATCTTCAAGTTGTTCCACTCGAGACAGCTGGACTATAACTTGGTCCACCTATTCGTGCTCAATCTGGCGATGAAGGTCAAGAGAGAGGACATCCCGTTCGTCGCGATAGCGGATCCCTACTACATGCAGGATAGCCAGCTGGAAGAAGGAACAAGGGCCTAGGCCCGGGCAAAGTCCTACCTTCAGAAGCTATTGATGGACAACAAGAGGAAAGACAACATCCTTGTGCCTTTCTTTCCCGAGTAAGTGTACACATCCTCCTACCGCCGTCGTAACACATAAGTATTTCTTTCCATTACTCTTTTCCAACATCCTGTTCCACATTGTGTGTTGCGCAGAGACAAGTACTGCACGCTCATCGTCCTCTCCACGAGGTATTCACTTGCCACCTACTTCGACTCAAGGAGTGCAAGGAGGAAGAACTACGCCAGAGTAAGGAGCGTTCTCGATGATGCTATCGAGGGCTATGCCAATCAGGGAGGCCCCTTCAACTATAAGGGGGAGGCTTACGGGGACGATGGCCGACATAAGTTCAAGCACGTGTTCGAGTTCCCCTGCGTCAAGCAGCCGTCTGATAGTGTGAAGGAGGCCTTCTACGTTTGCCATCACCTCAAAGGGTTTGTCCGAGATTGCGAGATGCTAACGCTGCCATCTTCTCTCCAAGGATGGGCCCAAAAGTTGCATGGGATCAGTGACCCCGATCTCAGGGAAGACTTCCATGATACGCAGGTGAAGCTGTCACATATCATCATGGAACAGGTCAACACACGTGGTGGGCTCTTACACCAGCCCAGGTCGTTCACCAAGAGGGAGATCGAAGCCCGCCTCAAGGCACAGGGTGACTTCAGGACGTGGACGACGAAAGACATGTACAAGCCGTTCTCGACGCCCTGCGAGGAGAAGGCTACTTGAACGAGAGAGCGTGTGTATCGGTGGACATGTAGTGTGTGTGTCGAAAAAATTAACTTGCCTAGCTTGAAACCGTCGTTGTTATTGTGTCGGACATGTTGTCGTGTTTCTTTCATTGTCATCGACGCATTGTTTTAAGTTTATGAATGCCTTACTCTAATATTTGTCAACAGATATATTTGCATGATGTACTAATATGCCTTGTTAATAGAGATGCCGACGTACGTGTGTACAGGGGTCGGGTTCCAGGTGTCTACGAGGAGTGGGTGGACTGCCACCAACAAGTGGACAAGTTCAGCGGCAACAACTACAAGGGATACGCGACTAGAGAGGAGGCGGTGGCCAAGTGGAGGAGACACGTGTGGAAGAAGAACCGGACGAAGATCTTGGTGCAGCTCCTCCTCACCGGCATCGCGGTTACGGTGTACTATATTCTGTCCTAAGGTAGGCGGTGACAACATCGTGCGGTTGTAAGTTATGTGAGGGAGATGAACACTTGTGAAATATACTTGTACACTTATTCGGTTCTAAGTGATGTGATTGATGAACACTTGTGAACATTCGTGCTTGTTGATGTATTATATGTGAACTGGAACATTTGTACTGCTGTGTGCAGCTTTTTTGTGAATTTCTGTTAATTTTTGTGTATTTCCTGTAATATACCTGTTATTTACCTGTATTTGTATCAGATTCTGAAAATTTCGAAATTCTGAAAAAAGGATTATGTGGAGCATATGGCTATATGCGCCACAGAATGTACCATAGAATTATGTGGCGCATATAGCTATATGCGCTACAGAAATATAATTTTAGTGGCGACAATTTAGTGGCGACTAATAGATGCGCCACAGAAAGCGTTTTTGGTGCGCCACTGATAACGTTTTTCCTAGTAGTGGCTAGGGAGTAGGAGTGGCGAGCAGTGCGGCTCTCCCATCGGCCAGGGGCCGCTCCTCCGGGGAGCACACAGCGTGCGACAACGGGGCTTACCGTCACCGCCTGCGCGTCGTTGTCGCGCCCCTGCTCGCCCGTTGCCACGCCCATGCTCGTCGCCGTTGCCGCGCGTACTGCCTCTGCTCGCCGTCGTCGCTCTGCCCCTGCTCGACGCCGCTGCCCTGCCCCTGCTCGACGCTGGAGCGCCCTGTTTGCCACCATGCCCTGGGGCCGTAAGGTGCTCGAGGCTAGTGAGGAGGAGAAGCGCTCGAGGGATTGGAGGAGGGCCCGCCCTGCCGCTGCTCTCCTATGGCACGACGGCGGCTCACCGCATGGAAGGAGGAGAAGGGACGCGGCGCGGTGACGGCGCGACGGCGGTGGCACCAAGGGTGTGGAGGAGAAGGTTAGGGCACCCAATCAGTCTGTTTTACGGGCATGTTATCGTGGTGCCTTTGCCCCTCCCAGACCCGGGTACCCGAAAAATGCCCCTAAAACATTACAAGTGACGCTAACAAGTGGGTCCCGACCGAGTATTTTTTTATGGGTCAAAGCCAGGCAGAGAGAAGTGGTTCTAGGTACAAAAGCTAAAACACACCTAACAAATAACAGTCCGAGGGCAAAAGAGACAAATCATCAATGGACGAGCCAGATCCGTCCTAGGAGGGCGATCGAACGGCTCACATGCGCCAATAGCTGTGAGGCCTCCTAGGGGGTGTCCCTATTATACCTTTAGATGTTCTTGATAGTCCAGTGTTTATCATTTTGGCAACTCTCTTGATTTATTTTCTATTTCATGCATGTTAGATCGATTTGTCACTTTTTTTGCGTGTTGATTTATTTTCTATTCCATGCATGTTAAATCAGTTTGCCACTTTTTTGGGCCTGTCCTTATGTGGCACAATTACATATCATCCACTCTAGATTTACATGTAAATTAGTAAACTACTAGCCCACTAATAACATACATTAGATGCATATATACTATTAACATGTATATACATGTAGATTACATGTATCAACATTATTAATTTATATACATTGTAAATTTCATGTAATGAAATATGAAACAATCAAATGCTCCCATGATGTCCTAGAATTGGAAGAAAAATTGACCTATAATGAATTTAAAAACAATCAAAATCGGATATACTCTCTCGTATATCATGGGTAGTTAAAATTAATCAAGAAAATATATGAATAAGATAAGACATCTTGTACAATCAAAAATAATTACCTTGCCGAGATTATCTCTTAGCTAAAAGATGGCAAATCTCTTGTTTCTATTTCTCTCCTAATTTTAACTTAGAAACTACCCTATATGACATTGCTAAGATAACAACATATGTAATGTCAAATTAGGACACATTGTTTTTTATTTATTCTATGTCATTTGGAGAATAGCAAAACATAGTGTATGATAGATCATCTTTTGAGATATCTTTGATAATTAATTTTTAGCATACTCCGAAATGGAATTTACGAAAGCTCATCACCTAACTCAACGTTTTGCCCATTTGGGACCAAAATTTAATGTTTTCCCAAAATCAATCAAGAAAACATGTGGGCAAGGCAAGACATGCATCTTATATAATATAGAAATATCTTATCTTCTCTTATAAAGAGATTGTGTCTTAGTTAATAAAAAGTTTAACATGTTTTTCGTGTCTTTCTCTTTTAGTTAAGTAGTTATCCTATGTGTCATTCAATCTAAGATAACATCATTTACATGTGTCTTAATGGGGTCAACAAAAATATTGTGCATTCTAAATCAGAAAATTTGGAATTTAGGGTTAGGAGTTTTATTAGCACGGGCTTGGTTTTAAATAGTGCGCTATATCAGTTGCTCGCTATAGGACACTACAACTTTTGTATAACATAGAATTAGATGACTTGAGGGATGCCACTATTTGTTATATCGCACTACTTTTTTCATTGGTCGTGAGGGAAAGCGAGCATTTTATTACTCAGTTGTGCACTTACACAATCGTCCAACACTTATTGTGCTACACATATTGGCGTATGACGCAAATAATTTGGCAGCCATTTCACATTTTTATTTTGGTATTATATTATTTTCCTAAGCTTGTACTCGTGATTTCTCAATAAACAATCAAAATTTTGGAAAAGGCGGTTGTCTCTGCAATGGTATGTTGCACAATTTTGGTCTTGGATCTTTACTATGAGCAATGGGGACATGCCATGTTATAACAATATTTTTTGTATACCTAAGACTAATTTGGATAGGATTTTGTGTGAAAATAGCCTAGTGTTGATGGCCCAAATAGATCGAGCTCGTTGGGGAACCCCAAGAGGAAGGTATGATGAGCATAACAGCAAGGTTTCTCTCAGTAAGAAACCAAGGTTATCAATCTATTAGGAGCAAGGAAACACCCCAAAGGTGTAGCTAGCTGAACGTTGGCAGGGCGCACTACCGGTGCCAGCAGCAACGTGGAGACCTGCACAACACAACCACAGAACTTTGCCCCAACTTGCGATGAGGTTGTCAATCTCACCGGTTTTGCTGAAAACAAAGGATTAAACGTATCAAATGGAAGAAAGTAACAGTTTGTAGAAAGTAAACACAAAGCAGTAAACAGTTTGTAGATTGAATGTAAAGAAAGGACCGGGGTCCATAGTTCACTAGAGGTGGCTCTCCTTAAGATAGATAACATGTTGGATGAAGAAATTACAGCAGGGCAATTGACAAACATTGAGAAAGCAATAAATGCATATACTAATCATCTTGACTCCTTTGAGATTTGATTGGGCATTACAACATTATACATAGACCGTCATCCAACTTCATCTATGACTAATAATCCACCTTCAGGTTATCATCCGAACCCCCTCCAGTATTAAGTTGCAAGCAACAGATTATTGCTTTACGAATTGCGTGTAAAGTAAACAATACGATTGTTCTATGAATTTTTTAGATAAGGGTGACTCAATAAATTGGGGGTGGGACCTGCTGGCATAATGCAGGCTGGAACGTGGGAATTCGAGGTCTCATGAACGAGTTTTTTTTGTGGGGGGGAGATCGAGCTTCAAGAAATTGTGAACGGTCTTATCAATACACAAATGTAAAGGATTGTTGTTTTCTCCCTAGTAGCAACAACACATCTAGTACCTTAGAGATTTCTGTCACTTCCCCAGATTACTAGAGGCATGAACCTACTATCGAGCATAAATACTAACTCTTGGAGTTGCTAGCATCTACTTGGCCAAGATAGCTACTAACAACGGAAAGCATGCAAGATCACAAATAACAAAGACATGATAGAGTCAATAATCAATCTGAAATAGCATCTCAATATCCATCGGATCCCCGCAAACACAGCATGCAAAATTACAAATAGATGATCTTGATCATGAACGGAGCTCACAAGATCTAAACATGAAAGCACAAAGGAGGAGAACTAGCCATCTAGCTACTACATGGACCCGTAGTCCAGAGATGAACTACTCACGCATCACACCGGAGGCTTGCATGATGATGAAAAAGGCCTTCAGGGTGAATTTCCCTCTCTATTGGGGTGCCGGGAAGAGCTTCAGATCCCTCCCGATCTAGGGATGGAGATGACGCGGCTATAGACTCTTTCGTGGATTTTTGATCGGGTACTTAGGGTTTTGGTATTGGAGGCAATATATAGGCGGAAGGAGAGGCCGAGGGGGTGCTGGGGTTGGTCAGACCACCCCCTGGCGCGGGCCAGGCCTGGCCGCATGGCCAGGTGGTGTGGCCGCCGCCCAACCCTTCTCTCGTATTCTGGCTCCAGATGTCTTCCGGTAAAATAGCGACTTTGGCTTTTGTCCCATCCAATTTCGAGAATATTCATTTTCTGACTTTCCTAGAACCAAAAACAGCAGAAAACAGGCAGCTGGCACTGTGGCTCTTGTTAATAGGTTAGTACAAGAAATCATATGAAAAGTACTGCAAGGTGTGGAAAAAACACAAGAAAGTAGATAAAACCAAGCATGGAACATCAAAAATTATAGATACATTTGCAATGTATCATCATCCCCAAGCTTAACTCCTGCTCGTCCTCGAGTAGGTAAGTGATAAAAAGAAAGAATAATTTTTGAGGTGACATGCACCATTATAAACTTGATCAAAGTATTTGTAAAACATTCAAAGTTGGGATCATAGTACTTCAATCATAACATGAAAGACAAAGTTCTAGCAATAAGACAAAGAAACTATGATGCAACATGAAAAGGCACAAACAAAAGATTCATGAATAACAATGCTTTGCAAGATGTTTGTTTGTTTCACATAAAGAAAACATAGCATAATAGTATCCAGCTTGTCCCTCATAGAGTAGCAAATATAAATGCATAGGACACCTTCAAAGTTCATAAGAGTGACTAGATACAAATAGTTTCAAACAAGCAATATCAAGTTATGCATCAATCAACTAGACTTGGGACAATGCACATAGAACTAAGAATGGCCACTATGCTCTCAAAGTAGGTGCATAAAGATAGAAGGTGGGGACTCAATATATAAGTGGAAGAAAGGCCTTCATAGAAGGAAGCAGAGATTCGAGTTTCATAAAGAGCTTCCAAAAATTATGGTACTTATAACTTTCAGCTCTCATTGCCCCTATCATAAGCATCTTGAAGGTGATTAAGGTTAAAGTGACACAATTAAGAGCATATGCTTGACAAGTTATAAACCGAAATCTCATGCCCCTTACTTATGAAGACCGAACCTCATGCTACTCAACTTTAGTCACAAGTAAGCTCTTGTCATGGTAAGTACATATGTATCATAAAGAACTGCCAACGGGGTACCCCTTGCACATGATACAGGAGTTATCCCATAATCAAAATGACAAGGCAAGCAGACAATGGGCATCTCAGCGATCTTTTTATTTGCTATTTGCATAGTTTTTTATTGAGGATGCTTCATAGAGTGCTCATTATGGTGATGCTACAAGTTTCCACCATGATTAAGCATGGCTTAGGCTAGTGGTCCAGGCGTTTCTCTAACACACATACAAACTCCATGATCTTACAAGTTCCACTTTTATTTCACACCGTCGGGATCCATAAGCAAACATGATATCAACGGGGTACAAAGTACAAGTGCAATGTTGAAAGTGTTCCCCATGATACATGGTTCTGCTAATTTCAACTTATAAAGCGCAGGCATATACGCAACAAAGAAGGAGCCAATGGTTCAAGTTTGTTAGATGCAAAAAAAAGTAAAGTGTGCCATCAAGTTCGTGAGAGCTTTAATCACTAGTTTTCTCATAACAAGTTTAATTTGGAAGATAAACAAAAGCATGAATATACTTGTAATAGCATATGCTAATAGGTAGGTATGGTGGACTCTTTGGAATAACTTGGTTTAGGGAGTTGGATGCATGAGTGGAACTCATACTTGGTTGTGGAGGCTAGCAAAAGACTGGGAGCGACAAACTAAGAGAGCAATAATGGCCATAATCATGCAGAGCGACAAAACATCATTGATGAAAGCATAAAGTGATACTACAAGTTGAAAACTAAAGGATCATCAAGGCTATGGTGACTTGGGATAGTTATAACATGGTGTGAGCATGTGCCAAGTCAACCCAAATAAAGCATCAAAGGAGAATACCACTATACTATGCTTTAATATGCTAAAGAACGCATGATTCATCGAAGGCACATTAAGCAATCTCAATTGTTTATAACAAGTCATGCTACATCAAAGAATACTAAGCATAAAGCCAAAACAATATCAAGCATGGCATGACAAAGCATAGGCCACGGTCATAAACAAGCTCTCTTTACCACTTAAGCATGAGCTTTCCTACTCTTTTCCAAACCAAACCAAACTATTTGAAAACCAATGTATGAAAGAGGGGGTCCAACCAATTTATTCAGCAAACTAAGCAAACTAAGCAAATGAAAAACCAAAACGAAAAAGAAAAGAAGACGCTCCAAGAACAACACAACTGTGCATGAACCAATAAAAATGAAGCGTTTGGAAGAAACCTGAGATTTTTACTGATGAAGAAGGGGATGCCTTGGGCATCCCCAAGCTTTGACGCTTGTAATTCTTGGTTCTTGGGGTGACACGCGTGGCATCCCCAAGCTTGAGCTTTAGTCCATTCTTCATCTCATTACTCATTCCTTCCACACACCTGAAAATTTTTCTTCAGACAAAACTTCACACAATCCTTATTAGCAACATTAGTGCACTCAAGATAATAAATCTTTAGGTTCAGTTCTAACACCAATAAACTTCCATTAGAACACTAGCTACTGTAGCACTTCCCTCAAAAAGCTCAATTCCCCAAAAGAACTAAAAAAGGAACCAACAAGAAGCAAATGCAGAAAATGGCAGAAATCTGTTAAAACAGACCAGCAGGTAAAGACGAATTTTTTCGAAGACCTTCTGTTGCTCAAATCAAAAAGTGTTGAACTAACAAAAGTTAGATAACAACCTGGGGCAGAAGCACAAAAATTCACGCCTCAAAGGACGTACAGAGGTTTTACACGAATTTTTACGGTGAAGCACAGAAATCTGTTTCGGGACAACAACTTTCCCAATCATTACTTCTCTCTCATTAGAGGTTACTCTTGGCACAAAAAGCAAATAAAAAGGATAAGGAGCGGTTATTACTGAAGTAATAACTTCCAAGACTCATCTAAAACTTTTGGGTTATCTCCCAATAAGTACTTTTCTTTAACGCCTTTAAGTTAGGCATAAGAAGCAAGAAAAAGAATCAAGTATTCTCAAGTGAAGAAGCATTGAGAGCAAATTTTGTTTTCATAGGAGAGGCAAAATAAATCTTCTCTCTCTCTTCTTAGGGAAGTGTTCTATACCTTTCTTGAGTGGGAGTTGATATTTAATGGTGTCTTCTTTCATATCAATAATGGCACCAACAGTTCTAAGAAAAGGTCTTCCCAAAGTAATAGGACAAGAAGCATTGCATTCAATATCCAAAACATAGAAATCAACGGGGATATAGGCATTGTTAACCATAATAAGCACATCATTAAGACTCCCCATGAGTTTCATTTTAGCATTATCATCAAGTGGGACATTCAAATAACAATCTTCAAGTGGAGGCAAATCAAGCATATCATAAATCCTTCTAGGCATAATAGAAACACTACTATCAAGATCACATAAAGCTTTGAAATTAAAGTCATTCACTTTCATATTAATGATGGGTTCCCAACCATCTTCTTGTTTTATAGGAATAGAAGCTTTATGTTTCATCTTTTCTTCTTTAATCTTTATAAGAGCATCAGTAATGTGTTTTGTAAAAGTCATGTTCATAGCACTAGCATTAGGACTTTTAGCAAGCTTTTGTAGGAACTTAATAACTTCAGAGATATTGCAACCATCAAGATCAAAATCATAGTTATCATCTAAGGTAGTAGAGCTATTACTAGCCTCAACACTAGTGGTAGTGATAGTAGAAACACTAATGTTTCTAGCAATTTCATCTTCTCTTTCCCACTTAGCATGTAATTCAGCTAATAGTTTAACATTTTCATCAATTCTTACTTGTATGGCATTAGTAGCTACAAAGGAATTATCATTAGTTTCAGGTTTAGCAGCCATTTTATTCAAAGAAGATTGAGCTTCAGCCAAAGATGATATATTTCTTTCAGCATTAGAAAGTTTCAGTTGTAAACTAGGAATTTCCCTATTTAAACTCTCAAGTTGATGGCTAATGTTCTTCAAAATGATAGATTGTTCCTCCATAGTTTTAGTAAATAGTTGATTTTGCTCATATTGCATTTGCATGAAGTTCTTAGTGGCTCTTTCAACTTCTAAAATTCTTCCTTCACTAGGTAATCCAGGTTTACCATTATAACCATAGGTATTATTAGAAGGGTAGGGCCTATAATTGTTATTACCATAAGCATTGTTGCCAAAATTGTTATTTCTTATAAAGTTCACATCAACTTGCTCTCCTTGAGCAACCAAAGAGGCTAAAGGAACATTATTTGGATCAATATGGGCTTTCCCATTCACAAGCATAGACATAATAACATCAATCTTATCACTCAAGGAGGAGGTTTTCTCAATAGAATTTACCTTCTTACCTTGTGGAGCTCTCTCAGTATGCCATTCAAAATAGTTAACCATCATATTATCTAGAAGCTTTGTTGCAGCACCCAAAGTAATGGTCATAAAGGTACCTCTAGCAGCAGAATCCAATAGGTTCCTTGAAGAATAGTTCAATCCTGCATAAAAAGTTTGGATGATCATCCAAGCAGTCAGTCCATGAGTGGGACAATTCTTTACCAAAGATTTCATTCTTTCCCAAGCTTGAGCAACATGTTCATTATCATATTGTTTAAACTTCATTATTTCACTTCTCATAGATATAATCTTAGAAGGAGGATAGTATTTTCCAGTGAAAGCATCTTTGCATTTAGTCAAAGAATCAATACTATTCCTAGTTTAGGAATTCAACCATTCTTTAGCTTTTCCTCTCAAAGAGAAAGGAAATAATTTCAGCTTAATAATATCACCATCTATATCCCTATGCTTTTGCATCTCACAAAGTTCAACAAAGTTATTTAGATGGGAAGCAGGATCTTCATTACCAATACCAGAAAATTGTTCTCTCATAACAAGATTGAGTAAGCAGGTTTTATCTCAAAGAAAGTAGCTTCAGGCACAGGTGGAGCAATAGGTGTGCTCATAAAATCATTGTTGTTGGTGCTAGTGAATTCACACAACTTAGTGTTTTCAAGAGTAGTCATTTTTGTGTGTTCTCAATAAAGAAAGCAAACTTGTAAAACTAAATTTTTTGTGTTCTTGATAAAGAAACAAGCAAACAAAACAAAAAAAAACTAAGCAAAACAAAGATAACAAAGTAAAGAGATTGGTTATGAGGGACTCCCCTTGTGAAGATGTCCTTGACTCCCCGGCAACGGCGCCAGAAAAAGTTGTTGATGGTCCAAATATACCGAGCTCGTTGGGGAACCCCAAGAGGAAGGTATGATGAGCACATCAGCAAGTTTTCCCTTAGTAAGAAACCAAGGTTAGCAATCAAGTAGGAGCAAGGAAACACCCCAAAGGTGTAGCTAGCTGAAAGTTGGCAGGGCGCACAACCGGTGCCAGCAGCAACGTGGAGACCTGCACAACACAATCACAGAACTTTGCCCCCAACTTGTGATGAGGTTGTCAATCTCACCGGTTTTGCTGAAAACAAAGGATTAAACGTATCGAATGGAAGAAAGTAACAGTTTCCAGAAAGTAAACACAAAGCAATAAACAGTTTGTAGATTGAATGTAAAAAAAGGACCGGGTCCATAGTTCACTAGAGGTGGCTCTCCTTAAGATAGATAACATGTTGGGTGAACAAATTGTAGCGGGGCAATTGACAAACATCAAGAAAGCAATACATGCATATACTAATCATCTTGACTCATTTGAGATTTGATTGGGCATTACAACATTATACATAGACCGCCATCCAACTACATCTATGACTAATAATCCACCTTCAGGTTATCATCCGACCCCCCTCCAGTATTAAGTTGCAAGCAACAGATTATTGCTTTACGAATTGCGTGTAAAGTAAACAATACGATTGTTCTATGAACAAAGGATTGTTGTTTTCTCCCTAGTAGCAACAACACATCTAGTACCTTAGAGATTTCTGTCACTTCCCCAGATTACTAGAGGCATGAACCCACTATCGAGCATAAATACTAACTCTTGGAGTTGCTAGCATCTACTTGGCCAAGATAGCTACTAACAACGGAAAGCATGCAAGATCACAAATAACAAAGACATGATAGAATCAATAATCAATCTGAAATAGCATCTCAATATCCATTGGATCCCCACAAACACAGCATGCAGAATTACAAATAGATGATCTTGATCATGAACGGAGCTCACAAGATCTAAACATGAAAGCACAAAGGAGGAGAACCAGCCATCTAGCTACTACATGGATCCGTAGTCCAGAGATGAACTACTCATGCATCACACGGGAGGCTTGCATGATGATGAAAAAGGCCTTCGGGGTGAATTCCCCTCTCTGGTAGGGTGTCGGGAAGAGCTTCAAATCCCTCCTGATCTAGGGATGGAGATGACGGTGGCTATAGACTCTTTCGTGGATTTTTGATCGGATACTTAGGGTTTTGGTATCGGAGGCAATATATAGGCGGAAGGAGAGGCTGAGGGGGTGCTGGGGTCGGCCAGACCACCCCCTAGCGCGGGTCAGGCCTGGCCGCGCGACCAGGTGGTGTGGCCGGCCCCCAACCCTTCTCCGTCTCGTATTCTGGCTCTAGATGTCTTCCGGTAAAATAGCGACTTTGGCTTTTGTCCCGTCTAATTCCGAGAATATTCATTTTCTGACTTTCCTAGAACCAAAAAACAGCAGAAAACAGGCAGCTGGCACTGTGGCTCTTATTAATAGGTTAGTCTAAGAAATCATATGAAAAGTACTCCACAGTATGGACAAAAAACAAGAAAGTAGATAAAACCAAGCACAGAACATCAAAAATTATAGATACATTTGCAATGTATCACCTAGTTGGGCCCCTACCCCTACCCTATTGATTATGACATGGCCAAACCCTTCTAAATTTCAATCATGCCTCCGAACCTTACTAGGAGTCTAAGGTGTTCAAACATTCCATAGGAATTCAAGCCATGTATGAGAATTTTCTCTTATACCGATAAGTGGTCATTACTCGCGCATAGTTAGCTTCTTAAATGATTGGTAATTCAAGGTCTAACTAAGACTCCATCTAGAACTTCAAGGTTGAAAATAGTCGTTTGTCACACAAAAATAATAGAAACACATGTGTGATGGAAGAGAAAATAAGAAGTCAAAACATGCCCGCACCACACAACATCGAATTAGTTAATATCAAGATATTTTATAGACTTGTATGCTCTAGAAACAAACCATATATACATAACACAATACATGTAAAGTAACACAACTAATGGCATGCGAAATGTGCTTATATGTATTTTTGTACTTGCTTAGCTTTGAGGATAGATTGTTTAAGTGAAATATAGTGTAATGTTCTGAACCATACTGCAAAATTTAACGCAACTTCGCTAAGCAAATACATTTTTTGTATTACTATAATTGTAGTTGCAATGGGAATGCCAACATTCCATATCAAAAAACAAATGTAGTTGCAATGTTAGACATTAGAGTTGTACAACAACAAATATCATATTTCAATATTAACAACAAGACTACCTGATTAATTTGCTAGCTAGAAAAATAAGAAAATAATAATTAAGACCATATGCAAAGGATCTATCAATAATAGAAAACAACACTATTGCTTATGCTTACAATATAAGTTCATCTAGAGTATGTGGAGAAATTAAGAGTGTTGATGGAATATCAAAACCATGTAAAATCTCATTTTTAGAACTGTCTTTATTCTCCACACACACACTTAATAAATATTATCTCAAGAACCATATATGGGCTCATCATTTGTTAAGTGTATTAATTACCTCAAAAGTTACATAACTAATAGAGATTAATAGCAACAACATAAGCAGAAATAAATTAAAAATGCACAAAGAATTTGTGTTGTACATAGCTAAAAGGACACACATTAGTAAACAAAGTAACTAGCTAACAGTTTGTAAATATGAGTTCCAAATAAGTAAAATAATTTAATATAAATACATAAGGATCTTTTATGGTTAATCATGGGGCAAAAAGTGTACACAATAGTACCACTGGAAAACCTCACCCCCTTGATAGACCGTTGTTGGCATTCAAAGTATGGAAAGTTGGTGTTCAATTGAAATGATTTGTGTATGCTTTGTCAAACTTTATCATTTGCAGAAAATCGAAGACAAGGAAGAGGGTCCGTCAACGGGAACTTGGAATCCTCCGGATAGAGAAACTAAAAAGAGATGGTTAAGAAATATATTAGTGAATTTATCTTATTTGGTACCAAAACAATTAACTTATCAATTAAGAGATGACTTTGTTGTCAAGCATCTATACTTTATTTTATTTTGAAGTAGCAATGCACAAATACCTTACTAGCACGCATAGAACACACACAATGTGCATCCTCCAATAAAATCCTCTTGTGCGGGACATTCGGTACAATGAAGAGATAGTACAATATCTGTCATTGAAAACATATACTCGCTTCGTCCCTATTTAGGTGGTAACCTAGTTTTTCATGAATTAACTTCAACAATGATTTTGAACTTTAATACATGAGTCATATGTCACAGAGCACACAGCATTGGAATTTTTGTTTGAATACGGTTATGGTGCTATATTTATTTGGACATATAGTCATGTTTAGTAAGACAAATCCATGGTCAAACTTGAACTTTAAAAAAATGTGTGCGCCACCTCATGACTTGTTTGATTCGTAAGATTCTCAAAACACATGAACAGGAAAACCACGGGAGTAGAGTAGCATGCCCATTTGAACCCTATAGATTAGAAAAACTACTGGATTTTGAATCAAGTAATGGTTGATTGCACATGAAAACCAAAGAAATTGTAAAAGGAGGTTGGAGTGGATGAATTTTTTTCTTCAAAATATAATGCAAAAGAATCTTTGAAAGAATTTCTAGGAATTGTAATCTTTTAAATTAAACGATATTTGTATAAACTCCTAAAGATCCAAATCCTAAACAATTCAATAGGAACGGACGGAGTAAGAACGGATTAATTTTTCCAATGGGATGAAAAGTGAGGCCCATGCAATCATCTCCGAGGCCAGTACCGCGAACGAGGCCCACGGGAGAACTAACTAGGCAGTAACCTGGGCCATTTCTCCCCACCAACTCCAAGCCGGCCCGAGCCGACAACCGGCCTACCCCCACCTGCCACTCCGTCTTCCTCTTCCTCGTCACCCCGCACGTTTTCTTTCCACTTCCCATCTCTTCGCTCCCACTCCTGACTCCTCCCCCACCAATCCCCCAGACCCCACCCACACTCGCCCGCCGACCAGACACAGACACAGGCAAACACAGCACGGGCCCGCCGCCCGCCATGGCCGGCGCTCCCCCGACGCCCGCCGAGCAGGACGCCCTTGTCTCCTCCTTCCTCGAGATCGCCGCCGGACAGACGCCCCATACCGCCACCCAGTTCCTCCAGGTCCGTCTCCTCTCCTCCCCTCCCCTCCCCTCCCGTCTTGTCCCCGCCCTACCGGCTCCCGATCGGTTCGATCTCCCGGCCTGACGCGATACGCGCCGGCGATTTCCTCAGATGACGAGCTGGCATCTGGAGGAGGCGCTGCAGCTGTTCTACATCGACGGAGAGGCGGCCCTCGCCGCGCACCCGTCGGCGCAGGCGTCCGCCGAGGCGGCGGCTCTGGCGGCGGCCGCCGCCGCCGCTGAGGTGGAGGAGGGGTTCAGGTAGGTTCGCCGGAGCGCCATTTCTAGGGTTTGGCTCTCGCTCTGGCTACGGCTGTGCCGTGGAGGGGCTTTGGTCTAATAGTGTGCATGTTCTGTGATGTGTAGGTTCCACCCGCCTCCGGCCGCTGCGCTGGAAGATGGGATGCTGCAGGGGCTGGGGGACGAGGACGACGTCCGTGCGCCGCTGCCCGTGAGGCGGGAGACCCTCTACGGCGACACCCCCATGGTCGTGTAAGTAGCGGTGCTCACTAGCTGCTAGTAACTTTGCATGTTGGCATGGGATCTCGGGTATAACGTGTTGTCGGAGTGAAGATATAATGAATATGCCATGTGACCTTTTGGGTTTACATCCTCTATTGCTCCATGAAAATAGGGTCTATTCATAGCACATAATTGACTTGAATGCGACACAATATAGCTTTGTTCTTACTATAAGTTAAAGGTGGATTATTGTGTTAAGTGCTTAGGTGACTTGTGCTTCACTCTAAAGCCAAAGTTACGATTTTTAGCATGTTTGAGGGAGCTTGAGCTACAATTGTCTTTATTTTAATCTTTCTTTCCCCCAAAAAACTTGATTTTTGAGGTAAAGTTGAAAATCAATAAAAACTTACCATGTGAAGTTGATAACCATTATTTTTCTCTTCCTAATGGAACCATACCGACATTGCTCTTTTTGCCATCTTAATATTTAGAGCCATTTAACACTGCCAACGTTTTTTTTACGGGAATAATACTTATTGACAATGTTAAACAGCTAAATCTTCCGCTCCAATCAGGGGTCTTGTGCTTCACTTTGAAGCCAAAGTTATGTTTTTTAGCATGTTTGAGGGAGCTTAAGCTACAATCGTACTCCCTCCGACCCAAATTAATCAACTTTGATTTGCCTAGATTCGGATGTATCTAGCACTAAAACATGTCTAGGTACATCCGAATCTAGACAAATCTAAGTCAATTAATTTGGGTCGGAGGGAGTATTTAAGTTAATCTCCCCCCCCCCCCCCCCCCCCCCACACCCAAAAACTCGTTTTTAAGGTAAAGTTGAAAATCAATAAAAGTTTACCATGTGAAGTTGATAACCATTATTTTTCTCGTGCTAATGGAGCCATAGCGGTATTGCTCTTTTTGCCATCTTAATATTTAGAGCCTTTTAATACTGACAACGTTAACAGCTAAATCTTGCGCTCCTGCTTATGACTATTTCACACAATCCCTCTTTCTAGTAGTTGGCAAGAAAATTATCAGGTGAGTTGCTGAGGAATGTTGCTCATACAAACACGTTGCTCATGGCTACAATTTAGTATGCTCACTTAAAGTTGAAAAGTTGAATGCTTGTGTTGCCAAATAGCGGCACATGGCACTAATAAAACTTGCTGGCTACAAATTCTTAATTAATACATTGTCTGCCAAACAGGACCGAATAAAAGTATCCAATTGCTGTAGTGAACATTTCATTTACTATATTGATGGTGCTTATATGGATGCAATTGTCATGGCTATAAGATAAAAACTTTAGGCCCCGTCATATAAATTCATGTGGTGCTCACACCACCCGTTCCTTACCGCCTTATTTAAAGCTAGTCCATCAAGTTGAATCTTACATTTGGACTGTTCATTTGTCACCATGTTACCATTTTTTCTGCATTTGAGTGCTGTCATGCTCTCTGGAGGCCAAGGTTGTTGGCATCCAGTTGACCTTATTCAGCAGTCTACAATGCTTGGCAGGCTGGCACCCCCAATCCACCTTGTAATCTACCTCATATCTTGCATGATCGTATTGGACACATCTATATTACCTGCCCCCATTGTCCATTGTTCCAATGGCGCCTCAGATGCTGACCAAATGCTCTTGTTTGTATGCTGTTGCAAATCATATAGAGATGCTCATAAAAATTCTTAATGCTTTGTGCCAAGTATTCATTTTAAATGCTGGCGCCTTTACTCATGTAAACATTTTCTTTTATGTTGTAGCTGCAACTACGCTTGTTACCTGCTTATGATAAATTGTTATAAACGTCTATCTTCCTACATATAGTTAGCTTTAACTAGTGCTGTAACGAGTTGAACAGCGCTGCTTCTGAGTGTCTCATGCTGTATGCAAATTCATTCATACTGACTGACTAGCTTTAAGAAAAATCACCTATTGGTTGAACTATTGAGTGTATGTCTTTTTTCCAGACTCTTGTGAGATTGTAGGGTCTTGCCTTAACTACTGCATTGCAAAAACAATACTATTTTATAATGTTTTGATCACTTCTTTTCAGCACTCGGCCTAATGCGATGGTTGCATTTCGTAACTTTGAAGAGGAGGCAAGACAGTCTGCTTGGGATTCTGAGAAGAATGATACATCTAGTTCCCGTGATAATCTGGCTTCTTTATATCGCCCACCTTTTGAGTTGATGTTCAATGGACCATTTGACAAGGTCAGCTGCATGTCCTGTAACTGTATTTGTACTAGCTAAATACCTGTGCTTATCTACAGATTGAAACTTTTAATGTCTCAGCATGTCAAAAAGTTGTTGGTGTGCTCCTTGGCACACTGGCCGTTGTCCCATCTCTCATTTGAGCTCCGGCTCGGACAATTGAGTGTTGTTTGCAGGAAGCATTACCTTATATTTGTATTTGTAGATTTGGAGTCGGTGTATGAGGATTGTGGACGCAAATCTATCTTTCTTGTAACATACTGTATATGGCCTCAATTAGTTTTCCAAATTTAACGAATCGTTGCTACAACAACAGCTTTTTTGTAGGGACCCTTAGAAAGCTCTATTCATTAGCTATTCTCGTATTCCAGTAGATAATGTATGTTGTTTGGTAATTAATGAGACTGTTAGAATGGAAAATGAGGTAGAATCATGCATAATTTCTCATTTATATGAGGAAAGGAAACTGTTTATGGACTGAGTGGGCCAAGACCCATGATGTAGGGCATCCCAAGAGAGTGAACGGAGGACCACCAACTTAAAGTTTGGGGTTGGTGGATGAGGATTGAGGACACAAACATTTCTTTGTTGTAACATACTATAAATAACTCAAATAGTTTTTCCAAATTTGACAAATCATTGCTAACAACAGCTTTTTTGTATGGAATCTCAGACAACTGCTATTCATTAGCTATTCCTTGGTTCCAATATTTAAGTTGTGTTGTTTGGTAATTAGTGAGATTGTTAGGATGGAAAATGAAATATAATCATGCATACATTTGAGGAAAAAAGTACGAACAACATTAGGAAACCTAGCCAGCTAGCTCTCCCATGTTTTTGGGCTTAGTTGTCCAAGAACCATGATGTAGGGTAGCCCAAGAGAATCATCGGTTGACCACCGACTAAAAAAATGAGAAGTATGAAAGTTATTATTATCCATTTGACACTGTCATCTGTCTCTTCCATGGCCATGTTTTGATTCTTCCAGCAAAACTGCATCCACAGACTGTTTGGGTTTCATATCATGTTTCGAGAGCTGCATTAATGATCTATGGCATGTTATCATGGAACAGTATCTGCAACATATGGACACCTCTATCTCTGTTGCCTGATTGCATACTTAGCTGTTATACAATTAGTTTGATATGGTAATTTTGTTAATTACTCAATTTTTTTTTGCGATTGGTTAATTACTCAATAAAAGATTGCCTTTTTTCAGTTAGAAATGAGGCCAAATATTTTTAGGACGTGTTTTGCAAAAAGAAAAACCGCTGACAGCATACTGATGTTTGTTATATGGTGTTGTTTCAAATATATTGTTTAATGACACTTGGACTAGTTTTCAGTGACACTCATCGACTTACATTATATTGTTTAACGACACTTGAACTAGTTTTCAGTTGACACTCGTGGACTCATTATATTCATTTGCTAGTGCTTCAAAGTTATCTATCACTCTCTCTTTTTTGCTAAATGAATCCCATCAATATAGGCAAAATTAGAGGCCTCTGTTCTAGACAAGTGGCTGTTGATCAATTTGCAGTCAACAGAGGAGTTCAGCTCTCACATGGTAAGCTGTCTTAACATATTTCATGCATACTTATGTTGATCTTTCATCTATGTCTTGTTATTGTTTTGACTGTCGAGCCTTTCTCTTTTATTAGCTTAACCGAGACACTTGGGGAAATGAAGCGGTGGCTCAGACAATCCGGTCAAACTTTATTTTCTGGCAGGTTAGTCCTCCTTTTGTTTGCTATCCATGTCTGGGCCAATGGGCCTTGGATCTGGACCTCTGAATCTAGATTTCATCTAGCATGTGATACAAGCACAATATTACACGTGCAGCTATACCTAAATAATTGTTATTTGGCACATAAACAGGGCACAATAGACTTAGCCTGTTTTTTTGGAAACGGGGGCAAAAGCTTTACACCTGCTGTTTCTTTTAATTTTATGGTAGAAAAATATTAGAATATACTTATGTGGGCCCTACTTATGTGGCAGTGATTTGATGATAAATCTAATAAATTCCTATTTGAAAAATCTAAATATATGGGGTGCTTCTTTGCTGTACTCTTCCATGGTTGAATAGATATTAACAAACAAAAGCTGTAAGTCCACCAACTTAAGCATTCAAGTGCTTCAAAATCAGCATAACTCTTGTAGAAGGGGTGGAGCATTGTTGTCTTGTATTAGTGGTCAAATGTTAGAACTTCAACTGCATGCATTCTAAATTGACATCGATTTACATAGGGAGCAAATATATTGAAATAAAAGAGTTCTAGTTGTATGATTCACTTTCCCCCTAGATGGAACCATCGTCTTTGCACTCTCATTTTTTGACGATATGTTATATTGTGTTAAACATAGGTTTATCAAGACACCAGTGAGGGGAGGAAGGTATGCACCTACTACAATTTGGTCTCTGTTCCTGCCATTCTCCTAATTGACCCCATCACTGGACAAAAAATGCGTGGTTGGAATGGAATGGTTTACCCGGACAGTTTGCTGGAGGTATTCTCATAACCCTGTCTTTTATCTCGCGCTGCTCTGCAGTGGTAGACTGACGTTAGCTTCTAATCACAATGTGAATGTTAGATGTGATACACTGATATGACACGAGCATCCCTTACTATTTTCTACATGCTTGCTGTACACAGGATTTGATGTCTTACCTGGAGAAAGGTCCAAAGGAGCACCATGCTGCTCAACCACAGAAACGCCCAAGAAAAGTTGACCAGGAAGCTTCTGTGACCAGACAAGGTATTATATCTGTGGGCTTAATTAGCTCCATGCCATTAGTATTGACTGCTCAAAAGTTCTCTTCTTGTTTAAAACATTTAAACTGTAAATACATTTTTGACAGACTATATGATGCAGAATCTGTCAAATTTTGAAGCTTCCAGCTTCTGATGCCCTCTCTCTTTTCATTTTCTGGATCCATCTTATAGCTTTCTCTGTATTAACTCTCTGTGAATAGCAGTTGGATAGTATTTACGTGACATACCATCTGTCAGATACATGGCTTCCAAAAAAAGATCATAATTTCATAGATGTCCATTCTTCAAAACTAGCAGAGGGACATGTGAGGGTACCCTCTAGGTGCTTACTTCTGTGTTGTTATTTATTGATCCCTTGATGGTTAACCAAATGAGCTGGTCGTTGTGTTCCATGCCTTTGCATCATCCAGCCTCCCATAGGGTGTTCTTTCAGTTTGTAGAGATTAGGGTTTTTATATGTCAACAAGGCTAGATCTGTTGTGCAGATACATTTAAAAGTAAAGGCATGTGTGGTTGGATGTCACAGATATCGTGCCTATTTCGTTCATGCACTATATGGGTGTGCTTTTTTTGTGACCGCGGTTAGGCTATATTGAAATTGACTTCTGTTCAGCAATAGCCCTAAGTAGTTTCTGGCAGTGGCATGCCTAACAGAAATTAGGCAGGCATCAACCCATAACACAAACAAATGTATCCATCTTGACAGTTATTATGAACTTATGATTGTCGATAAGATACTATTGCAAACAAATTCTTATAGTCAATTTCAGGTCGTCATTTATTCTATTTTGAACCAAACAAGTTGATCTATATGTGAGACACAGCTAGTGTGGCTCTTCTCCATGGTAGCCTTCTTGAGGTCTCGCCCCAACCACATGTCTACTACAACGTTTCTCTTTGCAGGTAAAACAGGTGTCGAGGATGAGGATGAAGAGCTAGCGCGTGCGGTGGCGGCTTCCTTGGAGGAGAACAAAGGGGCCGGCGGGGGATCAGATGCCTGTGGTGACGACAAGACAAATCCCGAGGAAAAAGACGAGCCCAGCTTGAGCGTGAAGCTCGAGTACCCTCCTCTCCCCGAAGAACCCAAAGGAGGCAGGGAGCTCCTCTGCAGGGTTGCGATCCGGCTACCCGACGGCCGCAGGATCCAGCGGAACTTCCTCCACACAGATCCTATCAAGGTCACTTCCCACCGAAAATCAGCCTCCCGTCTAGTCTCTCGAAACTGAAAAGCCGGTTTCTTTGGAGTAAAATGTCAAAATTGCCTTTTTAAACCTGATGATTCGTGTTTTGCGTGTGCTTGCTGCAGCTGCTGTGGTCGTTCTGCTCCCCGCAGGTGGAGGACGGCGATAAGCGGGCTTTCCATTTCGCGCAGCCCATTCCGGGGTCCTCCAACAACAACCTGGACTACGGGAGCGAGCAGACCTTCAAGGAGGCCGGGCTGGCCAACTCCATGATCAACCTGTTGTGGGACTAAAATAGCCCGTTTCATCCTCGTGCTCAGACCATCCTGTGTTCCTTGGTGCGCTTCATCGTCATGGTTTAGTTCCTTTTGGCGAGGATATAATTTATCGCTTTTTTTCTGGGGGTTTTCTTCGTCCGGGCAGTTTGTTGGGCCAAAGGACAGATCTCAATGTCCCGAGCTGAATTGTGAAAAAGAAAATGATGTCGGTTGGTCGGTCCTGTTTTTTTTGTTTTGTTCATAGACCCTCCCTCCTTGTGGACTAGGAGTTAGTTGTATTGAATGCACATATTGTCTGTAGTCCGGTCCCGTGGTACTGGGTACTAGTTGCGCTGATACACCATGTCGTGGTTCCCTTTTGGTCTTTGTGGAATGGTTAAACGGGGGAGTGTGGTGCTAACTTTGTCGGTATACCTTTTCCATATGTGATGTTCTGTGGATCATAACTTGTGGGGTGGGGGGAAAGACATGCGAAGATGGAATCGTTTCCTTTTTTTTTGGTAAATTTCTGGCGTCTATTCTGAAGACGAGACGGGTTGAGACTGGCTGTTTCAGGAGCTTGATGTGGCGCGTTCCTCAATGTGAGGAGCTGGTTGGTGATTTCCGGTAGCACTCGCAGGCACAGTGGTCTCTCTACTGTCCATGGCATGATCAGCAGAGGTGGGCATGGGGTGTCTCCTACTGCTCTCTCGCAGCCACAGCCAAAACATCCCCGGACGATGATTGGTAAAGAGAGGAAGAGCGGTTGCCCAGATGATGATGAGACAGGCGGCGAGACGTGCTTGCTTCCGCGTCCGTCAATTATCCCATCCCACCACTAGCAGCACGTTAACGCTGAAGGTGAAGGGTACCGCGAGCGACCCGTGCCTGCAGCGGCACGGACTGTGTGTCATACTGTACTAGCTAGCGTGGGGGCCGTTCTGTGGTGCTGCTGCTGGCATAGCCATATGGGACGGGGAACGGTGGAGTTTTGACCGGCATAGATACCCCCTTTGACTGGCAGAGAGATCGGGCACGGTGGTGGGGCTGGGCGCTGATGATTTGCCTGCTCTGATGCTCTGCCTCACTCACTTGCCACTGCCACGCGCATTATTGCAGCACCCTCTCTCCACCTAGCTCGACCGGGTTGGTTTTGGGCCGGACGCATTTATTTACAGGAGGAGCGCGCGGCCGGCATGGATGGATCTCCGACCGACGCGCCGCTACCCAGCTGCATGCCACGCCACGCCCATTGCTTCTTCTGATGAAGGATTCTCAGCTCAGTTTACTTCTTTCCTGGTGAGTGACCCTGAGTCCAGCATCCCATCTGCATCTACTACTCCGTAGTAGCTAGGCAGCTAGCCCATGCATGCGGATGGATGTAGGCGGGGGCCTGGCCTCGACTTGACTTGACCTGCATCAATCCATCATCTTCATATTTGTCTCGGTCCTAGTGTGAACACTAGTACTTGTACGGAAGAACTGTAACACAAGTTCGTCACGTGGACCGTCAAAGCTGAGCGCAGTAACGACGCTGTATCTCGGTGTCTCGCCGATTTCTTCTCTAATATATATGGTCATGCTATTCCTATTACTACAAAAAAAACTATAGGAGTTGTACGGAATGACCGTTCGACCATGTCCAGTACTTGCCCATAATTTGGCTGGCTAAAGATATATGGATGGGCATGCTTAACGGAGAGAGGAGGTTCTGGTAGGAAGAGAAAATTCAGTTCCAACAGCTTACCCAAAAAGGGTACCCAAATCACAACGAGAAAATTCCTTATTTGACACTGGCTTAAAATTCGATTCCTTATTTCACACTAAGCAATTTTTTCTTTCCTATTTGACATCTTGTTAAATTTTCTTTCCCTATATGACTAGTTCATTTTCTCCACTAACGGTGTTGAAGAGAGACGTGAAAAGACCTTTCTACCCCTAGTGCATAATTTGACCAAAATCTATTCAAGACTTGCAGTAATGTTACATATTTGGTCATAGTTAAATAACATACACTGATAATTTGATTAAAAATTTGGGCAGAACTTCCTTTGTATTTTGATACCACGTCTATACAATTCACACATATTGAAGTATCATGACATGTAAAACTACATCGTCACTATTTGACATGCATCATAGCCATATTCAAAATCAACACACAATCAGTAGATATCACACATTATTACTACTTGTTCACAGGCATCACAGCCATATTTAAAATCAACACTATATCAGTACTACTCAACATGCATCACAGCCATGTTCAAAATGAACACTACATCAATACTACTACTCATTCACATGCATCACATAATAATCACAAGCTGAGTCTTCTTTTGCTTCGTGTGTTCATTGCAGGGCTTGTAGGTTTTAAAATTTTGCTTCTTGTGCACATAGCCCGACTGCTGTCAACTGGAACCATAGGAAGCAAAGCTTTCTCCGGTTGACTTGAACTGGTTCTTGATCTGCACGTACAGCAATATTTTCTAGCAATTGAAAATACAAAATATAGACATTATGTGAACTAAAAAAAGAAACATTACCTCTTAGATCCAACTCATTCAGAGTTTGCCCCTTTTCCCTTTTTTTACTTGTATTCTCCAAGCTACTGGTATTGAGAAGGAATCAGTTGACCTGCATCAATCCATCATCTTCATATTTGTCTCGGTTCTAGTGTAAACACTTAGTACGGGAAAACTGTAACACAAGTTCGTCACGTGGACCGTCAAAGCTGAGCGCAGTATTGACGTCGTACCTCGGTGTCTCACCGATTCTTCTTTAATACTATCTCTGTTTGGGATTATAGGTCCTGAGAGCTTTTTTATATTGTTTGAGATTATAAGGGTTATCTCATTTATTAGCATCTCTCGTCCAATGCATGTTCTTCTTTGTCTCTCACTTCTCTCATGCATGTAAGACTATTGGTGCATGCATAGATTAATGAATGAGAGTTATGAAGTGTCTTGGTATTATCAACTTGGCCCTTAGGACTAATAATCCCAAACAGAGGGAGTACTATACTAGTTGAATGCCCGTGCGTTGCCACGACATCTATCTCTTTGGTCATCAAACATGTAAACAATTACACGATTAGAAATCAGAGGTATAAAATACACACATGAGTTGCTATGGATCAACATGATTATGTAACTCTTAGACTCATGGATTAGTCAATCATACTTCAAGTAATTATACGTCCAGAGACAAATAAAACTTTCTAAGCATAACATATCTCTTAATAGGAAATAATGTAAAATATAATAGTGTCGATAATATCGGCAAACGCTAAAGTACACTTCTATGAGTTACTCTCTTGGCATCGGTCATCTCCTCCTATATCAACGCTTAGAGAAAGCAAGCCTCCTGCTCTGGGATTTTTATAGCAGAAAAGGGTCTTCCTCTTCATCTCTGGGACTCAGTTTCGTCATCTCCTGCGAGATCTTACAGTGACTCCTAGATTTTCGAGGCAGCGGGAGGGAATCCCCGTTGCATATTGTTCTTCATTTTCCTGCGCTTAAGTTCTTCATCTTTGGTGTACTTTTCTCTTCAATGTTTATCTCGGGAAGATCTGGCTCGTCCAGGTGAAAATAATAGCATACTGAAAAGATCCATCGGGAACCTGCGATGGAAGAATCTTTGTCGTACCATACACAGACTGTAGATCTCTCCTGCATTCCAAATCGTGGGTATTTTATTGCCTTAGTGTGTTGCAAGCGTGAACCATCATGCATGCATTTATAGTTCGGAGATGGTTCATAGTAGATTTGGCTATTAACGAAACAATCACCAAGAACTAAGTTGCCTTCCTAAGTGACATGCTTATGCTCACCAATTAATAGGACCATGTTGATTAAGGCAATGGAAAACTGTGAAGTTAACTCCTGTAGTCTAAGGATCAGACCCTTTTTTGCGTGAGATCAGAAGCAAGTAATGTCCAATCTGCAAGTCATTAGATAAAGGGATTAAAATAAACATATCGAAGAAAACCAGTTAATGGTGTTTGGGCAGTGACTTGCTTGCACCTAGACATGACGGACTCCATGGGAGCAGGGATAAAATTGCCATCGATGTGTGTGGGCGACATATTCTGTGAGCATGACCTAATAGCTAGATAAGTTGCCGCCATAGAGTATCTACATACCGCCATATGCTGCCATTAAAGCCAACTACATGGATCAATCTGCTCTCCCAGACCAGTATATATGCATCAATAGTAGTTCATGTATGCACATGTGGAAAGAAGAGCCCAAGTGTGTAATTGAGTATCAAATAGCTGCCCAACACTGACACTATCAACATAAGGCGATCAGAGTCAACATCAGTTCAAATAAAATGATATTCAGAACATAGAGCCATTCCCTATTAGACTGACAGATGGTTCACTATAGTTCTACACTGTAAGCACCACTATTATTTTCTATGGAAAGTCATGGAAAACCTAACATTGGTGATAAACTAAGTTTATGTTGGAGTTAAATTTGTTCCTTTTTCCAACATCAACAACCATAACACCTTAAGGTTAACTGGCGTGTAATTTATCGATGATCATATCCTTGGATTTCAGCCGCAAGACCATATATACTAAAGAAGATTGGTAATGCAAAGGGATAATCCAAGGTATGACAGTAA
Source organism: Avena eriantha (assembly GCA_910589775.1). Taxonomy (NCBI): domain Eukaryota; kingdom Viridiplantae; phylum Streptophyta; class Magnoliopsida; order Poales; family Poaceae; genus Avena; species Avena eriantha. The sequence continues at coordinate 15,116,918 of OU342741.1, read as the reverse complement.
AAGTGGGATAAGCACAGGTTTGCGGCAATCATGTAGCAGATAGGGACATCGTGATTCTGACCTATCATGAATCGAGCAGTAGCAATCACCTGTCTCATGGTTTAGTGTGTACACTGGTAGCCCAACTGGCAAATATCTATTATGCAGAAGTTCTTCCGGTGAAAATATACATAGTTTTTCCAGTCCAATTCTTGTATTTTGTTTCAGGACTGGCCACGGGTTAAAATATACAAAACTGTATAACATTGTACGCCACATAAGAATTAGCAGAAGCAGATTCTATTGTTGTTGTTGTGCTACCATAAACAATTTACTCCACTGATGGATTTACCCAACCTAACCTTCATTACAGACTACACCAATGTAACTCATTTTGTCAGGATTTCAGCTCTAATGATAGTGCTGGAGAAACATGCGGCACAAGTGTTCTACTGGATACCGCAAGTGTTCGTCATCTACTACTACATTGCCTAGCATATTAATCCCAAAATACTACTTGCCGTATTCACAATACCAGTGGCATACCGCAAAATCTGTCCCCAAATCAGAGTAGTCTACTGAGCGAGCGTGCCCAAACAGAGAAAATCATTTGAATTAGACCTTCTCAAATAAGGCGGTGGTGCCATAGCGTGAGGAGGAGTTGGTCACGTCCTGTGATGTCGCCTGCAGCCACAACACTGTCAACGAAACCATACAGTTATGTTGTCCTGTAAATAAAAACCACTCCCCATTACTGATTTTAATGTTGTATAATTTTTTAAAGTATGACTTGCATAGCATTGCGCAAAAGACTAATCAAAAATTCATTAGTGGGTATATTACTGTGTTGCATTGAAGGTTGAACCTTAAATCAAAAGTTAGTCAAAAAATATCTGGATGAGTGATCATGTGATGAATGTATAGTTTTCCACCACACCATTCTGTTGTCTTCTAAATAAAAATTATCGTCCGATAAGTGCATTTTACATTTGCATAGTTTTTTAAAATGTGACTTGCATAAGCGTTGCGCAAAAGACTAATAAAAATTCATGACTGGACATAATTAGGTTGCCGTGTTGCATTAAAGTTTGAACATTAAATCACAAGTTTGCCAGTTCGATGAAAGGTATAGATGCCTTGCTTTATAATGTACTATTGTAATATATAAGAAAGTAAGCAGAAATGGTAGAAAGATGTTGAATACAACATATCGGGAGAAAAGCTTATCGATTCAACCATATCCAAGTGAAAATCTCTTGTCATTACTGATATTCCTTGTATAAAGTAGCGCCCATATTCCATTTAGAAACTACTATTGCTAGTCTAGTTCGGATACCTCATAATGAACCCATTTGGTGCTTTGAGCAAAGGAAAAATAGAATCCCTGTACAAATTAAGAAAACAAATAATTTTAAATATAAGTGGACCATCGAGGCTGCCTATACAAGTTGATGCGGGACATACACCCCTGGTAGCGTTGGTACTCCTTGTTGGGACAACATATCATTTACTTTCACAGAGGAATCGCTGAAAAAATCAGCCATGCACGACATAAAGCCTTGGAGGTCTTAAATAGGAGGTGAACAGAAACATTGTTCAATATGCAACCGATGCTAGTACAACTAACTTCCTATGGTCGAAGTCATCTAGATATAGACACATTCTAGTATTGGCCCTTGAAGTCTTTGCTATAAAATTAGGATCATCCAATTACACGAAGGAAACCAGAACATGCGTTAGATGGTATAATCGGTGAGAGGCAAAAATACTGCACTTGAAGCAATACAGGCTCCAAACTCAATCATAAGTGGTATGTGAGTAACTAAGTATTAGATGGCATGACATGTAGACCAATCTAGAATAAGTGGTATGTATGTATTAGACAGCATGACCTGTAGAGCAATCTAGGACAATGAATATCTTGCTATCTTAGAAAGAACCTACAAATAATGCAAAAAAAAGAACATACAAAATTGGGGCTGTTTGGTTGAGCTTATTTCCAGCTTTTAACTTTTGACTTATAAACAAAAAGGTACCTAAATAGGTATTTTTAATTTTGATGTTTGGCGTATACCATCATCTAACAATATCCAGTCAAAAGCCAAATCCGTACTTTTGTGATTTATAAGACAAAATTCAAAAGCCAAAAAAAATCCCAACCAAACAACCCTTAGTTAGCCAGCAAGGCCTTACAGTTGCATTGAGATTGAGACAATCATGTCACGTACCTTGAATAGAGTTTAAATAATAGATTGCAGTCTAGGTCTTCTATTCCTTCAAATGGAAATTTTTTCAGTGTTGCCTGCCTCTTCTCATACTAATATTTTGTGAGTAGATTGCAGTGTACTAATTAAGCATTACTAAACTCAAGTTGTAGATTCTGCTTGATAATCAAACCCTACAAGCTGCTCCTATGTGGAATTGTTGAGCATCGGCATTCTGTCGCACGAATCGCAACTAAAAGAATCAATTTGTCATCGGCGCATTCATCGGTGTAGCGCTATGCGTTGGCGACATCTTTGGCAACCATGTTCTGATGGTTAAACAACGCTCGCGCACCCGTGCTGCCATCTTCAGCATCAACATGACCACTGTTATAAAATAGAACCACCAGCTTCATAGATCAATCTGGTCGTCACCCTGGCCTACAGAAAGTGACGCATGTTGGACTTAGATATGTTCGGTACTCAAGATAGATGAAGCACCCTGCTACGCTCATTCAGTCTTAGGAGCATAGTAAGATGATATATTGTGAACAAACACAACATAGTCAATTTTTGTTCAGCAATCGATCAAGCACATCAAGTCAGTTGATCCAAGGATTTATTTCTAGGTTCGAACCTTTGCATCCTCGGGAGCACATGTGTCTGTTCCTGATGAAGATTTCATTGGCATCCAACACATGACAGGAAACAGAGAGTGCGCTCGGTGATGTGTCTGGTGATGATGAACATTTCTTTGGCATCCCACACTTGACAGCAAATAGAGATTTGTTGCACTGGTATAACAGATCCACTCACGCTATATGTACATGAATAACAAGTTAATGAATTTAGGCTAATAAAAAAATCAAGATCTCGTGCGGATACAAGATCAATTCACAGCTTACAAACAAATCAAATTTTTAATAAACAAATTAGACTTGTGTTGCATAATTTTTTTGTGTCGATAGCTGAGAGGCATCATCAAATTAAGCAAGTACAAACGTACTTCGCTCGACAGCTAGCAAAAATAAATGGACAGTAGCTAGCAAGTAGGAACATGAACTTCGATCGAACTGAAGGACACACAAATGTAGCCTGCTACGTGCCAGTCTTAAACTACAGGTAGGAACGGCCAGGAACACCAACAGATAATCGATCAAAACCAGTAGCCCCATAGGCCCAGCTTGAACCCCATCGATTGAGCGGAAACCCTAAGCTCTGAACAAATCCGTTAAATTCCATTCGACCCAACCAAACAATGGACAAAGTCTGGATCTAGACCGAAACTGGGAATTGGCCAGAGATTTGAGCTACCGGGCAATCGACCGCGATCGGAACTGTGGAGGATGATCGAGATGCGTGCACAAAGGGAGAGGGAGGTTACATCTTCCAGAGCATACCGGAGTGGAAGCCGAGCTCCTCCTCCGCCATACCGGGGTGGTGGCTTACTCCACCACCGCTCCCCCAGGCGGCGGCCATCGGGATCCCTCGTCGTGGGGCGGATGAGGTCGATTTCTGGCAAACGTCGCAATGGAGACATATGTTGCGGAGATGGCTGGACTTACATGTCCTACTGGTGGAGGCAACGGAGAATCCTTAGACGCGGACGCCGATGAGGTTGGCCTGGAGGATCTTGGCGGCGGTGCTCATGGGAGAACCGGTGGAAGGGAGATTTCAGGGCATGAGGAGGCGAGGGGAATTTTTTTGGAGGGCGAGAGGAACTGCCAGGAGTCCAATACGAGGGCGGCCGGTCTCTCTGCGGTGGCACAGGGCAGTAAATTGTTTCAAGTTAAGGGGCAATTTTAGAGCAACGTACCAACGATCTTGTCGTCTTCCCCTTTAATAAGTAGTAGAGATATGGTCATGCTATTTCTATTCCTAGAAAAAAAAACCATAGGAGTAGTACGGAATAATAACCATTAGATCATGTCCAATACTTGCCCATAACTTGGCTAAAGCAATATGGATGGGCATGCTTGACAAACCACATATTTGAACAAATCTCCGACATCGTATTTAGGACAGAGGGAGTACAACCACATCCACATATTTTCGACTATGACCGTAAATAGAAAAATAAAAAGGAATAATCGGGTCCTCAGCCTCGCTCGCGAATGACGGTAAGGTCAGGTGACCTGCAGAGGCGAGCGCGGAGGTGCCAGCTCAGCCCCACAACCAAATCAAAGTCGGTCGCGGGGGGGTGCGCTAAAAGGGCAAGGGCAACGACAAAGAGGCCCCCGATGGAGGTAGTCTCAATTCGGCCAGGAAAGACGACACGTGTGCCGAGATAAGGGCGACGGTAGTGGCAAACGTTGTTGGTAAGGTGCACCGGAGGTCTTCGGAGGAGGTAGGCATGTCGACTACGAGAAGGGGAAATTCTAGCCGCGGCGTTGGCCCTCTCCGGCTCCTTTTGTGCTGAGATGGCCGTGACCCCAAAATATGGGTAATTGGGCTGGAGTACCCATATGTGGACATTTGGGTTCAAGTTTTGGGTCATGGCCCTAAAGATATGGTTCGGGGATCACCTTTAGGTTAGATGTTGGAGCGATTCTTTTGCCCACAACACTAAATAGCATCTTTTGGGTGTTGGGGCTTTCCTAGGGCGAGTTGTAGTAGACGTTACGCTGAACTATGGACGACACGCTCTTTGTCTCCTGCCTCGCGTGATCGCCTACGTGGTGAACACAAACGGGACCGAGTGATCTCCCGCGTGCCGTGAGCTACCGCAGCGTAGCGCGTGCGTGGAGAATCGTGCCCTTTTTTTCTTCCGTCCTCGCAGCCTTGCCGCTGCATGCGCACGGATCCAGTGTAGCAGTGCCTTTTCCACGGAGCCGGGCGGTGAGTGGTGAGTGGAGCTGTTGCTAGCTAGCATCCAATGCTAGGCTGGTGCCGCTGCGTACTAGAGCTAGAACTAGGCGCTGCCAGTGTTCTTGTAGTTGTACCACGCACGTGTAGGACCTACTTTACGCTAGGCTCTAGGGTCTAGGCAGTTCGCGCACCAGATGTAGTACGTGCCTGGCTTGCGGCTGTGGCCGTCACCTCTGCCTGCGCACCACTGATTTCTGCAGTAAGCTACCCACATTTTTCTCAAATTGTTACAACGAGAAATGAGCACGAACTCTAGCTTAGTTTGCAACCATGCTCGCTGAGGGGACGAATCGGGCCACGAGGTGACATGCAATTCGTGGCAAGTCGCTGGTACGGGCGGCGGTACGTGCACCGTGCCCGTGCATGCAGCATACGGCCGGTCTACTGGTGGTAGTCGAGACCGGTCAAGTACAGCGAGCGCCAAGCAGGGAGATCTGGCTGAACTCTTTTCTTATTTATGAGAGGGAGAGGATGACCGGAGGGTCGAGGGAAGTAGTTGCACGGAGCGGGAGGGGCATTTTGGGGTGGATGCACGAATGGCATCTCTGACACCTGCGGTCAAGGGGGCTTTGACTATACGGCCCTGAGACGAGAGGCTGTCAGGGAGGCCTTTTCTGTTCTGAGTTCTGGCACGTACGTGAGCGAACGTCCACCCGCGAACCCCAGACGCCGTGATCGTGATAGGACACGCAAGCTGCTCACGTCACGTGTCGTATCTCTCTCTCTGGTATCGCGAAGCTTACTTGTATTCCGATCCAGATTAGTGTTGTCATATTTTTCTAGATTACAGATGTATCTAATTATATTTTAGCCCTATATCCATTTCTAGATTATAGATGTATCAAATTATATTTTAGCGCTATATCCGAATCTAGAGAAACCTAAAAATATTAATTTGGTCGAATTAAGCTAGCTATATGAGGTTACCATGTCATCAAGAGCTAGCTTGTAAGTACAATAGTGTTGGCTATAAGGTTGACTATTAGATCAGAACTAGTCGTTATTTTCTTTCTTTCTCTTTCCTCTCATTTAATGTTTTTGGCTAGAAACAAGTATAGAGCTGACTCTTGCATGAGAGCGAAACACTTACATTTTTACTAATCTCTCTCCTCCATATAGACCAAAATACCTAGTCAGCAGGCTTACTATTGTTAAAACGTATACTAGGAGAAGCTTGCCATTTGCCAACATAGGTCACGTGGAACTGGAAACGGTGTTGTTCCGGGAAGAGCTGTTAGCTAGCAGTGGTGATGATTCGGTTGTGTGGGGTGGGTCGACCACGTAGTAGTAGTACTAGGTAATCAAGGCGGTCTGGTTTGGCTGAATCCAGGATGCAAATCATGCATGTTCCACGCGCTTTCTTAACCAACCACGGTCCACATGTCTCCTCTTCCTCGAGAGCCTGGAATAATCAATGGCAGAACGATTTGGGACAGAAAAAGATTGTCATATAGTAGTAGCATATCCGTACGTACGTACACGTGAAATATTTTGGTGGCCGACTCTCTCCTCCATCCGCAAATAAGTGTAATTCTAACTTTAGTTTTAAATCAAATATTTTAAAATTTGACCGATTTTATAGATAAATGAAGCGATATATATAACTAAATTGGTATATTATGAATCTACATTCGATCTAATGGTACTAAGTGTCATAAATATTGCTAGCACATTTTCCTATAAAATTGGTCAAATTTCATTAAGTTTAAGTTATGACAAAAGCTAGAAGTACACTTATTTACGGACGGAGTGAGTATACTCAATATGTTCTAAAATATAAGATGTTTTAGCGGGAACCCAATTCGTCTCACGGGATGAACATATGTTTTAGTTTTTTTCTGAACACATGTTTTCAAAAAAAAAATAGTATTGGTATTATCTTAGAATCATATCGCAGTAACAGGATGCTATGAGATTTTCATTTTGAAACAAAAATATGTATATATCAAAATTGTACCTCAAATGCATTTATATTTAATTATTAATTTGAATTTTGTGGATATTCTATGACTTTCATAGATGTTGACCATGTAAATGTTACATTAACATGTTGAATACAGGATGGTGTCAATTATATGGTATGCTCAAAACTAATTACGGACCCACAAAACGAAAGACTAGGCCCACATACTAAGCGAGTACACAAGATGACTAGTCAAGTACTAGTATTTTCTTTCACTCGTACGAACACCTTGTTTGTACAGTCTCACCTAAACAAATAGTAGAAGTATTGTTACTTAAAAACTTGGTTCACTTTGTGTCTCCAAGAAAACTCCTTTATTTCTTGGCATAAGCGCATCAACTTCGTATCAGGATACTAAAGACACCACAATATGTATCGTGATACCAGCAACATACCCCAAATTAAGATACCATCATGACACATATTGATATACTTACAATCATCTAAACGTCTTTCTTTTTTTTGCGAGGAAATACTTATTATATTGAAGCCAACAAATTACAGAAAGGTACAACGCAAAAAGAAGATATTACAGAACAACTCTTCTGCAATCCGATGAAGACGACGACGAAGAACGCATCGATGGCGCGCCGCCGTAGCTTCTCCTCTGTTGCCTTGGGTCGGAACAAGACCACTTGCGGACGGGAAGTTGTCGAAACTCGAACTCCGAGAGCCTCCATCCTCCATCGACGGCCGCATCGTCCAGCTCCAACATCAGCATCTCCAGCCATCTCGACTGGATCCGCCGCCACAAGATCCGGGGTGGGGATTATTACCGCACACGACGACCCTGACGGTCCACGAGCGCGGGAGGGAGGCGTGCTCCGGCGCGATGCTGCACCGAGCGTCGCCGCTGGAGAAGGCAAGCACCACCTTCAAAACCCGAAACAGCCTCGCCCCCAACTCCAGGACGTCGCCGCCGGGAACCCTACCAGCTCATTTAAACGTCTTTCGGTGTGTAAGTTCATTTTGATCTGAACCTACACTCTGAAACGTACATGCGATTCAGAAAAAGATTAAAATCTGTTATATTTTGGAGTATTTAAGAACTCCCTTCGTTTCAAAATAATTACCTTGATTTTTGTTTACATTACATGCCAATCAACTTACTGCTGCATGGTTTGCTTCCGCTAGCTTCACCTTGGTTGGTTGCACTTGCACGGCTTGTACAACAACACAACCAGTTCACGGTCCACGGTCCACGGTCCACAATCAATACCACGGTCCACAAGCGTAGGCCTGGACACGAAACTACCCCCTGTTGATGCTCTGGGTTAGCTAGTCTGGCAAACGAGTCCCGTCCTGGCGTGATGGGCGGAAGCCGACAAGCCAGCGGTCCACCCATCTCACCGTCCAGGCAGCCACGGTACGCCGTACCCGTACTCGCGTTCGCGCAGCAAGGGGATCTCTCCAAGCATGCACCACGGACCACCGGCCGGCCGCGCGTGGCACTTTCTCTGCGATTCCGCCCGTTCGGCAGGGGCACTGCCGTCACATCCGACCCGTACGTGTACGTGTATATACTATATGCCAGCGTGCCGTACCGGCTGCACGTACAACGGCTCCGTCGTACGTCGCCTTTTGCTGCGTGAGCGGGAAAAGGCAAGAGATTGACGTAAAGCTAGTACGTACGTCCACGACGATATAGAGATCGCAAGCATTGCTCTATCTTGCACATACTACTAGCATCGTCGTAGTAGAGCTCGTTGTAATAGATAGACGGAGAGTCGTCGTGCTAAGGCCCCAAATGACCAGCGCACCAGAGTAGCAATCATCGCGAAAGATTACCAACGTAGATCGGAAGAGACTGACCTCAAAACACACCAACGAAAAACGAGCAGATCCCAAGGAATCCGTCGGACACACGACCCCACACGCCCTCCGTCGATGCTAGACGCACCATCGGAGCGAGGATAGGACGGAGGGTACCTTATTCTGACTCTAGGACGTAGCCTCCGCCACAACATCCTAAAAAAGATATTGAAAATAGTGTAAACAAAAAACTGAGACCCTTCGCCGGCGAGAGGCCGTGGTCCGCCACGCCTCCAGAGCCCTAAGGCCGCCCGAGGCAGGACGGACCGGTGGCGTCGCCGGCGGAGGGAAGGAACCCTAGATAGGTTTTGCCGCAGCCGCCGCCGTCTCCTTGGGAGAGCCTCATTGTATGGTATGATTTTGACGTCGGTTTTGCTATTTCTCAGTCGACTGAGAATCTAAGTCACTCAAAAAAATTCATCCGGCTGTTTAAAAAAAGTGCAATTGGTTTCGGTTGCAATTGCACTTTTCTTTTTTAACTACGGTTGCATTTTTCTTAGGTGATTGATGCGTAAAAAAATCTCAGTCGACTGAGACATAGACAATTTTTTTTTTTGCGAAATCATAGACAAATCCCTTTGACATGGTTTTAGTTCAAATTAAACTATAATTACGAGAAACATATATATAAATGGTGGGAGTTGTTGTTTTGCAAGTGTACTTTCATTTGTACGACTATGGATCCTGGAAATTAAAAGCTGTGTGTCTTTCTAAAATTAAAGGGGGCTGGGTACACGTACATGCATGCAAACGGATGAATGCCCGCGCGCGGCCATGCACGCAGGCACGCGCTTATGTCTCGTGTCGGCGACTCGGCGTGCCTCCGTGTGGGGTTCAAGGCTTCCGACGTTGGACCGGGCCTAGAGCTAGAGACGACCACGGCTCCCGCGACGTGTGCGCGCGTTTGATTGGATCGCCCGCTCCGGCCGGGCGCGCGCGCGCGTGCATGCACCGCGCTGGCTACTCAAAATTCAGCGACGATGGCGCCGCTGCACGCCGAGCTAAACACGCAGACCCACCGCCCGGCCGTGGTCTAGCTAGGACCCCGCCGAGCGCACGACAGATCGATGTACCGACAAGCTTAGCTGCAACGTTTTTAACTGTACGACGTGCATGGACATGACACTTCCTTCCTTTCGCGCGTCCTCTCTCAGTCTCGCGCTGTCAATCGGCTCTGGAATTTCAGGAGCGTGCGTCTCAACATTTTGATCTAATCCTGACAATCATCATCTTCTTTGTGCCACTCTCTACTTCTTGATGCCATTATCCGGCGTGATTTTTTTTTTTGAGAATACACCCTGGAAAGGTGTATTAACTTTTTATAGAAGAAGATGCTAAGACAACCGAAGCAACCCCAAAAGACCGATACAAACACAACACCACGCGGTTTACAACACAACCTACACCCGCCGATCAACAAGGGCTCGCCTTGCACCTTCCCTAGCCAAGAAGGCGAGGGGACAACACACCAAAGCTGCTAAGCCTCGTCATGACCGAATAGTGGAACTCCAGGAGACCAACTCCGACTCCGAGATGGTAGAAGCCAACACACCGATCACCCAAAACCACCAAGAGTTGGCGAGAGAAAACGGCGAGGCCGCACCAGACCGGAGGAGGTGCCGAGCAAGAAGCGCCTTCGACGGTGTACATAGCGCCCTAGAAGCTCATGCTTTGGCGGTGTCTCTCAACGCCTCAGCTGGGTCACCGCATAAAGTAAACACAAAACACAATGATCTCCTCTATTCCATAGCCCTTAGAGATGATTTCTTGTGGCCTAGCATGGTAATGAACATATTTTTTTAAGACTCCCAAGAACCTCTCAAAGGGAAACATATTATGTAGAAGTAAACGACCGAGAATGATAATCTCTTCGACTAGGTGAACTAGGAGGTGACATTATACCACATCATTCTGTAACCTTGGTAGACTTTTTGGATTGATTACCTTCTGAGAAATTGCATTGAGGAACCCACATAGCTTCACAATGGGTACTCGAATATTTTCCCGTAGAAGCCCCCTCAATGCAATCGGAAGCAATTGCATCATAAGCACATGCGCTCTAGGATGCCCAGTACCCAGTCCCTCCGGACTGTCGGTAGCCAAGGGGATGGGTGCTCAGCATTGGTGCCCTACTGGTGCTGGTCGGCGCGGCCCGATCCACGGCCATCTTCGAGCACTTCTGGTCCGTCCTCACGTCGGAGGAGAGGGACAACAACTAGTGGCATCCTGACAACCACCACAAGTGGACGATCTTCTTTGAGCAGCAACGTGCGGACCGCATCGACACCTACGACGGCGATGGCCCACCGTCGGAGAACAACAATGTTGGTGGCTGGCGGCGGTGTGGAGCGTCCTAGGGAGCACGGTCGCCTTGGTGCTCAACTACATCGCCGCCGGGAACTGCCCGCATCTGAATTAAGTCCCGCTACGGGCTCCAAGCTTGGGCTCTGCGACGGAATCGACTTCCTCCTCGATACTACGACACCCAGCTAGACGGCCCGGAGGAATACCACTGGCTTGTTCGTTGACATGGTGGCCATGGTTGCCAGTAGTTAAGTCTTTTTGTGTAAACATGTTCAAATTGTCTGTGAAATTGTCATTAATTTCGTATTTTAATGAATTTGTCAATTATTTTTCAATGTTTCAAAAATTTGTATCGGCTGTGACCTATCCGGTGGCCCCGAACGGGTAAAAAAAAAAAGCTTTGCTGGACACCCTCCGGGGGGAACAAGTGGAGACGCCCTTAGAACTAATAAAGCAAGTTTTCAAAAATGTATAACCGTCGTCACAATTCACCGGGTATATGTGCATCGGTACCTCGATAGGTAACAAATGGAAGATACTCGTATGTTACTACAGCAGAAGACGACACACTCTCGAATACACAGGGATCGACGACAGTGGAGCGTGGCCACAAGATACGTATGTACTGTGCGATAGATATACAGGTCAAGTCGACCTAGCTACTAGGTAGTAGTCCACGCGACGGCCTAGGTTGCTAGCACAGTAGGTGGTTGCATTGAGTACACTCGCTGAACAATCATACTACATGCATGTTGAGATCCAATCCTGGTAGGAGGAGTACTAGCTAGAGTGACATGCATGGTACTCCGGCGCGAGTACTAGCTAGAGAGTACTACGATCATGCAACACGATCGAGGGCAAGACCGGCATTCCATGCAAAAGCTAGCGTGCACCGCGATCCATAGAGAGAGGCAGGGGCAGGCCCCACGGCCGGCGATCGATCACGTGACGGCTTGCTTCCGTGCGGCATGCAACACTAATCATCACCGTCCACGACAAGCTAGCCCAAAACCCAAGAAACGCAACAGCACCATCCCAGCTCAGCTCAGTCGATCATCATAATGCTACCAACACAGTCACCCAAAATACAAGTTCTGCTGATCGGTCGATCGATCGATGTCGTGCCCAAGAATTGCCCTATCTACATACGTCCCGGTCCCTCGAGATCTGTTTCTCATCGATCGACTGGGGTTCCATACTTGCAAAAAGATGCCACCTTCAGTCTCGCTTGATGCTTGGGTCAGAGCACGATCGGTCACCTGGAGGAGTCGCCGCCGCCGCGAGGGTGGTGGTGGTCGGAGGAGACGAGCGCGTGGATGGCGCCGGAGAGGCCGTTGACGGCGGCGACGAGGCCGGCGAAGCCCTGGCGCCGCACCTCGTTGCGCTCCGCCTCGAGCCGCAGCCGCCGCTCCTCCAGCTCCAGCACCTCCCGGTGCCGCCGCTCCCGCTTGTCCTCGCACGCCACCAGGGTACGCGCCAGCACCGTCGCGCTCCGCACCACGCTCGAACCCAGCCGCTCCACGCGCCGCCGACGCTTCGCCTCCGGCTCGTCCGCGTCCGCGTCTCCCGACCCGCCGCCCTCCGACCCGGACTCCGACGACCCCGTCATGTCCTCCTCGGCTGCGTGCACGTCGAAGAAAAAAATCATGATCTCACCGGTTAATTGGCTTCTTGACATCATCACATGAACACTGCGTTACAAATGGATTGAAACAAAATATGCTGGCAAAGCAACGAAAAAAGCAAAGTGCACAAGAGCTAAGAACCCGAAGCAACGAAAGGTGCTTTCTTTCTTATGTTTGCGCCAAGGTTTCAGGCTTTTGCCAAATGGATCTCAGCCAGGCTATTAAAAGTGATGCTACTAACTTGCGAGGTTTGCATTTCCATGCACTTCTTTTGTTTCTTTACGAGATGATGCATGCGGAACTTGCAGAGCAAAGCAGATACTAGTATCTCCAGGCCTAGCTCGTATAGATCACAGAGACACAGAGCAATACAAAACTACTCCTGTACAGTTACGTGTCATATTTTTATTTTTTTTCGTCTAAAGCTCCTGAACCAGAAGATAGTTGGATTCCAGTCCATGCATGGACTGCATGCAGCTTTACGACCGCGTCTGTGCATCCATCCACCCAGCGGTAAAAAGGTTAAAAAGCGAACGCACACCACAGCGCATGAGATAAATAATTACGCCAACTCGGCGCACAAAGTAGGTATCCGCCCGCCCAATCATAACGCGCGGGCCCGCGTGTCAGTTAAGTTAATGCACGGATAGTTTAGCTAGTCTAGAGAAAGCAGTAACGGATGCGGGAGATTATTAAGTTTAGGAACGGGCGCGCGGCGCCACGAGCATTACCGGAAACGGACGTCGCCGGCGGCGCCAGAGGCACCGGCGGTGGGAGCTGCAGCATTGGCGGCGGCTGCGGAGGGTGATGGTGAGGATGAGCACGTTGCTGCTGCTGCTGGTGCTGTTGCGCTAGGAGAGGCTGAGGCTGAGGCTTGGGCGATGAGGGCGGCGGTGGCGGTGGTGGAGGAGGTGGTGGCGGTGGCAGGGCGAGCATGGGCGGAACGGTGGGCGTGGGCGCGATCGCATGGCCGCCGCGGCGCTGGGCGCGTCGGGAGAGGACGTCGCAGAGCGCGTCGTAGACCTCGGGGGCGAGGTTGGTGGGGAGGTTGTGCTCCTTGCGGTCGTGCCGCTCCATGGTCCAGTAGGACGGGAGCTGCTGCTGTTGCTGGTGGTGCTGCGGAGGAGGATGAGGAGCGGCGCCGGCGCCTGGCGCGTCGGGGAGGGCGAGGGCGGTGGGGGCGGAGGCGCGTCGGGTCTCGTGGTCGCGGACCTTCTTGTAGTCGCGGAGCAGGTTGTCCCACTTGTCGTTGCACTGGTTCTGGCTGCGGAGGCAGCCGTTGATCCAGCAGTAGTTCTCCACCCACTTCCAGCGCTGCTCCGCGGACCGCGGCGTGGGCGGCGAGGTCGGGCCGCCGGACGCCGCCGCGCCGGCCATGGCGACGCCCGCGCGGCGGTCGTCGTCGAGGCGCTTGGCGGTGATGAGGATGAGCGTCTCGTGGAGCGTCCAGTTGCCCTTGCGGTAGTCCCTGAGCGCGGAGGCCGGGGACGGGGGCGGCGCCGCGGGCGGGTAGGCGTGCGCGAGGGCCACCGGGGGAGGGGTGGAGAGGTGCAGGTGGTGCGGGTGCGGGTGGTGCGCGCGGATGAAGCCCAGCGGAGATGCCGCCGCCGAGGAGGACGGCGACGGGTCCGACGACGCCGACATGGCTGGCTGGCTGGGTTAGCGAGGTCGCTACAGAGCTAAACAGGCGGACCAAGCTGTGCTAAGCCAGGGCGTGACTGGGCTCGGGCATCGGGACGGGGTGCGAGAGCGAGGTTTGCGTTGCGGCGAGGCGGTATATTTACATGGGCACGGCGTTTGCTGCGTGCGGTACGGCACGGGGTCACGTCCCGTCTCCTTTCCCACACACTTCTCCGCCGTTTCCCGTCGTGTTTCCCATGGTTTTTTGGGTGGTGGTACCGTACGCACGATTACAGGGGGCGTTTTGCGTGGGCGAGCTAGTAGAGTACTGGTACTGGACTGCTTAACAGGGAGGAGATCAGGAGAGTCGAGTGGCAGGGTGCGGCATGTGAGTGACCCAGTGGGGGCTGAGCGCCGCGCATCGCCCCGTCTCTCATGTGGAGAGGTCAGTGCCGTGCCAGAGCCGCAGCCAGGCTTGACCCAAGCCACGCTCGCTCGTGTTCTTGACTCGATCGTTTCTCCATTCATTTCTGTCAGGAAAAGTCTATTTTAAACCTTGAGAACGTAGTGGTTGGGATTTGAACCACGAACCCTTAATCCGTATCGACGTACCCTGAACTCTTTAATACCGGTCTAAATCCAACCTTAGAGTCGTTTTAGGCAGAAAAAGGTGACGTGGCAACTATAACTCGGGATTCCTCTCGGCTTGTGGGCAAGCTACCGGTCCCATTAACCGCATCATGTCGGGGCGAAGGGGTACGCGCGAGACAGAGAGACGAGTGGGGAACAGAATTAGGGTTCTTGCAGTGGTGCGGAGGAGGGGATTTGGCAGCAGGGAGGCGCACCGTGACAGTGGTAGACAGGAGAGTGTCACGGTATTCTCGTGCTTTGTCGGGTCCCGACTTCCGAGGTGCCACCGGAAGGAGAGGAATGGAATCGAGGTTGCTGGTGGTGTATCGGGAAAATCCAACTGCTTTCGAGTCGGAGAATCTTTGCCATTGCAATCCTCGGAGGAAGGCGCCCAGATGGATCGCTTGGAGTGCTCAGAATCTGGGAAGGACAGTACCGGGGAAGGGTGTACTATGCATGCGTCGATGCCATGGTGAGCTCCTATGCAGATTGGCAAATTTCTCCCCTTTTTTGCTTATTTGCTTCTTCTTTTTCTTTCCTTCGTCTCTCATTGATTTACTTGGATAAAATAGAGTTGGATGTGGTTATGTCGAATGGCATGATCCTTCATTGCCTTAGTTTTAGAGTGATTTACTTGGAGATTTGCGCGATGAAGTTTAGAAGTTGCATGGTCAAGAACTCCGGCACAAGCCTGATGAAGATAAAGGAAATAGGACATGCTTGTGGCTCTGCAAGGTCAGCTGAAGGAGATGAATGCAGAGATATTGTCTATGAAGGTGAACTTTGACAGTTTGGTGTTATTGACTGTTGTATTTGTGCTAGGATTAGTGTGAGGGAAAGTGTTCTTCTAGTGAATTATTTAGTGTTAGTTTAGTGAGTGTTATGCAATTTAATGCCATCCAAGCTCAACTGCCACCTCAAATTGCAATGTACTGTTTGAATAATTGTATATTCGCAATCTATGGATTAAAACTATATCAAATTTGTACATGTCAGTTCCATTGAAGTGCAAAGTAATTGCATTGCAAACAATTTTTACTGACTTCCTCGCATTTTTATAATCAAGAAGTGCGAAAGAAACATTACATATTGCTGGAACAAAACCAAAACATGAAACATGTGACATTAACTATCTACGACATTGGATATTGCCGGAACACAACCAGAACATGAAGCCAGAGACATGTTTGCACCATAGTTGATTGCATCATAAATATAAGTTAGCTAGGAAAATGTTTGCATCATAGTGCATGCAACATCAACATCCACATAAGTATACTAGGATAATTCAGATATGTTTGGTAGTTGAGGTCATCTTCCCTTTGCCTGTTGGTACTCATCTTCCTCTACTAGCAGATGGTCCAGTTTGAGTTGTCACTGCAGAAGGGATAGCTTCAGATGTTGCAGTTCTTTTCCTAGGAGGTTTATATCTGCTAGCAGACAGGAGGAGCTTGACTTGACTTGTTTGTTATGATGTTTGAGCTTTCTAACTTGCTTATGGATGAGGACAAGTTGATGTTCTATGGGAGGCAAGGGCAGATGCCCTACTTTCTGACTACTACAAGGGAAAACTACGTTTAAGGGAACAAGTAAGGAACAATTAAGAGATCAATTCAGTAATTTCAGGGAACAAATAATGTAACGAGTTGAAGTTTTTTCTCGCTAGTCTTAGTAGGATGTGCATTTTTTCTTGCCTTTCTATGGATTCATATTGCACCCTGACTTGTCGTAGATGTCCAGTGTTGCCACATATTGAACATTTGATAATGGTGCCATTCTTGTTCATCTGGTTCCCCTTAGGCTCCTCTGCTTCTTCTCTCTTCATGTCATTCTTATTAGACCTTCGTAGCATTCTCATATAACTAGGAGCTTGAGGCCTAGGATTTGCGGAACCTAGCCACATCTCCTCACCTTCTACAGGCTGCAATACATGCTAATAATTTTTGTTGATCACCTCAATCTAGTAGAAAGGGTCAACAAAATAATCTATTTTCCTTTGACTCTTTTATATAGCATTGATTGCACGGTGGCAAGAAAGACATACCAACTAAATATACCCATATCAACATGTCTTCTTTCCAGATCAAGTATATACTAGCTTACTCTACCATTGTTGTGCTTAACTTCAAAGCCATCTTCTCCATTCCACGGAACCTCAAGCCACTATGTCCTTGTAATACTAGTCTTGATTTTCTAAAAAATGTTGGAATAGATTTTCCCTGTCAATTTCTCACCTTTTACCCTTTGTTCTTGAATTATCATAATTATCTTCTTCCTAATCTTGTCTTGCATGGACATAATAGGATAAAATCATGCATCAACTATTGCATGGTTAAATGACTCACAAAGATTATTATCAAGTGATGCATAGTTTGAACCCACTGGAAAATAAGCTCTAGCCCAGTGCACACATGCTCTGTTTTCAACATGTCCTTTACCCCCTCGGGTGTCTCTTATGAATGTTTGGCTTTGTAGTAATTGAAATCGTTCATGTGTGCAGCTACAACAACATCCCAAAATTTCTCCCGCGAATCATCGGCACTACAAAAATACCCCCCATACATGACACTTCTATAGGACGACACAAGCAAAAAGTACCTGTAAAAGTTGGTTACCTAGAGAATGAGAAATCGCAACACCATTTTGTCGTGGCGACATGTATACGCTGTGGCTGATGCAACAACGACACATTTTAGAACGACACATTTTAGTGTCATGGTAGGTGGCTAGATGGACTGACTCTTAATAATGACGGAGTAGGTGAGCGCTGGAGGATTTTTTCCGTCGTGGATTTGACTTGACACACCACATGTCAGTGACTGGTGTGGCCCACCACATCCTAGCCTTTCATTGTAAATAGCGCAACCACAATCCACATAGTATTCATCTCAAGAAACTCCCTTGGCGGCTTAGGCAGAAGCGGTGGTGTTGATTGTGGAGGTCCCCCGACAGCAGCACGAAGACGGTGGGCTCTCGGATCGGTGAAGGATTTGTAAGTTAATCATTCTGTGTCGATCAATATTAGGTTTTTGCTTCGCATTTTGGTTATTCGATCTTATGAACTTTAGTTTGGGGTTTTCTTAGCGCGACTTAGTGCCAACTTGGATCGAGGATCCATATTGAATGGGGTCATGATACAAAAAACTTAGAGTCAAAATGCTTCCGTGGGAGACTTCTCCGGCAGCACGTCGCATTCGAGGGAAAGCACACCAGTTGTAGATTCCTTGGCTGCAACTATGAAAGAACGAAGTGATTCTACCTTGTTTGGTATGATAAAGATAAGAACTCAGAAGTATTGCAGCGTACATTAGAAAATTAATCAAGGAAGGAATAGAGGATGATCGCTCGCTGGAATTTGGCGCTTTGGATGACGCGGAGAAATAAGAGTGCATGGAGGACGCAAAAATTACAACGAAGAAAGATATTAGCGAATCACTATCTGCGATTCGGACTGTGTCTGAGATAGTTCACGTTGGCGGATGGCCTAAAATATATCGAGCTCGTTGGGGAACCCCAAGAGGAAGGTATGATGAGCATATCAACAAGTTTTCTCTCAGTACGAATCCAAGGTTATCAATCTAGTACGAGCAAGGAAACACTTCAAAGGTGTAGCTAGCTGAACGATGGCATGGCGCACTACCGATGCCAACAGCAACGTGGAGACCTGCGCAACACAACCACAGAACTCTGTCCCCAACTTGCGATGAGATTGTCAATCTCACGGTTTTGCTGAAAATAAAGGGATTAAATGTATCAAATGGAAGGAGTAATAGTTTACAGAAAGTAAACACACATCAGTAAACAGTTTATAGATTGTATGTAAAAGAAAGGACCGGGATCTATAGTTCACTAGAGGTGGTTCTCCTTAAGATAGATAACATGCTGGATGAACAAATTACAGCGGGGCAATTGACAAACATCGAGAAAGCAATACATGCATATACTAATCATCTTGACTCCTTTGAGATTCGATTGGGCATTACAACATTATACATAGACCGCCATCCAACTGCATCTATGACTAATAATCCACCTTCAGATTATCATCCGAACCCCCTCCAGTATTAAGTTGCAAGCAATAGATTATTGCTTTATGAATTACGTGTAATGTAAACAATACGATTGTTCTATGAACAAAGGATTGTTGTTTTCTCCCTAGTAGCAACAACACATCTAGTACCTTAGAGATTTCTGTCACTTTCCAAGATTACCAGAAGCATGAACCCACTATCGAGCATAAATACTAACTCTTGGAGTTGCTAGCATCTAATTGGCCAAGATAGCTACTAACAACAGAAAGCATGCAAGATCATAAAT
Organism: Avena eriantha; assembly: GCA_910589775.1. Classification (NCBI taxonomy): domain Eukaryota; kingdom Viridiplantae; phylum Streptophyta; class Magnoliopsida; order Poales; family Poaceae; genus Avena; species Avena eriantha. Next base: position 15,097,596 of record OU342741.1, on the reverse strand, counting down.
AACAAAGACATGATAAAATCAATAATCAATCTGAAATAGCATCTCAATATCCATCGGATCTCCGTAAACACAACATGTAGAATTACAAATAGATGATCTTAATCATGAACGGAGCTCACAAGATCTAGACATGAAAGCACAAAGGAGGAGAACCAGCCATCTAGCTACTACATGGATCCGTAGTCCAAGCATGAACTACTCACGCATCACACCGGAGGCTTGCATGGTGATGAAGAAGGCCTCCAGGATGAAATCCACTCTCCGGCAGGGTACCGGGAAGAGCTTCAGATCCCTCCCGATCTAGGGATGGAGATGACGGCGGCTACAGACCCTTTCGTGGATTTTTGATCGGGTACTTAGGGTTTTCGTCCCGAGGACATCTTATAGGCGGAAGGAGAGGCCGAGGGGGTGCTGGGGTCGGCTAGACCACCCCCTGGCGCGGGCTAGGCCTGGCCGCGCGGCCAGGTGGTGTGGCTAGCCCCCAACCCTTCTCCGTCTCGTATTCTGGCATCTGATGACTTCCGGAAAAATAGGCACTTTAGCTTTTGTCCCGTCCAATTCCGAGAATATTCATTTTTTGACTTTCCTGGATCCAAAAATAACAGAAAACAGGTAGCTGGCACTGTGGCTCTTGTTAATAGGTTAGTCGAAGAAATCATATGAAAAGTACTCCAAAGTGTAGACAAAACACAAGAAAGTGGATAAAACCAAGCATGGAACATCAAAAATTATAGATACATTTGCAATGTATCATTGGCCTGGAGCTGGTTAGGGCATCACTAGATGGCATGAGAAGCGGCTTGAATAAATGCTAGTTTAGTATTTTTTGAATTGTTTTTTCAAAGTGAAGGCTAAGCCCAATTTAAATTAATGAAGTCACAAACAAAAGAGCTTGTTAGTTTGCGGCCCCAAAGTTGTCGTGTGAGTGCATCACGCGGTTCAAATTGTCTATAATTGCGACGTTTCACAAAGTTGGACTGCCAACTACCGAGAGGGCCCATTTCGAGGCAAACTCATCCCACCCCTACCAAATTCAAACATTCTGTCAACTACCCCATGAAGTAGACAGTCGGGAGTTGTCAGTACTCTATTCGTGACGCGAGCGCCAACGCAAAAACCACGTAGGCAAAACGAGGAACTAAACGCCTTAGTGCATTGACCAAATTAAGAAATTCACTCCCTTCTTCGCATGAACCCTAGCACTAACGGCGGCGAAATCCACCCTCCAACCAGGATGATCGGTTGGGACATTTTCCTTCCGGCGCCAAGTTGGTGCGTCCACTTGCTGATCCCGAGCTCCAATGCCGCATGTCGTGCCCTCCGTTGCGAGGCTCTAGCCGGCCTCTACCGCCGGACGAGCTGCGCAGCACGAAGGATGGAAGATCCTACTACCAAGAAAGAAGAAGTTCAGGCTATATTCGGGTGAGCTACTCTTCTCTTTGCTATTCGTACTAACTATAACTGCTAGCTGCTATTGCCATTAAAGAGATAGATCGAACCTATAATTGTTTGCTAGCCGAACACTGACAAACAATTCTCATCTTTTGTCCCCAAATTTCTGTCAAGTAGGATCCGCGGACCACCCTTACCTGGTTACGGTAATGCTCAGTAGCTACCACTCTAAATTAGCAACGGGAATGGCAGTGGATTCAACTTCATTGTCTCACGATACAAGAAACACCTGCGCAGATCTACACTATCTCTGGTATGGTTGCTGCTCTGCGTAAACATGTTGAAATAGGGTCGAAGCAAACTACACAATTCAGCTTCATGGATGAATGAGACATCATGGTTCCTATAACATGTGACAGTCAGCTGTCCGGTTGATGAAAAAGTCTCTTGGAGTTCGCATGTTTATGCTGAATTGTAAAATACTGGATGTGGAAGCTGCTGCTATTGGGAGTCACCCTGCTATTCTTGGACAGGATGGTCTAACTCGAACCCCTACTGCTGGTAAGCAAAAGTCTCTTGGGGTTCGTATGTTTATGCTGACTTGTATTTTTTTTGTTTACTATGTAGGTATTAGGTAGTTAGTCGTGTCATGTTTCTTCGGTAGGAAGCGCACGGTAAGAAACATGATTGCCGACTCAGTGATTTTGTTGTGGAAAAAATCAAAACGAGTGGAGTGATGATACTGGAGACGATTCTGGTGCTGATTGGTCTGACTTCCCTCGATCTAGAGATGCAGAGTACGTGAAGGTAAGAAAATTGGCACTGGCAAAAAAAGGCAGGCAATGAAGAAGAATGCAGATGCCTAATAATGTGTTGAATTTAAACCTATATATATAATTCGGTTAAATTCTGAAGTTATGTGCGTGAAACTTATCAGGCGAAACAATCTACCTCCGTTTTCGGAGTAAAATATACCGCGGATTGGGGTTTGGAAACGGCTGAGTCAATAGTTGAATCCGAAATTGTGACTGTGTCAGTACTATCTAAAAAATTCACAGCACCGGAACAACGATCGCTGAGGGGCGGGATCTCCAAATTTAATTGATGGTAATGGCACAGATATAAATCAACTTTCAAATAAATGATCGATTTGCGCTGGAGGCCAAAACATGTACCTCAAGCAGAAAAAAAAAGAATCCGCCAACGGAAGCACCGAAGGATCAACGTAGGGCTTGAACAGCTGGAGATGAAAACCATTTTGTTCAACCTACCTTGGATTCGCGAGTTGTGAGACAGCAGCCGGGTCCTTCTTAACAATAGCCACGGGAGTTAATTTAACTCCTAAACCACTTGCTGATCACCTTTTATAGCTGTAAATTCCTAAAAAAAACCTTTTATAGCTGTAAATGCTTCGGTAATTATAGCACCATGCTGCTGCTGTGTCGTTCACGAACACGAGCTGGGGAGCGGCCGGGCCAATGATCTTATTCCACCGAGGCACTTTGACCGGATTAACCTACGGACACCTCTACCTAGGATATGGACCAGCTATATATAGTTGTTGCTACGACTGATTGTGCTTGAGTGAATGTGCAAGATAGGTGGAGGTACACGAAACAGCACGAAGGTAAGATCGCGATCCTACTAGCATAAAAGGTTACTACTGTACAATTTTTTTTTTTTAAATCTTCAATGCATACACTGTGTGGAGAAGTTAAAAGCTATTAATATCAAATGAAAAAGTCCGAAAACAAAGCTACTAATATCAAATGAAAAAGTACAGTCTCCGCCTTTGTAGAACTCATCTAGGGTTTGGTCCCTCTCGCTGACCATGTGTTGGTATGCTCTGTCTCAATGTCATGGAGGTGTGGCGGACCAAGACTGGTTTTTGTTTTTGTGTCCTTCAGAATATTGAGGGGGGCGACTATGTCCTAAAGTTGGAATAAGGTCATATTCGTTCTATCCTCGCTCTGGTCGTACGCCTAGTACCGACGGAGGACGACTAGCGTCTCCAACCTTCACAAATTCTCATCAAATATGAGGACGTATACTCTATCATGTTGTAACCAACATATTGTTTTAGATATCGCAATACCTTCCACATATGATGGTTTCTGAAACATTGCTTTCAGCTCTTAGATAAACTTGATATTAAAAACAATCTTTTGAGTATCAAGAATCATGGAGGCAAACATGATACTTTAGATACTAACATTGGAATTCTTACTCTTGATTTAATACTACTTATTAAACTTCATGGAGTAAATAGAGTTTGCTAAAAGTTTGCAATAGGACTTATAAACTTTAAATTGACATTCAAAACAATACGATACCAGTTCGTAAAGTAAATATCCAGAATTTCTATAGTTCCACTATCTCAACTATAACTAAGCGTAAGGTGGTGAACGGATGCCAATGACTACAACAAACTATGCAAATTCACTTTGATTGTGTTTATGATAAATTGAGTTCTACTAATCCAAATTACAAAATAAACTCCCACTCAAAACAACATCCCTCGAGTTGTTTTAGTGATTACACGAACCAAATCCACTACACCAAGTCCGATCATCACGTGAGATGATGTAGCTTTAAAGGCGAACAATCAACATGTTCATCATATCATCCATATGACTCATGCTTTACCTTTTGGTATTCCGTGTTCCGAGACCATGTCTGTACATGCTAGGCTCGTCAAGGTTAACCTTAGTTTCCGCATGTGCAAATCTGGCTTGCACCCGTTGTATGCACACGTAGAGTCTATCACACCCGATCATCACGAGATGCTTCGAAACGACGAGTCTTAGCAACGGTGCCAACTAAGGACGAACACTTTATTACTTGATATTTAGTGAGAGCGATCATCTTATAATGCTATCGTCGCGATCTAAGCAATACAAGATGCATAAAGGATTAACATCACAGGCAATTCATAATTAGTGTGATATGATATGGCCCCTTCCTCTTGCGCCTTTGATCTCCATCTCTAAAGCACGGACATGATCTCCATCATCACCAGCATTGCGTCAAGGTCCGTGGCGCCGCTTCATGGTTGTCCATCACCAATAGTAACTATTACAACTACTTGGAATAAAGCTATTACATGATGAATAGACACGCAGGTCTTAAACAAAATTTAAAGACAACCATTAGGCTCATGCCGGTTGCCATATTACAATAAGGATCATTGCATACATCAAATATAATCACAATTACATAATGGCCATATCACATCACAAAACCCCTGCAAAAACAAGTTAGACGCCTCTAATTTTCTTTGCATGTTTTACGTGGTTTGGGGCTTTCGAACTAGAACGGATCTTACCTACGAAACTGAACCACAACGTTGATACAAGTGCTATCGAGTGCAAAGTGTAAATTGGAACTATACTATGGTGGGAGAGACAGACACCCGCAAAGCCACTTGTTCAAAGCAAGTTACACGTCAAGCGTGGAGCAAGTCTCATGTGCGATGACATGTAAGGTTAGCCCGAGCCGCTTCATCCCACCATGCCGCAAGATGCAAAGTACACAAAGCAAAAGACGGCACGAGCACCAACGCCCACAACACCATTGTGTTCTACTCGTGCAACAGATCTACACATAGACACGGCTCTGATACCACTGATGGGTTCGTAGCATGTAAAACAAAAAATTTGTACCGCAAGAACGAACAAAACCCAGATCTAATCTAGATAAAAGCCAAGATCTAATCTATTAGACATGTGCAACGAGATAGATAGGAACTAACCCTTGTAGATCCGAAAGCGTTAACGAGATTGGATCTCGTGGTTGATGTAGTCGATCACTTGCCGATCTCAAGATCGTGTGGACGATCCTTCCGGCGCCGCGTTCCGGCAGCGCTTCCGCAGTCGGTCACACGTACGGAGTCGAAGCAGACCTTCCTCTCCTCGTTCCAGCGAGCAGCGGAGGTAGTAGATCTTCTTCACGGAATCCCAGCAGCACGACGGCGTGGTGGTGGTGGTGGAGTAGAGAATTCTGCAGGGCTTCGCCTAAGCCTGAGCAGAAGAAAGGAGGAGGAGAGAGGCGGCTAGGATTGGAGTAGTGGAGGAGGGCCAGGGGGTGGCGCCCCCACCCCTCTATTTAAAGGGGGGACGCGCCATGGGAAGGTGGAGTCCTTGTAGGACTCTCCTCTCCCTTGGCCGGCGGATTGGGAGGGGGGGAGGAGTCCTCCTCCCCCACGACTCCTTGTCTTGCCCCACAAGGACTCCTTGATCCTTTCTTGGTTTTCAAGCAAACTCCAAGAAATATTCCAGAACCTTCCGGAACATTCCGAAACCTTCTAGAATCCTCATACAAATACTCCGGAACATTTCCTAACTTAGAAAATGATCCCCAATATATGAATCTTATTCTCCGGACAATTCCGGATCTCCTCGTGATGTCTCGGATCCAATCCGAGACTCCGAACAACATTCGGTCTCCAACGCACATTCCATATCTACTTAAAGCAACTTCGAACCTTAAGTGTGTCACCCTACAGTTCGTGAATATGTAGACATGATAGAGACACATCTCCTATCAATAACCATCAGCGGGACCTGGAGATCCATAATGGCTCCCACATACTCAACGATGACTTTGTGATCGATAGAACCATTTACATACGAAACCAATTCCCTTTGTCACGCGATACTATACTTATCCGAGGTTTGATTGTCGGTATCTCCATACCTAGTTCTACCTCGTTACTGACAAGTACTCTTTACTCGTTCCATGTTATGTCATCCCTTGTGACCCAGTCACATGCTTGCAAGCTAATTAGATGACATTCCACCGAGAGGGCCCAGAGCATATCTATCCGTCATATGGATGGACACATCCCAATCTTGGTCCATGCGCTTCAACACATACTTTCAGAATACCCAATGACACCTTTAGGACCACCCAGTTACGAAGCGGTGTTTGATGTCATCAAAGTACCCATCCGGTGATGGTGATTAACATAACCTCATGGTCGAAGGATTAGGTTAGTATGTATTTTAAAGCTTATAGCAAACGAACTTAATGACTTGATCTTATGCTATGCTTACTATGGGTGTGTGTCCATCAGATCATTCTCCTAATGATATGATCTTGTTATTAACGACATCCAATGTCCATGATCAGGAAACCATGATCATCCATTAATCGACAAGCTAGTTTAACAAGAGGCTTACTAGGGACTCTTTTATGTTTACAAAACACACAAGTATTAATGTTTCCGGTTAATACAATTATAGCATGGGATGTAAAAATTTATCATAAACATAAAGATATAATAATAACCACTTTATTATTGCCTCTTGGGCATATCTACAACAAAAAGTACTTGAGAAGTGCAACTACCTTTCAGAGTCCATGTTGATGGGCATCATGTTGGATTTGTGGTAATTCACTTTTAAGCCAATAGATATTGCAAAGGTATTGAGAAGAGTTTTGAGGCGAATTAGTTGTTTTGAATCTCCTTTCATAACTACTAGGGTATCATCAACATATTGTATTACAGGAAAATCAGGGCAGGAAGAACAAGTGATGGGCGGTTCAACACGTCCCTTATTCATAGCTTTATTGAGAACAGACTGAAGAAAATCAGCTGCCAGAACAAAAAGAAGGGGGAGAGGGGATCTCCCTACCTAACCCCTCTCCTATAGTAGATTTTTTTCTAGGGACTCCATTCAATAAAATAGCTGAGGTTCCTGATTGAAAGATCATAGTGATCCTTTTATCTCTAAATCCTCTTTCTTTCAAAATGCTCAAGATTGTTGAGTGTTCAATTTTTTCAAAGGCCTTTTCAAAGTCAAGCTTAAGGATCACAATTTCTTCCTTAGATTTATGGCATTGAAACAGGTATCCAAAAGCCCAGCCAAGACAATCCTAGATGGATCTTATTTTGACGAAACCATATTGGTTCTTGTGCACAAGCTTAAGGATTATCTTGAAGTCTATTGGTAAGAATCTTAGTGATGATTTTAAGGACACTATTTAGTAAAGAAATAGTCCTAAAGTCTACAGGAGTGATAGAAGAGTCCACCTTGGGAATTAAAGTAATGTATGAAGAGTTAATGCTTTTTAGTGAAATTTTCTCATGGTAGAAGTCCTGGATTAATTGCTTAACATCCTTTCCAATAATTGACCAGCAAGATTTGATGAAACCATTGTTGAAAACGTCGGGTCCAGGAGATTTATCATTTGGGAGTTCATTTATTACATCCTCAATTTCTTTATCAGAAAAAGGTACTTCCAAGTTTGCAGAAGTTCCAGAGTCCATGCCATTACTATAGAACTCTTAGAGGTTGAAATGCATTGTTAGGCGTATCGGAAGAACCCATTCTTTCTTTAAAAGCTTCCCAAAGAATGTGTGCTTTGCCGATCATGTATTTTAGCAAGGTTCTCATCTTTCAGCATGGATATGTAGTTATGCCTATAGTTGATAGTAGCCTTAGCATGGAAAAATTTGGTATTTTCATCACCAAGATTGACCCATTTGATCTTGCCCCTTTGTTTCCATTATGCTTTCTGGTTTTGAAGTAAAGTAATAATATGGCTCTTCAAGATATCCCTTAAATTCCATTCAAAGATACTAAGAGTTCTCAACCCCTCAACTATATCCAGGATATCAATAGTCTCATTAACTTTGGTAATATGGTTTTTAAGGCAAGGGAGATTTCTAGCCCTGAGTTTCAAGCCTCTTCTCACATTTTTGAATTTAGCATTGATTATCTTTGCACTATCAGTGTGAGCCACAGGGATAAGCATTCTGAACAATCTGTTTGAAATCATTATGTTGAAGCCAATAGTTTTCAGATCTAAAAATTTGTGCTTTAGGAGTATTTGTACCAATTGAAATGACAAAAGCCGAATGATCATAGGTGGGCTTGGACAGAGGGTAAACAAAAGAGGATGGGTATGAAATTATCCAAGAAGTTGATGAGAAAACCCAATCAAGCCTTTCCAGAAGAGGATCTTTCTGCATATTACTCCAGGGAAATTTTCTTCCTTTTAGAGGGAGTTCCACCAATCCAAGGTTACTAATTGCCTCATTAAATAGTAGCATGTTGTTAACATCTCCCCCATATTTATTCCTATCATATGGCTTTCTGATAAAGTGAAAATCACCCATGATTAACTAGTCCAAGTCATTGGGCATATCAATTTTTGAAACCAGTCCAGGAACAGGATTTTTTTCCACGTTGACATGGACCATAAACATTTGTCAAAATCCAAGTCTCATGAGACAATTTTGATGTGACCTTTACAGAAATGGAGAACTCATTTTGAAAGGCTATCTCCCCATTGAAAAGGCTTCCATTCTAGATAATGATAGCACCACCAGAGGCTCCCACAGAGGGAAGGGATTCAAATTTATTGAACTTATGTGGGTATAAATTTTTAATGTATTCCATTTCAAAGAGTTCCCTTTTGGTTTCTTGTAGGCATATTATGTCACAACATGAATCCTCATTCTTATGTGACAGATCTACCCACTTTTTCTCAGAATTGATACCCCTTAAGTTCCAGTTTAAAATTTTCCATATTCTTTTCTTATCCATGGAAACTATATGATAAAAAATATTATTTTGGGCATATCAAAGGTTGATATACCTTTCTCAGGACAATAAGGCCATATCTCAAAGTAATCTAGCAGATAAATATGATAGACATTACAGAAGAAGTCTCTCCATAAAACAGCCCACTAACATAAGTTCAGATACCACAAAATACAGTTCCAGTGAAAATCAAGTCCTAAGGACACCACGAAATGCTTTAGTTTGGACACATTGGGAAACTTGTTTACTTTGTTTCTTCTTGGCTTGCCGCCCATAGGGCCCAACAACCTCTTTCTTCTTCTTGTCTCCCAGTCCCGGAAGGTTTTTCACAACACTAGGTGGCTTTATAGCTTTGTCCACAAGCTTGCTCTTTTTCTACGACTTCTTATCTATGTCATCTCAGCCACCTTGCAAAATGTAACAGCAAGATTTTTTACCACCTTTGTATTGGGACTTGGAGGAGCAACATTACAGGATAAAAAGTTACTATTAGTGCAGCTAGAAAGATTTTTGAAACCTCCATTGATTTCAACTATCCTTGGGCTTCTTCTCACCTCAGATTCAACAATAGGACCAACACCTCTTATTTTCTTTGAGGGTGCCGAGGGAGTTGAGTCAACAGACACATTGTCACTTGGAGCCTGAATACATTTTGGAGGTAGCTGAGTGACACAATTATTAGGGATAAAAAAACAAATTGTGGACTCATGAGCAATTGGCTCCTTGATAATATCCTAAAAAGGAGAGGATAGATAATTCCTTGCCCAATCAAAATTTTCAGGAGTGATAAGCATAAGGGTAATGAAATTAAACCAACTTACATGTATCTCAAATATTGCTAATCCTTGGGATGAAGTCTGCCCTGTGATATGAGGGGCAAAGAATCTATACCAGATGTCAAGCCCCTGATTAGAGAACCTATGCTTATCAACAATCAGATCTGGAGTGGCCATGAAATGAGTGAGAGCCATTCAAATTTGGAGGTGTGCCTCATATGGATCAAGCGTGTCAACATCATCCATTAGGTGATGTCTAGAATTGTCTGCATCCCTGTCTAAAGCCAAGATGAGGCCTGTCTCATCATCATCTGAATAAGCTTGTAGGATGTTAAGGAGACCCTCACCAATCCTAGCATCTTGCTGGTGAATTACCACAGGCTGATTGACTTCATGGTCCATAGTTTCATCATGCTGGCCATCCTCAGGCCCAATAGCATGCTCAGAGATGGAAGCAGTGACCCCACTGTGAGCAACAAGTGGAGGAGAATGCTGGTTATCAGGTAGTAACTCCTCACCATTGATACGTCCAAAATGTATCTACTTTCCCAAACACTTTTGCTATTGTTTCTCCTCTAAAATTGTGTGATTTGGATACAACTAACACGAACTGACGCTGTTTTCAGCAGAATTGCCTTGGTGTCTAGTTTTTGTGCAGAAAATCAACTATAAGGAAAAATCCCGAAAAATATGCCAAAAATCCTCTTTCACCAGAAGATTCACGGAGCCAGAAGACGAGACGGAGTAGGGCCACGAGGGGCCCACGCCACCTAGCCACCTCGGCTGCCCCCTCGGCCTCCCTCTTCGCCTATAAGTTGCCTCCTGACCTAAAAACCCATGGGGGTCGACGTTTTTCTAGAAAGAGTTCCGCTCCGCCACCACCACCAGATTCCGCGATTTGGAACCAGAAACTCCTTTCTGGCACCCTGCTGAGACGGGGAATTGGAGGAGATCATCGCCATCATCAACTCCATCGCTTCTCCATCGACCATCCATGTTTCCCCCATCTATGAGTGAGTAATCCCCCGCTGTAGGCTATGGGGATGGTAGGGATTGGATGAGATCATTCAGGTAATGGCATCATATTGTTAGGGGATGGTGCCTAGTATCTTTTATTAGTGCTTTTTGACGTTGTTACAACTTGTTATGCTTAATGCTTGTCACTAGGGCCCGAGTGCCATGATTTCAGATCTGAACATGTTATTGATTCATTATGATAGTATTGTTTATGGTCTTACCTGCAAGTTATATACAGACGTCGTTGTCCTGAACCAAAGGCCCCGAAGTGACAGAAATCGGGATAACCGGCGGGAATGGCTTTGAAGTGAGGATCACATGTATTCACGGAGTGTTAATGCTTTGCTCCGGTGCTCTATTAAAAGGAGCACCTTAATTGCTAGTAGTTCCCTTGAGGACCCGCTGCAAACGGGTTGACAGAACAAAAGATGTTGTGCAAGTTCTCATTGCGAGCATGCATGACTATATATGGAACACATGCCTATGATTATTTAGTACTTGGATGCTTTATCTTATTTATCTGCAAATGCCCTATGTCTTGATTGCCATGTGAATTGTCTTGTCCATGCAACGCCAGTCCATCCATCCCTATGCCTACCGCGCTTTAATCCTACTGTTTACTGCAATTCTTACTACTGTCTTTACTTTACTATTGCTATTACTTTACTATTGCTACTACAAAACTGTTGCTACTGATAAACTGTTGTGAGCAAGATTGTTTTTAGGTGCAACTGAATTGACAACTCAGTTGTTAAGGCTTATAAATATTCTTTGGCTCCCCTTGTGTCGAATCAATAAATTGAGTTTCACTTCCCTCGAAAATACTGCGATACACCCCCTATACTTGTGGGTCATCAAGACTATTTTCTGGCGCCGTTGCTGGGGAGCATAGCATTATTTATCAAGTTCACTTGGAATCATTATTGTTCGCTGCCATCCATCCATCATGGGTAAGTCTCGTGATGGAAAGGTTCCTATTTTACCATCCACTACAAGAAGAGGTATGGTTCTGAACACCTCTGTTGCTCTTGATTCACCGTATGTTATGAGTAAGCTCCTTACACCACCACATACACATGCGACACACACTGCTACTACTGTTGAATCTAAAACTTCTAATACTTATGATGCTACTTCTACTGTGCTTGATAAGAGTGGTTCATTAGGTCCTTTCCTAGAGGCTACGACTGCTAGAACTATAGCTGAAAATACTGAAACTCCTAATGAAGACACTACTACACCTATTAGTTCACCTGAGTCTAGAGAGAGCTATGATATTGAAGACGGTTATATTGAGATGACCGATGAATTTATTAAAGAATGTCAAAACACCCATGATAGGAGTGCTGCTAAGAGTCCCCTTGAGAGGCGTACTATTAAACCCAAATTGTCTCCTAATGCTAAGTTTGCTGCATCTGCCATAAACATTAAAGATAAGGATTATGATTTCTCTCTTGATCTATCCTACATAGCTATTGTTGAAAAAGAACCTTTTTGTGGGACTAAGAATGAAAGTGCGGTAGCACATATGACTGAGCTTTCTACCATGAGTGGCCTATTTTCTGATGATATTAAGATGCGCACCTACTTTGTTGCTAAAATTTTCCCCTTTTCACTGAAAGGAGAACCTAAAACTTGGTTTAATAATTTACCTCCTGGATCTATTGATAGCCCGGATTGCTTGATTAGTACTTTCCTGCAAAAATATTTTCCTCCTAGTGCTAGACATGCTATTTTGCAGGAACTTTTTGATTTTAAACAGGGAGAAAAAGAGATATTGCCTAAATCATGGGCAAGGTTTTGTGCTTTGATTCATGCACAGGTTGGATGTCCTTTACCTAAGAATGAGCTTCTTGATATACTTTATAATGGACTAACTGAAGAATCTAGGACGTACCTGGATAGTTGTGCTGATTGTGTTTTTAGGAATAGGACTCCCAAGGAAGATGAGCTATTAATGGCTAAAATAAGCAAAAAATATGAAGATTGGACTCCTCCTGAACCAGCTATACCTGAAACAATTATACCTGAAACAATTATACCTGAACGAACTATCCCTGCGCCTACACCAACATCAAAAAAGAGGGGAGTTATTGAACTAAATGATGAAGTGATGAAGGAAGCTAAGAAATGTCTTAAGGAGAAGGGAATTAAAGCTGCAGATGTCAAGAATTTACCTCCTATAGAAGAATTATGTAAGCATAACCCCCACTCATTGTGGAATCCCGCTAAAACCACTACTAGAAAATCGCGGTGTTTTTGTGCATTGCATCATCATGACCGCATGCTCATGTCATCATGCCACCTTGCATTTGAGCATCGTCATGTCATCTTGCATTCGTTTGCATAAAACTATTTTCGAAAAAGTCTGTTTTTGTTTTCTAAACCCCCTGTTTTTATTTCAAATCAAAACCCGGGTCTCCGGAATATCTTGTTTTGTCTACCAACGGTTTTCAAAAGCCCCGTTTTAAATAAACAAAATTTATATTATTTTATAGGAGGCAGCCAGCCAGGCCCAAAAGCCTAGCCGGCCACCTCCAAATTAAAAACCCTAACCTGTCTAACCCCAAACCCTTTTTCTACCCAAACCTAATCTACCCAGCCCCCTCCACCTCACCCCAACCTATAACATGTCGCCACATCAGCCTGGCCCAATCTCCCAACCACTCAATCGCTGCCACCTCACTCCAACTCCCTCCACTTCCCTCACACACCCACCAACCGCGCGCGCCAGCCGCCTCATGCACGCACTCTCACGCGCGACGCCCTCTCCCGCCCGCGCACTCCTCCACCATGCCACCTGCCGCCCGACACACCCGCCCCCAGGCTTGTCCCCCTTTCCCCTGGGCCACTGGCCACACTCCCTCCCCACCTGGGCCGCTCCACCCCGGTCCCCGCGCCCCGGTCCCACCTGCGCCTCCCCACCACCCCGCGGCACGATCCAGCACGCGCCCCGCGTCCCTTCTCTCTCGCCCACCTCTCTCTCCCCCGCGTCCTCCCGCGTCCCTCCCCGCGCCTCCTCTCTGGCCGCATGATGCCGCCGCCTCCCCTCGCTGCTCCGACGCCGCCTCCGCCCTTCCCCACCTCTGTGCCGGCGCCCGCTTCGCACTCTCCTGCGCGCTCGCCTGCCGCCGCCGTCCATCCCGCGCAGCGCCGCCCCGCTCTTCTCCGGCCGCCGCGTTCCTCGCCCGTCGCCGCCCGGCCCGCTCCCTCGCCACGCCTCCCATCGTCTTCCTCGAGCAGCCGCGCCTCCGCCTCCGCGTTGGTCGCCGCCGCCTGCCGGATCCTCCCGCTGCCGCTCAGAGGTCCTCGCCGCCGATCTTCCCCCGCCTCCTGCACGGGTCCTCACCGGCCCGGACGTCGACGGCCTCGTCTGTGCCTCCCTCTCCTCGCCGTCGCTCGTGCGCGACCTCGCTGACCGGACCCCGCCGCCAGGCACCGACGCCTCCACCGGCGAGCCACCTTCCGCCGGCCCCGCCGCCTCGCTCCGGGGCCCTCTCCTCCCGGCACCGCCCTCTTTGTCCGCGGGCCCGCGGGCACCCTTTCGCCTCGAGCCGAGCCTGCGAGCACTCCTTGTGATGTGCTACTCCCTGTTGACCTCGCTTTGTGCTGGTGATGTTGTAGGGAACCGGCTGTTTTGTCTCCCTGACTCAGAGTCTCGTGAACATCTAGTACGTTTCCAGTTGGTGACATTCTTGTCTCGGCCAATCTGATGATGGGGTGATTTTTGATGAGTTATTACCGTCAAGGACCAAGCGAACCGAGTCTGACACCAAGATCTCCGCCGCGAACGACAAGGCCTATGGGGTGGAGTGGACAAGATCTACTGCCCGAACGCCATGACCTTCACGGATCCGATGCCGAATCAAGTTCTCCATGAACCCGAGGAACCATCGACAAGACCATCAACGCGAACACCGAGCTCTTCTCCCCGAGTCCGAAGACCGAACCCTGGCGCGCCAAGTTCTTCGCCCCGAGGACCGATCCGCAGATGCGACAAGTACTTCTTCCCGGATCCGATGCCCGAGAACCCGGACGCCAAGGTCGTCGACACGGATACGCCAAGTACTTCCTCAAGGACGCCAAGTTCTTCCCCCCCCCCGAACGCCAAGACCAACCCGAGATGCGGACCCGACAAGACTTTCGCAACGACAAGATCGACACCGACCAGGGCAAATCCGATGCGCCCCTGACGCCAAACCAAGTCCTTCTTCCCGGATGCGACAAGATCTACTCCGTTGTCTGAGAATGTTTCCGCCGAGACCGATCCCCGTCGAACCCTGTCGAACCCCGGACCCCCCGGAACCCAAGATCTGTCGAACCCAAATGTGTGTACCTTTCCGAGCCTCTATTTCATGAATGCTTTATATAAAACTTGTTGCATAATAATTGTTCATCTCGCATGCATATCATAATCATGCCGGATCTTCTGCCGTAGTATTAAATATTGCATCCGGTGTTTCCTCTAGTGTTTGCTTCTTCACGGATTAGGCCGATGAGTGGATGCGAGTAACGACAAGTTCTCCGGATATGATCCTTCGGCAGTGTTTCCCAGGCGAGCATCTCTCCCCCTTCTACCTATTTTGCATTTACAGTCTTTATTTCCTCCTATTGATCTATTGCTATCCGTGTCGCGATGCTTTAGTTTCTGTATACCAGTTATTCCCCGTGCAGCCTCTATATTGCCTTGGCCACCTCCTATTACCTGTGTTTGGTAGATAGCCGGCCTTGCGAGTTGTTGGTATGCTGGCAGATGTTATTGGTGGAGATGCTTACTGGTGGAGATGGTCATGACTTTAAATACAACTATTTAAAATGCTAGAAATAACTAATGCAGAGGCATCGGTGGGCAATAGATGTTATTTGGTTCTTCCACGCTCACTTGTGTCCCGTAGGACCCCAAGTACTTGATACCTGTTCCTTGACTATTCGCACTATCCACATCCGAGAGGCCTTATGGACCCTCCTGAGCCAGAGCTTGATTCATTTCTATTTCTTGGGGCCACAAAGTAGTTTGGGCCTTTATTACTATCTTGTACTTATGCCATGTTACAGCTTTATTTAAGATTGTGCGTGGAGCACCTGTACTGTTTTGGATCGCGCCACGTTTTCGCGGTATCGACAAGCCCAGTCACACTTTCGGGTTCCTAGTCGTTTACAGCCGTCGTCGCAAACCCTGGGTCCGTTCTGGAGCTGGCCAACTTCGTTGCGGGTAGCTTAGTGGGGTGGCCCCCTGAAATATTTTTGAATCCTGTGATCGCTTTGTCGTGAATGCATCGTTGGGTTTTGAGTTGGTTTTTCGAGGTTGATCGAGTGTGTGTTGCTATTTGTGCACCCCTGCAGGGTAAAACTTTCTGAAAGCCATGTCCGCGGTTATGGACGACTTGGAGCACAGTATCTCGATCATAGACAAGCATAACTAAAGTAGTGTTATAAATTTGACTTAATATGTGACTAGTAATCAGCTTCACTACAATGGAATGGATAATAAAAATGCCAACAACTGTTGGATCTGTGGTGATCTGTGTCCTACTATACCTGTCTAATAAGTATTGCAACTCCAATGGAATGTGATAAAAGTGCCAACCACTACTGGGTTTTGGGATTCCTCAGGACAATTATATCTGACTAGTAAATGTTCCAACTGCCACGGAATGGTTATTTAAAACTGCCGACTACTTATGCTTCAGGATGACTCATGCTATCTATATCTGATTAGTAATTGCTGCAACTATAATGAAATGAGTAAAATTGCCAACCGTGTGAGTTCCTCGGTCTGACTTCCTCGTTTGGTCTCGAGGGGGAAATACCAGGATGGGTTTGATTGGTGTTAGCTTCAGGTTGGATCCGAATAGGTCTTTCTTATCCCTCTCTGATACCCGCCAGTTGTGTCGAGTCTCTATAGGTTGTTTAGTGCCGCTGTGCTGCCGCTTCAGCCACCATACCTATGTAGGCTAGAGCCGCCGAATTCTAGCCTCGCCGTGTACTGGCCTCAGTACTGACGCTCCTCTTTTTCCTTTGCCCTTTGTCGGCACCCCTTTTGTTTTAGCAGGTTTGAGATCGCCGTCGTTAGCATGGTTACCCTTCTGGCTTGGCCTGGGCAGGGTTATGGACGCCATTGGTTATTCTCCAGGGCTCTTAGCCCCATTTGCATCTTATCCGTAGTCGGGCGCCCTATCGGTTTCAAGGTGATTTGGATCTTTGTATATTATATCTGTATCCTTGACTCATGGAGTCGCTGATGTATATATATGTTCTATGGGTCCCATCGAGGACTGTTGTGTAATGGTATTACTTCGTTTTCCACCCGCACAAAAGTGCCTGGTGGGCGTCCTTGAATCGTTTCTATGCGGGTTTAGCGGAAAGGGCTAAAACTTGCATAGGGCCGATTTGAGGGTGTTACACTCATCCACTATTGAGGTACACTCTCTCCAACACTTCGATGAAGGTGATATTCCTTACCTTAAACCTCCTGATCAATGCTTAGAAGAATTTGATGTTTTTATTGTTAAGCAAGATAATTTTAATAAAAGGGTGCAAAATCATTTAATGGAAAACTCTAGAGCTATTGTTGAGTTAAAATATATTGTGGAAAGAACCTCTAATGATGTTAAAATGCTTGTTAAACATTTTCAAATGGTTCAAACTCAAATTTATTATTAAAGTACAAAAATACTTGCTAGTTAATGATGCCAAAGAAAACATGCTTATGAAATTAGAATAGAAGTGGTGCTGCTACCCAGGATCCTCTATATCCTGAGGGGCATCCTAAAAGAATTGAGGAGGATTCTCAACGAGTTGAAAATAGTGGTACTACTCCAAAGAAAAGAAAGAAGAAACATAAAACTATTATAGAACCCTCTGAACCTGCTAAAGATCCTAATAGTATATATGTCTCTGATGCTGAAACTGAAAGTGGTAATGAAGAAAATGATGCTCCTGATAAATAAAAAGTTGAAGAAGAACCTGAAAGGCACACTAAGAATACTAAATACACTAAAGAAGATTTTGTTGCTAAGAAACATGGTAGTGAAAGAGAGCCTTGGGTCCAAAAACCTATGCCTTTCCCTAATAAGAAACACAAGTCAAAGGAAGATGAACACTATAATAAGTTTTGTGAGTGGATGAAACCTTTATTCTTGCAAATTCCTTTGACTAGTGCTATTAAATTGCCTCTTTATTCAAAGTATATGAAGAATATTGTCTCGAATAAAAGGAAGATCCCTAATGAAGAAATTTCTACTTTGCTTGCTAATTATTCCTTTAATGGTAAGGTTCCAAAGAAACTTGGAGATCCAGGGATTCCAACTATTCCTTGCTCTATTAAAAATAGTTATGTTAGAACTGCTTTGTGTGATTTGGGAGCAGGAGTTAGTGTCATGCCTTTTTCTCTTTACAAGAGACTTCAACTGGAAAAACTAATACCAACTGATATATCTTTGCAAATGGCTGATAATTCTACCACTATTCCTATTGGTATATGTGAGGATATACCTGTTCAAGTGGCTCATAATTGCTTGATGTTAATTGATTTTGTTGTGCTTGAAATGCCTAAAGATGATAATATGTCTATTATAATTGGGAGACCTTTTCTTAACACTGTAGGAGCTGTTATTAATGGTAATCAAGGAAATGTGACCTTTAATGTTAATGACAAAGAGCATACTGTCTATTTCCCCAAGAAGATTGATAGGACTTATGGTTTAAATTCAATTGAACATGTTGAGGGCATTCAAGTTGGAGAAATATATTTTCCCATACCAAGAGAAAAATTTGAAACTATTATGATTGGGAACATTGCTATCAAGGTTGAGGTAACATAATCATTAGTGGAACACAAAGTTTTGTTACATATAAAATTGTTTTGGTAACAAGACCTGATCAACCTTGTTAACAAAGGGATTTTAATGAACAAAACAATGTTTTCACCATGATTATCTTTGTTTACTTTTATTTTATCCATTATTGTTTTCGCTTTCGTTTAGTTTACTTTTCTGTTGCTAGTTGCTTGCTTTTTAGAGTGTCTTAGAACTTATGAAGTTTTAGCCTTGTTTTGTCATTGCATCATTCTAGAAACTTTTTTCTGTCAGAAAATCATTCATTTATACCTGAAAATTGCTCAAAAATAAAGTGTCTCGAAAAATTCCAGAAAATTTATATTAATTTTTTACGTGAAAAAAGAGGCAGAGAAGTGCCTGGAAGGTACTAGGGGGGGCCACTGTAGGGGTTCCGCGCATGAAAACCAATAAAATTTTACCCTATGCCCCTGAACCCCTGAAGCTGCCAGGACCTATCTATTAGTAATACAGTAACGGGAGGGGCTTTTCGCGAATTTACCCTTGAAGACCAAAAGGTGTTGTCAACGCTCAGGAGAGCGTGGTTGATGTAGACGATCGAAAGCCGGCCTCAAGTGCGACACCTTGCGCTCCTTTTGGCTCCAACGACTTGAGTGCCTCAAGTGCGACACCTCGCGGGGAGTTACACACGTCCGGTGCCTGACGATGACTCCCGCTTCCCCGATCTAGCAGAAGTTGCGGAAGTAGAGCTCCTGGATCCGAATCCCGCAGCGCGACAGCGCTCCATGGTGAAGATGTCTCTCGCTCGCGCAGTCTAGTCTTGGGACCACGTTCACGAGAGAGAGGGGGAGAGATAAAATATCAATTAGAGGTCCTCCCAAAAGTGGGGAGACCTTTATTGATTATTGGTGTATTTTTTAGGCCAAATACCCCACTATATATAGGGGAGGGGAGGTACTACCTCCCTCAAAGTCCCGGGGTGGGACTAAAGGAGAGGAGGGGCTGGGGAGGCCGCCGGCCAGCCCCTAGTGGGCCCCTGTAGCATCCCATCTGTCTAACATATGTAATGCTACTTGGTCTAGTAATATAATGGATACTTCCTAGATGTAAATGTTGCATCATAAGTATATCATGCTCATGTCATCATGCCACCTTGCATTGGAGCATCATATAAAACCCTTTTCATTTGGTTCTTCTCTCATATGCATTATTAATTGTATTTGGGTCTTGATATATTGTATTTGAATCTTGATAAATGCTTGATGCCCAAGTTGAGTTGGGGGCATATCTTTTATTCCACTCCACCACCTTTCTTTGTCACCACCTTATAATTCCACCATCCTAATTACCCATGAGCTTTTACTTTCTCTGGACATTTGATCTTGCTCATGTGAGTTGGATCCAATTCTATTTCTTTTAGCTTGGTCCCATCCATATTTTGGAATGCATGTGTATAAATGCCATGAGTATCTAATTTGTTTTCACAAGATTATACATGGTATTTAATGCCCATGCATGGGCCATGCAACAAAATCTACCATCTATTCTCCTTGGGTTTACTTTGCTTTTGGAGTGGATCTTGTCTTTTGGAACCAAACCAAGTGATTATTTTTCTTTTGTTTCTCTCCACCATTCTAGAGGCTTCCTCTCTTTGTCTTGTGGGCATTTGTTGCATGCAAATGGTACATGGGCCATATGTTTCTCTCATCATCAAAAATCTACCTTTTCCATCTCACCCCCTTTCACCTTTTGCTTGTTCTTGCCTTTGATCATGTTACAACCCCTTAACCCCTCTCTCTCTGTCCCCTAAAAACCTAATCCTACCCCACCTTAACCATCTACCCTCACCTTACCATCCTCCTATAACCCGAGCCACCTCACCCCTCCTTCCCTAGCTTCAGCTAAGGCCCACCTCACACATTAACCACCCCCATGCCGTCCTATTCTACCCTAAGCTACCCCTCCAACCCTAACCACACCTTGCCGAGCCTCCCCCTCTAGCTAACCCTAGCTACACCGGGCCTCCCCTCTCCACTCTCTCTCTCTGCCACAAAGGGCCACCCGAGCTACCCCTCTCTCTCTGGCCCACCTGGCAGCCCCTACCCCTGCCCTGCCCTGGCCGCCCATGTCGAGCACGTGAGGGAGGAGAAGGACAAAGGTGGTCGAGCCATCTTTTTCCACCCCGCTCCCCCACGGCATCCCCCTCTCTCTCCCTTGCCTTTAGCTCTTTCCCCACGCCTCCTCTGCCTCGCCCAGATCCAACCCGAGCCGTGCACTACCTCCTCTTCCTCCCCTGCTACCCCACAGCCATCACGACGGCCACCGTCGGCCTCACCTTCCCCCTCCTCGTTCAACCGGTGGCGTGGCGATCTCGGTTGTCGGGGAGGACCAACCGTCCCTCTGCGTCGTCCCTGTACACCGCAGCGAGGAGGAGAAGCCACGGACCTACCGTAGTACCGCGACGCCGACGAGAAACCCTAGCTCCGGGTGCGCCTGCAACGTCGTCGCCCTGCTGCTCCCCGTTCTGATCCGACCTCTCCGTCGAACTCGCGGTGAGCTGACCCACCTCCCTGACATCCCCTCCCTCGCTAACACCCTCTGGTCTCGCCATTCGTTTCAGCAAGTATGCTCTATGCGTCGGTGGCCGCTGGCGTCTGCCCGTCTCTGTGCCGCGCCACGCCTCACCTAGACCCCCTACACCCTCCTAACACCAAACCCAAGCCACCGCAGCGGTAGCCGCCGCCGCGCGCGCACGCGAGGTCGCGGGTTCGATCCCCGTCGCCGCGCACCGTCCCCTGCCGCGTACGGACCTGTCCGTCCGTCAGAGAAGATCCACAGTGCCGTGCGCATTTTGCGTAAACCCCCCAGATCTTTTTGCCGCTCAACCCGCAATCCCTCGAGGCCCACCAGACAGCCTCCCATGGCAGTCTTGCAGAAAAGCCCCCGGGTTTTCGTAAACCTCAACCCGCAGTCCCCCGGATTCGCCACGTGTCGCCCACCGGCTGGCCGCGCGCGCAGTGGACCCACGGCCCCGTTGGACCCACCTATCGGTCTCCTGGGGTAGCCTCTGTGCTGGTGTGAAAAGGTTCTGCGCGTCGTTCCCGCACAGTCAGTGCTGGCCCACCTGTCTGTGGCTGGGGCTAGTTCTGTCTGGGTGGAAAAAAGCCTAGCTGTTTATCTATTAAAACAAATGATTTCAGAAAATGTTTAAATACAAATTTAAATCTGTTTTAAATAACTTTTAAATTATAAATCCAAATAATACAAATGATATATGTTTTGGAATCAGAAAAATGTGAGAAATTAAAATATGCTATTCAAAATAATGTTTGAACACTTTAAAATTTCGAGATAATTAAAATTACAATAAAATGCCCTTTTCTTAATTAATTAATAACTTTAAATCTATAACTCCAAATTTGACAAATAATATGTCTAAATCGATCAGCGCGACGAGCCCGTTCTATCTATGCATTCCTTGTTCTGAATTGAAGCATGCATCATGTCATTATTAAAAATCAGAACTGTTTATCGCAATAAAACTTGATCAATTGAATAATAAAATGAATTACTCTTGTCCTCACACCTCACCCATGCCATGCTACTTTATTGCCATGTAAATTGTGCATCATTCATCATGGCATGCTTGTTTGCTTGTCGCATTTTATTCATATGCTTGTGCACTTTATTTATGTTGGCCCTTGTTTGTTTGGTTCTTCTTCGAATAGACGCCCAGCAGGAGAATTATCAAGAATCACAGGAGTTCTACCCAGACCCATCTCTCGCTTCAACTGAGCTACCAGGCAAGCACTACCACATGCTTGCATACATATAGTACCTATTGCCTCTATCTTACACTTGCATCACTGAGTCGCGATTGCATTAAATTGAATCCCAAGTACTACATAGCCCTTACTTTTAAACCCCACCAAAGCTTGTTCCTCCATCCCATGAGCCATTACTACAGGAGTTGTTTGAGCCATGCGAGTCGTAGAAAAGCATGTGTAGGGTATGTGAGTGTCTGATGGATAACGAGGTACCTAAACAACTTAACCTGGGTAGTAATGGGATAACTAATGAAAGAGGCACCGGTGGGCAATATCTGCTATTTGGTTTTTCATGCTCACTTGTGTCCCGTAGGACCCCGAGTACTTGATTCCTGTTCCTTGACTATTCGCACTATCCACATCCGGGAGGCCTTATGGACCCCCCCTGAGCCAGAGCTTGATTCATTCTTATTTCTTGGGGCCACAAAGTAGTTTGGGGCTTTAGTACTATCCTGTACTTATGCCATGTTACTGCTTTATCTAAGATTGTGCGTGGAGCACCTGTACTGTTTTGGAGCGTGGAATATTTTCGCGGTATCAACAAGCCCAGTCACACTTTCGGGTTCCCAATCGTTTACAGCCATTGACACAAACCTTGGGTCCGTCTCGGAGCCGGCCAACTTCATTGCAGGTAGCTTAATGGGGTGGCCCCCTAAAATATTTCTGAATCCTGTGATCGCTTTGTCGTGAATGCCTCGTTGGGTTTTGAGTTGGTTTTTCGGAGGTTGATCGAGTGTGTGTTGCTATTTGTGCACCCCTGCAGGGTAAATCTTTCTTAAAGCCGTGCCTGTGATATTTGGATCTTGCCGTATGGCGTTGCAATATTTCTATTTCTTTTAGATGGAATGGCTCTGAGGACTGTTGTATGTGGCTTGCATACATACTCACTTGCGTATGTAGTTGATCCCTTCCTCTGCCGATTATGCCGCTCGTTCTTGTCCCGATGATCTGAAAGTGGTTAGGACGGCCGAAAGGTCTACCTGTGAGTGGCTCCTGGGCCCCACCGTACTATTTTAACCACTTTCGTTCATCCAGGCATGCAACTAAGAGCGTAATTCACCGAGGTAGTTACAATTGGTATCGGAGCCATCCCGCCTTTCAGTGTCTTAGCCAAATGGTCGTTGTCAGTCTAGAAAATATTTTGGTAGCTATGTATACTAGGGAAAAACAAAACGTGAGAGTAGGACTGCTTCCATTTTCTTCTTACCCACCCACCCACCCTTTTCTGGTAAGGAAGTGTAACGTTTTCAACCCTCTTCTAAAAATTCAAACTAGGATTCACGTGTTTTGGGTTCCGTAGTGCCATAGGTTGTGTGTGTGTGTGTGTGTGTGTGTGAATTCCTTGGCTATCGGTTGCATCCAACTTGTTATCACTATCTGCCTTTTGGTTATCAACTGTTGGTACATTCTATACCGACAGGCCTTTGTAAACCGACGCGATCTATCCGATTCGTTGTATACCGGTGCGATTTGTCTTACTCTTTGTTATCCGACGTTATCTTGTTTGGGGTGTTCGTTTCCGTAGTTACTAATCTTTAGATTTGTCTTAAGAAGAAGGTGTTGGGATATGTGTTTTACTTATTCATGTGCGGAGTAATGATTTGAGTGCAGGATGGAGTCGCGACCATACCACTACTTTTATCATTCGCTCTTGTATGTTGAATTGGTAGAGTTACTAATCTTGATTCGTTAAGTGGTTTTGCGCATATAGTGGTATTTTAATGCCAAAATTTGCGGAATTTTTTCTTTGTTAGCTTGTGTACCACACTCCCTGTTCAGTCGTGTGCGATATGCTTAATATCTTCTAGGTGCTTTGAACTTTGTTGATATTTTGATATCATCTTAGTGAATTGTATCCTTTAATCTTGGTTAATTCCATTTTGGTACTATTTTGGATTATTATCATTCTCCATTATAGTACTGACTTGTATTTTATATCAATCACAGGATGGCACCACCACGCCGTTCTGAGGAGGACATACCACCTGAACTGGGGGCTGCTTTGGCGAGTATTGCTAATGCCTTGGGAACAATGCAGCAGAACCAGCAGCGCTTCGAAGAAAGCGTGAGGAGGAATGAGTTTGTTCCGCTACCTCCACCTCCCAAGCGAGGAGACATCAAGAGTTTTCTCAAGTTCAACCCACGCCAATTTGAGGTGTCTGATCAGCCACTTGATGCGGATGATTGGCTGCGTGAAATGTCAAGGTTGCTGATGACTGCGGATATTCCTGAACAAGAATGGGTAAAATGTGCCACGCACCTTCTGAAGGGAGATGCAGCTCTCTGGTGGGAAAATTACCTGAAGGCAGACCACTCTGGTTTTCAGCCTACTTGGGAGCAATTCACTGTGGCTTTCAAAGAGCAATATCTATCAGAGATTGTCATGGAAAGGATGAAGGAAGTGTTTCTCAACCTCAAGCAGGGCAATGACAATGTCAATACCTATATCAGAAACTTCATGAACCTTTCTCGGTATGGTGGCAATGAGATCTCTAATGACAAGAAGAAGCAAAAAAGGTTCAGGCAAGGACTCAATGCATCCATCAAATATGCAATCACTCATGCAAGGCCGGGGTCTT
The DNA here is from genome assembly GCA_910589775.1 of Avena eriantha. Taxonomy (NCBI): domain Eukaryota; kingdom Viridiplantae; phylum Streptophyta; class Magnoliopsida; order Poales; family Poaceae; genus Avena; species Avena eriantha. The sequence goes on along the minus strand of OU342741.1, from coordinate 15,072,659 downwards.
TTCTGGAACTCCAACATACAGCTCTGCAGGAAGAAGCAAGTAGGCAAGTGTTTGAGGAGTCAAAGAAACACAACCGCGATGCAGCAAGCTCTTCAGCTATGACAGCTCCTTCTAAGCGCCGTGTCTGGGTTCCTAACACCCCGCCGTCGCTCCCGGCTCCACCAAGACCGTCAAGCTACACGGCAAGGCCACCAAACTCCTTCACCGCGGCTCCTAGGGGCTACAACCACAACTACCCTGGAGCGCCTGGCGGAGTCCCTGGCTACGCTGATCCACGTCCACCTGGTGCTTGCTACACTTGTGGAAACACTGGGCATCAGCACTGGAATTGTCCTATGAATAACAAAGCTCTTCCACCACCACCTCCAAGACCTGTGGCAAGTTCTTCTATGGTTCGTGCACCTCCACCTCGGGCTCTCAACATCAACACCAAGCCTGGATCTACGGTTGCTCGTGCCAACTGTGTCAACGTCGCTCAAGCAGAGCATGCATCTGGAGTTGTGATGGGTATGCTTCCTGTTAACTCAGTTCCTGCACGAGTTTTGTTTGATTCTGGTGCATCGCATTCTTTTGTGTCTCACAAATTTGCAAATGAGCATGAGCTTGCTATAGACCAGCTAGATAAAAAGTTAATGGTTCTTTCTCCCGGGGCAAGATTGTTATCTACCAAGATCAGCCATGGCAATATTGAGATTGGTGGTTCTTCGTTTCTGGCCTCATTGATCATTCTAGGTAATTCTGACATTGATGTTATCTTGGGCATGGATTGGTTAATAGCAAATGCAGTTGTGATTGATTGTGCTAAACGTTCGGTTTCTCTAAAAATTCCTGAAGGCCATATAGTCTATTCTCCAAGTCTGACTCCTACAATTCAGCTTTTCTCTTTGGCGGCTCTGAATGATGATGCTATGGAAGCTATTCAGAGTGTTCCAGTGGTCTATGAGTTCCCAGATGTTTTTCCTGAAGAGTTGCCAGGTATGCCTCTGGATCGTGAGGTTGAGTTTGTGATTGAACTTGAACCTGGTACCGCTCCTATCTCCAAGCGGACTTATAAAATGGGTCCTGCTGAGTTGGCTGAACTCAAACGACAGCTTGATGAACAAGAGAAGTTGGGTTTCATTCAGCACAGTACTTCTTCTTGGGTAGCCCAACCATCTTTGTGAAGAAGCGAGACAAGACTGATAGACTTTGTGTCGACTATCGGGCTCTCAATGCTAAAACCATCAAGAATAAATATCCCCTTCCGCGGATTAATGATCTCTTCGATCAGCTAGCTGGAGCTGTGGTTTTCTCTAAGCTTGACTTGAGAAGTGGATACCATCAGATCAAGATTCGCAAGGAAGATGTTCCCAAAACAGCTTTCACCACCCGCTATGGCCTGTATGAGTACACGGTCATGTCTTTTGGTCTCACCAACGCACCTGCCACCTTCTCGAGGCTTATGAACTCGGTTTTCATGGAGTATCTTGATAAGTTCTTCGTGGTCTACCTGGATGACATTCTAGTCTATTCTAAGTCAAAGGAAGAACATGAAGAACACCTTCGGTGTGTCCTAAACAAGCTTCGTGAGAACCGCCTGTATGCAAAGTTCTCCAAGTGTGAGTTCTGGCTGCCTCAAGTCACCTATCTTGGTCACGTCATCTCTGCCAAGGGCATTGCCGTCAACCCAGAAACTGTTAAGACAATTGTTGACTGGCTTCCACCCAAAAATGTCAAAGAAGTCCAGAGTTTCCTTTGTTTGTCTAGTTACTGTCGTCGCTTCATTTAGAACTTCTCGAAGATTGGGAAGCCTCTTACCGATCTCCTCAAGAAAGGCAAGAAATACCTTTGGTCTCCTGCATGTCAAGCAAGCTTTGAAACACTCAAAGAGAAGCTCACTTCCACACCAGTCTTGATTCCTAAAGATACATCAAAGCCTTTCCAGATATTCTGTGATGCCTCCTTGCAAGGATTGGGTGCGGTCCTTATGCAAGAAAAACAAGTTGTTGCTTATGCCTCTCGACAGTTGAAGACGCATGAGATCAACTATCCTACACATGACCTCGAACTCGCAGCAGTTGTCTTTGCTTTGAAAGTATGGAGGCATTACTTGCTTGGCAACCTGAGATCTTTTCTGATCACAAGAGTCTGAAGTATATCTTCACACAACCTGATCTCAACCTTTGTCAGAGGAGGTGGATTGAAGCAATTAATGATTTTGATTTGACCATCAACTACACTCCGGGCAAAGCTAATGTCATGGCCGATGCTCTCAGCCGAAAATCTTATGTCAACAACCTCATGGTGAAAGAACAACAGCCTCTCTTGTGCGAGGAATTCCGCAAGCTCAACCTTGAAATTGTGGATCAAGGGTATCTTCTGAACCTTCTGGCAACCCCTCTCTTGGAAGAAAAAGTTCGTTCCATCCAACTTGGCGATCCTTACACTAAAAAGATCATCTCCAATATTCAGCTTCCGAAGTATGAGTCCTTCCACGTCGACGACCAAGGCACTCTTTTCTTTGAACACCGGATGTTTGTTCCGAACTACCCGGGTCTAAGAGAGCAAGTTCTCAAGGAGGCGCATGATTCTGTTCTTTCTATCCACCTTGGCAGCACTAAGATGTACATGGACTTGAAAACACAATATTGGTGGCCTGGGTTGAAACGATATTGTGCCAAGTATGTCTCGGAGTGTGATGTCTGCCGCAGAGTTAAAGCTGTTCATCAGAAACCTTCCGGTCTTCTACAGCCATTGAAGCCTCCGGAATGGAAATGGGAGAAAGTAGAGATGGACTTCATAACTGGTTTTCCAAGGTCGCAGAAGGGCAACAATGCAATCTTTATTGTCATCGACAGGGTTTCTAAAGTGGCTCACTTCTTTCTCGTCAAGGAAACAATTTCTTCAATTCAGTTGGCTGAGCTCTATATCAACAGAATTGTCTCTCTGTATGGGGTTCCTCTTGAGATCAGCTCAGACCGTGGAAGCATCTTCACTTCCAAGTTCTGGGGAAGTTTCCAAAATGCTTTGGGAACAAAATTGAACTTTAGCACAACTTGCCACCCTCAGTCGCAAGGACAAGTTGAAACGATCAATCAGATTCTGGAAGATATGCTCCGTGCTTGCGTTATCTCTTTCAGCATGAAGTGGGAAGAATGTCTTCCTTATGCTGAATTCTCTTACAACAACAACTTCGAGAAAAGTCTAAAGATGGCACCATTTGAGGTTCTCTATGGACGCAAATGCAGAACTCCGATTGGTTGGTCGGGCGCAGGTGAAAGAACATTGTTTGGCCCCGACATTGTAACTCAAGCGGAGGAGAAGGTTCACATCATTCTTGAAAATCTGAAGGTTGCTCAAAGTCACCAGAAGAGCAACTATGACAGAAAGCACACGGACATGGAGTATGTCCCTGGTGATCTCATTTACCTTTGTGTCACTCCCATGAGAGGCACGCACCGCTTTGGTATCAAAGGAAAGCTGGCTCCTAGATACATCGGTCCTTTCAAAGTTCGTGGAAGAAGAGGAGAAGTTGCTTATGCTCTTGAGCTCCCTGAAAAACTCAAGGTCCATGATGTTTTCCATATCTCTCAACTCAAGAAGTGCTTCAAGGATCCCAGCAGGACCGTGGACCATGAACTCATCAATCTCCAAGAAGATTTGTCTTATCAAGAACACCCCACAAAAATCCTAGAAGTCGCAGAAAGAAGGACTCGCAACAAGTCCATCAAGTTCTGCAAGGTGCAGTGGTCGCACCATTCCGTTGATGAAGCCACTTGGGAACGTGAGGATGAGCTCCGTGCCAAGTATCCTACCCTCTTCGTGTCTTCTTCTTCTTCCTAGAATCTCGGGGCGAGATTCCTGTTTAGTGGGGGAGAGTTGTAGCATCCCATCTGTCTAACATATGTAATGCTACTTGGTCTAGTAATATAATGGCTACTTCCTACATGTAAATTTTGCATCATAAGTATATCATGCTCATGTCATCATTCCACTTTGCATTTGAGCATCATATAAAACCCATTTTCATTTGGTTATTCTCTCATATGCATTATTAATTGTATTTGGCTCTTGATATATTGTATCTGAATCTTGATAAATGCTTGATGCCCAAGTTGAGTTGGGGGCATATCTTTTATTCCACTCCACCACCTTTCTTTGTCACCACCTTATAATTCCACCATCCTAATTACCCATGAGCTTTTACTTTCTCTGGACATTTGATCTTGCTCATGTGAGTTGGATCCAATTCTATTTCTTTTAGCTTGGTCCCATCCATATTTTGGAATGCATGTGTATAAATGCCATGAGTATCTAATTTGTTTTCACAAGATTATACATGGTATTTAATGCCCATGCATGGGCCATGCAACAAAATCTACCATCTATTCTCCTTGGGTTTACTTTGCTTTTGGAGTGGATCTTGTCTTTTGGAACCAAACCAAGTGATTATTTTTCTTTTGTTTCTCTCCACCATTCTAGAGGCTTCCTCTCTTTGTCTTGTGGGCATTTGTTGCATGCAAATGGTACATGGGCCATATGTTTCTCTCATCATCAAAAATCTACCTTTTCCATCTCACCCTCCCTTTCACCTTTTGCTTGTTCTTGCCTTTGATCATGTTACAACCCCTTAACCCCTCTCTCTCTGTCCCCTAAAAACCTAACCCTACCCCACCTTAACCATCTACCCTCACCTTACCATCCTCCTATAACCCGAGCCACCTCACCCCTCCTTCCCTAGCTTCAGCTAAGGCCCACCTCACACCTTAACCACCCCCATCCCGTCCTATTCTACCCTAAGCTACCCCTCCAACCCTAACCACACCTTGCCGAGCCTCCCCCTCTAGCTAACCCTAGCTACACCGGGCCTCCCCTCTCCACTCTCTCTCTCTCTGCCACAAAGAGCCACCCGAGCTACCCCTCTCTCTCTGGCCCACCTGGCAGCCCCTACCCCTGCCCTGCCCTGGCCGCCCATGTCGAGCACGTGAGGGAGGAGAAGGACAAAGGTGGTCGAGCCATCTTTTTCCACCCTGCTCCCCCACGGCATCCCCCTCTCTCTCCCTTGCCTTTAGCTCTTTCCCCACGCCTCCTCTGCCTCGCCCAGATCCAACCCGAGCCGTGCACTACCTCCTCTTCCTCCCCTGCTACCCCACAGCCATCACGACGGCCACCGTCGGCCTCACCTTCCCCCTCCTCGTTCAACCGGTGGCGTGGCGATCTTGGCTGTCGGGGAGGACTAGCCGTCCCTCTGCGTCGTCCCTGTACACCGCAGCAAGGAGGAGAAGCCATGGACCTACCATAGTACCGCGACGCCGACGAGAAACCCTAGCTCCGGGTGCGCCTGCAACGCCGTCGCCCTGCTGCTCCTCGTTCCGAGCCGACCTCTCCGTCGAACTCGCGGTGAGCTGACCCACCTCCCTGACATCCCCTCCTTCGCTAACACCCTCTGGTCTCGCCGTTCGTTTCAGCAAGCACGCTCTGTGCGCCGGTGGCCGCTGGCGTCTGCCCGTCTTTGTGCCGCGCCACGCCTCACCTAGACCCCCTACACCCTCCTAACACCGAACCCAAGCCACCGCAACAGCAGCCGCCGCCGCGCGCGCACGCTAGGTCGCGGGTTCGATCCCCGTCGCCGCGCACCGTCCCCTGCCGCGCACGGACCTGTTCGTCCGTCAGAGAAGATCCACAGTGCCGCGCGCACTTTGCGTAAACCCCCCCAGATCTTTTTGCCGCTCAACCCGCAATCCCTCGAGGCCCACCAGACAGCCTCCGGTGGCAGTCTTGCAGAAAAGCCCCCTGGTTTTCGTAAACCTCAACCCGCAGTCCCCCAGATTCGCCACGTGTTGCCCACCGGATGGCCGCGCGTGCAGTGGACCCACGGCCCCGTTGGACCCACCTGTCGGTCTCCTGGGCTAGCCTCTGTGCCAGTGTGAAAAGGTTCTGCACGTCGTTCCCGCAGAGTCAGCGCTGGCCCACCTGTCTGTGGCTGGGGCTAGTTCTATCTGGGTGGAAAAAGCCTAGCTGTTTATCTGTTAAAACAAATGATTTCAGAAAATGTTTAAATACAAATTTAAATCTGTTTTAAATAACTTTTAAATTATAAATCCAAATAATACAAATGATATATGTTTTGGAATCAGAAAAATATGAGGAATTCAAATATGCTATTCAAAATAATGTTTGAATACTTTAAAATTTCGAGATAATTAAAATTACAATAAAATGCCCTTTTCTTAATTAATTAATACATTTAAGTCTATAACTCCAAATTTGACAAATAATATGTCTAAATTGATCAGCGCGACGAGCCCGTTCTATCTATGCATTCCTTGTTCTGAATTGAAGCATGCATCATGTCATTATTAAAAATCAGAACTGTTTATCGCAATAAAACTTGATCAATTGAATAATAAAATGAATTACTCTTGTCCCCACACCTCACCCATGCCATGGTACTTTACTGCCATGTAAATTGTGCATCATTCATCATGGCATGCTTGTTTGCTTGTCGTATTTTATTCATATGCTTGTGCACTTTATTTATGTTGGCCCTTGTTTGTTTGGTTCTTCTTCGAATAGACGCCCAGCAGGAGAATTATAAAGAATCACAAGAGTTCTACCTAGACCCATCTCTCGCTTCAACTGAGCTGCCAGGCAAGCACTACCACATGCTTGCATACATATAGTACCTATTGCCTCTATCTTACTCTTGCATCATTGAGTCGCGATTGCATTAAATTGAATCCCAAGTACTGCATATCCCTTACTTTTAAACCCCACCGAAGCTTGTTCCTCCATCCCATGAGCCATTACTACAGGAGTTGTTTGAGCCATGCGAGTCGTAGAAAAGCATGTGTAGGGTATGTGAGTGTCTAATGGATAACAAGGTACCTAAACAACTTAACCTGGGTAGTAATGGGATAACTAATGAAAGAGGCACCAGTGGGCAATATCTGCTATTTTGTTTTTCATGCTCACTTGTGTCCCGTAGGACCCCGAGTACTTGATTCCTGTTCCTTGACTATTCGCACTATCCACATCCGGGAGGCCTTATGGACCCCCCCTGAGCCAGAGCTTGATTCATTCTTATTTCTTGGGGCCACAAAGTAGTTTGGGGCTTTATTACTATCCTGTACTTATGCCATGTTACTACTTTATCTAAGATTCTGCGTGGAGCACCTGTACTGTCTGGAGCGTGGAATGTTTTCGCGGTATCGACAAGCCCAGTCACACTTTCGGGTTCCCAGTCGTTTACAGCCATTGACACAAACCTTGGGTCCGTCTCGGAGCCGGCCAACTTCGTTGCGGGTAGCTTAATGGGGTGGCCCCCTAAAATATTTCTGAATCCTGTGATCGCTTTGTCGTGAATGCCTCGTTGGGTTTTGAGTTGGTTTTTCCGTGGTTGATCGAGTGTGTGTTGCTATTTGTGCACCCCTGCAGGGTAAATCTTTCCGGAAGCCGTGTCCGCGGTTATGGACGACTTGGAGCACAGTTTCTCGTTCATAGACAAGTATAACTAAAGTACCGCTTTTAATCTGACTAAATACCTGACTAGTAAATAGTGAAATGCTCATGGAATGGTTAATAAAACTACCAACGGATGGGTTGTTCATCCGCTTTCTCGTTGGTAAGCGAGAAGGAGGATGGATCTATTAATTATACTGTTATAACTATTGTTACTAATTAACGGACATCCGTCTAACATTGGTTAGGCGGATGGTTAGCGAGTATCTATAAACTTGTTAGTTATTATCTTTTGCTACAATTGCGTCACCCCAGGTATATGTCCCCTTTAGAGGCATAAAGACTTGCTGAGTACCCCTAGGGTCTCACACGATAAATTGTTTGATTCAGATGAACAGGTGTATTCGCAAGATGGATACTGGGTGGAGGAGACGGATGATGTTGGCAACGATCACTCGGTGTAGAGATTCCGGGAACGGGGATCCGTGAGATCTGTGGGCGGGATGTGTTTATTTATGTGGCAGCTTATGCCGATTTGCTTCTTATCCGTACTCGGATCTTGTTTTCCGCTTCCGCCTGAAACTCTGATGTTTGATGTATGAGGAGCTATCCGAAACTATTATATCTATCTAGGATATTTGGATCTTGCCGTATGGCGTTGCAATATTTCTATTTCTTTTAGATGGAATGGCTCTGAGGACTGTTGTATGTGGCTTGCATACATACTCACTTGCGTATGTAGTTGATCCCTTCATCTGCCGATTATGCCGCTCGTTCTTGTCCCGATGATCTGAAAGTGGTTAGGACGGCCGAAAGGTCTACCTGTGAGTGGCTCCTGGGCCCCACCGTACTATTTTAACCACTTTCGTTCATCCAGGCATGCAACTAAGAGCGTAATTCACCGAGGTAGTTACAGCCCCGCACGGGAGGCTAGGCCCAGCCGGCCAGCCCCCGTGCCCCTTCTCCCTCTCTCCTTTCCCTAATGGGCCCTCTCCCTCTGGAATTGGCCCATTAAGCCTTTGACCATTAAAATTGATTTTCTCTTTATTAAATAATTATGAATAAATGATTAAATCAACATTTAACATTAATTCACACATTATTCAATCTCCGTGGCTATGGAACACCTTCCACCTCCACTCCATCATCTTCCAGACTTACCGAAACCCTTCCAGTTTTCTCCCTTCTGTTCTTCGGTGATTCTACCGATCCTATAAACACTCTCTAAGAATCATCAAGCCCTTAATCGTGATACCCCACAGTTCGGGAACACTCCAGATATGGTCGGGACACTCCCGCACCAATGATCGACAGAGGGACCTGGATGGCCATGTGACCCCTGTGCGTTCCACGAAGATCTTTCGTTGTTTGAACCGGGACAGTCGTGTCTTATTCCCTTTGTCATTCGATACTTGCATTGCCTGAGATCTGATCAATGACATCACCATGTCGTGTTTAATCTCGTTACTGAACAATGCTACTTAACTCGTTCCGACAAGTGATATCCCCGTGATCAAATCACACACTGCACAACTATTGGATATAACTTCTCCGAGTGGGCCCTTGAGTATCTTCCTGTCACATGGACGGACAAATCCCGCTCTTGACATATATTGCCTCTACGATTTCCTCCGAATACCTGAACACACCTTTATAACCACCGTTTTACCAGATGGCGTTTGATGCTATCTAAGCACTCTCGGGAGACAGTGATTGATATAGCCTCACGATCTAAGGAATAGTCTACGAGGATCCATTTCTAATCATCGTAACTTGAACTTCGTGACATGATCGGGTCATGATGTTTAGGTTGGGTATTGGTTCATCATCTCATTCTCAGAATGAGATGACCTCATTTCCAACTGGCATAAATGCCACATGATCAGGAAACATGATCATCTGTTGACCAGTGAACCAGTGACTAGAGTTTCACTGGGAACCCCTGGTTGTTTATATATCACATGTGTATTGATGTTTCCATTCAATACAGTTATATCATGATATAAAACTTAATCATAAACTATATGAAATATGATAAAAGTCCTTACTACTATTTGTCTCTAGGGCATATTTCCAACAGTCTCCCACTTGCACTAGAGTACAAATACACTAGCTGCATTTTGTTCTCAATCATTGGCACCATATTACTGGTACCCTGAACATGCTTTCTCATGGAAGAGGTTGAGTCTTAGGTCTGTACTTTACAGTCCCAAATACTTTGCAACTTACTAATGTCAGATTGACATTAATACTTTATCATCACATGATAGCATCTGTGTGTATGCATCGTTGCTATGGCAGCAGAACGATGCCTGGTTCCAGGAGCCTACAGTGACGTTAGATCAACCTCGAGGGCTTTCTCATGGGCAATGTGCCCTGGGACACATCATTCTACGTTAAAAGCGAACTAGCCCCGCCATAAAATTATACAACACTTTAGATGGTACCCTTATCTATTATTATAAATGTATTCATCGAAACACTAGTGCACTTTGTGCAACTTTCGATGTCTTTGTTCACCTTGCTTCCTACTTGACTTTAATTAGTATCTACAGAAGTTTCCAACATATTCTCTTATAACATAACCCTTTGTGCTTTAAGATATGTCATCCTTTATGGATTTGGAAAACATGTCTACAATTCTCTATTCAAACAGTGCGGACAAACTTAGCTCAATGTTCTGTGATTCAAACTTGATCACTCTTAAACGTTCCTTAATTGGATCACATATTATGCTAAGTTATCATCATGGTTTATTAAGACAGAACCTATGTCTTAACATAGTGGATCACGATCATCCTTTTCTTTCTTTCAACCATTGATGCTAAACTTAATACTATTCCTAATTTGAGTTATTAAGGACTGGTTCCTTAATTAACTTCTATTCTGAAACCCCCATTCAGAATCCCTTAAGGAATACTACATGATATCATAATACGGTTATTATCAACTTCTACATCTTATAAATCATTATTTATAAGTATTTGCACTTTCATCCTTAACATACTTAAGAATTACTCCTATAAGCTCCCATTCAAAATATGTTCCTACATATTTTAATTTGAGACTTATATTGCCCCCACTTAAAAATATGTCAATCACATATTGTTTCAGGAAGACTTTTATAGCTCCCACTCAATTTTATGCAAATTGCATATCCACTCACTATTTTGAACAATTTCAAAATCCCTTGATCAAATATCAAAATGAGAGATTTACTATGAGACGTACTACTTTTACTAGTCTTAAATCCACTAGACATTCAGCACACTTGAATCAAATTCATTTGAATTCATCCAATACTTGACAAATTGTGCTTTTGTCATTCACCCCCTTTTCCACTATGGCTTTGCAGTCATTTGGGAAAATTCCAAGTAACCCCTTTTACTTGTGAGATTCAGCAACGAATTGCTTTCTAATCTCAAGGGAATTTTGCTATTAGGATTTCTCATAATTTAGTTTACCATTATTTCATTTGTAGTTCATAGGTATGTCATATTCCGATAATCATGACAAATGATTCACAAATGTCTCCATACAAGATATGGATTACATTTTGAATCCTACTTCATGTAGTGAAAACACTAGTGGGGAAAACACAATGATCAATATCATTGATTCTTTCCTTTGTGAAGAGAATCGTTCAGGAACGTTATCCGTTGCGCTTCTCAACACTCTGATGCAGGGTTTTGAATTCTCATCGTGTTTTACACTATTTTCCATTTGCTTCATAATTGAGAAACATCACTAGAAGTGAGCTTTCTCAAGAATGCACCAAAATCCAAGCAATACAAGTGTTGCTTTCCTTTTGGTTTCAGTTATGGGTTTCATATTCAAAAGTTTCCAATGAATACGCTACAAGGACTTATTCTCTATTGTTTTGGTTATATCGAATAACCCAAAAACTTTCACGAATTCAAATGGTTCGCTACATTCTAATTGAGTGCTAACTATTTAACTAATGGTCTCTACATCTACACTACAACGATTTATTTGGTGCCTTCTATTTAACCCCTTTGATATCTAATATCACATTGTGATGCTTTGCATTTTGACGTTTCAGAACGCTTTGCATTCCACAATTTCTTTTATGCCATTCTTATAAAGTCGAATTTCATTACTATTGATCAAATCATAGTAATTAGATTCTCTTTTATATTTATACCCTTTGTTAATGAAACACTCTGATCAAATTAAATAGTTTCATATTCATGTTTCCTTTGGTAAACTACTTTACACATTTAAACAATCATTGAATGATAATTACCATTTTGATAAAACACAATACATCGAATATGTATTTACTTTTAACATTTCATTAAACACTTTGTATTCAAGTAATACACGGTGTTCAAGTTATTTTGCCAAACTTAGGCATGATTTATATGTGACAAGAAATCGAATGACTTTCACATATTATCACATAACTTTGAATTCAAACAATGGTTTCATTCATTAATGAACATATCATTAAGTTGGGTATTTTAAAACAAGGCATTTTAATGTTTTACAAATGTTCATACATTATAAATTAGTTTCAAACAATAAGGATAATTCACACATAATCAAACAAGATATGAACACGAATAGAAATCATTGATAAAAGCAGAACAACTGTTTGTTACAAACTCATATGAATAACCGTCTCACGAAGTGTGAGACACACTAAAGAAGTTCACAATCTCTTGATTACAATAATCATCCTAAAACATAAACTAAATGATAAATGTCGAGGGAGAGTGCCGCCGGCTATCATCATCATGCTCGCCATCAACACGCAACGTCACCTCCTCTCCAGCAAGCACCTCTCATGCAGAAGGACCTGTTTTTAGCAAAACAGAACAAGTATCAGATATACTTAACACTGCAATGTGTTTGCAAGATTATAACATTTATAAAACTATATATCAAATATATACCTTCTTCATTGATGACCTCTCCAGTGATTGGTTCAACCTTTACATTCCTGAAACGTAATATGAACTCATGGAAATCCAATGTTTCTGTATCACCACTCATGATGCTACTCCGGACATGTCCTTCGTAGCTGGGAGGTAACAATCGAAGCAATACATCTATCGCAAATGGATCAGCCATCCAGTAATCCATGAAGTGAAAAAGTCTTGTGTGTGCATCAAGCATGCGCTCCAAGTGACCCTTCAGACATGTATGCTCCTCCATCTGTATGGAAAGGAACTCTCCAAGCAGCTTGTGCTTCCATATGCACACATGGCCTATGAACTCTGCTCTTAGCTGATCCACCATCAAATATGGATCAAGATCACCCATGAGCGGATGTAGTTCATCCACCATCCCGTAACACATTATTATCTGAATGTAGGTGGACATCTCTTGACGATAGTAGCGGTCCGCCAGCTCTTGTGGGGTCTCAAAGTAGTCTGGCTCAGTCAAATCCATCGTGCGGCGTATGCAGTCTACCACATGATTCCTAGTAAGGAGATCATCTAGGCGCACAAGCCAACTAGGGAAGTTGGATCCATCAAGTCTAAATTTTTCACCCTTTACCCAATCCTTAATGGCAAAGTAAGCTTCACGGTGAGCCATCTACATTTATAATTGCAAAAGGAATTTAGACTAAGTTTATAATTAAATGAGTTAATAGTAACTCCACTCAAAAATGCCTATCCCAATGAGGGTTCCTAGTAATAACACGACCCCTATCAGCCACATCGCCCCCGATCATCACGGCCATCAATGTGGGTTCAAGGGTGGACGCTAAACGTCGGTCACATCATTCATGCGACTCGTGCTCAATCTTTCGACCATCCGTGTTCTGAGGCCACGCTTCTCTAGCGTGCTAGGCTTGCCAACTCAACCTTAGTGTATTAGCTGTGCAACATGGCTTACACCCACTGTATGCGAACGTAGATATGTCTGACACCCAGGCCTGTAACCCTGGATCGCCTCATACTGAAGAACTTTCTTGGTGGCGCACACTAAGGGGGAACACAATCGTTGGTAATTTTAACAGGGATCATCTTATTAGGCTACCGTCGAGTATCTAATACTAGCACACAATAAGACATACAAACAATAACATTGAATGTAAATGCTATGTGATATGGTCCTTCACGTCGTGATCTCCATCCGCCGTCACCGGGTTCCGGTGCCAGGGTTCCGGCGCCGTAGACACCAGGGTACCGGTGTCATTCAGGCGTGGTAGTCCGTCACCTCCGTGACTATCTACTACTATGTAACAAAAGGTAATCACTTTACCTTTGCCACAACCATATCACAAAGCAACGCCCCCTGCAAAACAAACTTAGACGCCTCTACTTTATCTTTGCATGTTTTACGTGGTTGAATGGTCTTTCGCACAAGAATCGTTCTTACCTACGAACTTTTAGCACAACTCTGATCAAGTAGTTGTCTCTACTACACCCCTTTCGGGGCCCTCCATTGCAAATGGCATACCAACTAATGCGAGAGAGACAGACACCCCCCTAAGCCACTTTATACGGTACAAGCCGTATGTCAAGCGTGGACCAGTCTCGCGAATGAACGCGTAAAGTCGGTTGGGGGCCGCTTCATCAAGCATTACTGTGGTATGCACAAGTACACGTGGGAGGGTAACAACTAGAAGATCAATTCCCACACGCTACATCTCGTGTGTTCTACCCGTACTAGCATTACTATGCATAGATCTAGCTCGGATACCACTGTAGGGGTTCCGCGCATGAAAACAATAAAATTTTACCCTATGCCCCTGAACCCCTGAAGCTACCAGGACCTATCTATTAGTAATACAGTAACGGGAGGGGCTATTCGTGAACTTACCCTTGAATACCGAAAAGCGTTGTCAACGCTCAAGAGAGCGTGGTTTATGTAGATGAGCCGAAGCCGACCTCAAGGTCGTGATGAAGTCCTTGCGCTCCTTCTGGCTCCAACGACTTGAGTGCCTCAAGTGCGACACCTCGCGGGGAGTTACACACGTCTGGTGCCTGACGATGACTCCGGCTTCCCCGATCCAGCAGTAGTTGCGGAAGTAGAGCTCCCGGATCCGAATCCCGCAGCGCGACAGCGCTCCACGGTGAACATGTCTCCCACTCGCGCAGTCCAGACTTGGGACCACGGTCACGAGAGAGAGAGAGAGAGAGAGAGAGGGGGAGAGAGAAAATATCAATTAGAGGTCCTCCCAAAAGTGGGGAGACCTTTATTGATTATTGGTGTATTTTTCTAGGCCAAATACCCCACTATATATAGGGGGAGGGGAGCTGGTACTACCTCCCTCAAAGTCCCGGGGTGGGACTAAAGGAGAGGAGGGGGTGGGGAGGCCGCCAGATTGCCCCTAGTGGGCCCCGCGCGGGGGGCTAGGCCCAGCCGGACAGCCCCTTGCCCCCTCTCCCTCTCTCCTTTCCCTAATGGGCCCTCTCCCTTCGGAATTGGCCCATTAAGCCTTGGACCATTAAAACTGATTTTCTCTTTATTCAATAATTATGAATAAATGATTAAATCAACATTTAACGTTCATTCACACATTATTCAATCTCCGTGGCTATGGAACACCTTCCACCTCCACTCCGGACATCCTCCGGACTTACCGAAACCCTTCTGGTTTTCTCCCTTCTTTTCTTCGGTGATTCTACCGATCCTATAAACACTCTCTAAGCATCATCAAGCCCTTAAGCGTGATACCCCACGGTTCGGGAACACTCCATACATGGTCGGGACACTCCCGCACCAATGATCGACAAAGGGACCTAGATGGCCATGTGACCCCTGTGTGTTCCACGAAGATCTTTCATCGTTTGAACCGGGACAGTTGTGTCTTATTCCCTTTGTCATTCGATACTAGCATTGCCCGAGATCTGATCAATGAAATCACCATGTCGTGTTCAATCTCGTTACTGAACAATGCTACTTAACTCGTTCCGACAAGTGATATCCCCGTGATCAAATCACACACTGCACAACTATTGGATATAACTTCTCCGAGTGGGCCCTTGAGTATCATCCCGTCACATGGACGGACAAATCCCGCTCTTGACATATATTGCCTCTACGGTTTCCTCCGAATACCTGAACACACCTTTATAACCACCGTTTTACCCAGCCCAGGGGCGCGCCTGGCCATGGTGTGGGCCACCCTTGGCCCTCCACTCACTCTCTCACTTGCCACTTCTCTCTCTCTCCCAAGAAAACACCAGTTCATTGCTCAAAATCGCGTTCTTGATATTCTTGCCTTCGAATTTTCGATCTCCTTGCTCAGCCCATCTTTGCTGTTGAAATTTGGAGCATTAGTTCTCTGGTATTTGACTCCTCCGCTTGTCCAAGTAGATTTGTGTTTAGTGGTTTATATCTTGAGTATTTTGCTGCTGTAAGTGACAGGTTATGAGAGCTTGTAAGCTTGTTCAATGCTTAGAGATATTATTTTGATGCATGTTTAGGCCTCTTACAAGTCCCTATGAGTAGTGCCCTTCATTATATATTCACTTTGCAATCACTTGTTTAATGGATGTTTAAATTTCAGAATATCAAAGATGAACAACCACACCTTTGGAGAAATATTTGAGAGGGATGCACCTAGGAGGTCAAGGCCTTCAAGATCAGCCTCTCAGTTTAGACTTTCATACAACGAAGATCTCATTGCACCACGCTTTGGCAATGAAGGAGATGAGGGGGATGCTCACCCATCTACTTTTCCTTGTTATACCTTCTTACGAGCTGCAGGGATTCTCGATGATTTCTTACTATTGATTCAGAGGGTTGGTTTAACCTCATACATGGAAGATGAGAGTGAGCAATATGCCATGCTCACCAAAACTTTCATTGAGAGTTTCGTTTTCACTAACACCACCTATCAGTCAACTATTTCTTTCAGAATTTATAAGCTGCCGTTTACCATGCCATTGGAAAGATTTTGCAGCATTATAGGTATAGGCATGACAGGGACCATGAAGAAGATTCAAGGGCGACCCGCTGATTTTCTGGAACTCTATCAAGGTGTGGCTAATGACGATGACCGCGTAGCCCAGCGCGGGAAGATAAGAAACATCCAACTCCCAGGTCTTAGATACTTTCCCTATTATCTTGCTACTAGCATTCTTGGTGGGGAGAATACGAGTAATATCCCAATTATCATTTAGGCTTCCTCGCTGTTGCGCTTAATAATGATACTCGGTATAAACTTGGCTCTCTCATTGCTCGTCGCCTAGTTGCTAGGGGACCTATTTATGGGGGCATCATCGCTTCACGTATGGTTAATGCATTAGAGATTTCGGTGGATCCAAATGATACTATATTGGCACCACAAAGGCCTGACCTTGCTGCCATGAAAACACATCACTTCGTCACTTCTGACTCTGATATGGATAGTTTAGTATACAGTATGTTGTTTACTGACGGGGATGAAAGGGAGATTCCTTTGCCACAATCTACTTTGTTCAGTGTTCACAGGAGGCCGTGGTCGCGCTCCAAGGAGGAGGTGGATGAGCATCTCCGCTTGCTTGGTTTCCACATGCAGTACCAGGAGGATGTGCCCTCCTACAATTACTCTGCGCACTACGGTGGGATGTCCTCGAGCTCGCACCAGGACGAGGGTACCTCCTCACCGTACTACGGAGGCGCTCCATCTTGGCCAGCTTGGGATTGATACCCACTTAGGCCAAAAGCCTAAGCTTGGGGGGAGGTACACCGACATCACACTCATCTCCATATCATGTTTTGTCGGTACTTTGTATATTCATGTTTCGTTCTATTTTTAGTTTTCGTTCTTTGTTTTTGCTTTCTAAAACACAAAAAGACCAAAAATATTTCTGATGTTTCTCTTTCTTTGCTTCTTCTTATTTTTGCCTTGGTTTGATTTTCCCTTTTTCCTTTGTTTGAACTATTCGAAAAAACCCAAAAAGATTTTGCTTTGCTTGTTCTTCCTTTTTGGTTCTTGTTTAAAAAAATCAAAAACACCAAAAATATTTGTTATTCTTCTTTGGTTTTGTGAGTTTGTTGAAGGGTTCAGCAGTCCTTAGTGGAATTCGGTTTCATGTTATTATTCAAGCCACACAAGTGAAGGGCAATAATGAGGATTAATGACAACTTGAGGTGTGGTAAGAGGTTGGTAACGAACTCTATTTGTTTTCATTTTTGTACATATACTCATCATTATGGGCATGCTTAGTCTGTTCGTGTAGGGTGTATGTTATTTATGGATGCTTAGTAGTTCTTGCTTTCTTATGATTAGCTCCAGCTCGCTAATAATTTGTAGCATGGCATATGAATGTTCGCTTGCATTGCTCTATTCATGACTTGGTATGATACTGTGGTACCCTCCTCTGAGTGCTTCACTTGAATTGACTTAGCACATGCTCATGCATGCATATGACTGAAACAATAACCAGTTAAGCCTCGATGAACTATTTTGCCTCAGGGGTCTTGAATCACTTCCATGCCATGATTAGTCCTATTTTGTTGCAAGTGTGATTATGACAATTACTGCTCTCTCATTCGTCACTCCCTTACTATTGCTAGCCTTCACTTGCACTGAGTATGCTTTACTCGTGTTTCCAACTCCCTAAAGCCAATATTGCCAAAAGTGTCCACCATACCTACCTATTAGCATTATTTGTTGTTCATTGCATATTTAGTATGCCTTGTTTTCTTCCGAATAAAATGTTTGCTTGTTATGAGAAAGTTAGTTAGTAAAGCTCTCATGAACTTGATGGCACACTTTACCTTCTTACACTTAGTAATCTTGAACCATTGCGTCCATCTTTGTTGCGTATATGTTTGCGCTTTATAAGTTGAAGTTAGCAAAACCATGTATCATGGGGAACGCTTTCAACATTGCACTGGTACTTTGTACCTCGTTGATATCATGATTCTTTTGCTTATGGATCCCGGCGGTGTGAAATAAAAGGGGAACTTGTAAGATCATGGATTTTGTATGTGTGTTAGAGAAACGCCTGGGCCGCTAGCCTAAGCCATGCCTAATCATGGTGGAAACTTGCAGCATAACCATAATGAGCACTCTATGAAGAATCCTCAATAAAAACCTATGCAAATAGCAAATAAAAAGATCACTGAGATGCTCATTATCTGCTTGCCTTGTCATTTTGATTATGGGATAGCTCCTGTATCATGTGCAAGGGGTACCCAGTTGGCGGTTCTCTATGATACATATGTACTTACAATGACAAGAGCTTACTTGTGACTGAAGTTGAGTAGCATGAGGTCCGGTACTCACAAGTAAGGGGCATGAGATTTTAGCTTATAACTTGTCAAGCATATCCTCTTAGTTGTGTCACTTTAACCTTAACCATTTAAAGATGCTTATGATAGGGCAATGAGAGCTCAAAGCTAATGAGTACCATACTTTCAGCATTTGGAAGCCTTTCAAACTATTCAAAACCTTTTCATTTCTTTGTTGAGTCTCCACATATTCTATGAGCACTTGCTTGAGAGCATAGTTGTCATTCTTAGTGTAATATGCTTGTCTCAAAATTTGATTATTTGTGTTATGACTTTAATGCTTGTATCTTTGATATCTTTACTTCTAGTCTTCACTTGAACTTTAGAGGTGCCTTGGCATTTATGTTTGCTCTACAATCAAAGGCAAGCGAGATACCACTCTATCATACCTTTCTATGAGCAGTACAATGTTGCTTATGTTTTTGTTTCATGCTACTTATTATTTTTGAGTTGGGATCTCTTCATTGCTTGCATTGACTATTAAGTAAACTTAGTAGCATAGTACTTATTATGAATTGCCTGAGTAGCTGATCATATGCTGAGAATATATACATCTTATGAAGCAAATGTGTTCGTGAAAGTTTCTTTTATCGCACTCAGTTTTCAACTAAATTGCTTGAGGACAAGCAATAAGCTAAGCTTGGGGGATTTGATACGTCCAAAACGTATTTACTTTCCCGAACACTTTTGTTATTGTTTCTCCTCTAAACTTGTGTGATTTGGATACAACTAACACGGACTGACGTTGTTTTCAACAGAATGCCTTGGTGTCTAGTTTTTGTGCAGAAAATCAACTATCAGGAAAAATCCCGGAAAATATGCCAAAAATCCGATTTCACCAGAAGATTCACGGAGCCAAAAGACGAGACGGAGTAGTGCCACGAGGGGCCCACACCACCTGGCCGCGCCTGGGGGTGGTGTGGCTACCTCGGCTACCCCCTCGGCCTCCCTCTTCGCCTATAAGTTGCCTCCTGACCTAAAAACCCAGGGGGGTTCGACGTTTTTCTAGAAAGAATTCTGCTCCACCGCCACCACCAGATTCCGTGATTCGGAACCAGAAACTCCGTCCTGGCACCCTGCCGGGACGGGGAATTGGAGGAGATCATCGCCATCATCACAATCATCATCATCACCATCGCTTCTCCATCGACCATCCATGTTTCCCCCATCTATGAGTGAGTAATCCCCCGCTGTAGGCTATGGGGATGGTAGGGATTGGATGAGATCGTTCATGTAATGGCATCATATTGTTAGGGCATGGTGCCTAGTATATTTTATTAGTGCTTTTTGACTTTGTTGCAACTTGTTATGCTTACTGTTGTCACTAGGGCCCGAGTGCCAGGATTTCAGATCTGAACATGTTATTGATTCATTATGATAGTATTGTTTATGGTCTTACCTGCAAGTTGTATACACACATCATTATCCGGAACCAAAGGCCCCGAAGTGACAGAAATTGGGATAACCGGCGGGAATGGCTTTGATGTGAGGGTCACATGTGTTCACAGAGTGTTAATGCTTTGCTCCGGTGCTCTATTAAAAGGAGCACCTTAATTGCCAGTAGTTCCCTTGAGGCCCCACTGCAAACGGGCTGGCAGGACAAAAAAGATGTTGTGCAAGTTCTCATTGCAAGCACGTGTGACTATATATGGAACACATGCCTATGATTATTTAGTACTTGGATGCTTTATCTTATTTATCTGCAAATGCTCTATGTCTTGATTGCCATGTGAATTGTCTTGTCCATGAAACGCCCGCCCATCCATCCCTATGCCTACCGCGCTTTAATCCTACTGTTTACTGCAATTCTTACTACTGTCTTTACTTTACTACTGCCATTACTTTACTATTGCTATTACAAAACTGTTGCTACTGATAAACTGCTATGAGCAAGATTGTTTCTAGGTGCAGCTGAATTGACAACTCAATTGTTAAGGCTTGTAAATATTCTTTGGCTCCCCTTGTGTCGAATCAATAAATTGGGTTTCACTTCCCTCGAAAATACTGCGATACACCCCCTATACTTATGGGTCATCAACCATCTTCCTGGATTGGAGCAGTATGTGTATTTTGGGGCTAATTATCAACAACCCAAGTGGTCCCATCCTCCTGCATTATCATCATTAAGCCTACGGGGGAGGGGTGGTGGTGGTGGTACGAAAGGAGCAACAACATTCTCAGGAGCAGGGTGGGGATCAACACCATCCTTAGGGGCAAGGTCATCATCTGGTGGGCCCCCACCAAGCAAGTTACTAAAGAGCAGTTCAACAGAAAATGTCCAAGATTTAGATTCTTCATAGTCTCCAAGTGTTAGTCTGACACTTTTGTGGATGTCAGCCAAATCAGTGATTCTAACCTTGGCAAAAATCCTACCTTTATGCTCAGGGTATCTCTCCCACATTAGCATCTTTCCAATGCCAATCCTCAGTATTCTAGTGATCTAGTGGTGGCTCAACCTACCCAACACTCATTATTGAATTGTGCCCTACACCAGTTAACCCCTTCATTGTGTTTAGTAAGAGAAATATGAATATCTTGAAATGCAATAGTATTGTCTCTGATTAATCTATCCCTATCACTGACATGGGTGAACTGCACATATGCAGCACCAAAAGGGTAGTCCTGAATATCTCGGAATCCAACTCTAGCCTCATTATGGAGAAAATCAAATAGAACATCATGAACATTCTGAAAAGGCACATGACCAGGAGGCATGGGTTCAATGGTGGCGATAGCATACTATTCATGGAGGCATTGTCGGCGAGGAACCACCGCTCTCCTGACACCAACCCGCCCTTCCACCTGCATAATCTCAAAGCCACGGGGAAGAAAGGGTGTAGGACCAATGTGGATGTTGGCCATTGTTGCAGGAACCACCGACGATGATGAGGCTGAACCAAGAGAAGGGGAAGTTGGGGTTTGTACAGGCAGGGGAGTTGTGGAGACGGCGTGCTCTTCTTTTTTCTTTTCAAGAGAAATGGCGAAATCTTTAAGACATGAGAAGGCCTAAGGCTGCAACCAATTAATGTAAGATTTGTCGGGCCATTCCCGTTTTGTGAACAAGGGGAAGCACAAAAAATGAATAAGTCCTGGTAGTTTAAATGCCGCATATTTATCGTGCAGATTAGGAGGAGGTGTCAAAGGCACCTGATTTTACCTTCCCTTAATATCAGCCTCCGCGAATGAATGGCCATTCGTGGCCCCATAATCCCTAGTAAATGCTGAATCAATCAGTCGACCCATGGAAGGTGACGATTTCACAGTTGGATCAAGAAATTGTAAACGGTCAAAGACCGAATTGAAACCCAAAAGGTTAGAATTTGATTGATCATTAGAGCAAATCTAAATTTTTTGGGTGATTTTTTCTTGTAGGAAACAACTTTTCCAATCTAGGTCTTGCTCACAATAAAACTTCTTTTCCTCCGCTTGCCAGTTTGCCCCCCCCCCACCCCAAAGGTTGATGATCATAAAAAAATCTTCATTAGAAAATCTAGAAATATTGTAAATCTCAAACCAATAGCCCTGGAGGCAACCGAGAATCTGAAAGATCTATGTTGTAAATGTCTAGGTAGAGGGATGCAGAATCACCAAAACAAGATTGAAGGGCAATGCCCATAGTATGAACATTCCACTTGAAATCAGCTCTACCAAAGGAACAAACCATGAAAAAAATCTCTTATGCAAAATCCAGCATGGAAATTTATAGAAAGACCAAATTTACTTCTAATATCCAGATCAAAAAAATTCCCACATTGAAATCCAAAGATATAACACTAGGTTGGGTCGAAGGATCACCTCATTCTTTAAAATCCTCAAGGATGTCATTATTTTTGTCAGAGGCATCACACTTCTCAACTTCGGCAACATTCTTCTCGACCTGAGCAAGAATTTGTTTCATAATAGTTACCTTCAACACAGGAAGCTCTAAAGAAACCCCTCTAAAAATCCTCTCATATTGAAGTAGATATCGAGCATCAATGACCACTTCATTCTGGTTGAGGAGAACCAATCTTTTGGCATGAGTATTAAGGATCAAAAACCCAAAAAATTGTTTGTCTTGCGAGGAGAAGCATAAACCATGCTACTTTAAAGAAATATCCTCATCAGATCCATCAAGGGAAGGAGATCTACCAAAAAATCCATTGGAAGAAAGCAAGATCTCATTTGTCCTAGCAAGGTGAGAGGGGAACCTCACAACAGATCCAACCAAGATCTTCTCCCCATTTTCGAGTTTTTTACCATCCAAAGGTGAACCCTCGGCATTGAGAAGAACCAACCAATCTTCGGAAGAAAGAACCAACGATCCTTCGAGAAACTTACCACTAGTACTAGTCCCTGTGTAACAAATGTTATGGGGTAACTCCGTGGGTGGCCTGATCTTCACGGATCTCATGGTCAAATCGATGGGAAAGCGAGGGGAAAGGGGGAAGGTAGCGGAAGCGGATGCACACCTCGCAAAGAACACGATGAACACATGCAAAACTCACACGATACAAGGCGATTGCTCTCACCGATGGCCACCGGTCCGATAGAATCCTCGCAAGGAAAGATCGGTCAACGTGCTCCCATCAATCCCAAGTGGAGAGGGAAGAACAGCTTGGAGAGGGTCTTGACATCTTGGAAAAGGGACACCGATGCCAAGGCCTTGTACAACAAGGGAGGCGCGATGCAAACTCCAACGAGGTGGTGACGATAGTCGATCCCCTTTGGTAAAGGGGATGAGGAAAAACTAGAGATTCCACAAAGGGGGTTGTCTTTAGTCTATCATCTATGCCTAAGGGATACATGAGGGGGGTAGGGGATCTATATATAGGCCAGCCACTTAACTAGGGGTAGTTTAGGCAATAATACTAGGGTTTGGGGCGGAATAGAGGGGTACATGGGCCAAGGCCTAGATCAAGGCACGCATGCCCATTCCACTTACACCGGAGACTCCGGGGTGCAGGGCCGGAGACTCCGGGGTAGGCCGGAGACTCTAGGGTGGAGCGCGGTGTCCGGTGCAGACTCCGGGGTGGTCGACAGAGAGCTTCAGCGGGCGACCGGAGTCCTGCCCAGAGTCCTAGGGGTGGAGACTCTGGGGTGGTAGGACGGAGACTTTGGGGTGGATAGGCTGAAGACTCCGGGGTTGCCGGAGACTCCGGTGATGGTGACACTCTCCGGGCTTGTCTCCGGAGGGGTGTACTGGGAGCACCTGGGGCAAGTCCAGAGTCTTGGCCGGAGTTTGGGCCAGAGACTCCGGGCTTGAAGGACGGAGACTCCGGTTCTGGAGGTTGCTGCTCCTAGCTCAACTTCTTGGTTGACTTGGGGACGATCTTAGGGACTCGGCGTTGTAGATGTAGTAGCATCCGCAGGACGGGCTGCATCAGCTCCCCCCTTCAAAAAGAGTCGTCTTCGACTCTTCATGCTCATCACTAAGAAGATGATGTCGAGATACCTTCTTGATCCCGGGGTTCACCATATAGTCGTCCTTGAGAAGCTTGATGTGGAAACTCTTCAATGTTCCTTCACCTTCCATGAAGCCTACAAAGCTCACAACAAAAGCAAAGCAACACTCAAAGAGTAGCCAATTCATGAAGATTATAACATGAGTCCTCAAGTAGAAGGAAGTCACCTTATAATGTAGAGATAGCTCATTGGAGGGTAGGCCAAGGTAACTCTCTTCGATTCGTCTTGTCAACTCTTTGTCCATAGAGTTTGACACGGAAGCAATTGTACGTTCACACAACAAAGACCAAACAAAATATGTTTGTGTGTGATAGAGGAGCATGTCATTTGTGGCATGTCCATTCTTGCTCACAACACTATTAGCACAACTCAAGTATCGCAAACGCAATGCGTATGCAAGGTCAAAGTGCATGGAAGTTGTTTAAACATCATCCAAATGTGGGAACTCAAAAACAACAAAGACCAAACAAAATACTTACTAGCTTTCAGCTCTCATTGCCCCTATCATAGGCATCTTTAGGTGATTAAGGTTAAAGTGACACAACTAAGAGGATATGCTTGACAAGTTATAAGTTGAAATCTCATGCCCCTTACTTATGAGTACCGAATCTAATGCTACTCAACTTCAGTCACAAGTAAGCTCTTGTCATTGTAAATACATATGTATCATAGAGAACCGCCAAAGGGGTACCCCTTGCACATGATACATGAGCTATCCCATAATCAAAATGACAAGGGAAGCAGAAATGAGCATCTCAGCGATCTTTTTATTTGCTATTTGCATAGGATTTTATTGAAGATGCTTCATAGAGTGCACATTATGGTTATGCTGCAAGTTTCCACCATGATTAGGCATGGCTTAGGCTAGCGGCCTAGGCGTTTCTCTAACACACATATAAACTCCATGATCTTACAAGTTCCCCTTTTATTTCACACCGCCGGGATCCATAAGCAAAAGAATCATGATATCAACGGAATATAAGTGCAATGTTGAAAGCATTCCCCATGATACATGGTTCTGCTAACTTCAACTTATAAAGTGCAAGCATATACGCAACAAAGATGGACACAATGGTTCAGGTTTATTAAGTGTAAGAAAGTAAAAGTTTGCCTTCAAGTTCATGAGAGCTTTATTCACTAATCTTCTCATAACAAGTTTAATTTGGAAGGTAGATAAAGACATGAATTTACTTGGAATAACAATAAAGCTAATAGATAGGTATGGTGGACACAAATGGCATAGGTTTTGGTTTAAGGATTGGATGCACGAGAAGCATTCCCTCTCAGTACAGGTTTTTGGCTAGCAAGGCTGGGTAGGAAGCATAAGAGTTGAAGGAAACAAACAAACATACAAGTGATAAAAACAAACATGCAATCTTCCTCGGAAGCACAAAAGATCTTAACTAGAGAATACTAAAATTATGAGCAAATCAAGAAAGAAAGATGATGAAATTATATTTCTCTAGAGTACTTTTATCTTTTCATTAAACTCTCATAAATAGTGTTGCTACTGACCAAGCCAGGTTTGCCAAAACCAACTAAATTAACTCAACAATCCGAAAGTGATACCAATACTAACAAGATCAATCATATAACCACGAATTGAAAACTAATAAAAGATATGCAAAAGAGTAAATGATAGAACTTCTCATTAGTATTCCATAACGGCTACTCACACCAAGGGATACATATCTAACGAGAGAGGGGACACTTCCATAATGCAAACCATCCTACATGATAACTTCTCTATTCATGGTATGACTCTACTAAAAAGGTAAAAAGATAGAAGATAGTGATATGATACCGCGACACTCCCCCAAGCTTGGAACAAACCAAGGGGATGCTAAAACCTGATGACGAATTACTCCTTCGCTGGTGGTGGTATCCTCTCGATGAGCTCTTTGATTAGTTTCCCCAAGTCTTCAATCTCGAAGGTGAGGTTACGAATCAGCTGTGAGTTTTGCTCAATGCGGCTCATGATCATGTCAACTTGAGAATTCCAGCTCTTGCGATTCTTTCCCCACTCTTCCTCCTTGAAGTCTTCTTTTCCTGCATGGCTAGAACGAGGCAAATACCAATTGGAGGGTAGTTTCCCCTTGGGCATATTCTAGTATTGATGCTCATGGATAAGGGTATGGAAAGGATTCTTAGTGTGTGGAGGAAGTGACCGTGGAGCCAAACAGTGACATGGAGTTTTCCCTCCAGTCTGCATCCGTGCAATCCTTCTAACCCTGACAGTTTTATTCACCACTCCAATGCTTGCAATGGTAGTGCCGGTGTGTGGATGTTGGCCTTGCTCCTCTTCATCTTCACTCTTAATCTCCTCCTCCTGACCGTGGTCTTGGAGATCTTTCTCCATAGGCTCCTTTCCCTTATCCTTGGCGGACACCATTGTGCTTCTAAACTTTGAAAAATAGTTCCTGGCAGAAACAGATCGAAACAAAAACACGACGAGAACATGATATACGAACCTTGATAAGGGGGATTATATATATGAAGTCTTACAGCAAACGGAAGGTACTAGGAGAAAACGGGTCGGAGACGGAGGCCATGGTGGCCACACCACCTGCTGGCGTGGCCAGGGGGCCCATTCCAGGGGGTGGTGTGATGTAGCATCCCAATTGTCTAACAATGGTAATGCTACTTGGTCTAGTAAGATAATGGCTACTCTTTACATATAATTGTTGCATCATAATTATATCATGCTCATGTCATCATGCCACCTTGCATTTGAGCATCATATCATTTGAGCATCATATAAAACCCTTTTGGATTTGGTTCTTCTCTCACATGCATTAATAATTGTATTTGCCTCTTGATATATTGTATTTGGATCTTGATAAATGCTTGATGCCCAAGTTGAGTTGGGGGCATATCTTTTATTCAACTCCATCACCTTTCTTTGACACCACCTTGTAATTCCACCATCCTAATTACCCATGGGCTTTTATTTTCTTTTGGCATTTAATCTAGCTCATGTGGGATAGGGTGGATCCATTTCTATTTCCTTTAGCATGGCTTTATTTCCATATATTGGAATGTACATGTATAAATGCCATGACTATTAACTTTGTTTTTACAAGATTAAATCATAGCATTTAATATTGTGCATGGGCCATGCAACCATCACCACCATGTGCTTCTCCTTTGGTTTTTATTTGGATTTTGAGTAGACCATCTTAACTGAGCTCTCCTTTCTCTAAAGCCTTTTCCACCTTGATCTGGTATCTTGCCATGTGCATCAAGCATCCTTCCTCCTTTTCTCTCACAAGTGCATGTACATATTTGGACATATGAGATCATTCCCCTCACCACCTTTTCTCCCATCCCTACCTTCATGTCATAACCACACTTGGTGAGGATTGATTTTAATCATGCAAAACCCTACACCACCTCTCCTCTCTTCTCAATCTCCATGTCACCCTCTTCTTCCACCCCCTCTCCCAAAACCCTAATATTAAACTAAACCCTAACCCCTTTTTCTAACCCCTCTCTCTAAACCTAGCTCTAGTCTAAAATCTACTTTACCCTAACACTCACCTCTCTCTCTTTCTCCCTCTCTCTACCATGCTGGCCCCACCCCAGCTACCCTCCTACCCCAACCCTAGCACCATCCTAACCCGAGCATCTACCCCACTTCTAACCCTAGCCTAAGCTACACCCGAGCCCCCTATCCTCTCTCTTTCTCTCTCACTACCGGGCCTATCCCACCTGAGCCCCGCCTTGCCCTCTCCCTGGCCCACCTGCCATGCCCTACCTGCCCAAGTCGAGCTCCAGCTCGAGCACGTGAAGAGGAGGAGGAAAAAGGTGGCCGAAGCCACCTTTATCTCCAACCTGATCCCCACGGCGCCCCCTCCTCTTCTACACTTCCCCTTTCTCCCACGTCTCCTCTGCCTCTCCCAGATCCACCCCAGGGCTTTGCCCTCTCCCTTCTTCTTCACCGACGCTATCTCCTCTCGTCGGTCACCGCCAGTACCACCGCCTTCTCCTCGTTCCAACCAGCAAGCGCGTCGTGGAGGTGGTCGAGGAGACCAAGGAAGTTCCCCTGCTTCACCCTGTACGCGCCAGCGAGGAGGAGGAGAACCAGATCCACCAGAACCATCACCGCCCCGACGAAACCCTAGGTCGCCGGCTGCCAGCCTCGTCGTCGATCTGCTGCTCCCCACTCCGATCAGAGCCCTCCGTCGAGCCCGCGGTGAGCCCCTCTCCCGCCTAGACACCCTCCGCCTTGCCGTAAAACCCTAGCCGTGGTAGACGTTTCGCCGAGAACTCCCAGTGCGCCGTGGTCGCGCGTGTCTGCACGTCGCCGTGTCGCGCAGCGACCTATCTAGCGCCCGTCCGCTTCCCTGTCACCATCCCTCACTCAGCCGCACTGGTTACCGCCGCCGAGCGCGAGCCCCAGGTCCCCAGATCGAATCCCCGCCGCGCCGCACGCCCGCTGTCGCCGGGCGTGCCTTTAGTTTCATCAGAAACGCGTAGAAGAAAAATAGTGCCGCCGCACACTTTGCTAAGAACCCCCCAACTTTTTAATCTGCTCAACCCGCGCCCCCTCGGGACCCCACCTGTCTTGCCTGTGTAGTTTTTACAAAAAGAGACCTGGCTTTTGTAAACATTAACCCGCGCTCCAGCACGCCCCACCTGTCATCCTCAGCGGGTTCCGCCACTGGCATGTGGACCCCTAGCCGCTGGTCCCACCTGGCAGTCTCAGCGGCTGGGTAAACCCGCGATGTAAAATGTTTTGCGCGCGGATCTCGCCAGTCAGCAGCGGCCCACCCGTCAGCGGCTTGGGTTGAATTCGCCTGGGTGCAAAAAGTTTTCCCTTGTTATCTGTTTAACAAAACAAATTCAAAATTGTTTAAATTCAAATTCAAATCAGATTTTAAATAACTTTCAATTATAAATCCAAATAATACAAATAATATATGTTTTTGAATCAGAAAAATGTGAGGGATTCAAATATGCTATTCAAAATATTATTCGAGCACTTTAAAATTTCGAGATGATTAAAATTACAAATAAAATGCCCTTTTCCAATTAAATTAATAACTTTGAATCTCTAGCTCCAAATTTGACAAATAATATGTCTAAATCGATCAGCGCGACGAGCCCGTTCTATCTAGGAATTCCTTGTTCTGATTTGAAGCATGCATCATGCCATATTTAAAAATCAGAACTGTTTATGACCATAAAACTTGGCTAAATAGTTAATAAAATGCTTTATTCTTGTACCACACCTCACCCTTGCCATGCTACTTTCATGCCATGTAAATTGTGCATCATTCATCATGGCATGCTTGTGTGCTTCTCGCATTTTAATTCCTATGCTTGTGCACTTTATTTATGTTGGCCCTTGTTTGTTTGGTTCTTCTTCGAATAGATGCCCAGCAGGAGAATTACCAGGAATCACAGGAGTACTACCCAGATCCATCTCCTGCTTCAACTGAGCTGCCAGGCAAGCACTACCACATGCTTGCATACATATAGTACCTATTGCCTCTATCTTATTCTTGCATCATTGAGTCGCGATTTCATTAAATTGAATCCCAAGTACTGCATAGCCTTTACTTTTAAACCCCACCGAAGCTTGTTCCTCCATCCCATGAGCCATTACCACAGGAGTTGTTTGAGCCATGCGAGTCGTAGAAAAGCATGTGTAGGGTATGTGAGTGTCTGATGGATAATGAGGTACCTAAACAACATAACCTGAGTAGTAATGGGATAACTAATGAAAGAGGCACCGGTGAGCAATATCTGCTATTTGGTTCTTCATTCTCACTTGTGTCCCGTAGGACCCCGAGTACTTGATTCCTGTTCCTTGACTATTCGCACTATCCACATCCGGGAGGCCTTATGGACCCCCCTGAGCCCGAGCTTGATTCATTTCTATTTCTTGGGGCCACAAGTAGTTTGGGGCTTTATTACTATCATGTACTTATGCCATGCTTTACTGTTTTATTTAAGATTGTGCGTGGAGCACCTGTACTGTTTTGGATGCGGAGTGATTTCGCGGTATCGACAAGCCCAGTCACATTTTCGGGTTCCCAGTCGTTTACAACCATTGGCGCAAACCTTGGATCCGTCTCGGAGCCGGCCAACTTCATTGCGGGTAGCTTAATGGGGTGCCCCCCTAAAATATTTCTGAATCCTGTGATCTGTCGTGAATGCCTCGTTGGGTTTTGAGTTGGTTTTTCCGAGGTTGATCGAGTGTGTGTTGCTATTTGTGCACCCCTGCAGGGTAAATCTTTCGGAAAGTCGTATCCGCGGTTATGGACGACTTGGAGCACAGTTTCTCGATCATAGACAAGTTTAACTAAAGTACCGCTTTTAAAGTGACTAAGTATCTGATTAGTAAATAGTGCAATACTCATGGAATGGTTAATAAAATTGCCAACGGATGGGGGGTTGTTCGTCCGCTTCCTCGTTGGTAAGCGAGGAGGAGGATGGATCTGTTAATTATACTGATATAACTGTTGTCCTTAATTCACGGACATCCGTCTATCATTGGTTGGGCGGATGGTTAGCGAGTATCTGTAGGATTGTTAGATATTATCTTTTGCTGCAATTGCGTCACCCTAGGTTGTGTCCCCTTTAGAGGCATAAAGACTTGCTGAGTACCCCTAGGGTCTCACACGATAAATTGTTTGATTCAGATGAACAGGTGTACTCGCAAGATGGATGCTGGGTGGAGGAGACAGATGATGTTGGCAACGATCACTCAGTGTAGAGATTCCGGGAACGGGGATCCGTGAGATCTGTGGGCGGGATGTGTTTATTTATGTGGCATCTTATGCCGATTTGCTTCTTATCCGTACTCGGACTTTGTTTTCCGCTTCCGCCTGGTACTCTGATGCGTGATGTATGAGGACCTATCCTAAAATATTATCTCTATCTAGGATATTTGAATCTTGCCGTATGGCATTGCAATATTTCTATTTCTTTTAGATGGAATGGCTCTGAGAACTGTTGTATGTGGCTTGCATACATACTCACTTGTGTATGTAGTTGATACCTTCGCCTGCCGATTACGCCGCTCGTTCTTGTCCCGATGTTCTGAAAGTGGTTAGGACGGCCGAAAGGTCTACCGTGAGTGGCCCCGGGCCCCACCGTACTATTTTAACCACTTTCGCTCTTCCAGGCATGCAACTAAGAGCGTAATTCACCGAGGTAGTTACATGTGAGCCACCCTGGCTCCGTTTCCGTCCCTCTTTCGCTTTGTTGTTTTCCTTGTTGGATAAAAACTCCAAAAAATATAACTGGACAGAATTTTCGTGGAACTTTTCTTACCAGAACTGTTACCTATTCGAAAACGGACTCTGCAGGTCTCTGAATTTGGCATTTAGTAGATTCTTCCGGGGTCACCACTTGAATAACATCAATATCTTTATCTTCATACACTTATTGCTTGAGTTATGAAACCTTTCACTTCCATATTACACCATTATCTCCACTAACCTGGAAATTTGTTTCACACAAAACTTCACACAGTTCTCATTAGCAACATTAGTATAAGTGAAGTGATAAAACCTTTTGAGTCCAATTTCAACTGAAAACCATCAAAACAAAAGCTACTATAACAACTCCTTCTGAAACCCAAAAAGAATTCAAAAATAAAATCGATTAAAGAAGCAAATGCAAGAGTGGCAAAATCTGTCAAAACAGACCAGCAGGTAAAGATAATTTTTTTCAAAAATCTTCTGTTGCTCAAATCAACAAGTGCAAATCTAACGAAAGTCAAATAACAACCTTGGGCATAAGCACAAACAATTACAGCTCAATCTGACAGACAGAGATCTCTCACGAATTTTTACGGTGAAGCACAAAAATCTGTTTTGGGACAACAACTTCCCCAAATATTACTTCTCTCTCATTAGAGGTTGATCTTGACACAAAAACCAAACAAAAAGGATAAGGAGAGGTTATTACCGAAGTAATAACTTCCAAGACTCAAAGATACAAAAACATACTGAAAGCAAGAATAAACTGGGTTGTCTCCCAAAAAGCCCTTTCTTTATAGCCATTAAGATGGGCATGATAATTTTGATGATGCTCACTTAGGAATATGAATTAAAGTGAAAGAGAGCATTAAGAAGAAAAAATACACACGTTTAAGTCTAACCCACTTCCTATGCAAGGGAATTTTGTAAACAAACAAGTTGTTGAAACCAGATACCACTAGCATAAGAAGGCAAAAGAAGTGCAACATAAAAACTTTCAGCATAAAACGAGGAAACTTTATATTATTGAGATGCATAAGAGCACTTTTCCCTCTCTCATAGTAACTTTTAGTATCATGCATAAACTTAACAATATAACTATCACAAGGACCATCGTAATAATGATCACTTATTCTAACAGAAAACACAGGAATACTAGTTCTTATAACACTAGTTTGTGAAAAAATATTAGAGGTATCCTTACAAAGGATAGTGTGTCCCTCTTCTACATATTTAGTGACAAATTCTTTCATATTTGCCATTATAGGTTCATCATCCATTTGTTTATCAGGTTCAACAGCTTTATCTGTACTTTCATTAACCATACTAGCTATCATAGAATGTTCCTTTATCTTAACTGGGAAAGGAATTTTCTCAATGTAAGGTTTAGGTAAAACATGATTGGTAGTATAAACTTCAGTATTTCTTGCAGGAAAACTCTTAGCAATATCTTTATAAGGTTCATGATACTTATTCCACTTCTTTTTAGGCACTTCAATGTAGGAAGCAAAAGCCTTAAAATAAGTTGCAATAGCTTGAGAGTCCAGACCATAAGCATTTTTAATATTTTGAAAGTCATCAGTTCCCATAAAAGATTCAATGCATTCATAATCATAATTTACACCTGACTTTCTTACTTTGTCATTCTCCCATTCTTCAGCATTATCTTGAATACGGTCTAGGAGATCCCATTTAGCTTCTTCTTCCATGCGAGTGAATGATCCAGCACAAGAAGCATCCAATAAATCTTTATCATGAAGAGAAAGCCTTGCATAAAAGTTATTGATAATAATATTGTTGGGGAGCTCATGAATGGGACATTTGAGCATTAGTAACTTCAATCTCCCCCAAGCTTGCGTTGTACTCTCTCCATCAAGAGGCCAAAAATTGTATATTTGATTCCGATCTTTATGAATCTCACTAGGAGGATAAAACTTTGAATAAAAGAGAGGCACTATTTCCTCCCATTCAAGAGCTTGACCATTCTTCAGCAGCTTATACCAGTCCCCAGCTCTTCCTTTCAGTGATAATGGGAATAACTTCTTCTTAACTTGATCTGTAGTAATACCTGCACACTTGAATAACCCGCATAATTCGTGTATAAAGAGCAAATGATCACCGGGGTGGACAGTTTCATCTCCAACATAGTACTTATCCATAACACGATCAATAATTATTGTAGGTATTTTAAAAGTATCATTCTCAGCAGGTGGTGGTTCATCTACTACCTTAGCAGTGGTAGTAGCATTACGAAATAAGAAAATCCGCGAATTATCCATAATGAAAGTAAAGCAACTAACAGAAATAAACAATACTCACAATAGAGGTTTCCTCTACCAGTTCCACTCTCCAATAGCGCTTCACTCCCCGGCAACGGCGCCAGAAAATAGTCTTGATGACCCACAAGCATAGGGGGTGTATCGCAGTATTTTTGATAAGTAAGAGTGTCGAACCCAACGAGGAGCAGAAGGTGCTGGCTAGTGGCTTGGAGCAGGAATTCTCTATAAATACTTAGCAAACGAATGTTTAGGGGTTTTTGGGCCCCCTTCTTTTTAGCTTCTTGGACAGCTTCTCCCAGAAGCTATCCTCCACCAGCTTCTCTCAGAAGCTCGTCTTCAAAATTCGTTCAAACTTCTTAACTAGTAGTTTCAACGTTAATTTAAAAGTATAAACGATTTTGGCAGATGAGATTCTAGGAGAAGCTGGTCGAGGGTAGCTTCTAGGAAAAGCTGTCCAAGAAGCTGAAAAGAAGGGGGCCCAAAAACCCCTAAAATACGAGTAAATAAAAGACAATAAGACTAAATGCAACGAGTGGCCCAATCCTTTATTCAGCAAAGGACAAGCCGGTTGTATTACTTAAGATGACTAAACGTTCTCGAGGACACATGGGAATATCGTCAAGTGCTTTCGCTTCATATAGTTGATTAATCTTCTTTAGTTTGCTAAGTGTTGTGTGGGTGAACCTGTGCTAATGTACCGACCTTCCTAGGACTAATACATACTTGTGATTATACCCCTTGCAAGCATCCGCAAGTATAATAAAGTAATTAAGGTAGAAACCTAACCACAACTTTAAACTGTAAGACCCTGACGTCCCTTGTGCAATGGTTTCCTAATGGGGGTTCAGGTTTCTGTCACTCCGGCAACCCCTACGATTAGTAGCCAAATACACAATGCATTCCCCTAGGCCCAAATAGGTGAAGTGTCATGTAGTCGACGTTCACATGACACCACTAGAAGAAATAGACCACAACTTAAATATCAAACTATTGAATCTTTCTCAACACAATTCCACTACTAACAACATGACTTCTCCCATGTCCTCAAGAACAAACAAACTACTCACAAGACATCATATGGATCATGATCAGAGATGGAATAATGATGTATAAAAATCTGAACATAAACGATAATTCAACGGTTCACTCAATAGCAGCAACTACAAAAAGTAATTAACACCGGGAAAGTTTCCCCTAAGAACTATGCAAGATTCAACCCAATTGTTACAGCGGTATGGAGATGGTGATGAGGGTGCTGGTGATGATGATGGTGGTGCTGATGATGATGATCCTGATGAAGTCCAGCTTGATGGTGGTGTTGATGGTAACGATCTCCCCTCTCCGAGAAGGAATTTCCCCGGCAGAATTCTGTCTGCCGGAGAGATCTTTCTCTCTCGGTGTTTTCCGCCCTGTAGAGGCGGTGGAATCTTTCTATGGTCGCTCCCCGAGTCTTTGGGTTTCGGGAGGATAATATACGCCAGAGGGGAGAGCCAGGGGTGGACCAGGGCGGCCACACCACCTGGTGGCGCGGCCTAGGCTGGCCCGTGCCAGGGGTGGTGTGGGACCCCTGTGGCCCATCTCAGCTTCCCCTTCTGGCTTTCTTCGTCTTCTCGAAAAATAGGATTTTCCATGTATTTTCCCGGATTTTCTGATCTTTGCGAATATTGCCTCCAAACATCATCTTTTCCATCAGAATCCTGACTGCAGCGATCCATGCTCCAAAAGTCATTAACCATGCAAAAACAGATGAAATAACATAAGTATCATCCCTTAATATGAAATATATCAATGAATAACAGTGAATTATGATTTAGAATAGTGATGCAAAATGGACGTATCAGTTAGAAATTAAAGTGGTCTCACATGACCTATCAACTACCACTCTCAACTCACTCGGTGTATCACTCATGCCCTCAAAGTGGAAGTACTCAATCTCACATATGGTGGAGTCACTCATCTCACTCTTGTTTTCACTCAAGTGGGCTAAGTGGCTCTCATATTCACATGGGATTGGTACAGGGGCGTCGGCGAGGGTGTGCGAGATGGGCGACCGCACAGGGCCCCCAAAAATTAGAGGCCCCCAAATCCTCTATACCTATTGTGCATCGCCATGAATCTAACATCTGAGCAAACCTGTTCGTCTCGTTGGGAAAAGAACGGAGAAAGGAAGAAGACGGATCTGATTTATGGGCCCTTACGAAGCTGTACTGATGGAAAATCAGGGGCGACAGTTCTGGACTTCCAACTATTAGCGACAGGTAATAGATCGTCGAAACATTTTTCTAGCTTCTGAATCCACCTACGGGCCCAACTACGGGAAAAAAACAAAACCAACCCAACAACGGGCAACCGATGGATTGATCGATCCTAGTCTCCAACTAATATGCACATTTCAAAAAGAAAAACTAATATGCACATTTCCCTAAAAAAAGCACATAGGCCATAACTAGAGGCAGATCGATCACTCCCTCCTTTTTTTAGAAAAAAATGATCCATATTCTTCATAGGCTCCATTTCTCTATATGTGAGTCCGTACTCTCTATGACTCTATCTATTCTCGTGACATGCAAATTGGAGTACTCCCTTCGACCGACCTAAATTAGTTAACTTAGATTTATCTAGATTCGATTATATCTAGATATAGTTTAGTATTATATACATCCGTCTCTTGATAAATTTAAGTCAACTAATTTGAGTTGGAGGGAGTACTCCATAGGCCCCTATGTACTGAAAAAACCACTCGATTTGTTTAAGTCAACTGACGGAAAATCACTCGATCTTCTACCGTAGCCTTTACCGGTGCATGCTATCTTGAATTCATGGCTCCCTGCCTCCATTCAGATTAAACCAACGGGTGCGACTCCACTTTCTTCCGAGCCATGAACCATAACTAGAAGTCTAGTATTAGTACCAAAACTGAAAGGAGGAAAAGGCGGAAGCTAGAGGGGCAATATTTTTCAGTTTTGGGGCCTCATTTTCTATTTTGCTCCGAGGCCTCCAGTTTCTGGAGATGGCCCTGGATTGGTACCACATCATCACTCAAGCATATGGGGATAGGCTCGGTGTGCTCAACTCCTTGCGCCTCCTTTGGTGAAGGGAAAATCCCATGCTCACCAATCTTGACCTTGTCGTCGCCATCTTGCACCTTGTCCTGTGTAGTCCTCTTGACGTACTCGTCCAACTTGGCAAAGTAGAGGTCTTCGTCTTCCTCATCCACGAAGTTGCATGCGTCATCTAGGACGTCAAGTTTGGGCATTGAAGCTTGATGGCGTGGAGGAGAACTTGCTCTTGGTGCCATTTTGGTGGTGGCACGAGTAGTTGAAGGTGCCTTATGATGGTGCCAACAAAGGTCATTGGCGTGCCTTGCCAAAGGTTTATGTAGATGGCGCACTTGGTCATCCACATGACGCTCACGACGATGCTCCTTGTCCTTGGCACTCTTCTTGGTGAGGCGTTGTAATGAGCGCAAATCATCATTAGTCTTGGCCATCATGCTCATGGTTTTGGTGAAGTCATTGTCCATGTTGCGCTTGAAGTTGTCCATGTTTGGGGAGTTATTTTTGTTGTAGAACTCCATATCGCCCAAGCATGTGGAGCCATTGTCGGTGTAGTGCTCCATCATGTCATCCATGCTTGTGGAGGCATATGCATGGTGGCTCATCGTGGATTCTTCATAGAAATCATCCTCGGCTTCGGAGTCCCTAGAGATGTTTCACAAGACCAAGCGGTGTATATGGAAGTGGTAGGGGGTTAGGGATGCCACGTCAAACCTTACTTTACCTTGGAATATAGTATCGTGCAAGTGGCAACACTTGAGAGCAATCAAAACCAAGCAAAGTGAAGTTCGCGCGGAACACCAAAACCAACTAACCACTAAAAAAACAGACACACAAAGCTTATGGTGGATGGGTATGGAAGGTGGCGTGTCGAAGAACAATCCGAAATCAAGATATTGTAATGGCAAGTAAAGAACCACGATGATCACAAAGCAAAACAAGTCAATCCACAAGATATTAATTATATACAAGGAACACACACGGTGGGATAAATGGGACTTGTGCGACGGACAAAGTGAGCTAAGAACCAAATTATTACCTAGCAAAGACTATAAGCTCGTGTCGCACAAGTGCAAGGAGAGACGCTAGTTCGATTGCATAAAATTGGTGGGCTACTAGATATGCACAATAAGTACCACCTATTTGATATTCATCGAGCTTGCGCTTCCTATTCTATGAGGCACTTGTTTTTTCTTTATTTTTCTTCTTTTTCTTTTTCTATTTTTTTCTTATCTTTTTGACTTGCCCCTTCCTTGTGCCAACAACTATACAAGATAACTATATGAGATAGTGCGCTCACAACTTTTGCTCGGAATTCTACAA
Organism: Avena eriantha; assembly: GCA_910589775.1. Lineage (NCBI taxonomy): Eukaryota > Viridiplantae > Streptophyta > Magnoliopsida > Poales > Poaceae > Avena > Avena eriantha. The sequence continues at coordinate 15,034,697 of OU342741.1, read as the reverse complement.
GTATCAAATGTGCATAGCCCAAGCAATCATAGGAGTAACTAGTCTCAATAAGTGTTTGTTGAACGCAAAGATAGTGTAGCTCACAAAGGAAAGCAAGTGGCGAGAAGTCGCGGAATTTTTATACCTTTCTTCGCCGAGCTTCACACTTTATTGGTGGATTCTGCCTTGCTCACAGAATTTGTATGAAGTAGATAGAATGAACCACGGAGATGATGTAGATCTCCTTCTCCTCTTCGAAACGAGCTAAAGAACACCAAAATCCGAGTTCGTATGCAAAAGTTATGTTCAAAACCGTGAAGCAGATTTGCTGTCAGCAGGGGGCGGAGACTCCGGTCTCAGGGGCCGGAGACTCCGGTCTGAGCTCACTAACCCTGGAGACTCCGGTCTTGGGCCGGAGACCCCGGTCCTGGGCCGGATACTCCGGTCTGAGACTTCTAGAATGTCCAGAACTCGTCTGTTGCATGATTTTGGGCGGAAAACTCGAACCAAAACCTCAAATTGGTGGGGGAAATCAAGGAATTAGGCCATGGGAATGCAGGGGAAGGTAGATCAACAAGTTTAGCAAGTAATCCATGGATCAAAACCTACCAAAGCACACTCAAATCGCAGATCGATCCAAAACACGAATTGGGGCTATTTTATGGGGGAAAAGACCAAATCGAGGAGAAACCCGTGGCAACCAAAAGCTGCTGATACCAGATGTTATGGGTTGACACAAGATGCACTCAAATTTGTGGCTATTTTTGTGGGTTTTCAAGAAAAAAATTGGTGGGGAAGAACGAGGGTGAAATTCGTGGCAACTTGGGCTCTGATACTAGATGTTATGGGGTAACCCCGTGGGTGGCCCGACCTTCACGGATCTCGTGGTCAAATCGATGGGAAAGCGAGGGGAAATGGGGAAGGTAGCGGAAGCGGGCGCACACCTCGCGAAGAACACACGCAAAACTCACACGATACAAGGCCGATTGCTCTCACCGGTGGCCACCGGTCCGATAGAATACTTGCAAGGAAAGATCGGTCAATGTGCTCTCGTCAATCCCAAGCAGAGAGGGAAGAACACCATGGAGAGGGTCTTGACGTCTTGGCAAAGGGACACCGATGCCAAGGCCTTGTACAACGAGGGAGGCGCGATGCAAACTCCAACGAGGTGGTGAGGATAGTCGATCCCCTTTGGTAGAAGGGGATGAGGCAAAACTAGAGATTCCACAAAGGGGGTTGTCTTTAGTGTATCATCTATGCCTAAGGGATACATGAGGGGGTGGGGGCTCTATATATAGGCCAGCCACTTAACTAGGGGTAGTTTAGACAATAATACTAGGGTTTGGGGCAGAATAGAGGGGTACATGGGCCAAGGCCCAACTCAAGGCGCGCATGCCCATTCCACTTACACCGGAGACTTCGGGGTAGGCCGGAGACTCTGGAGTGGAGCACGGTCTCTGGTGCAGACTCCGGGGTGGTCGACAAAGTGCTTCAGCGGGCGGCCGGAGTCTTGCCCGGAGTCCGAGGCGTGGAGACTCCGGGGTGGATAGGCCAGAGACTCCGGGGTTGCCGGAGACTCCGGTGATGGCGACGCTCTCTGGGCTTGTCTCTGGAGGGGTGTACTAGGAGCATCTGGGGCAAGTTCGGAGTCTTGGCCGGAGTCTGGGCCGGAGACTCCGGGCTTGAAGGCCTGAGACTTCGGTTCTGGAGGTTGCTGCTCCTAGCTTAGCTTCTTGGTTGACTTGGGGACGATCTTAGGGACTCGGTGTTGTAGATGTAGTAGCGTCCGCAGGATGGGCTGCATCAAGAAACCTTCCAACTGGAGCCATGGGGAATCAGAGGGAGGTGGGCACCGACACCAGAGTGACACCGGTGATGACCGGAGGCCTGATATCGAGTCGCCACAGAGCCTCAACATGCCTCGGAAAATCGTGCGGGTGCGCTTCTCCCTTGTTGGTGCTAGTTAATGATCTGGATCTCTTGAGATCCGGTCGTTTTTCGTATTCTTTGGTCTCATTTGAGGCCAGTCTCTTCCGATCTACAATTGTCATTTTCGGCGATGGTTGCTACTCTAGTGCGCTGGTCCTAACACGACAACTTCATGTCCGTCTACTACAACAACCTCTATTACGACAAGTTCTACTCGGCTCTAGTGATGAGGGGAGAGGACGGCAGCGCGACTTTGGCTCGTACTTATGTCTGTAGTCGTCGCTAGGTGGTCCAAATATCTATTTGTATTTTTTATTACTTTTAGTCCATTTTGTACCGCTGTTGATGATGTTAAATTGATAAGTGGAATTTCGAAAAAAAAGTAATCGGATCTCTAAGAACAAAAATACTTTACCGCGTGCAACCCAATCATCGACTTAAGTTTCAGAAAGCTCCCACATGTCGCGGAACTAGAACTTGGAAGAATCAGAGCTATAAATCTATGCTCGAGCGGGCCCACCTCACGAGTGTCATATTTAGACGTGGCACTTTGACTTCTTTTGTTGCATTACCTACTACAACTGATGCAAGTCCTTCTATTTTGCTTCTAGTATTACCTCCGATCCAAATTAGTTGACTTAAATTTGTCAAGAGAAACAGATCTCCTCGGCCTCTCTCGCGTCGCTTCTCCAAGCGACCGAGAGGGGCAAACCCTAGCCGCCGCAACCCCCGTCCTTCCTCCCCTCTCCCCCTCCTCGTCGCTCCGAGAGATGCTGCCAGTCGAAGGCCGCAGCGCCGGTGAATGGGGCGGCGGGGATTTAACCCTTGGTTGCGGCCCCTGGCTCCTGGCACGGCCACATGGCAGGAAGGTTGCCGTGCTAGCCTGGCCAGGGCAGATGCTGCTTCTCGGCGGTGTTCTCCGTCCTCGACGCGCCCCTCCCTTGGATGATGACCCCGGTGGTCGCTCCTCTGTTCGTGGTGGCGGGTGGCTCTCAGGGTCTAGTGCCTCGGCGACGGCGGCCTCCAGTGCTGGAGGTTTGTTGGTGGTGCTCTCAGTGGGGGCCCTAGACACCAGAGCGGCGGCTCCGGATGGTGGCAGCGGTGCCGTCTTCTTCGCGGCAAGCGGTGGCCGTGAGTGTTGTCCCGCGTCCCTGGCCATGTGGGTGGCAGGGTGGCGGTGAGCGTTGGTGTGGCGTGTGGGGTTTTCTATCGACCCTCGATGCCAGATCTAGGGAGTTGTCCATCTCTGACCGGTGAAGCTCTTGTCCTTCGGCTGTGATTTCGTCGGCTGGATGGTGGTTGGGTTTTCGGGACCGGGGGAAGCCCTTGGCCGGCGGTGCCCATGACGTTGTTGACGCCCCTGGCGCTGGTTCCCTCCTTGGAGGCTTCGTTGAGGTTCCCCTTCCCCTCACCCACCCCCTGCCCTGGGTGAAAACCCTAACCCTTGCGTGGGCGGTGGCGGCGGCTCGCCTTCGTTCCCCTTCTTGAAGGCACCATTTGGGGTTGAAGGGGTGGTTGACAAGTTTCTAGTTGTTGGTGGTGGTGCTTGGCGATGCTTCTTGTGTGGCGATACGCTTGGTTTTGGAGGTTGCTGGGCAAGCTCCTTTCTGGTGGTAGATGATGTTGTTTGTCTGCTGGTCTTCCGGTTGAGCCAACGTTCTGCAACTTGCGTGTTCTCAGTGACGGTGCCTTGGGTTGGTATTGGCCTTGATGAGATATCTGGCGCTACAGCAGGCCTTGGTCTCTTCTATGAACATTGGTTCGATTTTGCTCTAGAGTGTTCTTGAGGGAACCTCTCTGCTTGCCGACGGTGCGGGGCCCTTCGGTCCTGGGCGAGAGGGATGGGTCCCTCTTCGGAGTCAGAGACTGCGAGCTGGTCTCCATGTGTTCATCTGGAAGCAATGTAAGCAGTCCTTCCGCTGTTGATGCCTCCCACTGCCCCGACTCCTCTTGGTGGCGGCATTCTGGAAGACGATGGTCCTGGCGTTTGAAGCGGAGCTTTCTTCTCTATCCTTTGTTTGCTTTTTTTTATGTGTGTCCTGTTAGCTGTGTGTGCGTTGTAAGCAATCTTTATCAGCCGTTTTCGTGGCTTTATTAATTTAAAGCTGGACTAAGGCTTTAAGTTTAAAAATTTATCAAGATACGAAAGTATCTAATATTAAATCATATCTAAATAGAATCGAATCTCGATAAATCTAAATTAACTAATTTGCATCTGAGGAAGTATTATAATTCCAACTACTTTTTAATTATTATCGACAAAGATTGAGGGAATGGAGGAATGGTCAGCTCCTACCTAGCAAGTTATCTTTGCACCTAGATAGTGTAGCTAGCGATCACTACCAAGAACATTCCTCCCGAATCGTGGCTTTTGATCCCTCGGGCGTAGCGTAGGACATGTACTACTACTATGTCGGGTTCGTTTGTCCTTGTGCTCGAGTTGTTTATGTTTTTTCTAGCAGGAACTTTCTCTACTTCTTTTTCTCCTATCGATGTTGTTTTATGGTCTTTTCTCTAGGTTTTTTTCTTCGACATTTTCGCTTCAGTTCGCATGTTGTTTTGGGCTTTTTACGGTGGACGGAACGGGTGGAAGTTTCGCCGGTGGCGCAGCCCACTGTCGTCGTCTGTCCCAAAAGGTGGGTTTACGGGCTTGTTTGCGTGGCAGCCGGGCCTCAAAGGAAGAGCGCAGTAACGCTCCTGTACTGTGAACCATTTTCGGCCCTCTTTTCACCAGATCAATTTATTTGAATATTGACTAAATAAAAAGAACAAATCTAGCGAAACGGGTACTAAAAATGGAGGTGCGGGGAATCGAACCCCGTGCCTCTCGCATGCGAAGCGAGCGCTCTACCATATGAGCTACACCCCCGTTTTGTTCAGTTTGCCAAGTGGTTCCATATATTCGAAGAACTGAATGCTACATTTCCCCCCCTTTTCTCTATATAAAGATCGAGAATGTGTTATGACTTGGGAATTTGAGGGCTCCCGTAGGTTCCTACCATTTCTGTTAACAGAGGCAAGACAATGTGATTATGACGCAGGAGGAGAATACAGTCAGTGGCAGTGTGGCACGAATTTGGTTCGGTCATCATCTCAAGTTGGTAGCTTCATAGTGGAGCAAACACACGTAGCAGAAAACTCAACAAGTGTATAAACTTTGGTATCTATCTCAGTCGTACAGCACATTTCACCTGCTTGGCAAGTGTGATTTCATGAAGAATGCTGGCAATGTCCTTCTTTTAAGAAGCTTTATCTTGGAGAAGACTGCTAATGTCGGTTATCTATCATCATCTGCTCTTCAGACACGAGAGGCTATGCACTCAAGACTACAACCAGCACCCTTGCACACATCGACGATCAAATAATCAAGTGCAAAGACAGTGGCAGATTGAATAATCTTTACGTTTCGAGTAACACCAGATCAAAAATTCTAAGACCCTAGCCCGACTAAAGCTACTTCTTGAGGAATGCTTGTCAAACTGCGTTTGACATAGGAAACATGTCTACAAACCTATTGTCGGAGATTGTCCCTGCAGAGTATGTCTCGAAGTAGGAGAAATCAAACACTGTAGGCTGAACACGATCTCCATAAGACTGTGGCGAGTTTGGTGAGGAAACAGCAGAAAACACAGTCAGGGAGACAAAGTGAGTTACCCAGGTTCAAGCCACCGTGCGGTGTAAAATCCTACTCCTGCTTGTCTGAATTGCTTGCACTGCTTGGCGAGGTTTATAGTATAAGGGGCTGATCAGATGATCAAATCTAGGATTCCTAGCTAGGAGAAAACTAGGGTTTCCAGAGATAGGAGAAGATGAGATCCCCTTCTATGGTGCTACCTCCCCCTTTTATAGGCGCCCCGGTCCTCTTCCCGCGATTTGGCGGGAAGAGTTCCCACATGGCGACAAAGAAGGGGATAAGTAGGTTACAACTATTCTCTCCTGTGGACCTGGTCCACCGCAGGACATCGTGGGCATCTTGTTTTCTACCTCCTGCATGTTCCTCCTACACTAGAGAGGGAGGTGGTTCCTACCTGGTGCAGGCTTGTCGGCCACTCCTGGCTTGAAGAAGGGGAAGATGTCTTCCTTGCCGATGGGGTAGATTAGTGGTCCCTTCTTGTCCTTAGGATCAGGGTGCTATCGCCCAAGTGTTCTTTGCAAGGCCTCTTGGCAAAGTTGAATCCCTCCCTGATGAGCTTCCTCCGAGACATGCCTCCTTGAGGGGCATCTCCTGGAGGATTCTTGCCGAGGCTTGGGTGCATCATTCCTATTGAAGAGGATGGCCCTTGTAGCTGGGCCTGGCAACAGGTGGGCCGTGGTACCCTAGTAGACACTGGCCTAAAAGTAGCCCCTGGTGCCTAGGTCGCGCACATGTCTGTGATAGATGCATGGTGGCTAAGCAGCGAAGGCCTCCATTCCCCTCGGCAGTAACCTACCGAGCAACTCAGTAGCTATAGTTGGTTCACGGTGATTTGTGTGGACCTATCAAACCAGCAACTCTCGGTGGTAAGCGGTACTTCCTGCTGGTAGTCGGCGACTACTCTCGCTACATGTGGATATCACTTCTCACTACCAAGGATGAAGCCTTGGATGCTCTGAAGAAAATTCAGATTGTTGCAGAACTTGAGAAGAACCTAAAAGTAAAGGCTTTCAGAACTGATCGAGGCGGTGAATTCACCTCAAATTCGTTTGCAAGATACTGTGAAGATGGAGGGATCGAGCACTTCCTCACTGCACCCTACACGCCACAGCAAAATGGGGTTGTATAAAGAAGAATCAAATAGTAGTCGGGATGGCAAGGAGCCTGTTGAAAAGCATGGGAGTGCCTGCAAGATTTTGGGGAGAAGCTGTTGTCATGGTAGTCTACCTACTGAATCGATCTCCAACAAAAAGCGTGAGCGGGATGACACTGTACCAAGCATGGTATGAAAGGAAACCTAATGTGCAACACTTGTGCACATTTGGCTGTGTAGCTCATGTCAAGAGAGTTGGTCCAGGGCAGAACAAACTGTCACACAGAAGTGCTCAGATGATCCTAATTGGATAAGAACCGGGGTCAAAAGCATATCGATTTTATGATCTAGAGAAGAAGAAGCTTGTGGTATCGAGAGATGTAATCTTTGAGGAGGACCGATGCTGGGATTGGGGAGTGACTACTACCTCTGTAGAAAATACTGAATCCTCGTTCACTGTTCATTACCCAACATAGCAGACATAGTTTGCATCCAACTCTGCTCGGGCAGAAGAATCGGGTAGTTCCTCTGTCGCGGCAGTGGAGCTGAAGACGCCTACGGTGATAGGAAAAGGAGCTGCTTCAACTGAACCTGCATCGCCATTTCAGACCGAGAGGAAACGCCACTCTAGTGATGGTAATGCCTTTCCTTTCTCCCTTGAATCGTCGACCCCCACACCTTCCTCTCCGGCGCAGTCTACACCGGGGATAGTGAACTCTTCCGAGAGCCCTGGGTCTGAACCATCACAGGGTCCTCAAGGGAAGATACCACTAGATGATATCTATGAAGAAACCATAGTAGTTGATGTTGTATATTCATGGTTGTGTCTTCTTGGAATTGAAGAGCCAAAAACATTTGCTGAAGCTGAATCACACGCATATGCTGGCAGAAAGCAATGAGAGAGGAAATGAGTTCCATTATCAACAGTAAGACCTGGAGTTTGTGTGACCTTCCATATGAACATAGGCCAATTGGGATCAAATGGGTCTACAAAGTAAAGAGAGACTCATCATGGGTCATAGTCAAGCACAAAGGCAGACTAGTTGCTAAGGGATATGTTCAGAAACATGGAGTAGACTTTGATGAAGTGTTTTCTCCTGTTACCAGACTAGACACAGTGAGACTGCTCCTTGCTTTGGCTGCTCAAAGGAGGTTGGGAGATACACCATATGGACGTCAAGTCTGTGTTTCTCAATGGAGAACTTGAGGAGAAAGTTTATGTCACCCAACCAACAGGATTTGTCACTAAGGGAGAGGAACAGAAGGTGTTGAAACAGCTTCAACAAGCTCCAAGAGCATGGAATGTCAAGTTAGATAGAACTCTCATTGACCTTGGGTTTGAGAAATGTCCATCAAAACATGCTCTGTACAAGCGAGAGAAACAAGGTCGGTCACTGCTGGTAGGTGTCTATGTTGATGATTTGGTCATCACTGGTAAAAATGTTGCAGATATTTAGTTCTTCAAGAACCAGATGAAAGATATGTTCAGTATGAGTGACCTAGGATTGCGTAGTTATTATCTTGGAATGGAGGTGAAGCAGTGCCATGAAGGAATATTCAGTCGGCAAGCAGCATATGCATCCAAGATACTTTAAAAGTGTGTCATGTCAAAATGCAATTCTAGTCAGGCACCAATGGAACAACGCCTGAAACTATCCAAGAATTGCATAGCAGCAGAAGTGGACATCACACACTTCAGAAGTGTGGTGGGAAGCCTCAGATACTTGTTACATACAAGACCAGATTTATGCTACTCTGTGGGTATTGTAAGCAGATACATGGAGAGACCTACCACTAAGCAGATGTCTGTTGTCAAGCGTATTCTCGGATATATACAAGGAACATTTAAGTTTAGGTGTTTTTACAAGAAAGGAGGAGAGCTGCAGCTAACTGGTTTTTCTGACAGTGATCATGCAGGAGATGTGGATGACAGAAGAAGCACCACAGGAGTGCTCTTCTACCTCGGTACTAGTCCGATCTCATGGTCATCTCAGAAACAAAGAGTAGTTGGCATCTCATCTCGTGAAGCTGAGTACATGGCAGCAACTTCAGCTGCGTGTCAGGGCATTTGGTTGGCAAGACTGCTTGCAGAGATACAGAGTTCAGAGCCAATCAAAGTGAAGCTAAAGGTGGAAATCAATCTGCCATGTCTCTGAGTAAGAACCCAGTCTTTCATGATCGTAGCAAGCACATAGATGCTAGATATCACTTTGTGCGACAGTGTGTGGGAGATGGGAAGATAGACATTGATCATGTCAGAACTCAAGACCAGCTTGCTGATATTCTCACTAAGTCACTAGGGAGAGCAAAGTTCCAGGAGCTGAGAAGTGCAATTGGCATGAAAGAGATGATCTGAGGACAACAAGCTCAAGGGAGAGAATGTTAGTTGTTGATCTAGTAGTCTCATTGTATCGTTTTGTTTCCTGTATTAGCCTGACACGAATTATTTGTGTCTTAGCTGAGGAATAAGCCTGATGTGTGCATGTTCACGTGGAGGCCCTAGTCTTTCGTTGGTGTCAGTTGTAACCTGGACACGATCTGTTTCGTGGGATGGCGTGGACGATACAGATCGTGGGCAGCCTAAAAATCGGTCACGATCGCTACGATGTCGTGAACCTGGAATTGAAGGAACGGGCATAAAAGCCGCAAGTTTTTTAGCGCGTCGCAAAATACTCCTGTCCCCTGTGTGTTCTAGTGTTCGTTCAAGGAGAGTTTCATAGCGAGCCACAAATTCAGAGTTTTCACTGTGATCGCATGCGTTCTAGGGCTAGGATCTATCAACAACAAGTGTCTTGGGAACCCAAATAGACCAAGCGAGCTCCCCACCCCCTCCCCGTTAAGTTTCCTTCCTCGCCTTCGTCAGTGACGCCGCAGCCAGCCGCGTCGTCCCCGTCTTCGGCGAGGTCTAGGCCTCACCTCCACCGGCGACGCCGCAACGATCCGTGTCGTCCCCGTCCTCGGAGAGGTTCACCGTCGGCCGGCCATCCTTCTACCCCCCCTCCCCCCCGAACTACACCCCTAGCCCTAAGTCCGGTCGCTGGCGAGCACCCTAACTCCGGTCACTGGCAAGCACCACCCCACGTCCCACCCCTTCCCTAAGTTTCCTTCCTCGCCTCACCTCCGTCGGCGAGGTCCTCCGACGCCGTCTCGTTCTCGTCTCTGGTCGTTGTCATCCCCATCGAGCGACTAACAGACGTGGCCCACCAAAAAACTTGCACTGTGAAGGGATGCGTGGTGCTTGCGACTGGCGGCGCGTCAAGCGGCATTGTGCATTTGGCGCCCGCGCTGCTAGCGGCAGCATATAGCATTCCGCCGTGTAGGAAAAGGAAACCTGAGGTTGCGTTTACAGGCTTGTTTGCGTGGCAGCTGGCTCTTGAACCTGGGAACAGAATGAGAAAAGGCCCAGGAAGAGCAAGTAACGCCCCTGTGCTGTAAACCATTTGCATCCCTATCTTCACTCGGTAATTTTATTCACTAAAAAGATCAGCTGTAGAGAGTGAGGGAAAAAAATGGAGGTGCGGGGAATCGAACCCCGTGCCTCTCGCATGCGAAGCGAGCGCTCTACCATATGAGCTACACCCCCTGTGTGTCTATTCGGCCAAGTTTCTATTTTTACTAAGAAGACTGATTGTTTCATTTTTTTTATTTCCCCATGTATACGAGATTCAGCACATGTTATGACTTCTCAGTTTGAGATCTTCTGTAGGTTTGTTCAATATAAGCAAGAAAATTCGATTATGACGAGAAAATAGATTACAGTCAGTGGCATGAGATTTGCCGTACTTGTCATAGCAGGTTGCTAGCTTCAGAGTGGAGCAAAGACAAGTAGCAGAAAACTCAACATTAGTATCGATCTGCGCCATATAAAAAAATGACGTTGCTCGTATAGTGATTTTTTTCATAAAGAATGCTGGCAGTGTCATTCTTTCAGGAAGTTTTATCTGTAGAAGCTTTGCTAATACCCGTCGACTCCAAAATGTCAGTTATCTATCATATGCTCTTCAGGCACGAAGAGGCTATGCATTGAAGAATAACCAGCACCCTTACGCATATCATATCAACGATCAGACAATCAACTGCACAGAGAGTGCCAGATCACCAGATCAAATGATCGAGACCCCAGCCCGACTGAGCTACATCATGATGAATGCTTATCATCCTGCATTTGGCATTGGTTGTCTAGGGCTAGTTGTATCTAAACTGTATTGTATGCCCCTCGTGTACGAGGCGGACTCCATGTAATCTCCTTGTCCAATATATATACACAGTGTGTGGCCCAATCTAGGGTAACACTTCCATATTATTTTGATATGGTATCAGAGCCACGTGCTTCCATCGATCACATCTAGATACATATCGCTGCCGTCAGCCGCCGCCGTCGCAATCTCTCTCTCTCTCTCTCTCTAAAAAGCTCAACAATGAGAACTTTCTGGTATGGCAGGTGCAGATCCTGCCGGACATCCGTGGAGCTTAGTTGTATGGGCTCCTGGATGGATTGTTCCCGGCGCTTGACAAGGAAATGAAGGCGCCACTGACAAGGACAAGAAGCAGATCTCGGTCACAAACCCTGAATATACTCACTGGATCTCTCTCGATCAATATGTGCTTGGGTACCTTGTTCGGAACATGTCCAGGGAGATCATCACCCAGATGGTTGGACAAACGAGTACGACTGGTGTTTGGAAGGCCGTGACGGAGATGTTTTTGTCACAATCCAAGGCCCATGTGGTGCAACTCCGCATGCAACTGAACAAGTCTCACAAAGAGAACAAGACCGCGGAGGTTTATTTCAACCGGATCAAAAACCTAGCAGATGAGATGGCTGCTGCAGGCAAGCCCCTTAAGGAAGATGATATTATATCGAATGTGCTCGCCGGTCTCAATGATGAGACCTATAATGGCTTTGTTGCTGCAATTACTGCCTTAATTAAGGCGGACAAACACATTAGTCTCAGTGATCTCTACTCACAACTGCTATCCTATAAGGCTAGAGTTGAAGATCAAAACCCTACTAAAGATTCTTCGGTTAATGCAGCAACACGAGGTGGCCGTGGTGGCTATCGCGATGGACATGGTGGCGTGCATGGAGGCGATCCTAATCAGGGAGGATATGCCCATCAACGTGGCTATGAGTACCGTTTCTATGAACAACCCAGCTATGAGCAACATGGCAATGATCAACGTGGTGTCTACAACTCGTGTGGCAGTGGAGGTGGCAATGGTGGCCGCGGTCAGGTGTAATGCCCACACAAGAATAATATGGTGGTGATAAACCTATTTGTCAAGTCTGTGGCAAAATTGATCACATTGCACTAAATTGCTGGAAGAGATTTCAAAAGAGCTAGTTATCGTGGTCCAGAAAAGTCAGTTAGTGCAGCTGTTGAGCCATATGGAGTTGATACAGACTGGTTCTATGCCTCTGGCGCTACTGATCATCTCACAGGAGAATTGGAGAAGCTACATGTGAGAGATCGCTACAATGGCTACGATCAAATTCATACTATTAGAAGTGTAGGTATGGATATACATCATATTGATCATTCTGTAATTCATACCCCTAATCATGATTTGCATCTTAATAATATCCTCCATGTTCCTAAAGTAGCAAAGAGTCTTCTTTCTATTAGTCGCCTAGCTCGTGATAATCATGCCTTTGTTGAATATTGGCCTAACTCCTTTGTTAAGGATCAGGACACGAGGGAGGTTTTGCTCCAAGGTAGATGTGTGGACGGGCTTTATCCTCTACCATTGTCGACTACGTCATCCTTAGGCCGTCATGTTCATGGTGCGGCCAAGTCTTCTTCGTCAATGTGGCATAGGCATCTAGGTCATCCTTCGTCAGTTGTGGTTCATCAAGTTCTTTGTGATAATAATATTTTCTTTAGTGTGTCCAATAAAGAGTTCTTTTTTGATGCTTGTCAAATGTCCAAAAGCCATCAATTTCTATATCCAACTTGTGTTTTCTGTTTTATAGAACCTTGCCTTAGATTTGGGCGTTTTAAATATTATATGAGTTTTATTGATGATTACAACAAGTTCACATGGATATATCTCTTGAAAAAGAAATCTGATGTGTTTTAGAAATTCCATGACTTATAACTTGGGTAAAGCATGCAAAGAAGGATAAATTATCCATTCTCCTAAAAAAAGCCATAGTAGAAACTATTACATTAAACAAAAGGCACCTTTAGACATTTAATCCAAATTAAATATGTTGTAAAAAGAAACATATTGAATACATAATAACTAACTAACTTAAGCCGCATACATTTGAATCATTAGTTCTATCAAGTTAGTATCTAAGATATTAAAATTGCTTATAGATGTATTATTAATAAAACCTATTCACTTAGAAGATAAAATCTAACAACAATTTATACCAAAGGTAAAAGATCTTATAACCTTGATTATGCTTAGGAAAACTCTAGATCTTAAACGACAAGATTCCTCTGTTCTCGTGATATTAGTGTTAGTTGCAAGAAGAAAACCAACGGAAGCAGAGAGAAAACAATGTAAAAACCTCGATAAAATGTGATCAAATTTGGAGCTATCAAAGATCCAACCACCGTTGTCGGATCTGAACCTTGGCAACTTGTGCATCGCCGTCATGAATGCTCACGCCTTTCTACCCATATTTTTCAAACTCTTTGTAAGGACCCTCTTATGACGTACTCGCCGACAATACAACGACAACGATTGATCAATGTTTTTTGCAAAAAAATCTTTAAAAATTATGTTGGGTTTTTGTCCCCAAAATGAGAAGTGGTAGCATTTTGTAAACTTGACTCAAAAAATAGTGGTGTTATACTAATATCTGGGATAAGATCAATCCTACCGTAAAAGATACAATTTGTTTTAAATGTCTTCAATGCATACATTTTGTGTGTCTATGTATGGATAAGTTACAACTAAGCTACTAGTAGTACAAAATGAAAAATTCTCATGGTTTGCACATTTCAGGTTCCCATCACCACCAATTTCCATTCACCTCACACTCGCCCTGACTCCAAACACACGGTAATCGATCAAGAATCTCTAGAACACAAATACTCCACATGCAATCCAACCATCAGCTTTAGAGCATCTCCAGCCGTTGTACCCCCGGTGAAATCGCAAACGCTATTTGGGGGTGCTAGCGCTCGGGCGGAGGTGTCGCCCATCCACTTCCCCAAAATCATTCCCCAAAGAGCGATTTTTGGTCAAATTGAAGGTAAAAATACAAACCATAATTTTGATCGCATAGTTCGATATATAAATAAATATAATCTAACTAGTTCAACAAAGCAAGATCATAATTTAACAAGTTTCAAAAAAATTAAAACTAGGTGTTTCCTTTGAGCATCCACATGTGCTCCACCAGATATTATTTCAGTTGGTGATGTGTATATGGGTCTCGGATTTCCTGAAGCATGACAAGGAAGGCAGTAAATGCAGCCGGCACCTAGTGTCAACTTCTGCAAGATAACCCTATCTGGAATATGGTTCACTGTCAATCACTGGCCTCTCCTGCTCGCTCTAAATTATCATGTTGTACAAAATAACACAAACATTCATCACCTCACACATATGATCCTTCGACCAGGTAGGAGCGGGGTACCGGACAAGAGCGAAGCGATCTTGGAGCACACCAAATGCTCGCTCCACATCCTTCCTGCAAGCCTTTTGGCATTGAAGGCCTAACAAGGAAGTGAAGGCCACTAACAAGGACAAGAAGGAGATCTCGGTCCCAAACCCTGAATATACTCACTGAATCTCTCTCGATCAATATGTGCTTGGGTACCTTGTTCGGAACATGTCCAGGGAGATCATCACCCAGATGGTCGGACAAATGAGTACGGGTGGTGTTTGGAAGGCTGTGACGGAGATGTTTTTGTCGCAATCCAAGGCCCATGTGGTGCAACTGAACAAGTCTCACAAAGAGAACAAGACCGTGGAGGTTTATTTCAACCAGATCAAAAACCTAGCAGATGAGAGGAAGATGATATTATATCCAATGTGCTCGCTGGTCTCAATGATGAGACCTATAATGGCTTTGTTGCTGCAATTACTGCCTTAATTAGGGCGGACAAACACATTAGTCTGAGTTGTCTCTACTCACAACTATTATCGTATAAGGCTAGAGTTGAAGATCAAAACCCTACTAAAGATTCTTTGGTTAATGCAGCAACACAAGGTGGCCATGGTGGCTATCATGATGGACATAGTGGCGTGCATGGAGGCGATCCTAAGCAGCGAGGATATGCCCAGCAGCGTAGCTATAAGTATCGTGTCTATGAACAACCCGGCTATGAGCAACATGGCAATGATCAACGTGGTGTCTACAACTCGCGTGGCAGTGGAGGTGGAAATGGTGGCCGCGGTCAGGTGTAATGCCCACAACAACAGTAATATGGTGGCGATAAACCTATTTGTCAAGTCTATGGCAAAATTGATCACATTGCACTAAATTGCTGGAAGAGATTTCAAAAGAGCTAGCTATCGTGGTCCAGAAAAGTCTGTTAGTGTAGTTGTTGAGCCATATGGAGTTGATACAGACTGGTTCTATGACTCTGGCGCTACTGATCATGTCACAGGAGAATTGGAGAAGCTACATGTGAGAGATCAATACAATAGCTACGATCAAATTCATACAATTAGTAGTGCAGGTATGGATATACATCATATTGGTCATTCTGTAATTCATACCCCTAATCATGATTTGCATCTTAATAATATCCTCCATGTTCCTAAACTAGCAAAGAGTCTTCTTTCTATTAGTCGCCTAGCTCGTGATAATCATGCCTTTGTTGAATATTGGCCTAACTCCTTCTTTGTTAAGGATCAGGACACGAGGGAGGTTCTG
Organism: Avena eriantha; assembly: GCA_910589775.1. Lineage (NCBI taxonomy): Eukaryota > Viridiplantae > Streptophyta > Magnoliopsida > Poales > Poaceae > Avena > Avena eriantha. The sequence continues at coordinate 15,019,220 of OU342741.1, read as the reverse complement.
CTCCAAGGTAGATGCGTGGACGGGCTCTATCCTCTACCATCATCGACTACGTCATCCTTAGGCCGTCATGTTCATGGTGCGGCCAAATCTGCCTCGTCAATGTGGCATAGGCATCTAGGTCATTCTTCGTCAGTTGTGGTTCATCAAGTTCTTTGTGATAATAATATTTTGTTTAGTGTGTTGATACGTCCATTTTGCATCACTATTCTATATCATAATTCACTATTATTCATTGATATATTTAATATTAAGAGATGATACTTATGTGATTTCATCTGTTTTTGCATGGTTGATGAATTTTGGAGCATGGACCACTTCAGTCAGGATTCTGATGGAAAAGGGGCTGGTTGGAGGCGAAATTCACGAAGATCAGAAAATTCAGGAAAATACATGAAAAATTCTTTTTTTCCAGAAGACGAAGATTGCCAGAAGGGGAAGTGGAGATGGGCCACAGGGGGGCCACACCACCCCCTGGCGCGGGCATCCCTAGGCCGCGCCACCAGATTGTGTGGCCGCCCTGGCCCACTCCAGGCTCTCCCCTCTGGCGTATATTATCTCCACGGAACCCTAATACCTGGGGACAGACCACAGAAAGATTTCGCCACCTCTGCGAGGAGGAAAACACCGAGAGAGAAAGATCTCTCCGGCAAACAGAATTCTGCTGGGGGAATTCCTTCCCGAAGAGGGGAGATCGTCGCCATCAACACCACCATCAAGCTGGACTTCATCGGGATCATCATCATCATCACTATCATCTCCACCAGCACCATCATCACCACTTCATATCGCTGTAACAATTGGGTTAAATCTTGCATAGTTCTTAGGGAAAAATTTCCCGGTGTTGATTACTCCTTATAGTTGATGCTATTGAGTGAACCATTGAATTATCGTTTATGTTCAGATTATTACATACCATTATATCATCTCTGATCTTGATCAATATGATGTCTTGTGAGTAGTTCGTTTAGTTCTTGAGGACATGGGAGAAGTCATGCTGTTAGTAGTGGAATTGTGTTGAGAAAGATTCAATGGTTTGATATTTAAGTTGTGGTGTATTTCTTCTAGTGGTGTCATATGAACGTCGACTACATGACACTTCACCTTTATGAGCCTAGGGGAATGCATTGTGTATTTGGCTACTAATCGTTGGGGTTGCCGGAGTGACAGAAACCTGAACCCCCGTTAGCAAACCATTGCACAAGGGATGTCAGGGTCTTAGAGTTTAAAGCTGTGGTTAGGTTTCTACCTTAATTACTTTCTTGTACTTGCGGATGCTTGAAAGGGGTATAATCATACGTATGTATTAGTCCTATGAACGTCGGTACATTAGCACAGGTTCACCCACACAACACTTAGCAAACTAAAGAAGATTAATCAACTATATGAAGCGAAAGCACTTGACGATATTCCCGTGTGTCCTCGAGAACGTTTGGTCATCTTAAGTAATACAACCGGCTTGTCCTTTGCCAAAGAAAGGATTGGGCCACTTGCTGCATTTATTATTATTATCTTTTATTTACTCGTATTTTATTTACCTGCATTATCAAAACCCCCTAAAAATCCGTTTGCTAATATTTACGGAGAATTCTTGCTCTAAGCCATTCGTCAACACCTTCTGCTCCTTGTTGGGTTTGACACTCTTACTTATCAAAGATACTGCGATACACCCCCTATACTTGTGGGTCATCAAGACTATTTTCTAGCGCCGTTGCCGGGGAGTGAAGCGCTATTGGAGAGTGGATCTGGTAAAGGAAACTTCTACTGTGAGTATTCCGTTAGTTACTTTACATTCAATATGGAAAATTCGCTGAGTTTCTTATTTTATAATTCTACTACCACTACTAAGGCAGTAGATGAATCACCACCTGCTGAGAATGATACTTTTAAAATACCTGCAAAAATTATTGATCGTGTTATGGATAACTATTATGTTGGAGATGGAACTTGTTAGGGTAATAGATGCTTGTATTACCAGAGGGCCAAAGGCCAGAATATATAGTACATGTACATGTGCAAATATATAGAAAGCCCCCTAACATATGGGGAAACTACAATATACAAATATACTCTAACACCCCCCCCCCCCTCAAACTCATGGTGGATCCACAACACTGAGTTTGGAGAGTAAGAAATCATGTTGTGCGTGGGTTTGTGCCTTTGTAAAGAAATCTATCAACTTCAAGTCTGAAGGCACATAATGGAGCGCAACAACCTGATCCTGCACCTGAGCACGTGTATAAAAAACATCAACACCAATATTCTTGGTCAGCTCATGCTTGACCGGATCACGTGCAATACTGATAGCACCTGTACTATCTGACAAAAGTGGAGTGGGTGTAGTAACAGAGACCCTGAAATCTGCAAGCAACCATCGTAACCAGGTCACCTCAGCGGTCACCGAAGCCATAGCCCGCAGCTCAGCCTCAACACTCGAACGGGAAACCGCTACCTGTTTCTTCGTCTTCCAAGCAACAAGCGAACCACCAAGAAACACACAGTAAGCAGAAAGTGAACGACGATTCGTAGGATCATTCGCCCACGTAGCATCCGAGTAGCACTGGAGCTAGAGAGAGCTAGAACGAGGGAAGAAAAGGCGACGAGTAATCATGCCACGAAGATAACGAAGGACACGGAGGGGATGACTGTAGTGAACAGTTGTAGGAGCTGAGACAAACTGGCTCAGAATATGAACATGATAAGAGATATCAGGACGAGTGGCAGCAAGATAAACAAGACTCCTAACAAGATGGCGATAACGAGTGGGATCGGGAAGAGGATCACCATCAGTAGGACGAACCTTAACATTAAGCTCCATAGGAGTCTCAACGGTGCGCTCATCCGCAAGAGCAGCCCGAGCAAGAAGATCCTGAATATACTTTTCATGAGAGATAGAAAAGCCATTAGAAGTGGAGGAAACCTCAATCCCAAGAAAGTAGCAAAGAGGACCAAGATCAGTCATAAGAAACTGATCACGGAGACGAGCCTTGACAAAGGCAATATACTCAGGATCATCACCGGTAATGATCATATCATCAACATAGAGAAGGAGAAGAGTGCGTCCACGAGGAGAAGTGTGAACAAAAAGCGCTGGATCATGAGAACTAGGAGAGAAACCAGCAGCAGTCACCATAGAGGCAAAACGCTCAAACCAGGCACGAGGGGCCTGTCTCAGGCCATAAAGAGAACGTCGAAGACGACAAACCATCCCATTTGGAACAGAATACCCAGGAGGAGGCTGCATATAAATCTCCTCACTCAACTCGCCATTAAGAAAAGCATTCTGAACATCAAGCTGGGACACAGACCAGTGTCGAACAGAAGCAACAACAAGAAGAGTACGCACAGTGGTCATATGGGTCACAGGGGCAAAAGTCTCATCATAAACACTGCCGTGTTCCTGCTGAAAACCACGAGCCACAAGACACGCTTTATAGCGCTCAAGAGATCCATCAGAGCGGGTCTTAAGTTTATAGACCCACTTACACGTGATAGGACGAACACCAGAAGGGGGAGAAACAAGATCCCAGGTGCCAGTGCGCTCAAGCACAGCGATCTCCTCAGCCATGGCAAGCTCCCATTCAGGATGACACGCGGCATCCCGATAAGAAGTCGGCTCGGAGACGACAGAGAGACCATACTGACTAGGAGAGTAACGGTCTGGAGCAGACGCTGACGAACAGGCCGTGAAGAAGGAAGCTCATCCACGGAAGATGACTCATCCGAAGAGGAGGAAGAAGGAACGCGAAGCCAGTCTAACTCCCATAGCCCCGATGACTCAAGACTGCGAGGGCCAGCTCCAACCAGAGCCTGTGTACGAAGATCCTGAACAACACAAGAATCAGCATCAAGAATGACACGACAACCAGAATCAGTAAGCTGACTAGCAGAGAAAAGGTTCATCTTAAGACTGGGAACATGAGAAACATCAGGAATAGAGAAAGAGGAAGTAGAGAGGGTGCCTCGACTGGAAACAGGAAGAGAGGTACCATCAGCCGTGATAACATGAACAGGAGAAATAAGAGAGCGAAGAGCAGAAAGAATAGAAGACGCAGAAGTCATATGAAAAGAAGCTCCAGAATCTAGATACCACGGGGATGACTTACCTGACTGTGTAAAAGGTGATGGTCGCGCGGTGCCAGAAGAGGTAGGCACAGAACCAGCAGTACCCGACGAGGAAGAGCCTGTAGCAGCGAGCAGACTACGAAGACCACGGATAATATCCTGATCAGACAGTCACCAGCAGGAGGTCCAGAAGCAATGGCAGAAGATCCTGAAGAGCCAGCCTACCGACGAGCAAGGTACTGCTGACGTAAGCGGGGATCCCTCGTCCAGCAGCCAGAGATATCGTGGCCAGGCTTGCCACAGTGGGCGCAGGGAGGATGAGAACCACGAGGGTGCTGAGGCTGACTCTGACCCTGGGCCGGCGGAGCAGAGAGTAGCGGCGGTGCTAGAGACCGTGACGAAGCCGGCGGCACGGGGGGACCACGAGCAGCAAGAACAGATGGAACCTCAAGAAGACCAACACCACGAAGACGAGTCGCCTCAGCACGAAGCTCAGCCAGTACCTCAGAGAGCGGAACACGACCACGGGCAAGCAGCTGGGCACGACACGGCTCAAACTCCTTGCGGAGCCGCGACAAGAACTCAAAGACGCGCTGAAACTCCAGATCCGCGCGCACAATCAGACAGCAGGGATAGGTGTTACACACCGTTGTACGAAGAGAGTCAAGCTAACGCCAATAGTAGCACTCTGAGTATAGAACTCATCAATAGTGGAATCACCCTGCTTAAGATCATGCTCCTGACGAACCACAGACAGATAAAGAGCATCTCCAGACGGCTGATAGCGCTGACGAAGAAAAGCCCACTGAGCAACAGCAGTGGGAAGACCCATGAACTCAGCAGCATACTGAGGCAGAACACTGGAAGTGAGAACAGCAGCAGCACGAGCATCCTCATCTATCCAGTGAGTGTAGTCAGCCAGATCCAGCTGGTAGGTCGCAACAGCAGTAGAATGCTCCTGGACCTTCCGATCATAATCATCTCGAGCAGTATCATCAGCACTCTGGGCTGCATCCTTGACCGCCTGAGTGGCATCGAGTGCAAGGGCAACGGGCATCGGTGCAATAGGCGTCGTAGGCGCAACGGGGCGCGGTGGACAGGAGACCACACCGGAAAGCACACCCAAAGGCGAAGACCGCGCATATGGACGCGCATGAAGGTAGAGAAATCAGGATAATTCGCGCCATCAAAAATCACCGGGCAGCGAGAAATCGCAACATAGCCTGACGAGGAAGACATAGCTCTGTCGATTTTTTTTTCTCAGATCCGATCTAGATCGGACGAAAACTGAGTGGCTGGGCGTGGCAGCGGAGAGCTGGGGCGAGCAGCGGCCGGGGATGGGCCAGGGACGGGTGAAGGAGGAGGCGGCGACGGACGGGTGGCCGGAGAAGACGGCGGCGGAGGCGGAGGCGGCGGCGGACGGGCGGAGGCGGCGGGCGGTCGAAGGAGGCGACGGCGGACGGGAGGCCGGGCGGCTGGAGGAGGCAACAGCGGCAACCGGACGCGGCGGCGGGCGGCCGGGGCGAACGGCGGCAGCGGCCGGAGACGGAGGCGGTGGTGGCGGCGGCGGCTGCGAGGGGAAAAAGCCTTACGGCTCTGATACCATGTTAGGGTAATAGATGCTTCTATTACCAGAGGGCCAAAGGTCAGAATATATAGTACATGTACATGTGCAAATATACAGAAAGCCCCCTAGCATATGGGGAAACTACAATATACAAATATACTCTAATAGAACTATCCATTCCGGTGATCATTTGCTCTTTATACACAAATTATGCGGGTTGTTTAAGTGTGCATGTATTACAATAGATCAAGTCAAGAAGAAGTTACCGTTTAGAAACGGATCAAATTTTCAATCCATTTCTATCGAGCAAGACTAAGCAATATGAAGGTGGTAATTTTGTATCTTTCACAATACGTAGGCTTCCATCCCCTGCCACTCTTACGAAGCCATTAAGTTAGGCGCACTAAAGAAGGGGTTAACTCACTCTTTAATCGTTTCATGATGGATTCCCCGCAAGGGGTAGGTAAAGTTTCAAACCCTAATTTTTATCCATAATCAGTTTGATCTTTTTCCCCACCTTCAGAAGAATGAAGCATAGATAGATCTAGAGCCTTCGTTCGAATTTCTCATATCACTGAAAGGAAGAGCTGAGGAATGGTATAAGCTGCTGAAGAATGGTCAAACTCTTGAATGGGAGGAAATAGTGCCTCTCTTTTATTCAAAAGTTTATCCTCCTAGTGAGATTCATAAAGATCGGAATCAAATATACAACTTTTGGCCTCTTGATGGAGAGAGTACATCTCAAGCTTGGGGGAGATTGAAGTTACTAATGCTCAAATGTCCTATTCATGAGCCCCCTCAAAATATTATTATCAATAACTTTTATGCAAGGCTTTCTCTTCATGATAAGTATTTATTGGATGCTTCTTGTGCTGGATCATTTACACGCATGGAATAAGAAGCTAAATGGGATCTTCTAGACCGTATTCAAGACAATGCTGAAGCATGAGAGAATGAGAAAGGAAGAAAGTCAGGTATAAATTATGATTATGAATGCATTGAATCTTTTATGGGAACTGATGACTTTCAAAATATTATCAGTGCTTATGGTCTAGACTCTCAAGCTATTACAACTTATTTTAAGGCTTTTGCTTCCTATATTAAAGTTCCTAAAAAGAAGTGTAGTAAGTATCATGAACCATATAAAGATGTTGCTAAGTGTGTTCCTACAAGAAATACTGAAGTTTATACTGCTAATCATGCTTTACCTGAACCTTACATTGAGAAAACAACTTTCCCAGTTAAGATAAAGGAACATTCTATGATAGCTAGTATGGTTAATGAAAGTAGAAATAAAGCTATTGAACCTGATGAACAAATGGATGATGAACCTATAATAAAAAATGTGAAAGACTTTGTCACTAAATATAAAGAAGAGGGACATACTATCCTTTGTAAGGATATCCCTAATATTGTTTCACAAAATAGTGTTATGAGAGCTAGTGTCCCTGTGTTTTCTGTTAGGACAAATGATCATTGCTACAATGGTTCTTATGATAGTTATATCATCAAATGTATGCATGATACTGATAGTTATTATGAGAGAGAAAAGACTGTTCTTATGCATCTCAATAATATCAAGTTTCCTCGTTTTATGCTTAAAGTCTTTATGTTGCACTTGTTTTGCCTTCCTATGCTTGCAGCTTCTAGTTTTAACAACTTGTTTGCATACAAAATTCCCTTGCATAGGAAGTGGGTTAGACTTAAACATGTGTATTTTTGCTTCTTGATGCCCTCTTTCACTTCAATTCATATTCTTATGTGAGCATCATTGAAATTATCATGGCCATCTTAATGGCTATAAAGAAAGAGCTTTTTGGGAGACAACCCAATATTTGTATTTTCAGTTTGTTTTTCGTTTATTTGAGTCTTGGAAGTTATTACTTCGGTAATAACCTCTCCTTATCCTTTTTTTGGTTTTTGTGTCAAGATCAACCTCTAATGAGAGAGAAGTAAGATTTGGGGAAGTTGCTGTCCCGAAACAGATTTTTGTGCTTCACCGTAAACATTAGTGAGAGATCTCTGTATGTCGGATTGACCTGTAATTTTTTGTGCTTCTGCCCCAGGTTGTTATTTAACTTTCCTTAGTTTTGCACTTTTTGATTTGAGCAACAGAAGATGTTCGAAAAAATTGATCTTTATCTACTGGTCTATTTTGACAGATTTTGCCACTATTGCATTTGCTTCTTAAATCGATTTTCTTTTTGAATTCCTTTTGGGTGTTCGGAAGGAGTTGCTACAGTAGCTTATGCTTTGACGGATTTCAGTTGAAATTGAACCTAAAAGGTTTATTACCTCGCTTATACTAATGTTGCTAATGAGAATTGTGTGAAGTTTTGTATGAAAGAAATTTCCAGGTTAGTGGAGAAAATGGTGTAATAAGAAAGTAAAAGGTTTCATGACTCAAGCAATAAGTGTATGAATATGAAGATATTGATGTTATTAAAGTGGTAACTCGGAAGAATCTACTAAATGCCAAATTCAGAGACCTGCAGAGTCTGTTTTTGAATAGGTAACAGTTCTGGTAAGAAAAGTTCCGCGAAAAATCCGTCCTGTTATATTTTTGGAGTTTTTATCCAACAAGGAAAGCAACAAAGCGAAAAAGGGACAGAAACGGAGCCAGGGTGGCTCACACCACCCCCTGGCGCGCCCCCCTGGGCGCGCCAGCAGGTGGTGTGGCTACCTCGGACTCCGTCTCCGACCCGTTTTCTCCTAGCACCTTCCTTTTGTTGTCAAACTTTATAATATATAATCCCTCGGATCCCCCTAGGTTCGTATATCGTGTTCTTGTCGTGTTTTTGTTTCGATCTGTTTTGTTCAGATGTCGTTCATGGGTTCATCTTCAAAGGATTACGAGCTGGGACGCCGTTGCGAGCTCCATCGCAATCTTGAGCAGGAGACTCTCGTAGGATGGGTGAAACAAGAAAGGGTCACAACTAGGTGCAAAGACACATATCAGAACATCGGGGAGGAAGTAAAGGACATGACAGCAAGCATGAAGGGGTTGATACCTGATGCGCTCGACTTTCAACGTAGAGCTCGTTGGGAACCCCAAGAGGAAGGTATGATGAGCACAGCAGTAAGTTTTCCCTCAGTTATAAAACCAAGGTTTAATCGAACCAGTAGGAGCAAGGAAACACCCCAAAGGTGTTACTAGCTGAGCTTGGCAGGGCGCACTACTAGTGCTAGTAGCAACGTGGAGACTTGCACAACACAACCACATAACTTTGTCCCCAACTTGCGATGAGGTTGTCAATCTCACCGTGTTTTGCGGAAAACAAAGGATTAAACGTATCAAATGGAAATAAGTAATAGTTTGCAGAAAGTAAACACAAAGCAGAAACAGTTTATAGATTGTATGTAAAGGAAAGGACCGGGATCCATAGTTCACTAGAGGTGGCTCTCCTTAGATAGATAACATGCTGGGTGAAAAATTACAACGGGGCAATTGACAAACACCGAGAAAGCAATACATGCATATAGTAATCATCTTGACTCCTCTGAGACTTGATTGCGCATTACAACATAATACATAGACCGCCATCCAACTGCATCTATGACTAATAATCCACCTTCAGGTTATCATCCGAACCCCCTCTAGTATTAAGTTGCAAGCAACCGATTATTGCTTTATGAACTACATGTAAAGTAAACAATATGATTGGTCTATGAACAAAGGATTGTTGTTTTCTCCCTAGTAGCAACAACACATCTAGTACCTTAGAGATTTCTGTCACTTCCCCAGATTACCAGAGGCATGAACCCACTATCGAGCATAAATACTAACTCTTGGAGTTGCTAACATCTACTTGGCCAAGATAGTTACTAACAACGAAAAGCATGCAAGATCTCAAATAACAAAGACATGATAGAATCAATAATCAATCTGAAATAGCATCTCAATATCCATTAGATCCCCGCAAACACAACATGTATGAATTACAAATAGATGAGCTTGATCATGAACGGAGCTCACAAGATCTAAACATGAAAGCACAAAGCAGGAGAAACCAGCCATCTAGCTACTACATGAATCCGTAGTCCAAGGATGAACTACTCACGCATCACACCGGAGGCTTGCATGTTGATGAAGAAGGCCTCCAGGGTGAATTCCCCTCTCCGGCATGGTGCCGGGAAGAGCTTCAGATCCCTCCCGATCTAGGGATGGAGATGACGGCGGCTACAGACTCTTTCATGGATTTTTGATCGGGTACTTAGGGTTTTCGTCCCGAGGGCATCTTATAGACAGAAGGGGAGGCCGAGGGGGTGCCTAGGCTGGCCACACCACCCCCTGGCGCGGGCCAGGCCTGGCCACGTGGCCAGGTTGTGTGGCCGCCCTCTGGCTCCTCTCTGACTCGTATTCTGGCACTTGATCACATCCGAAAAATAGGCACTTTGGATTTTGTCCCGTCCAATTCCGAGAATATTCATTTTCTGACTTTCTTGGAACCAAAAACAGCAGAAAACAGGCAGCTGGCACTGTTGTTCTTGTTAATAGGTTAGTCTAAGAAATCATATGAAAAGTACTCCAAAGTTGGAACAAAACAGAAGAAAGTGAATAAAACCAAGCATGGAACATCAAAAATTATAGATACATTTGCAATGTATCAGCATCCCCAAGCTTAACTCCTGCTCGTCCTCGAGTAGGTAAGTGATGAGAATAATAATTTTTGAGGTGACATGCACCATCAAAAGACTTGATCAAAGTATTTGCAAAACATTCAAAGCTGGGATCATAGTACTTCAATCATAACATGAAAGACAAAGTTCTAGCAATAAGCAAAGAAACTATGATGCAACATGAAAAGGCACAAGCAAACGATTCATGAATAACAATGCTTTGCAAGACGTTTGTTTGTTTCACATAAAGAAAACATAGCATAGTAATATTCAGCTTGTCCCTCAATAGAGTAGCAAATATAAATGCATAGGACACATTCAAAGTTCATAAGAGTGACTAGATACAATAGTTTAAAACAAGCAATGACAAGTTATGCATCAATCAACTAGTCTTGGGACAATGCACATAGAACTAAGAATGGCCACTATGCTCTCAAAGTAGGTGCATAAAGATAGAAGGTGGATACTCAATATAATGGTGGAAGAAAGGCCTTTTGTAAAAGGAAGTTGGGATTCAAGTCTCATAAAGAGCTTCCAAAAATTATGGTACTTGTAGCTTTCAGATCTCATTGCCCCTATCATAAGCATCTTGAAGGTGATTAAGGTTAAAGTGACACAACTAAGAGGATATGCTTGACAAGTTATAAACCGAAATCTTATGCCCCTTACTTACGAAGACCGATCCTCATGCTACTCAACTTCAGTCATGAGTAAGTTCTTGTCATTGTAAGTATATGTGTATCATTAAGAACTGCCAACGGGGTACCCCTTGCACATGATACGGGAGCTTTCCCATAATCAAAATGACAAGGCAAGAAGACAATGAGCATCTCAACGATCTTTTTATTTGCTATTTGCATAGGTTTTTATTGATGATGCTGCATAGAGTGCTCATTATGGTGATGCTGCAAGTTTCCACCATGATTAGGCATGGCTTAGGCTAGCGGCCCAGGCGTTTCTCTAACACACATACAAACTCCATGATCTTACAAGTTCCACTTTTATTTCACACCGCCGGGATCCGTAAGCAAAAGAACATGATATCAACGGGGTACAAAGTACAAGTTCAATGTTGAAAGCGTTCCCCATGATACATGGTTCTGCTAATTTCAACTTATAAAGCGCAAGCATATACGCAACAAAGAAGTACCCAATGGTTCAAGTTTATTAGATGCAAAAAATTAAAGTGTGCCATCAAGTTCGTGAGAGCTTTAATCACTAGTTTTCTCGTAACAAGTGGAAGGTAAACAAAAGCATGAATATACTTGGAATAGCATAAGCTAGTAGGTAGGTATGGTGGACTCTTTGGAATAACTTGGTTTAGGGAATTGGATGCATGAGTGGAACTCATACTTTGTTGTGGAGGCTAGCAAAAGACTGGGAGCGACAAACTAAGAGAGCAATAATGACCATAATTATGCAGAGCCACAAAACATCATTGATCAAAGCATAAAGTGACACTACAAGTTGAAAACTAAAGGATCATAAAGGCTATAGTAACTTGAGATAGTCATAACATGGTGTGAGCATGCGCCAAGTCAACCCAAATAAAGCATCAAAGGAGAATACCACTATACTATGCTTTCATATGCTAAAACAACGCATGATTAATCCGAGGCACATTAAGCAATCTCAATTGTTTATAACAAGTCATGATACAGCAAAGAATACTAAGCATAAAGCCAAAATAATATCAAGCATGTCATGACAAAGCATAGGCCACAGTCAAAAACGAGCTCTTTTTACCCCAGAAGCATGAACTTTCCTACTCTTTTCCAAACCAAACCAAACTAAATGCAAACCAATGTATGAAAGAGGGGGTCTAACCAATTTATTCAGAAAACTAAGCAAACCAAGCAAACTAAAAACCAAAACAAAAACGAAAAAGAAGACGCTCCAAGAAAAACACAACTGTGCATGAAACAATAAAAATGAAGCGTTTGGAAGAAACCTGGGATTTTTATTGATGAAGAAGGAGATGCCTTGGGCATCCCCGGGCTTTGACGCTTGTACTTCTTGGATATTTCTTGGGGTGACACGCGTGGCATCCCCAAGCTTGAGCTTTAGTCCATCCTTCATCTCATTACACATTCCTTCCATTCACCTGAAATTTTTCTTCATACAAAACTTCACACAATCTCATTAGCAACATTAGTGCACTTAAGATAAATAATTCTTAAGGTTCAGTTCTAACACCAAATAAACTTTCATTAGAACACTAGCTACTATAGCACTTCCCTCGAAAATCTCAATTCCCCAAAATAACTCAAGAAGGAACCAACAAGAAGCAAATGCACAAAATGGCAGAAATTTGTCAAAACAGACCACCAGGTAAAGACGAATTTTTTCTAAGATTTTCTGTTGCTCAAATAAAAAAGTGTTGAACTAACGAAAGTTAGATAACAACATGGGGCAGAAGCAAAAAAATTACAGCTCAATCCGACATTCAGAGATCTCTCATGAATTTTTATGGTGAAGCACAGAAATCTGTTTTGGGACAACAACTTTCCCAATCATTACTTCTCTCTCATTAGAGGTTACTCCTGGCACAAAAAGCAAATAAAAAGGATAAGGAGAGGTTATTATAGATGTAATAACTTCTAAGAATCATCTAAAACTCTTGGATTATCTCCCAACAAGTACTTTTCTTTAACGCCTTTAAGTTAGGCATAAGAAGCAAAGAAAGAATCAAGTGTTTTCAAATGAAGAAGCATTAAAACCAACTTTCTTGCCCCTACCTCTCTTAATTTTGTTCTTAAAATTGGGGAAAATATGATTGTTTGGTGGAGAAGAAAGGTGCATGGTCCCCTTGCCCACATCTATTATTGCTCCAAGGAGTTCTAATAGGGACCTTCCAAGTGTAATTTGTCCTTTTCCTGCACATTCAATAACAAGATAATCAATAGAAATTGTTTTCCCAAGGATCTTTGTAAACACTTCTTTAGCTATTACAAGAGGTAATATGGTAGTATTATTAGTAAGAGTTATTTCTTTTCCTCCTTCAATGAGCCCCCAAGTATTCAGAGATTTATAAATATCTTTGGGCATAAGGCAAAATTCAGACATGATATCACAGCGAGCTTGAAAAGTTTCAGTGTTCATCTCAATCTTTACTGTAGGGAACCACTTTGATGGTTCAGAGTTTTTTGGAACATAATCGTGATGCTCCCTAAGCGTATTATAGCAACTTTCTAATCTAGTAACGCTAGCCTCAAGAGTGTCCAACCTAGCAAATATTTTTGCGAAAGAAGTTTCAGTTTGGCTACGCAAGTTGTAAGTGAGGATCAATTTCTTTATAGCATTAATAGAATCATCCTCATTACAATGGAGGAAATCTCCTCCTACAACAGCATATAAAGCACATCTATAGAAAAGAGCGATTCCAAGGTAAAAACTGCTAAGGAACAAGCTTTGAGTCATTGTAGGCTCAGTTTTTTCATGTAGATCGGAGATTCTAGACCAAGCTTCCTTAAAACTTTCCTCAATTCCTTGATTAAAAGTGAAAATCATATTCTCGGGTGACAAAGTGATTGGAGCAAGGCTAGACATAGTGACAACTAAAGGAGACTTAATATTTTTGTGTTTTTGAAATGAGAAAGCAAAACAAGTAAAACTAATTTTTTTGTGTTTTTTGAAGAACAAAACAAGCAAACTAAGCAAAACAAAAACAACAAAGTAAAGAGATTGGTTATGAGGGACTCCCCTTGTGAAGATGTCCGTGACTCCCCGGCAACGGCGCTAGAAAAGATCTTGATGCGCTCGACTTTCAACGTAGAGCTCGTTGGGAACCCCAAGAGGAAGGTATGATGAGCACAGCAGTAAGTTTTCCCTCAGTTATGAAACCAAGGTTTAATTGAACCAGTAGGATCAAGGAAACACCCCAAAGGTGTTACTAGCCGAGCTTTGGCAGGGCGCACTACCGGTGCTAGTAGCAACGTGGAGACCTGCACAACACAACCATAGAACTTTGTCCCCAACTTGCGATGAGGTTGTCAATCTCACCGTGTTTTGCAGAAAACAAAGGATTAAACGTGTCGAATGGAAAGAAGTAATAGTTTACAGAAAGTAAACACAAATCAGAAATAGTTTATAGATTGTATGTAAAGAAAAGGACCGGGATCCATAGTTCACTAGAGGTGGCTCTCCTTAGATAGATAACATGCTGGGTGAACAAATTACAGCGGGGCAATTGACAGACACCGAGAAAGCAATACATGCATATACTAATCATCTTGACTCCTCTGAGACTTGATTGGGCATTACAACATAATACATAGACCGCCATCCAACTGCATCTATGACTAATAATCCACCTTCAGGTTATCATCCGAACCCCCTCCAGTATTAAGTTGCAAGCAACAGATTATTGCTTTACGAACTACGTGTAAGTAAACAATATGATTGTTCTATGAACAAATGATCGTTGTTTTCTCCCTAGTAGCAACAGCACATTTAGTACCTTAGAGATTTCTGTCACTTCCCAGATTACCAGAGGCATGAACCCACTATCGAGCATAAATACTAACTCTTGGAGTTGCTAACATCTACTTGGCCAAGATAGCTACTAACAACGGAAAGCATGCAAGATCTCAAATAACAAAGACATGATAGAATCAATAATCAATCCAAAATAGCATCTCAATATCCATCAGATCCCCGCAAACACAACATGTATAAATTACCAATAGATGATCTTGATCATGAACGGAGCTCACAAGATCTAAACATGAAAGTACAAAGGAGGAGAAACCAGCCATCTAGCTACTACATGGATCCGTAGTCCAAGGATGAACTACTCACGCATCACACCGGAGGCTTGCATGGTGATGAAGAAGGCCTCTAGGGTGAATTCCCCTCTCCGGAAGGGTGTCGAGAAGAGCTTCAGATCCCTCCCGATCTAGGGATGGAGATGACGGCGGCTACAGACTCTTTTGTGGATTTTTGATCGGGTACTTAGGGTTTTCGTCCCGAGGGCATCTTATAGTCGGAAGGGGAGGCCGAGGGGGTGCCTGGGCTGGCCACACCACCCCTTGGCGCGGGCCATGCCTGGCCGCGCGGCCAGGTGGTGTGGCAGCCCTCTGGCTCCTCTCCGTCTCGTATTCTGGCACTTGATCACAACCAGAAAAATAGGCACTTTGGATTTTTTCCCGTCCAATTCCGAGAATATTCATTTTCTGACTTTCCTGGAACCAAAAACGGCAGAAAACAGGCAGCTGGCACTGTGGCTCTTGTTAATACGTTAATCCAAGAAATCATATGAAAAGTACTCCAAAGTTGGAACAAAACAGAAGAAAGTGGATAAAACCAAGCATGGAACATCAAAAATTATAGATACATTTGCAATGTATCAATACCTCCAACTCTAGACCTTAGTTCCTGCCCTGCAGCAGTAGAATCTCTACGAGTAACTGATGAGTTCTGCGACAAGTACCGAGTCTTGAGGAGGAAGGTGGATATGCTTCAAGAGGAGAATAATAGGCTTCGCAAGATGCTAGAAGATTTCCTCGCGCCAATCGAGAGAACACGACCACTGAAGGAGTAATTCATCATCAGGTTTTGGCATCCCCTTGATTTGTTCCAAGCTTGGGGGAGTGCCACGGTATCACATCACTATCTTCCATCTTTCTACCTTTTTAGTGGAGTCATATCATGAATAGAGAAGTTATCATATAGGATGGTTTGTATTATGGAAGTGTCCCCCCTCTCGTTAGATATCTATGTATCCCTTGAAGTGAGTTTCCATTATGGAATATTAATGAGAAGTTCTATCATTTAATCTTTTGCATATCTTATATTAGTTTTCAGTTCTTGTTATATGATTGATCTTGTTGTTAGTATTGGTATCACTTTGGGATCATTGAGTTAATTTAGTTGGTTTTGGCAAACCTAGCTCGGTCAGTAGCAACACTATTTTTGAGAGTTGAATGAAAAAGATCAAAGTACGCTAAATAAATATAATTTCATCATCTTTCTTTCTTGATTTTCTCATAAGTCTAGTATTCTCTAGTTAAGATCCCTTGTGCTTCCAAGGAAGATTGCATGTTTGTTTTTATCACTTGTATGTTTGTTTGTTTCCTTCAACTCTTATGCTTGCTACCCAGCCTTGCTAGCCAAAAACCTGTACTGAGAGGGAATGCTTCTCGTGCATCCAATCCTTAAACCAAAACCTTTGCCATTTGTGTCCACCATACCTACGTACTAGCACTATTGCTATTTCAAGTAAATTCATGTTTTTATCTATCTTCCAAATTAAACTTGTTATGTGAAAATTAGTGATTAAAGCTCTCACGAACTTGATGGCACACTTTACTTTCTTGCACTTAATAAACTTGAATCATTGTGTCCATATTTGTTGCGTATATGCTTGCGCTTTATAAGTTGAAGTTTGCAGAACCATGTATCATGGGGAACGCTTTCAACATTGCACTTATATTCCGTTGATATCATGATTCTTTTGCTTATGGATCTCGGTGATGTGAAATAAAAGGGGAACTTGTATGATCATGGAGTTTGTATGTGTGTTAGAGAAACGCCTGGGCCGCTAGCCTAAGCCATGCCTAATCATGGTGGAAACTTGTAGCATAACCATAATGAGCATTCTATGAAGCATCCTGAATAAAAAACTATGCAAATAGCAAATAAAAAGATCACTGAGATGCTCATTGTCTGCTTGCCTTGTCATTTTGATGATGGGATAGCTCATGTATCATGTGCAAGGGGTACCCTATTGGCGGTTCTCTATGATACATATGTATTTACAATTACAAGAGCTTACTTGTGACTGAAGTTGAGTAGCATGAGGTTCAGTACTCGTAAGTAAGGGGCATGAGATTTCAACTTATAACTTGTCAAGCAGATCCTCTTAGTTGTGTCACTTTAACCTTAATCACCTAAAGATGCCTATGATAGGGGCAATGAGAGCTGAAAGCTAATAAGTACCATAATTTTGGCAAGCTCTTTATGAAACTTGAAATCCCTGCTTCCCTCTGCGAAGGGCCTATCTTTTACTTTTTAGTTGAGTCAGTAAACCTATTCCCTTCTATCTCAGCAAGTATTTTGAGTTGTTGTGTCTCATTCATTCATATGATGATTTATTCAATCATGTTTCTTATGTTCCTTGTTTTGCACATTGCTCTTATCTTAGTGAATACTACTTTGAAAGCTATCATTGAAAACCCTTTATGTGTGAACTCCTGCAAATTGTCAACTATTCTTCGACCAAGAGCTAAGTTTGCCATTACCAATTATGATTTACTTTATGTATCTTTATTGTGTTTTCTTTACTTATTTCAAGTTAAGCTCTATAATAGTGAGTTGTCTTCTATTATTATTTGTGTATTGATGAATGTGATGCTTCTTTTCCATATTCTTTTATCGACTCTTCACTCCATAAACCTGAGGTCATGTTTATTGAGCTCAGTTTTCGCTTGGGGACAAGCGAAGTCTAAGCTTGGGGGAGTTGATACGTCCATTTTGCATCACTATTCTATATCATAATTCACTATTATTCATTGATATATTTCATATTAAGAGATGATACTTATGTGATTTCATCTATTTTTGCATGGTTGATGACTTTTGGAGTATGGACCGCTGTAGTCAGGATTCTGATGGAAAAGGGGCTGTTTGGAGGCGAGATTCGCGAAGATCAGAAAATCTAGGAAAATACATGGAAAATTCTATTTTTCTAGAAGACGAAGATTGCTAGAAGGGGAAGTGGAGATGGGCCACAGGGGTCCCACACCACCCCTGGCGCGGGCAGCCCTAGGCCGCGCCACCAAGTGGTGTGGCCATCCTAGCCCACTCCAGGCTCTCCCCTCTGGCGTATATTATCTCCACGGAACCCTAATACCTGGGGACAGACCACAGAAAGATTCTACTGCCTCTATGGGGCGGAAAACACCGAGAGAGAAAGATCTCTCCGGTAGACAGAATTCTGCCGGGGGAATTCCTTCCCGGAGAGGGGAGATCGTCACCATCAACACCACCATCAAGCTGGACTTCATCGGGATCATCATCATCATCACTATCATCTCCACCAGCACCATCATCACCACTTCATATCGCTGTAACAATTGGGTTAAATCTTGCATAGTTCTTAGGGAAAAATTTCCCGGTGTTGATTACTCCTTATAGTTGATGCTATTGAGTGAACCATTGAATTATCGTTTATGTTCAGATTATTACATACCATTATATCATCTCTGATCTTGATCAATATGATGTCTTGTGAGTAGTTCGTTTAGTTCTTGAGGACATGGGAGAAGTCATGCTGTTAGTAGTGGAATTGTGTTGAGAAAGATTCAATGGTTTGATATTTAAGTTGTGGTCTATTTCTTCTAGTGGTGTCATGTGAACGTCGACTACATGACACTTCACCTTTATGGGCCTAGGGGAATGCATTGTGTATTTGGCTACTAATCGTAGGGGTTGCCGGAGTGACAGAAACCTGAACCCCCGTTAGGAAGCCTTTGCACAAGGGATGTCAGGGTATTAGAGTTTAAAGCTGTGGTTAGGTTTCTACCTTAATTACTTTCTTGTACTTGCGGATGCTTGCAAGGGGTATAATCACAAGTATGTATTATTCCTAGGAAGGTCGGTACATTAGCACCGGTTCACCCACACAATACTTAGCAAACTAAAGAAGATTAATCAACTATATGAAGCGAAAGCATTTGACGATATTCCCGTGTGTCCTCGAGAACGTTTGGTCATCTTAAGTAATACAACTGGCTTGTCCTTTGCTAAAAAAAGGATTGGACCACTTGCTGCATTTATTATTATTGTCTTTTATTTAATCGTACTTTATTTACATGTAGCATCAAAACCCCATAAAAATCCATTTGCTAAGTATTTACAGAGAATTCTTGCTCCAAGCCATTCGCCAACACCTTCTGCTCCTCGTTGGGTCGACACTCTTACTTATCGAAAATACTGCGATACACCCCCTATTTTTGTGGGTCATCATGTGTCTAATAAAGAGTTATTTTTTGATGCTTGTCAAATGGCCAAGATCCATCAATTTATATATCCAAAGTCATCTAGTGTGTCCACGTCTCCTCTTAAACTTGTGTTTTCTGTTTTATGGAGCCCTGCCTTAGATTTGGGCGTTTTAAATATTATATGAGTTTTATTGATGATTACAACAAGTTCACATGGATATATCTCTTAAAAAAGAAATCTGATGTGTTTCAAAAATCCCATGACTTATAACTTGGGTAAAATATGCAAAGAAGGATAAATTATCCATTCTGCTAAGATAAAGCCATAGTAGAAACTATTACATTAAACAAAAGGCACCTTTAGACATATAATCCAAATTAAATATGTTGTACAAAGAAACATATTGAATACATAATAACTATCAAACTTAAGCCACATACCTTTGAATCATTAGTTCTATCAACTTAGTATCTAAGATATTAAAATTGCTTCTAGATGTATTAATAAAAGCTATTCACTTAGAAGATAAAATCTAACAACAACTTATACAAAAGGTAAAAGATCTTATAACCTTGATTAGGCTTAGGAAAACCCTAGATCTTAAACGACAAGATTCCTTTGTTCTCGTGATATTAGTGTTAGTTGCAAGAAGAAAATCAATGGAAACTGAGAGAAAACAATGTAAAAACCTATATAAAATGTGATAAAATTTGGAGCTGTCAATGATCATACCACCATTGTCGGATCTAAACCTTGGTAACTTGTGCATCGCCATCACGAATGCTCACGGCTTTCTACCCATATTTTTCAAACTCTTTGTAAGGACCGTCTTATGACGTACTCGTCGACAATACCACGACAATGATTGATCGATGTTTTTTTTGCAAAAAAATCTTTAAAACTTCTATTGGGTTTTTGTTCCCAAAATGAGAAGCGGTAGCATTTTGTAAACTTGACTCAAAAAATAGTGGTTTTATACTAATATCTGGGATAAGATCAATCCTAGCATAAAACATACAATTTGTTTTAAATGTCTTCAATGCATACATTTTGTGTGTCTATGTATGGAGAAGTTACAATTAAGCTACTAGTACAAAATGAAAAACTCTCATGGTTTGCACATTTCAGGTTCCCATCACCACCGATTTCCATTCACCTCGCACTCGCCCCGACTCCAAACACACGGTAATCGATCATGAATCTCTAGAACACAAATAATCCACATGCAATCCAACCATCAACTTTAGAGCATCTCCAACCGTTGTACCCCAGTGAAATCACGAACGCTATTTGGGGGTGCTAGCGCTCGGGCGGAGGTGTCGCCCATCCACTTCCCCAAAACCATCCCCCAGAGAGCGATTTTTGGTCAAATTGAAGGTAAAGTACAAACCATAATTTTGATCGCATAGTTCGATATATAAATAAATATAATCTAACTAGTTCAACAAAGCAAGATCATAATTTAACAAGTTTTAAACAAAAATTAAAACTAGGTGTTTCCTTTGAGCATCCACATATGCTTCAGTAGATCTTGTTTCAGTTGGTGATGCGTATATGGGTCTCGGATTTCCTGAAGCATGACGAGCAAGGCAGTAAATGCAGCCGACACCTAGTGATCAACTTCTGCAAGAGAACCCTATCTGAAATATGGTTCACTATCAATCACTTGCCTGTCCCGCTCGCTCTAAATTATCATGTTGTACAAGGTAACACAAACATTCATCACCTCACACATATGATCCTTCGACCAGGTAAGAGCGGGGTACCGGACAACAACGAAGCGATCTTGGAGCACACCAAATATTCGCTCCACATTCTTCCTACAAGCCTCTTGGCATTGAGCAAAGTGAGATCTCTTGCCCACAACAGGGGTTGGGATTGTCTTAACAAATGTTGACCATCTTTGATAGATGCCATCTGCCAGGTAGGATCCCTTTTTGTATTAGTAGCCATTGATCTCAAAGTTCACCAAAGGAGCATGGCTTCAACAAAGCTTGGAGAATACATTAGAGCAATGAAGGACATTGATGTTATTGTGAAATCTTGCCATTCCGAAGAACGCATGCCAAATTCAGAGATCCTGATCATCCACTGCCTCATGTACCACACAACAAGCTCCTTTGTGGCCTTTGTATATTTCCTTGCCAAACAAACGGACAACTCATCCAGGCGTAATGCATGTAGTCGATGATTCCAAGCACCTCATGAAATCCTCTTGTTTCATTCTATTCTAGGATTTGTCCAATGTCTTATGCATTGGGTAATCTCAAGTACGTTGACCCAAACACTACTACCACTGTCCTGCAGAACCTGTATCCGCAGTCAATGGCGGTGGACTTGGTCATGCGTAGATAGTCATCATGTGTATCATCAAGAGCTTCATATGCAAGCATCCTCACATAGCAATGCACTACTGGAGTGAGGGAAATCCTACCATGCCGGTGCAGTCCTTCTTGCATATGAAGTGGTCGTCGAACTCCCAGATGACCTCGACAATATCTAGGAAGAGCTTCTGAGTCATCCTAAAGCTATGCAAAAATGCCACATCACCGTGCAATGGATCATTGATGAAGTAGTTGGCGTACATCATGTAGTAGCCACCCATCTTCTACCTTGACTTGCTCTTATAGCGCCCCGGCGCCAAGCCACCACAACATGGTTGTGCTGCTCGGGAGTACATGCATGCCAAACAAGAGAGGATCTTCATATGCTCTTCATCGTTGGCGGCGCAGTGGCGACTTCCACGACAAACATCTGGTGTGCAACTGTCTGTGAAGCCAACTAATGGCTAAACACGGCTGCCGGAAGGGATAGAGATCTGGCAACCGATGGCGCGGCAGCGCGCTTCTGACGTGGAATGGATGGGGGGAAGGGATGGTGCCGAGGGCGATCTGGTGGCGTGGGGTGGAAACAGGCAAACGTGTGTGTGGGGGGGGAGGGGAGGGGGAGGAATTTACGTCGTCTCACCGACATAGCTGACTCACGCCTTTTCACTTCAGCCGGCTCCCCCGTTTGACCCCTGCGTGTTAGGTTCGTTCTCTTAATGCCGGATGTAAATTCGGCCTATGCCAACAAAAACAGGGTCCTGGGGGGCAAGGAGATTCTTTATGTGTCGGCGCCAAACTACAAATCTATGCTCGGGCGAGCCGACCTCGCGTGTTCCATTTTTAGATTTGTCACTTTAGTTCCTTTTACTGTTCACGTACTACGGATGCAAGCCCTTCTGTTTTGCTTCTACTCGCTCCGTCCAATAATATAAGACCTTTATTTTTCTAAAACACATGTACATAGACGTATTTTAGTGTATATGTTCACTATTTTAGAGTGTATCTAGGCCAACTTCTTTTTAGCTTTTGATTTTAGAGAAGCTAGCTTTTGGTAGATTGTAGGAAGAATCTATGGTGGAAAGAAACTAGTAGAATCATGCTCCTTCTATTCTTTTTAGCTCTGGGCATTTGACTTGTTTAATATGTTGAGTTGTAAAATGACCATGATACCCTTAGAATTTATGTGTGATCTAAATAAGTGAATAATACTCTATGTACCAGTGCAATAGGAATCACTAGTAGTAATTGGACGTGATCGAATAGCTATCAAGGTAACAGTAGAAATTGTACTCCCTCTCAAAATAGATGTCGCAAATTTATCCAAATTTAAATGTATCTAAATACTGTCTAAATACATCCAAATTTTGACAAATCTGCGACATCTACTTTGAGACGGAGGGAGTACATAATTAGCTATCAGCCTACTAGAACATGACTAGCTACAGTAGTAATTGTTCGAAATTGTACTATCAGGAATTGCTATCAACCTAAAATGTATTAGCAGAAATTGCACAACATCACACAACACCAGTAGCTACGTTAAGATTTGAAATCAGCGGTAGCAATATAGGGGCAGGAACACGCTGCAGAAAATGGAAGCGAGTACGACTGGCTCCCGACGACGGAGCTGTAGGGAGCTGCGTGGAACTCCATGGCGTCAGGTTGGAGCGGATGCGTCCTTCAACTGTGACTGCGGCTGCGGCTGTAAGGAAGACATTGGGAGGAGGACCTCGCGTGCGGCGGCTGGCGGCGAGGTGGTGGCGGCTGGGCCGGGCGGCAGTTGTTGGTCACTGCGGTGGCAGGCGGAACCCTAGCGGTAAGCGCGGACGTCACGCGGGCAAGAGGCTTCTGGATGATGCGTGTGAAACGATGCGGCTGTGCGGTGGCATTTTATTTGTAAATACAAGGAAGCTGAGGGGCAGCTCACGGTACCGTTTCATCGGCAGAAGCTCGGGAATCTCGCGGGCCGATTCTGGTTTTATAAAAGAACTCAGATTCGCGGTGGAAAAAAGCTGAACAGAATCAGACTGTTTTGACAAATTTCTCTGTAATGATTACAAGGGTGGGACCAACTGGACCCATGGCTTATAGAAACATCCTCGACGGAAAAGTAAATTACAGCGAAGACCAAGCTTGTCACGTGCAGTGCACGCACGCGCTGGATGTCTCTGTAGAGCGCGCGACCGTCCTCATACACCGACACCTGGACGAAGCCTTGCGTGGCAGAACAGACTCCACGCGTCGCCTCCGCTGACCAACTACACCGCCGGCGAGGCGGAGCACCGGCTGCCACCAGCGAGGAGGCGTCGTTGTCCTTGTGCATGGCCTAAAACAAAGAGAGCCTTTTTCTTTTCTAGCACGAATGTTTCTCTACTTTTTATTCTTCTGTCAACGGGACGAGTAGGAGTGTCGCCGGTGGCACGGCCCACTGTTACGGTGAACGAGAAAAGTGGAAGCTGGCCCTCGTAGGTAGGAACAGAAGGAGAAAGGCCCAGGAAGAGCAGTAATGCACCCCTTTGCTGTAAACAATTTCCGGTCCTCTTTTTCATTCCATAAATTTATTCATTGAAAATATCAGATCCAGAGTGTGGTTAATTAAAAAATGGAGGTGCGGGGAATCGAACCCCGTGCCTCTCGCATGCGAAGCGAGCGCTCTACCATATGAGCTACACCCCCGCTATGAAAAAATTGCCAAGTGGCGACCAATATTACGGATGTTTTCGTTTTTTTTTTTTGCTTTTCCCTGCATAAAAGATTCAGCACGTGTTATGACTTGCGAGTTTGAGATCTGCCGTCGGTTTTCTCAATATAGGCAACTAGGCACGATAATTCCATTTTGACGAAAGAAGAAAATACACTCAGCGGCATGAGATTTGGTGTACTCATCATCGCAAGTCTCCAGCTAGCTTCATATTGGATCAAACACAACTAGCAGAAAACTCAACAAGTGCATGAACATTATTTTCGATCGGAGCAATAGAAAAAAAATGATGTTGCTCGTATAGTGATTTCATAAAGAATACTTGCAATGTCATTCTATCAAGAAGTTTTATCTACAGAAGTTCTGCTAATGGCGCGTCGACTCCAAAATGTCTGTCATCTACCATATCTTCTCTTCAGACACACGAGAGGTTATGCATTCAAGAATAACCAGCACCCTTACACACATTGATGATAAAATAATCAACTGCATAGAGTGTGTCAGATCATCGGATCAAATGATCGAGACCCTAGCCTGATTGTCTATGCCATGCCTTGGGACAATTCTTCCATCTCCAATGCATACAATCAAGACTACCAAGCATGCCAGGCCAACCTCTTTTCTCATTTATCTCCATCAATCTTTTCGTGTCATCCTCATTGGCAGCTCGAGATAGGTTGGCCCAAACAACTTGATAATCATGCGAGCAAACCTACGCACGGACTCCGTGGTTGTATCTTCGCCAATTCGAAGATACTCATCGGTGTAATCCGCAGGGATGCCATACGCAATCACCGTCATGGTAGCCTAGATTTTTTGAAAGGGGCTGAAACCCATCACACCGGCAGCATTTCTATGTTGCTTGAAGTAATTCGAGTTGGCTTCACAGGCCTTGACAATTTTGACGAACAAACTACGGCGCATGTGATACCTCCTACGGAATAGATGCGGCGGATAGGTAGGTACCTCGGCGAAGTAGTCCTCCATCAGTTGCTCGTGGATGAGGAGGCGATTCCGTTGGATGTGGTTCCGGCCAATCACCGAGCCACACCTCTGATTCAGCGGTTGCGCGTGGTCCTCCAGCTCCTTGACGAAGAGAAGGAGGATGGTGGCCTCCACCTCGTCGTCCTGGAGCAGCTCGTCAAGGTCGGAATCGTTCGAGCTCGACGAACCGGACAGATCGACGTCGACGAACTCGCCGCCGGAGCTCATCCTCGATTCGGTCAGCGCGGCGGCGGCAGGACCCGGAGCTGGGCGAGGAACTACGGGCGGGATGCGAGACGACCTGCGCTAGCTCCGGGATGCCGGGCTCGGCCCAATCGGGCGGTGCGGCAGTGGTGGCGGCGAAATTTGGTGGCAGCGCGGGAGAGGAGAGAGAGGGTGAGCAGTTGCGTGAGGTGAAATTTTAGCGCGCCCTAGATATGGATCCACCATCGGTTCGCTCGTTCACCCCCTACAAATACATGCTGATTTGGATTTTTGGGCTCGGTCTAAATATTTTTTTTTGGTTTTGCCTCGTTTACGGTAACTGATCAGCACCGTATTTTGGCTTGAACCTGTAAACTGGTGGTTACTTTTCGGTTTTAGGCCTTTTACGGGCTCTGCTAGAGATGCTCTTATACACATCGATGATAAGACAACAAACTGCATAGTGTGTGCCAGATCATCGGATCAAATGATCGAGACCGAAAGCCTAATTACGGAGAGCTACCCTCGCGTCGCCCTGCGGGCGACTCGGGGGACTAGCGTGCTCGCCGCCGCCGGCCCTCTCCCCGCCATCTCCTCTCCTCCGCCGCTGCCGCCGGCCTCGCCGCGGTGGCGGCGGCCCCTGCTACCGAAGGTGGCTAGGGGGGATCCCGCGGTGGATGCGGTTCTGTCCGGCGGCCCTTCTTCGTCCTCCGGCGGCTGCGTCGGTGTTGCGTCAAGGGGGGCTCGGCGGGCAGCATGGTGTGGCGGCGGGCGGCGTCGTTGCGCCGGGTCGGGGGTGGCGCATGCCGCCTGGCTCTGCTGGGGGAGGTGGCGCGGCCGGGCCCGATCTGGGCCCAGATGGGCTGGGCGGGCCGCGGGGTTGCTCTGCCTCGGCGCTGCTTCCTCCATGGTGGGGATGCTGGGCGCCGGCCCCAGCGAGTGGCGGTGGCGGCCGACGCGGCTGTGCGAGCGGCGCGGCGGCAGGGCTTGGAGGTGTTGGAGCTGCTTCTTGCGTTCGTTTCGGATGGGGTGGTTCTCCGGCCATCGTGGTGCTGGGCGGAGCCACCTGTCCCTGTTCCGGTCTTCCCCGCGTGGTGCGGTGCTTCTAGAGCGGGATAGACAGGCTCTCCACCTCTTGGCTTGGTGGTCTGGTGGTGGTTGGCGGTGGCAGCGGATGGGGTTCGACGGCGTCTTCGGATGTCTCCGGAGTGGACGTCGGGGCAGCGCCCCCGGGACGGAGGTCGTGGCATGGGGCCCTCTGGGATGAGGTGCCCAGGGGTTTCTTGCGGCAAGAGGTGGTGGCGGCGGGGTGCTGCAAGGCGAGCATGGCTTCTTTGTCTTGGTGGATCGGCTTGTATGGCTTCGGGTTTGGTGAACTCCGCGCGAAAGCACTGCATCGACCTAGGTTGATGCCGGCGATGTCGGCGTCCGCGGACGTCGCTCCCCTCGTTGGAGGCATTGTTGAGGAGCTCCTTCACCTCCCTTGTCGTTTCGGGTCTCAGACTCTCCGGGTGAAAACCTGAGCTCTGGCTTCTGCCGGAGCGGGCATCGGCGGCGCCACCGTCGTTCTCTCTCTTGGGGCGACGCCTTTGGAGGTTTGGTGTTCCGCCAGGCGCTACAGCTTGTTCTTCTTGGTTGCTGCCTCGTCGGCTAGGAGTGCGCGCGGTCTCGGGACCGGTGAGGTTGCCGGAGCGGAGGCTCTGTTGCCATTGTGCTGGGTGTCTATCGGTGGTGGTCCAAACCTAGTCGAGCTAGGTCGTGTGGTCTCGTTTTGGTTTTGCCGGTTTTCCTGAAAACTGTGCTGGTTGGAGTTTTTTTTGGTCCGGTTCCCCTTTTAACCGGACCCGTGTGTATATACGTCTGTATCGGGTTTTGGCCGGTTTCCTTTCCAAACTGGCCAATTTTCTTCTTCTAATAGAATAGGCAGTGCTCCTGCCGGTTGCTCTAAAAAAAATGATCGAGACCCCAGCCCGACTGAGCTACATCTTGACGAATGGTTTTCAAACTACATTTGGCATAGGGTACACGTGCCTCACATATGTGAAATGCCTCACCTCTATAACACAACAATCTTAGCCCAGTGCAGACGGTAAAACTTGGATACATGGACATGGCAATGAAACGAATACCTGCATTTTATTTGTGTTGCATGGATTTGCAGTTGATTGAACAACTGGGGCATACATTTGATGGTACATAATATGAGTTTGACGAAGGTAAGAAAGATTGGAGGAGTACAAACATATAATGGCCGCGACCAAAACACATGTAGAGAGACTAGCCCAATATATCATTGAGATTTCAATCCTCGATGATGATATCCACGGTGCTTTCAGTCTGAGCATCAAGCGGAGTGACGACATCTCCACTCTCCCGTGCTGAGGCCAAAGACTCATTTCTGTCAAAGGAGTGGAATTCCCTCCTCTGAAGTTTCTCCGGAAATGTCTCCATGCCAGTGTATAGCAACAGGACCCAGACATAGGAAAGGAACTCTCCACCGGTTCCAAGAGCCTCTGCATGCAAGTACCCTCGACATCGGCTGGCGGAAAAGCAGAGCATCTCCACCCACACTCCTTGGATCAACTCCCATGTCTTGGTCTCATCAACGCTCAACAAGCTTTGAGGAAGCTTCCAAGCGTCACCTATAAGAGAAGGGGCGACGTTCCTTCCTAAAAGAGATATTGTTTCCCATTTTTCACATGTTATCCGTGTAAGATCTCTCTCGCATCGCGGTGTCATCTCGTCTTCTAGTAGGGCCTCGAGTTCTTCGCAGGCGGTTACCAACAACATCTTTCTGCTTCCTAGCATCAGCATCTCAGGATTATTAAACAACAGATGCGTGCGCCATGTAGTTGGACATCACTTTGCACTGACGGGCACTTACATGATCATCAGGAGATGTGGAGGTCCGGTGAATGTATAGATCTGTGGCCAGGTGCCAGAGAACAACACTCTCATCAAATGGCCTTCGTGTGCTCCAACCCAGCTGTTTAAGGTATCCATTCCTCGCCAACGTCCACTCACCCCTAGTATCATTGAACATCCTGTAAGAGAACATGTCGTTTATGTACCCATTCCACCCTGTTTCAACGTGGGAACGAACCAATTCTATAATCTCCTTGCACGAATTGCTGGGCTCCATGTGCCAAAAACTGTCTAGCCAATCCTTGCACTGTAACCATCCAGCGATGATTCTCAACATGGAGGGCCTTCTGGTATGGGAAAACAATCCAATAAGACTATGTTGGAGAATTCTGCTAGAAAACTTTTTGAAGCAAGATCTGCCGGCGAACTTTACATGGAGTAATACTTGTACGAGCATGTAAACGACCTCCAGCAAAACAGTGCCTTGTAACATGCAGAATGTAAAAATGGTATCTTTATGGGGGTGAGGATCTTTGCGGTGACTAGCGAATGCGAGGGACATGGCTATCGAAAACGTTGCAATAACTAGTTGTTGTTTGAACATAATACGGATGATGTTCGGTGCATTCTTGAAATCAAGGTAGAGTTCCTCGATAGGCGCAATATTTTTGGTGTAGAGCAAGCTGGTCGTATCGGAGAGAGCGCCTTCTATTGCGCCATAAGCTGATTCGCGATCAAGACACCAAAAGTCTATTAGCCTCGTTGAACGATCAAAATAAGAACATGGAATGTCCAGAAATAGTTGGCACGGTAATCTTGGGATGCCTCCTTGCGTTCTCTGTGTCGGTGCTCGATCCATGCCTTCTTTTGCTTGTTCTATAAAGCGCAAAAGATGCTCAAACTGGCCACCGAAGTTGACCTCAGACGAGTTGGGTTTTGGCAGGGCATTAAAGCTAGTTCTTTTAAGAGCCAGGGCCTTCTGGAAACATCTTGTAATCACTGCGATGAAAAGCAAAACCGTTGCGGCCAACAACTTCTTGTCATTTGATGACCATGTCTTGTAAAACACGAAGAGTGCAACTGTGACCTGACATAGTGTGGAATGATCCAGTAAGTAGATGTATAATAGAAATTGCTTCTTCTCATCCCAGTCCTCTACCACATAGCTAAAACACACTCGTAACAGTTGAAACCCTAGCAACTTAAGAATCAGGCTTTGGCTCCCGCCCCGCGTGTTGATACGTCGTAAAAGTATATATCTCCTTTTTACTTTAATATAACCTTTAGGTTCAGATTCACCATTTTTAGTTGATATATATACTAAATTTATGTAAAATGCAATTTATCTTCGAAGGCAGAAAACCTTTTTGTTTGATTATTTATTTTAGAATCCTTCTCCAAACTAAAATATCAGAGAAAATTTGGTAGGCCAACTCGAAGGCCAAAACTAGAAGACAGCCAAGGGCTGCTAGTGGGCCTCATCCAAGTGGCATAACCTGGTGCAATCACCCTTTTGCCCCGATTGACAGAAAGACATAACATAAACAAAAGCGATACCAAGTTTCAAGAAAAAAAAAACACAGAAGCGCTACAGGCTGCCGACGGAGGATCTTGGAGCGGAAAACCGCCAGAGTCATCTTCTCCGCTGCCACCGACTCATTGCCGATCTCCACGATGAAGGGGAGTAGTCAACCCCTGGACCATGGGTAAACATAAATATTCCTTTTCAGTTTAATCTAATATTTACACTGATATCTACCATTTTTATTGCTGTTAGTGATATGTGTTTGTCGGACATAGTTTTACCGTGGTAAAGCCGTTTTAATAAAATGAAAATTTCATACCTTTTGCATGTTATGAGTTTCTTGTCTATTAGTTGGTGCGACGATCCTAATCTATATTGCAGCCTCCGGAACATCAAGAGCACTTGAAGGTGGACAACAAGAAGATGTAGTAAGGTTATGTTCTCCGGCAAAAAAAAAAGATACATTATGTCCTTTCATCGTTGACGGCTTGGTAAGAGCACCCACAATGGGCGCTTAATTGCTGATACTATGGAAAAAATACCAGCCGGTCGTCAATTCCTGGGCGCCCGACCGCAACTTCTATCGTCCGGCGCTAGTTGATATTTTTGCTTGCAGCGTGGGAATCAGAAGAGTCCGGCAGCGCTCATTAGCGTCTCAACCAAGCGCCCCGCATGGCCTGGGCGAGCGTTTAAGCGCCTAACTCACCGCCCCCACTGTGGCTGCTCTAATCCACCCGAGTTTCCAGTGTATTGTTGTTTGCCTTTTTTTTTTGGCGGGGGTTATTGGTGTTTGCCTTTAATTCCTAAACTGTCTATAACATTGTAAAAATCTGTTCGGTATATCTTTTGGCGCAAAGTCTACAAGATGTATTTTTACGTCAATAATAAAATGGATACTACTCCGTGTATTTCAGATCGAAGGCGAAAGTTAATAGACAACCCTGGTAAATTGACAAACATAAAGTGCCAATACAAGCATCGACTCACCTTCGATAGAGATGTCAGGATGTACTGGGTCGAACGCTCGTTGTCTTCAATCTTATAACTCGTTATGACGACCTGTCCGCCGAGGTGCATCAGCAGGATCGGCGCCAATAACAGCTCCAAGTCGCGCCTGCCAGGCGCGTAACTGCAGCTTGGGCCATTCCTACGGTAGTTGAAGAGTGTGGCAAGGGCGAAGATCGCCAGAGCGTCGCTGCCGATTTGTGCCAACCAGAACGAAAATCTAAGCCACGGAGGGACGTGAAAGTTATGAACGCACACAATAAGTGCCAGCAAGTATTGGGCGCTGAGGCTGGCTACGACGAGGATGCGCAGCTCCCACTCGTCCCGCCATTGCGACATATTTCTCTCTCCCTCTC
This sequence comes from Avena eriantha, assembly GCA_910589775.1. Lineage (NCBI taxonomy): Eukaryota > Viridiplantae > Streptophyta > Magnoliopsida > Poales > Poaceae > Avena > Avena eriantha. The sequence continues at coordinate 14,988,061 of OU342741.1, read as the reverse complement.
CCTCTCCCCCTCAGCGAGGTTCATGTGATTCAATGGCTCCTCTCTTAATTATATGCACATGATTAGGCACCACATTGCACTAATTAAACCCTACCAACTGCATGTAGTATTACGAATGTGAGACCTCTTTCTCCAACTCGCTGGCGTGTTAGATGTATACCGGCCATCAACCTCCAATATTTAATGGCATGATCCGCGTAGAATCTCGCAAGTTGCTTCATTTCAATTGCTTACATTTGATGTCGAGGTCGACATCAGCGGGATAATCAATTTCTTGCCAAGCTCATATCGTGTGGACAATTGAGCTCTCTCGGGCTTGAATATATATTTAGAGACTTGACCCGCCACTAGCTCGGTCATAGATTATTTTTTATGTGATCAGAACCAGGAAAGTTGCGCAAGGTTTTTGCCCCTTAGCTCGTATTCGAGACCGCGTGCGAGAGCAAAGTTTCTGATGGCATGTGCTCATTTTCTTCCCCGATACGTTTCTAAAGAACATACTCGGTCATGTGCACGCAATGCAATTAGTATATTTTTTGACGAAAAGGCGGACGAAGGTACTTGTCATGGATGTAAGAGGAAACAGTACAGAGTACAGAGCTACAAAATTAAAAGAGCGGGAAGTTAAAAGTCGAATCTACATCAGGTGAGGAACTATAGAACAGCTGGCTCCTTGGGTCTTTAGAAAAAGAAACTATTAGAGTAAAACCATCCTCGTCACATTATTATTTTTGTCCTTGTGCCAATGAAGAAGCAACTTCACACATGTCATTTTCAGGTATCTCTCCTTCAACAAGATTGCCTAGATTGTTTCACAATCCTTAAACATATGTATAGTTTCAAAAGACATACAATCTAAACTTACTCGCTGTTCAAGAGCTTTATGCATGATATTAGCATCATCCGACACAAAGAATGTGTTCCTGCCGGTACCTTCTAACTTCCCTCTAAGCGAGCTTGAGCATCCGCTGTCTCCATTACATGAATGTTTGCTCCTCGTTGGGATTGAGTCCTCCTACTAGCTCTGGATGGCTATTGGATATTATCAACAGTCCCATTTTCCTCATAATATTCTCTTCTTTTTTATTGCTCAACATCACTATACCGTTCTGATGTTGAAGGTATTCCCACTATGTGCATTTAGTGTGCATGTTGAGCTTCATCATCACAATGAGAATCAATAGTTCCTTCAGATAAAGATCCAGAACCTGAAAATTATAGAGAAGGGGGAGATTCCAACACAGGTACAAATCTATCACCATGATGTTGCAAACCTTGCAAGTTCTTAGTGCTTTCATGTTGTTTATCACTCCATGTTTCCCAAAGGTGGCTCAAGAGTTCTTCATTACTGAGTTCAGAGATGAGAGGTTCATTAGGATTATATCCACCGCTACTGGTTGTGTGAACCTAGGTCTAGATAGAGACTATAGAGACATTTCCTGAAACATTTGACAAGACTCACAAGAAACAAGATTAGTTGCAGCAACAAAACTACAACCACCATCACACACTTCTTGAACGAAAATGACTGAGTTTACCCATACGTGTTCCTAGACATTCCTCATCACTTGAACCTTGTTCATAAGCTTTCATCTTACCCTTGCGAACATAAATCTCAGAATTTCCCCCCAATTTAGCATCTCCCATAAACCTGCTTGGTGTTGAATTATGGTGACCTCTGGCCCTAGTGTGTGATTCAACATCTTCACTTTGGATATCGAAAAACTGACCCTCCCTCCTCTGAAGCTTTTCTGGAAATGTCTCCATCCCGGCATGAACCAACATGACCCAGACATAGGAGAGGTACTCCGCACCCGTTGCAAGAGCCTCCGCATGCAAGTATCCTCGGCATCGACCGGCAGAAAAGCAAAGCATCTCCAACCACACGCCTTGGATCAACTCCCATATCTTGTTCTTATCAACGCTCAACAAGATTTGAGCAACCTCCCAAGCGTCACCAATAAGAGAAGTGGTTTCCCGTCTTAAACGTGCTGCCGATTTACATTTCTCAAATACTTTGCGTGTAAGCTCTCTCTCGTTCCGAGGTCTTCTCTCGCCCTCCAGTAAGACCTTGAGTTCTTTGTAGGCCATTGCCAACAGCCTCTTTCTGCTGCCTGGCATCAGCATCTCAGGATTATCATACAACAGATGCACCATGTAATTGGACATCTCTTTGCATTGACGGGCACATACATTATGATGGCGAGATGTTGAAGTGTTGTGTATGTATAAATCTGTAGCTAGGTGCCAAAGAACAATGCTCTCGTCGAATGGCCCCCGTGTGCTCCAACCTAGTTGTTCGAGACATCCATTCCTCTCCAGCGTCCACTCGCCCCTAGTATCATTGAACATCCGGTAAGAGTATGGGTCCCTTATGTACTCCATCCACCCTGCTTCAACATGCGAACGAACCAATTCTGTGATCTCACCACACGAATAGCTGGGCTCCATAGAACAAAAACCGTCGAGGAAATCCTTGCACCGTAACCATCCCGCAATGCTCCTCAAAGTGGAGTGCCTTCTGTTCTGGGCTATCAATCCAATAAGACTACGTTGGAGAATTCTACCAGAGAACTTGTCACGGAATATCAAGTCTATCAACCCGTAAAGCGCCTCTAGCCCCAAAGTCAACATCAACAGAAGAGATGTGAACCCGGCATCTGAACTGATCTTAACTTTTTTGTAGCTATTGCTTGCCAATGACGCTGCATGAGGTGCTACGAGGTAGTTGGCTATCACTAATGTTGCTTGAGCTAGTGTAGACGTGAACATACGGAAGAAAACGGCCGGTGCAGTCGCATTCTTGAAAGCAAGGTAGATTTTTTTCCCTAAGTGTGCTCCATCATTATCTTTGGTGTAGAGAAAGCTGGTCATAAGAGAGAGTGCGCCTTCTACTGCTTCAAAAGTTGGTTTGTGGTCAAGCGACCGGAAGTTTCTTACCATTGTTAAGCGATCAGAATAAGAACACGGGAAGTCCAAAAATAGCTCGTATGGTAGGCTTGGGGATGCTGTTGTTTCCATCGGTTCAACGGAATTCATGATAGCTTTTGCTTCTTGTACAAACTTGTCAAGCCGTTCTTCTTCTCTGGTGTTGGTACCTCGAACGACATTTTTATCAGATGAGCCAGCTTTTCGAAGGGCATTAAAGCTACTACTTTTGAGAGACATGGCCTTCTGGATGCATCTGATAATCACTAGAATGAACAGCAGAATCATTGCGGCCAACCTCCTTTTGTCATCTGACGACCATGTCTTGTAAAACACATAGAGTGCAACTGTGACCTGACACAATGTGGAATATGATCCAATTAATACGTGAAATAAATTATGGTGGCGAAACTGGTAGTTTTGGTGCAAACGTACCATACTAAACAATATTGCTAAACTTGTTTCCTCCAATAAAAAATATTTTCCCATTTTTTAAATGCCCAAGGGGGAAAGAGAAGAGGGGGGGGGGGGGGGGGGGGGTGCGTGCGGTGCATCACACTTTTTTTTGTGCACAAAAGGTGTGTGGTGTAGGTGGAAATCACACACTATCTTAAAATAAAAATAATATGCAATGCAAGATACAATGGCGAGCCAAAGTGGATTTCAGGGCAATGCACCATAAAACAATTTTCATCACAATGGGCCCATCTATCTATTTATGCAATATAAAAGCAATATACAGATGTCTAATAGAGCCACCACATTAAGCCACATCATGTAAATTTATCTAGACAGCTAGATCAAAAATTGACAATTTAGATTAAGAGATTAAAAAATGTTACGTAACATAGGCACAGGCACGTAGCAAAGAAAGCCGACTGACACATAGCACGTTGTCAAGTAGGAAAGACGAGATAATAATAGGTTACATAACTCGAGTTGCCTAAGAAAAAAAAATCCATAGCTTACATAAGCCGGCTGCCACGTACAAGGCACGTAGCAAAGACGAGCAAAGCAAAAAAAAAAAAAAAGATCCATAGCTTACAAATAGGATTTCTTTTTCCCGGGGAATACATCCGAGTCGGCCTGAACCAGATGGCCCAAAAACCTGTGCCTATCGAGATACGGAGTGCTCACAGAAAAAAGAACAGGTCCATCTACCTCGAATATGCACAACATGAACACGTGATGGAAATAGGCTCCAAGGAATCACGTCCAAGGTCTAGCCTCATGGGTATAATGTTTGTCAAACTATGTTGGAAGACATTTAATCATGGTTTTCTTATTACTTTATACTTTGTACTTACAGAATCTCGGTTCATGTTATGGACTAAGTAAGATTGCATACTGATCGTCATATTCCTCCAAGGTAAAATGCTCCTCTAAATCTGTCATTATTTTCCTCCAAGGTAAAATGCTATTCATAGAAAAACAGTGTTAAATATTTCAATCTTGCACTTCTCTATTAACTAGGAAAATAATTATCTCTAAGTCCATACTAAGAACCATATAATATGATCACCCACCCATTGACATCGACAGATGTCTTTATAACTAGTAAAACTCTTTGGTGCAAAATTGCCACCAAAGTTGATTGTCATCCCTCGAGAGATTTTTTCTATTGTCGACATCGAATATAGAAAATAATATTAGGATACAAATATCATCCATAGAACTCTAACTGCCTCCGCTAAATAAATACGTAGACTAGAGAAATTTGGATTCCTATAATCATGTGCGAGTCCACCTGAAGTACATTGGGTGTTCAGTATAGTCAAATTTTGTGTTCGGTTCACATTAGGTGCAAACAAAAAATTGTACTCAACTAGGTATCTATCAGGATGTACAAGGACATCGCATAGAAAAATAATATTAGGATAAAATTACCGTGTGACCACCAATGAAAAATATCTAGTCGTTAATTTAGCAAATAGATATATGTTTATTGGTGACCACCAATGAAAAATATTTTAATGCATTTTTATAAAAGTGTTAATTGCTATACATCTTTGTCAAAGTATGGTAAAAAAATTAACTTCAATAAATAAAGTTTTGTAGTTTAAATTTTCGCTACAATCACATGCATTATTCGATAAATTCCACTATATATGGGAGTGTCTTATATTGGATGAAACCTCTTTGCAGTGTTATTAAATTTTAGTGGCATTTCGAATACATAAAGTTCACAATTTCCCGTATCAAATCAACTGAAATAGAATTTCAGAATATAGAAAATAAATGAAGACAGATTTGGACAAAGTAAAATTAAAATGTGTACTATTTCGCTGGGCTTCCTACCACTAGAGATGCATATTTTGTTTTTATTTTAGTTCGTAAAAATACTAACTTTTTCCTGTTTTTAGGGTTCAAGTTTGGTGGGACAACGCTCAGGTGGTGGTGGCAATGTCTCTTCCAATAACGTATCCCCGGCGTCATCCCCATGTTGATGGCGATGGTGAGAAGCTTGTGGGAGTGGTGTGGTCTTCTAGGGCTTCTCCTGGTTGTGGGGATCTACGGATCGTCAAGGAGCTTCATCGGCAGTTCATCCATCTTCTTCGTTTCCGGGACGGATGTGGTCTTCTTGACCCGTTCAGCAACTTCCCGTCTACAACCAACAATTTCAGGCAGGCTCGGGGAGGAGCGGTAGAGGCAGCGTGCCGTTGACACGGCCTGGAGGTTGAAGATGAAGGGTTTCTCAAGGATCTCGTTGTAATTATTGTTTTTCTTGTGATGCTTTCTACTGTTCGATGTTTCTTTTAATACTAGGGTCCTATTCGCAAAAAAACATTACCTGGCTACTGCTTAGGTGACCCTGATTATTTCTTGCTAATCAACATAGAGTTGTTTTCTACCTCTATAGTAAATACGTTGTGAGTCTTCGGTTTAAGCTCCCATAACGATCTATTGTCACATGGAAACTCCAATGGTACTTTAGCTCTATGAATCATCTAATATAGCATAAATGACACCATTGAACCGGTTACAATAGAGCTGAATGGCTAAAGGTATACTTCAATTAGATTGTTTCATGAGTAGCACTGAAATGGGCAATAATTGTGAGTCATTATGAATAAGGAGATCAAAATCAATAAACTATACACAACCTCTTGTGGGTATGCAGGCATATTTCTGAGACACATGATTCTTACAGGTCGATGCTATGGCCGCCAACATGATAATCATAGCTTGATTGGGTAAATCTACATAAACTCTTATTATACCAATTATCCAACGTATTTTTTTTAGAAACCGCATACATGTGCCACATATATGGTGAAATTGAGAGTATTTCATATGATTTGGTACTATATGTAGGAACCTAATTTCTAAGTTCCAACTACATGGACATACATTAAAAATCATGTATGCATGCACATCCACACCTACTATATAGTACTTTAGTGTAGCAAATTATTATAAGGGCTATGTCATGATTTATCACCTCATCTTATCAAAATATACACGGTTAGGGTGATATTCTGGGAATTCATTAATATATTTCTTCTTTGTACCGCACATTGTGTCACTAATATTTTTCCGATGACCAAAAGGTGTGAAATTAAAATTCATAGAATTTTTTATGCAAAATACCATTATATTTGTATGATAGACATCTTCAGAATATTTTCTTTGGCTCTACTATGATGTAACAAAATCAACTTTAAGAGCACATGCCATTAACATCAGGCAGTACTGTCGACTGATTAAGAGGATCGAACTATGGTGCCGAATCCACATACTCGTGTTACATGTCACCAAACATATAAAACAAGTGCATGGAAGATTGGGATAACATTGAGAAATTTAAACTAAATCGAGAAAACACACTATAAAAAATAGTTGAAGTTCAAGAAAATCATGAACACATTGAACTCCATAAAAAGGAATCCCTCACATTTGCGAGGGCCACATCGCTAGTTGTGACATAAAAGTGTGTTCTACTAAACCAAACAATAGTGCCAAAAGATTTTCCAACATTTTCCATTTAAACTTATTTTTCCATTTTCTAAATGCCAAAAATTGGGGGTTTGTGAGAATCAGTTACAAAGAATTGGTGAAAAAATAGTGCCACTCATAGTTTAACACAACATAGATCATATTTGATGGATAATTCCCAAATATTATGAATTTTAAAGTCTTCTACCTACTTTCATCCACTTAAAAGAATTTATGTTGGTTTCTTGAAAGCAACACAAACAGACACTAGTAGGAAAAGGCTTATAGCGGTCATTTAGCTAGTGGCGCTCAAAAAATATTGCACACCATTACTGCTAGGAAGAAATCTAGTGGTGTTCAAATAGTCGCAAAGGACACTACCAAAACATATAGGTGGCGTTTAGAAACATACGAACGCCACCACTTAATGGGACCCACAGATCCAACGGGGGCAAACTCAGTGGAGGCGTTCGAATAATTGGAGCGCCACCACACGTAGGCTAATCACGGCCCTCATAGAAATATAGACGCCACCATTAAAAACCCACTCTCAACTAATTCTCTCATTCTCTCACTTGAAACCACCACTCGAGCGACTGCCGCCCCTCCCCTACCTCGACTGCCACTCGATCTGTGCGCACCTCCCATCCCCTGGCTAGCCGCGACTCCCCCAACCCCACCCCACCTCTCTCCGCCCGCATACGATCATCCCCCACCTACCCCACACACCCCCATCCATCCAGGAGCTACGCCGTGCCACCCCCACGATTCACCGGAGATGCTGATGCCGCCCCTCGACCCACCAGACCTGCCGTCCTGTCCCTGATCCTGATGCCCCGTGCCCGAGCCGCAGCCCCATCGCCGACCGTCAGTGACCCATATCCGCGCAGTCCCTTTCATTTTTATATGGATTCTAGGTGGATTTAGATATGCAGATGACTTAGATGAACAAGTAGATGATTTAGATGTGTGTTTATTAGTATAAGTAGGTGATTTTAGATTTATATGTAGATGATTTAGATGTATAGTTGTTAGTATAAGTAGATGATTTTAGATGTATAAGTAGATATTTTAAATGTATAAGTAGATACTTTAGATGTCTAGTTGTTAGTATAAGTAGATGTTCTTAGATGTATAAGTAGATGATTTAGATATGTAGTTGCTAGTATAAGTAGATGCTTAGATGTATAAGTACATATGATTTAGATGTGTAGTTGTTAGGATAGCTGCAGCTATAGTTCTCTTTTATTTTTATATGAATATGTAGTTTCTATTATTTAATATTGATGCTATATTCAATAATTTTAGCTTTTTTTAATTTTCGAATTAAAGTTAGTGGTTTTTACATAAACTCGAACGCCACCAGTCAGGAGGTTACTGGTGGCGTTCGGGCGCATGCCACAGGTGGGTTTCGGGTCCCACGCCACCATTAATGGTTATCATTGGCGTGAGATTGGTGGTGTGCCACTTGCACACCACTAACTCCCTTTTCTAAATGCCACCAGTAAGGCTTTTCCTATTAGTGTGAAGTACAAGTGTGATTTAGTTGGGTACAATTTTATGTGTCTTGCTCCGTGTTTGTGGTGAGGAGGCAGTGGACTCCATGGCGGCAAGCAGCAGGTCGCCTAACATGGAGCGACAGGGAAACCTTCAAGGGTGTCGAGTTCCGCCAGGACGTCACGGGCACCAGAGGGGTGATCTAGGAAGAGTTGTCGTTGTCCTGCAAATGGCAGTGTGTGATTTGTGACAAGATGGAGGTCGCCTGCAAACTGTTTGTGCTAATGCCAAGACAAAATAGATAGCTAAAAATAATGTTTTCATTTGGCATTGGCGGTGCCGCCGGGGGTACCATCCCACATTTGCAAGAGGTTGTACCACACTTTCCAAATCGTGTCGGGACAGAGAATTGCCGGACACGATTTGGAGACTATGGATAGAGATGCTCTTATTGGTGGGGCATGAGCTCACATTTCAAATTTTGTCGGAATAAGCTTATTTTGAGCTTGTTTTAAAGATATGGTCGAAATAAACAAACTATGTTCAAACGATTTTTTAACCAGACACCTAACTAACATATTTCAATTGTGAGATTGAGAATTAAAACCATGTCTAATGAGGGAGAGAGTGGTAGACTTGTAGGTTGTCAGAGAGGGAACATAAAAAAACAACATACTAGTGAGCACACAACATGAGGTAATTTTAGTACTCCATCCGATTCATATTAATTATCGCTGAATTGGATGTATCTAGCTCTAAAACATATTTTGATACATCAGATTCAACAATAATTAATATCGATCGGTGGGAGACCTACAACTTTCTCAAGAAGGGCATGCAACTGCTATTATCCGGTAGTCTGAACATCACTAGAGATTAATAATCGATATCTTTGTAGATATTTCTTCTATTTATCTGTACTATTAAATTGCAATGCCCAAAATTTTGTGTTTCCCGCATTTTTTAGTTTACGGCCTATGAAATAGAGTAATAAACCCCTAATCCAAACAAATCGACACTTTATCTTTTTACCCCGTCAACCATATCCCTTCCTAGACAACGGTAGAGAGGAGAGGAAAATGGCTGCGTCAGGGCCGTGCGCGGGCAAGAATGGTGTCAGTTGCTAAATGAGGTCACTAATTAGCAGGTCTGGGGTGTCATGGTCGTCGTTTGTAGGAGGAGCCGCGATGGCGGGGAACTTTGGAGGTATGCACGATCGACCAGGTGAGGTGAGGAGTTGCACGATAGCGTCTTGAGGCCACAGTGCTCAGCGACGGAAGATGTTGCTAATTGGGAGTTGTTGTCAATGGGGTAGTCTCGGGACATGGGTAAAAGGGCCGAAGAAAGAGAAATATGCACGGGAGGAAGAAGGCAATACTCCGCTACGGTGCAAGCAACCGAGCAAAGAGGGAATATCGAGCGAGGCACTTCTATTTGCATGCGTGCAGGGTGTGGCAGAAAGAGGTGATGAGCAACGCGGTAGGTCAGGCGATAATGCGGGCTAGGATAGAGGGGAGTGTGGGGGTCCTAGATTGGCTCTTAGGCCGCCAGTTTGGCCGACCGTTCTAGGGGGTCTTTCCCCTACTATTTTAGCAAAAAACAGTTTCTATTCGACTCTATTTTCCTTTTTTAAACAAAGCTTCTATTTTGAAGAAGGGAGGAAAGTTCTTATGAAACCCTAGGTTAATTTGTAAAACAAAAGTAGAGTTTAGGAAAAGTAATTTTAGGCCTCAGGGAGGAGCCTAATCTAGGTGGGAGAATGCACTGGGATGTGAGTGAATCGGAGGTGCCACACAGCCATTTGCAAGGCAAGAAGATGAATCGAGATGGGATTTGATTGGTTGCCTCTTGCGTGCAGATCAACATGGCCTCTTGGCCTAGTAGTTAGGTTTAACAGGAAATTTGGCATATGGCGCCCAACTTAAGGTTTATGCATAAAACATCAAATTATGGCTATAATCAAAAAACATTTCACGCGAAGTGGAGTCTTAATGTATTATGAATACTATATGGCTATATTTTCATACACGTGAGAATTTTCCCGAAATAGGGAGCAGACCCCGGCCCCTGCATCAAGCTATGCACATATAGTTTATTTATTATTGAAACATCAAAGTCTGGCAAAAGCCATTACAACGATCATACAAACGAATGACCGCCAAAACAACATCACCGAGCATGACGATGGCAGTCCATCGCCGGCCCTCGACGAAATCTGGAGAACACCCAACTGCCCATGCAAGCTAGGACCCCAAATTCGTCAAGCATATCCGTGAAACGGCGCTAGCGCACTCGCTCCGTATGTTGCCGCCTCCACTATGTTTCGCCAACCCATCTTCAATGAAATCTGGAAAACACCCAACTGCCCATGCAAGCTAGGACCTCCCTGCGCGCTAACTCTGAAGCATGTCGTGGTCGCCGATGGCACGCCGCAACACCATGCTGCCAGGTACCACCAGCCGACACACCTTGAAGTATCTGGAGGATCTGTCGTGCATAGCACCTGCCGACCAGGCATGACTCAGTGTAGCACCTATCAGTCATACATGACTTGATATTGCTGCCGAACCTCCGTTCAATACAAAGACTCTCCACTTCCAGCCTTCATCATCCGACGCTTCTCCACAAAGGATACTCTCAAGAGAGGATGCAACTCAGCAACGCCGCCATTGCCCGACTAGGAAGCCAGATCCTAGGATTTCTTCTGGAGCAGCACGAGTGGGTCCACAATAGTTGCACGACGATGCCTTCATCAAGGTAACGGCGTAGAAACATCGCCATCACCCGCTAATACCCAAGTCAACTTAGTTTTCACTGGCAACTAGGTCTCCCTACTCGTAGCCGAGAATCGATGATGGAACACGAGATCCGTCAAACCAGTCTTGGGCCAATCACCATTGACGAAGGAGATGATCACCACCTCCAAGCCTAGACTCGCCGCCCCGGGGATCCTCGTGATGCGAAGAAATATTAGGAGCATCACCGCTAGACCGTCGCCGATGACGGCCGGGTCGGAGGGCGTAGGAAGGTTGAGAGCCACCAATTCGAAGCCATGCCAATAATGAGGCGTCTCCTATCACCGTCATGATCTACCGAGCCACCAGCTGCGGCTGCATGTTCCCCGCCTAGCTCCAGCCGCCGTTGCTCACCATCACCACATGTAGTCTAGCGAGTTCGGTCACTGCATCCACTAGAGACCCGACATGCGAAAACAATTGCCGTCGCCGCTCCGCCCGGGCTTTGCCGTGGTGTTGCTGACGGCGGCGCAATGGAGAGGGAGGCAGGGGAGGGCTCGAGCAGTATGGGCGGATGCCCCGGTGGGCAAGGCACCGCCACACGGGAGCGGAGCAGGGCACTCTGCTAGTATATATTTTATCTCCATTGTACTTATTATGTTCAGGAATATATACGGTGTCTATAGAGTACTTCGGTGTTGCGTAATACCTTGATTTATGTTTTAGAGTCCATCCTACCTAAACATATTGCATCCTTGGCGTGCAGTAAGAGTTGCAACCCCGCACGAATCACATATCAAATAATGTTCTCAAAGTCGATTGTAAATTAAGCTAACTATCGGTCGACTAAGAATTTGCAAAACCGATTTCTAGAACCCTTTGCAGGACCAGAACATGAGAACTCGGAAGGTGTGTACAAAAAGTTGATAGAGAACACCCTAGTAAACTCGCTGTTGATGCAGACCGATGTACCGAACCAGTACCCAAACGCAAGGGAGCTTAGGCGGCGGCTACTCCAAACCCATCTAGGGTTCCGACCTCTGGCCGGTGACGCCAGCAGTCCGCTCCGTCTCCGTTGGCCTTAGGGCTATGGAGGGGCAGCGGACTACGGCACCTCGCTGGCTGGAGGGTTTTCGTTTTTAGGTCTTTTTTCAGTGTCTTCTTCGGATGATGAGACGAAGGCTACATCTTGAAGTTATAATAATGTTCTCTCGTCCTATCATGCGTCTACTGTTAGCGGAGGACGCGTGGAGTCATGTATCCGACTCGTTTTTCGTATTTGTTGGTGTGATTTGAGGTTACTCTCTTCAGATCAATGGTTGTCATCTTCCGCGATGGTTGCTCCTCTGGTGCGCTGGTCCTTTGGAGTCTTAGCACGACGACTTCTCGTCTGTCTACTACAAGAAGCTCTACTTTGACAAGCTTTGTTCGGCTCCAACGATGGAGTGGGGAGGATGGCGGCGCGCCTTCGGCTCGTGCTAGTGTCAGTAGTCTTCGCTAGGTGGTCCATTGACCTATTTGTAGTTTTATTACTTTTGGGACTCTTTGTACTACTAATGATTATTAATAGATCTTCGGAATTTCGCCCAAAAAAAAAGTGAACGCCCTAGTAAATACACAAACGTAAAATGTCCTCTATTTCCAACCTCTCAAATTAATTGACGCAAATCTGTTTAGATACACATATAGCAAGAAGTATTTTAGTGTGCATATAGGTGTGTATCTTTTTTACTAACCTTTGATAGAGATGTTAGGATGTACCGGGTGGACTGCTCGTTGTCTTGAATCTTATAGGTAGTTGTAACGACCTGTCCGCCGAGATGCATCAGGAGGATCGGCGCCCATAATAGCTCAAAGTCGCGGCTGCCAGGTGCGTAGCTACATCGCGGCCCACTCTTTTGGCGGTTGAAGAGTGTGGCGAGGGCGAAGATCGCCAGAGCGTCGCTGCCGATGTGCGCAAGGCGGAACGAAAATCTGAGCCATGGCGGGATATGAAACTTACGAACGCCGGCAAATAATACCAGGAAATATTGGGCGCTGAGGCTGGCTATAACGAGGATGCGCAGCTCCCACTCGTACCACCATTGCGCCATCTCTTTGTGTGTGCGCGCGCGCGGACGAGAGCTGCAGGTTTATATGGGAATTATGTATCTATATGTGGCAACGGATCGTGAGTCCCGGCAACGTTCCTTCCGTCAAGTCCTTGTCCTCTAGTGCATCTCTAATAATATGCACACTTAGGAACCCTCGTCCACTATTGTATTACGTGAGAGCTCTTCTATGCAGCTTGCTTGGCGCGTTAGAAATTGCATGATCCGCGTCTAGTCTCTCAAATTACTCCACTTCAATTATATTCCACTCGTCATCAACCCGTGTCCTGCACAGGCTAGCCAATTTGTGGAATTTCTACACATTCTTAGTGTCTAAGGGGCTGTCTGGTTTAGAGGATGTTATTTAGAGGATGAGGATATCCCCAACCAGCTGGTTAGGGGTAGCCATTTTTTTTGTTTGGCTAAAGTGGGATAAAAAGTGCTTAGGGAGAGCCAGTCAAAAAATAGAAGTGTGAACGAACAAGAAAACGCTTCGGAGGAGCTATCCAAAAGTGGTTGAGTTCATCCAGCTCTTTTTGTGGATATGCTCAACCACTATTTTGAGCCAAAAGTGGTTATCCATATCCTCTCCACCCTCTAAACCAAACACTGGATAAATACAAAAAAAATGGATATCCCTTGTCATCCACTAGATAGCCACTGAACCAAACAACCCCTAAGTACAAGCATATCTAGATAAAGTTAAATCAACTAATTTGAGATGGAAAGGTAACAAACTTCCTACTATTACGCTCTACGGAGAAATGGCACCCTCTGTGGCTCGTGTTGCCGATGGCTTGTTCGCGGCTCAGAGCTGCACGCTCTGGAACGTTAGAAATAAGTTTACGATTGAAATGATCTTTCCTAAGTAACCTGCAGACTCTAGTCTCAAGGCTTCGGTCTTTTTGCAGCTGTGGCAACTTCTCTTCCCGAATAAAGACCTGGTAGCGCTCGACCTCTCTTGGAGTTGTTGCGCAAGCTTCACCGCCAAACTATATGAACCCCAGGAGCTTCGTCGTCGTCTGCAAACACAACCTGATGATGCCCCTTTCTTGCTTTATGCTCTTGCGAACCTTGTTATGTTGTGCTCTAGCATTACTGTGTTTTATTGTCAAGTGCTTACAGTGTAATACTCTGGCCTACGGGTGTGTCTGGAACTTTGTGCTACTGGTTGTGTCTTGTTCTGGTGGTGGCTTTATTAATTTAAAGTCGGGCAGCCGTGAGGTGCCTACTATCTAAAAAAATAGAAACTGTTTTTGTAAAGCCATCGGCAAATTTGTTCTTTCTAGAAATAAACTTAATCTCTATGCTTTTACTTGCTACAATTTTTCTCACAAATTTAGTACGTACATAAAAGATAGGATTTGCTGACAAGTGGGTAGCATCTAGATTGTCACACTCACACCATAGGCATGGCTTATCATTTAGCTTGACATCAAGCTCACCAAGAAGAGCTTCAACACATATCAATTCAGCCGTGGAATTGGGTAGAGACTTGTATTCAACTTAAGTGCTAATGTGATATTGTTGCTTACTTGCGAGCACTTCAAGAAACCAGATTTGGCCTAAGGTAGATAGCAAAATCTCTAGTGGATCTTCGATCATCAAGACAACGAGCCCAATCTTATCTAAAAAAAGTACTCAAAAGAGTAGAAGATGAATGTGTGAATGTAATACCAATGTTCAATGTATCTTTGACATATCTCAAAATCCTCTTAACAGTTGTCCAATGAGTTATTGTTGGAGCATGAAGATACTAACTGACTTTGTTAAGAAAAAAGACAAGTCTGAACACATGAGGGCTAAATATTGAAGAGCACCAGTCGATGCTTCTATACCGTGTATTGTCCTCAGGACCAAGAGGCGTCCTTTCTGCAAAGACAATGTCTCAGTTGAAGATAGTGAAGACAATGTCTCGGTTGAAGATAGTGGTGTAAGAGCAGACTTACAGTTTGTCATACTAACTCTGGCTAGAAAAACTATGGCATATTTTTCTTGTGTCAAAAGCAAACCATCCTGTTTTTTTACATCGTACCTAAGAACTAATGTAAGTCACCAAGATCCTTCATGGCAAAATGTGCATTAAGATCTCGAAGTAAAGTGGGAATTGCTTCATTAAAGGTGCTTGTCACTATAATGTTATCAACATAAATCAAGACAAACATATTGATGCCTAACTTTTGATATAGAAACAAGGAAGTACAGCCTTGGATGATATGAAGTCATGATCATGTAACTTGGAACTTAGCCGAGAATACCAAGCTCGTGGAGCTTGTTTTAACTTTAGAGAGGCTTATCAAGCCTGCAAATATGATGAGGGCTATTAGGATTTTGAAAACATGGGGGCTATTTTCATGTAAGCCTCTTCTCGAGAACAACATGCAAAAACGGGTTCTTGACATCTAGTTGTCGTAAACTCCATCCTCGAGAGACTGCAATTGCTAGAACAACTATGATAGTTGTAGCTTTAACAATAGGACTAAACATGTCTTCATAATAATCTATGTCATACCTTTGTTTGAACCCTTTTACAACAAGACATGATTTATACCTATCAATAGTGCCATCTGTATTTTTCTTGATGCGGTACAATCAATTAGATTCTTGTATGTGCTAGGTGGAACATGATGTCATGTATTGTTTTGGAGCAATGCACCATATTCATCCTCCATTATTTTGTGCCACTTTGGGTCATCAAGTGATTCAGTAAGGGAGTGGAGTTCTCTTGTAGAAGCAAGTATACCATACCTAACAGTGCCATCTTTGTAGATTTTAGGATGCCGAATACCTTTCTAGATACATGTGTGCAGCACTAGTGCGGGTTGAGCAGTAGGCTGATCTATAGGTGTAGAGGATGCAGAAAATCCTGATGCAATACCTGAATCAGCAGAGGTTCCACAGATCCTGACATGGGGTGCACATGTTGGCTGCAGGCAATGCCTCCGTGGCAATCAAAAAGCGCATGGGCGAGGGAAGAGGGGGACCACACAGGGGTCCCGCCATCATTGTTGCCTGGATGGTCGTTCACATGGTGTGGAGGGGACAACATGGGTTCCCACCATCGTGCCCACCCCAGCTGGCATTGCGAGAGTGGGCAGACAGAGAGAGAGATACCGCTCAGGGAGTCCTGCCTACAGAGGAAGACGTGACAGGTGAATGCATGCCAGGATCTACGCGCGCAAGCCTGACGCAGCACCTGAATCAGCATGGGATCTGGTGTCGATTTCATCTATTTCTGAATTTATTTAAACATTAGTTTGGGCACTATTTTAACTCGTTTCTTCATCAATTTGCACCAAATTTTCTTCTGCTTGATCCTCAGCAACCTAGCCACAACTATTAAAAGGTACAAGATGCAAAGACATATGATCATGAACATTTGCATCCCCATTAGTAGATGACATGGAGGAATTTGTGGGAAGAAGAAGTATTTCTTGGTGAAGGTGTGAGCCATAAATTTTGTGCAAAGCGGCAAAGGGAAACATGTTTTCAACAAATACGACATCACGAGCTATAAAAACAAGGCATGAAGAAGGATCAAGACACTTTACTCCCTTGTGACAAGGGATATAACCCAAGAACACACAACATGTGGAATGAAAAGCTAGTTTGCATTTGTTATATGGACGAAGGTTAGGCTAACACACAACTAAAAATGCCTAGTGAGTTATAGTTTGGTTTTTTGTTCCAAAGACGCTCAATAGGAGATTCAAAATTAACCACTTTTCAGGGAACAAGTTTATGAGGAAAGTGACCCTAAGGAATGCTTCATCTCAGAGTTTATGAGGCGTTGAGGCATGGTAAAGCAAAAAAATCCCAGCCTCTACAATATGGCGATGTTTACACTCAGATGAACTATTTTTCTCATCACTTTTTCCAAAATAAACATGAACGAAAGAATTCTGACCTCTTGCGGACGCCTTTCAGAATTCCCATGAAAGAGAACATAAACATGAGTAAATATGCGAGGTGATCTCTTGTCGGCGATACTTATCATGAGCAACCCTTCTACTATGTGATTGGGCTAGAATCTCTTCGACCTGCTCAGTACCTACTAGAGGTAACTTCCGTGACCCACCATACCACTTCATGTTGTAGTATACTATAGTCGTTGACATAACACTCACGAAACACCGCTCCGCAAATATTACATCCCTCAGAGTGGTACAACAGAAACATTGCGGGTACAAATTACAAACATACACACATTATTATTATGATACCAAAAGATCAGTACTTTAAGTGGTTCAGACTCACAAACCATACACATCTTACATAATATGTTTTCAGTGGAAGAACGAAAGGTTCAAACGACATAACACAACTTGAGCTCAACAGCTTATTGTATAAGTTTCATTCTGCTCGGCTTGGCTTAAGTACTAATAACTACTGGGAAACTACTCTAACTCGTTGCCATCAGCTCCGTAGCATATCTCGTAGTCCACCCCTTCAACTCCACCGGACGGGTCTGGTTCCTCGTAGTAGACGTCGTCCTGACCTCCGGTAGCATACATTGGGGTATCCTCTGGCTCCTTAGAGTCTAAGCAAGGGATCAAAGGAAAGAGTAAGTAATAGCGTTACCCAGCAAGTTCATTATATGCAAGGTGGGAAGTTTGATGCTCTATCTACCACCTCAGACCACTGGTCTTTGGCACTATGCAGTTTTCGTAAACATTTCTTCAAAGGTTGATTTTTAACATCAAAAAAACTATGCCCATCAGCCTTCACAAGTTGACTAGAAGTTCATGGAGTTCCTTTCCTGTCGCGTTCGTAGCTCCTTCCCAAAACAGGGATTAACATGTCACAATTCTAACACTCTGCAGAGGTGCGTTGCTTTACCCATAAGAGACCAAATCCTTGTTGCACAATCGAGCGTACTTTCTCATCCACAATTCCTTGATGTGGGGCCCAATAGATGATCCAAGCCTATCACTGCCCTCCTCCGCCACCCTGCATGAAGACACGACCCCCCCCCAGGCCAAGCCATACCTATGTTAAGCCCCTTTGTTGGACCAACTATAACTCTGGTAGGCTCCTAAAGACTCTATGAGCCGCTTGTACCCTTGGCAAGTTCCAAAAAGGTCCAACTATACCTCCGGAAGCCACTCACAAATAGTCTAGATACCAATATCGTGGGGGAACTAAGGGGTCCCACCCATGTGCTAGATTCTCAACGAGAAATCGATAGCCTCACAATAAGGTCATCCATCCATGCAAAAGGAAGAAGATCCAGTTAACTTATTCATCCCATTCTAGATCTTATGGTTAAAGCGTATTATACGGTGCTAGAATCATTGATGTCATGGGTTATTAAGTCCTATCTGTACTGCAATTAGAATCCTAGATTACATTGCCACTTGATGGCTCAGAATACGTTGAGCTTGTTGGGAACCCCAAGAGAAAGGTATGATGAGCACATCAGCAAGTTTCCCTTAGTTATGAAACCAAGGTTATCGAACCAGTAGGAGCAAGGAAACACCCTTAAGGTGTTGCTACCAACTTGGAATCTGACACAACACAACCACAGAACTTTGCCCCAACTTACAGTGAGATTGTCAATCTCACCAGTTTTGCTGAAAACAAAGGATTACACGTATTATGTGGAAGATAGTAATTGCTTGCATAAAGTAAACAATAAATAGTAAATAGTAGATGGTATATCAATGGTAAAAGAATGGATCGGGGTCCATAGTTCACTAGAGGTGATTCTCCTTAAGATAAATAGCATGTTGAGTGAACAAATTATAACAGGGCAATTGACAGATTCGAGAAAGCATACCATGCATATACTAATCATCTTGACTCCTATGAGATTTGATTGGTCATTACAAAATTATACATAGAACATAATCCAACTGCATCAATGACTAATAATCCACCTTCAGGTTATCATCCGAACCCCCTCCAATATTAAGTTGCAAGAAACAGATAATTGCATTAAGAAAAGTATTTAAAGTAAACAATACGATTGTCCCATGGACAAAGGATTGTTGTTTTCTCCCTAGTAGCAACATCACATCTAGCACCTTAGAGATTCCTGTCACTTCCCCAGATTACTAGAGGCATGAACCCACTATCGAGCATAAATACTCCCTCTTGGAGTTGCAAGCATCTACTTGGCCAAGATAGCTACTAACAACGGAAAGCATGAAAGATCACAAATAACATAGACATGATATAATCAATAATTAATCTGAAATAGCATCTCAATATACATCGGATCCCCACAAACACAACATGTAAGATTACAAATAGATGATCTTGATCATGAACGGAGCTCACAAGATCTAAACATGATAGCACAAAGGAAGAGAACCAACCATCTAGCTACTACATGGACCCGTAGTCTAGGGATGAACTACTCACGCATCACACCGGAGGCAGTCATGGTGATGAAGAAGGCCTCCAAGGTGATCTCTACCCTCCGGCAGGGTAATGGGAAGAGCTTTGGATCCCCCCGATCTAGGGATCGAGATGGCGGCGGCTATCGACTCTTCCGTGGATTTCTGATTGGGTCTTTTATCGGGTACTTAGGGTTTTCATCCTGAGAGGCTTTTATAGGCGAAGGGGCAAGGTCGGTGGAGCACCAGGGGGCCCACACCCCCTGGTGGCGTGCCCCCTAGGCCGCGCGGCCACTAGGTGTGGCCGCCCTGGTGCGCCACTTCGTCTCCTCTCCGGACTCCGTGTTGCTTCGGGTAAAATATTGACTTTGGCTTTTGTCTAGTCCAATTTCAAGAATATTTCCTTACTAGCTTTTCTGAAACCAAAAACAGCAGAAAACAGGCAACTGGCGCTGTAGCATCTTGTTAATAGGTTAGTTCCACAAAATGTATGAAAATACCTCAAAGTATGAACTAAACATAAGAAATTAGATACTAAACAAGCATGGAACATCAAAAAATATAGATACGTTTACGACGTATCAACATCCCCAAGCTTAACTCCTGCTCGTCCTCAAGTAGGTAAGTGATAAAAAGAATAATTTTTGAGGTGACATGCACCATCACAATCTTGATCAAGGTATTTGTAAAACATTGATAGCTGGGATCATAGTACTTTAACATAGCATGAAAGATATAGTTCTAATAATAAGACATAGCAACTATGTAGTAACATGAAAAGGTACAAACAAAAGATTCATGAATAACAATGCTTTGAAAGACGTTTGTTTGTTTCACATATAGAAAACATAATGAGAATGGTATTCAGCTTGTCCCTCATGGTATAGCAAAACATAAATGCATAGGACACCTTCAAAGTTCATAAGGGTGACTAGATACAAATAATTTAAGAACAAGCAATATCAAAGTTATGAATCAATCAAAAGGTTTTGGGACAATGCACATTAAACTAAGAATGACCACTATGCTCTCTCAATAGGTACATAAAGATAGAAGATGGAGACTCAACATAAAAGTAAAAAGAAAGGCCCTTCGCAGAAGGAAGCAAGGATTCAAGTTTCATAAAGAGCTTCCAAAAATTATGGTACTTATTAGCTTTCAGCTCTCATTGCCCCTATCATAAGCATCTTTAGGTGATTAAGGTTAAAGTGAAAAAATATGAGGATATGCTTGACAAGTTATAAGTTGAAAATCTCATACCCATTGCTTACGAGTACCGAACCTCATGCTACTCAACTTTAGTCACGAGTAAGTTCTTGTCATTATAAGTACATGTGTATCACAGAGAACCGACGACGGGGTACCCCTTGCCCCATGATACAGGAGCTATCCCGTATCAAAATGACAAGGCAACAGACAATGAGCATCTCAGCGATATTTTAATTTGCTATTTGCATAGGTTTTTATTGAGGATGCTTCACAGATTGCTCAGTATGGTTATGCTGCAAGTTTCCACCATAATTAGGCATGGCTTAGGCTAGCCGCCCAGACGTTTCTCTAACACATATACAAACTCCATGAGCTTACAAGCTCCTTTTTTATTTCACACCGCCGGGATTCATAAGCAAAAGAACATGATATCAACTAAGTAATGTGCAATGTTGAAAGCGTTCCCCATGGTAACATGGTCCTGCTAATTCACAACTTATAAAGCGCAAGCATATACGCAACATAGATGGGCACAATGGTTCAAGTTTATTAAGTGCAAGAAAGTAAAGTGTGCCATCAAGTTTGTGAGAGCTTTAATCACTAATTTTCACATAACAAGTTTAATTCGGAAGGTAGATAAAAACATGAATATACTTGGAATAGCAATATGCTAATATTTAGGTATGGTGGACTCTTTGGAATAACTCGGTTTTATTGGAGTTGGATGCATGAGTGGAACTCATACTTGGTACATGCGGAGGCTAGCAAAAGACTGGGAGCGACCAACTAAGTGAGAAACAATGGCCATAATCATGCAAAGCGATAAAACATTATTAATTAAAGCATAAAGTGATATTACAAGTCAAAAACTAAATGATCATAGAGGCTATGGTGACTGGTATAGTCTTAACATGGTGTGAGCATGCGCCAAGTCAACCCAAATAAAGCATCAAAGGAGAATACCACAATATTATGCTTTTGTATGCTAAAACAACGCATGATTCTTTCAAGGCACATTAATCAATAACAATTGTTTGGAACAAGTCATGCTACATCAATAATTAATAAGCATAAAGTCAAAGCAATACCAAACATGACATGATAAAGTCTAGGCCATAGTGAAAACAAGACTCCTTTTATACCACTTATAAGCATGAACTTCCTACTCTTTTCCAATCCAAATCAACGTATTTGAAACTATGTATGAATGCGGGGGTCCAACCAATTTATTTAAGCAAACCAAGCAAAACAAAACTAAAAACAAAATGAAGATGCTCCAAGAACAAAACAATTGTGCATGAAACAATAAAAATGAAGTGTTTGGAAGAAAACCTGAGATTTTTATTGATGAAGAAGGGGATGCCTTGGGCATCCCCAAGCTTTGTCGCTTGTACTTCTTGAATATTTCTTGGGGTGACACGGGTGGAATCCCCAAGCTTGAGCTTTTTTCCATACTTCACCTTATCACATTATTCTTCCCTACACTTTAAAATTTCCTTCATACAAAACTTCACACAATCTTCATTAGCAACATTAGTGTATTCAAGATAATAAGTCTTTGGGTTCAGTTTCAACACTAGTAAAACTTCCATTAAAACACAAGATACTGTATAAATTCCTTCTAAAAGCTCAAGTGATCAAAGAGAACACAAAGAGAAAGAGATTAAGAGGCAAATGCAAATAATGACAGAAATCTGTCAAAACAGACCAGCAAGTAAAAACTGATTTTTTCAAAGACATTATGTTGCTCAAATCGAAAAGTGTTAAACTAACGAAAGTTAGATAACAACCTGGGGAATAAGCACCAAAAATTACAGCTCAATCCGACGTACAGGGATATTTCACGAATTTTTACAGTGAAGCACAAAAATCTATTTCGGGACAGCAACTTTTCCAAGTCTTATTTCTCTCTCATTAGAGGTTATTCTTGGCACAAAAACCACACAAAAAGGATAAGGAGAGGTTATTACTGAGACAATAAATTCTAATACTCAACAAAAGAAAAACTTACTTTATAAAAATTTGGGTTATCTCCCAATAAGTGCTTTTCTTTAACGCCTTTGAGCTAGGCATAAGAAGCAAGATTTAAGTATTCTCAAATGAAGAAGCATTAAGATCAATACCAGAAATAGCTTCAACAAGGCAAGGTATTGATACATTGCAAATGTATTCATAATTTTTGGTGTTCCATGCTTGGTTTTATCTACTTTCTTGTGTTTTGTCCGCACTTTGGAGTGCTTTTCATATGATTTCTTGGACTAATCTATTAACAAGAGCCACAGTGCCAGCTGCCTATTTTCTGCTATTTTTGGTTTCAGGAAGTCAGAAAATGAATATTCTCGGAATTGGATGGGACAAAAGCCAAATTTGCTATTTTACCGGAAGGCATCTGGATCCAGAATACGAGACGGAGATGGGCTGTGGCCCGACCACACCACCTGGCCGCGCGGCCAGGCCTGGCCCGCACCAGGGGGTGGTCTGGCCGACCCCAGCACCCCCTCGACCTCTCCTTCCGCCTATATATTGCCCTTGGGACGAAAACCCTAAGTACCCGATCAAAAATCCACGAAAGAGTCTGTAGCCGCCGTCATCTCCATCCCTAGATCGGGAGGGATCTGAAACTCTTCCAGCACCCTGCCGGAGAGGAGAATTCACCCTGGAGGCCTTCTTCATCATCATGCAAGCCTCCGGTGTGATGCGTGAGTAGTTCATCTCTAGACTACGGGTCCATGTAGTAGCTAGATGGCTGGTTCTCCTCCTTTGTGCTTTCATGTCTAGATCTTGTGAGCTCCGTTCATGATCAAGATCATCTATTTGTAATTCTGCATGTTGTGTTTGCGGGGATCCATGGATATTGAGATGTTATTTCAGATTGATTATTGATTCTATCATGTCTTTGTTATTTGTAATCTTGCATGCTTTCCGTTGTTAGTAGCTATCTTGGCCAAGTAGATGCTAGCAACTCCAAGAGTTAGTATTTATGCTCGATAGTGGGTTCATGCCTTTGTTAATTCAGGGAAGTGACAGAAATCTCTAAGGTACTAGATGTGCTATTTCTACTAGGGAGAAAACAACAATCCTTTGTTCATAGAACAATCGTATTGTTTACATTACACGCAATTCGTAAAGCAATAATCTGTTGCTTGCAACTTAATACTGGAGGGGGTTCGGATGATAACCTGAAGGTGGATTATTAGTCATAGATGCAGTTGGATGGCGGTCTATGTATAATGTTGTAATGCCCAATCAAGTCTCAAAGGAGTCAAGATGATTAGTATATGCTTGTATGCTTTCTAGATGTTAGTCAATTGCCCCGATGTAATTTGTTCACCCAGCATGTTATCTATCTTAAGGAGAGCCACCTCTAGTGAACTATGGACCCCGGTCCTTTCTTTTACATACAATCTACAAACTGTTTACTGCTTTGTGTTTACTTTCTGCAAACTATTACTTCCTTCCATTCGATACGTTTAATCCTTTGTTTTCAGCAAAACTGGTGAGATTGACAACCTCATCGCAAGTTGGGGACAGAGTTTTGTGGTTGTGTTGTGCATGTCTCCACGTTGTTGCTAGCACCGGTAGTGCGCCCTGCCAACGTTGAGCTAGCTACACCTTTGGGGTGTTTCCTTGCTCCTACTGGATTGATAACCTTGGTTTCATAACAGAGGGAAACTTACTGCTGTGCTCATCATACCTTCCTCTGGGGGGTTCCCCAACGAGCTCGTTAATACACGCGTCAGCAAGTATTTTTCTGGCGCCGTTTCCGGGGAGTGAAGGACATCTTCACAAGGGGAGTCCCTCATAACCAATCTCTTTACTTTGTTGTTTTTGTTTTGCTTAGTTTCGTTTTGCTTTGTTTGCTTGTTTTGTTATAAAAAACACAAAAAAATAGTTTTACAAGTTTGCTTTCTTTATCAAAAACACACAAAAAATGACTATTAAGCTAGCACAATATTCTTGAAAAGACTAAGTTGTGTGACTTCACTAGCACCAACAACAATGATTTTATGAGCACACCTATTGCTCCACCTGTACCTGAAGCTACTTTCTTTGAGATAAAACCTGCTTTACTCAATCTTGTTATGAGAGAACAATTTTCTGGTATTGGTAATGAAGATGCTGCTGCCCATCTAAATAACTTTGTTGAACTTTGTGAGATGCAAAATCATAGGGATATAGATGGTGATATTATTAAGCTGAAATTGTTTCCTTTCTCTTTGAGAGGAAAAGCTAAAGAATGGTTGAATTCCTTAACTAGGAATAGTATTGATTCTTGGACTAAATGCAAAGATGCTTTCATTGGAAAATACTATCCTCCTGCTAAGATTATATCTATGAGAAGTGAAATAATGAAGTTTAAACAATCTGATAATGAACATGTTGCTCAATCTTGGGAAAGAATGAAATATTTGGTAAAGAATTGTCCCACTCATGGACTAACTGCTTGGATGATCATCCAAACTTTTTATGCAGGATTGAACTACTCTTCAAGGAACCTATTGGACTCTGCTGCTGGAGGGACCTTTATGACCATCACTTTGGGTGTTGCAACAAAGTTTCTGGATAATATGATGGTTAACTATTCTGAATGGCATACAGAGAGAGCTCCATAAGATAAGAAGGTAAGTTATGTTGAGGAAATCTCCTCTTTGAGTGATAAGATTGATATTATTATGTCTATGCTTGTTAATGGGAAAGCCCATATTGATCCAAATAATGTTCCTTTGGCTTCTTTGGTTTCTCAAGAAGAGCAAGTTGATGTGAACTTCATAAGAAATAACAATTATAGGCCCTACCCTCCTAATAATACTTATGGTTATAATGGTAAACCTGGATTACCTAGTGAAGGAAGAATTTTAGAAGTTGAAATAGCCACTAAGAACTTCATGCAAATGCAATATGACCAAAATTAACTATTTACTAAAACTATGGAGGAACAATCTATCATTTTGAAGAACATTAGCCATCAACTTCAGAGTTTAAATAGGGAAATTCCTAGTTTACAATTGAAACTTTCTAATGCTGAAAGGAATATATCATCTTTGTCTGAAGCTCAATCCATTGATTAATAAAATGGCTGCTAAACCTGAAACTAATGATAATCCCTTTGCAGCTACTAATGCTATACAAGTAAGAATTGATGAAAATGTTAGACTATTAGCTAAATTACATGCTAAGTGGGAAAGAGAAGATGAAATTGCTAGAAACACTAGTGTTTCTAGTATCACCACCACTACTGTTAAGGCTAGTAATAGTTCTACTACCTTAGATGATAATTATGGTTTTGATCTTGATGGTTGCAATATCTCTGAAGTTATTAAGTTCCTACAAAAGCTTGCTAAAAGTCCTAATGCTAGTGCTATGAACATGGCTTTTACAAAACATATTACTGATGCTCTCATAAAGATTAAAGAAGACAAGATGAAACATAAAGCTTCTATTCCTATAAAACAACAAGATGGTTGGGAACCCATCATTAATATGAAAGTGAATGATTTTGATTTCAAAGCTTTATGTGATCTTGATAGTAGTGTTTCTATTATGCCTAGAAGGATTTATGATATGCTTGATTTGCCACCACTTGAAGATTGTTATTTGAATGTCCCACTTGATGATAATGCTAAAAATAAACTCATGGGGAGTATTAATGATGTTCTTATTATGGTTAACAATGCCTATGTCCCCGTTGATTTCTATGTTTTGGATGTTGAATACAATGCTTCTTGTCCTATTACTTTGGAAAGACCTTTTCTTAGGACTGTTGGTGCCATTATTGATATGAAAGAATGCACCATTAAATATCAACTCCCACTCAAGAAAGGTATAGAACACTTCCCTAAGAAGAGAGAGAAGATTACTTTTACCTCTCCTATGAAAACAAAATTTGGTTTTAATGCTTCTTCATTTGAGAACACTTGATTCTTTTTCTTGCTTCTTATGCCTAACTTAAAGGCATTAAAGAAAAGTACTTATTGGGAGATAGCCCAAAATTTTAGGTGAGTCTTGGAAGTTATTACTTCAGTAATAACCGCTCCTTATCCTTTTTATTTGCTTTTTGTGCCAAGAGTAACCTCTAATGAGAGAGAAGTAATGATTGGGAAAATTGCTGTCCCAAAACAGATTTCTGTGCTTCACCGTACAAATTCGTGTAAAATCTCTAAACGTGTTTTTGAGGCGTGAATTTTTGTGCTTCTGCCCCAGGTTGTTATCTAACTTTCGTTAGTTCAACACTTTTTGATTTGAACAACATAAGGTCTTCGAAAAAAATCGCCTTTACCTGCTGGTCTGTTTTGACAGATTTCTGCCATTTTCTGTATTTGCTTCTTGTTGGTTCCTTTTTGAGTTATTTTGGGGAATTGAGCTTTTTGAGGGAAGTGCTACAGTAGATAGTTTTCTAATGGAAGTTTATTTGGTGTTAGAACTGAACCTTAAAACTTATTTATCTTTAGTGCACTAATGTTGCTAATAAAGATTGTGTGAAGTTTTGTATGAAGGAAAAAATTTAGGTGTATGGAAGGAATGAGTAATGAGATAAAGGATGGACAAAAGCTCAAGCTTGGGGATGCCACGCGTGTCACCCCAAGAAATATCCAAGAAGTACAAGCTTCAAAGCTTGGGGATGCCCAAGGCATCCCCTTCTTCATCAATAAAAATCCCAGGTTTCTTCCAAACGCTTCATTTGTATTGTTTCATGCACAGTTGTATTGTTCTTGGAGCGTCTTCTTTTTCGTTTTCGTTTTGGTTTTTAGTTTGCTTGGTTTTCTTAGTTTTCTAAATAAATTGGTTGGACCCCCTCTTTCATACATTGGTTTTCAAATAGTTTGGTTTGGTTTGGAAAAGAGTAGGAAAGCTCATGCTTAAGCGGTAAAAAGAGCTTGTTTTTTACTGTGGCCTATGCTTTGTCATGCCATACTTGATATTGTTTTGGATTAGCATATTAAAGCATAGTATAGTGGTATTCTCCTTTGATGCTTTATTTGGGTTGACTTGGCGCATGCTCACACCATGTTATGACTATCTAAAGTCACCATAGCCTTTATGATCTTTTAGTTTTCAACTTGTAGTATCACTTTATGCTTTGATCAATGATGTTTTGTCGCTCTGCATGATTATGGCCATTATTGCTCTCTTAGTTTGTCGCTCCCAGTCTTTTGCTAGCCTACACAACCAAGTATGAGTTCCACTCATGCATCCAACTCCCTAAACCAAGTTATTCCAAAGAGTCCACCATACCTACCTACTAGCATATGCTATTCCAAGTAAATTCATGTTTTTGTTTACCTTCCAAATTAAACTTGTTATGAGAAAACTAGTGATTAAAGCTCTCACGAAGTTGATGGCACACTTTACTTTTCTTACCCTTAATAAACTTGAACCATTGTGTTGTCTATGTTGTATATGCTTGCACTTATTTGTTGGGAATTAGCAGAACCATGCCGTCATGGGGAACGCTTTCAACATTGCACTTGGTACTTTGTACCTAGTTGATATCATGATCTTTTGTCTATGGATGTCGTCGGTGTGAAATGAAAGGGGAGCTTGTAAGTCCATGGAGTTATGTATATGTGTTAGAGAAACGCCTGTGCCGCTGGTCTAATCCATGCTGACATGGTGGAAACCTGCAGCATAACCATAATGAGCTGTCTATGAAGCATTCTTCTTATAAATAAGTCCTAAATTGAGAAAAAAAGAGAAAAATAGAAAAAAGAGATTATGAAAAGAGGAAAGAGAGAAAAAAGCACCATATTCCCATGGTAAATAAGAAGATTGCTGAGATGCTCGTTGTCTGCTTGCCTTGTCATTTTGATATGGGGATTCTTCCGTATCATCGGGAAAGGGGTACCCCGTTGGCGGTTCTCTATGATACACATGTACTTACAATGACAAGAACTTACCGGTGACTAAACTTGAGTAGCATGAGGAGCGGCCCTCGTATTCAAGGGACATGAGATTTCTAACTTATACTTTGTCAAGCATGTACACCATAGTTTGTTCACTTTAACCTTAATCACTTCAAGATGCTTATGATAGGGGCAATGAGAGCTGAAAGTTATAAGTACCATGATTTTTGGAAGCTCTTTATGAAACTTGAATCTCTGCTTCCTTCTATTAAGGCCTTTCTTCCACCATTATATTGAGTCTCCACCTTCTACCTTTATGCATCTACTTTGAGAGCATAGTGGCCATTCTTAGGTCTATGTGCATTGTCCCGAGACTAGTTGATTGATGCATATCTTGATATTGCTTGTTTTGAACTATTTGTATCTAGTCACTCTTATGAACTTTGAAGGTGTCCTATCATTTATACTTGCTACTCTATGAGGGACAAACTAAATGCTATTATGCTATGTTTTCTTTATGTGAAACAAACAAACGTCTTGCAAAGCATTGTTATTCATGAATATTTTGTTTGTGCCGTTTCATGTTGCAACATAGTTTCTTTGTCTATTGCTAGAACTTTGCCTTTCATGTTATGATTGAAGTACTATGATCCAATACTTTGATCAATTTTATGATGGTACATGTCACCTCAAAATTATTCTTTCTTTTTATCACTTACCTACTCGAGGACAAGCAGGAGTTAAGCTTGGGGATGTTGATACATTGCAAATGTATCCATAATTTTTGATGTTCCATGCTTGGTTTTATCTACTTTCTTGTGTTTTGTCCACACTTTGGAGTGCTTTTCATATGATTTCTTGGACTACCTATTAACAAGAGCCTCAGTGTTAGCTGCATGTTTTCTGCTGTTTTTGGTTTCAGGAAATCAGAAAATAAATATTCTCGGAATTGGACGGGACAAAAGCCAAAGTTGCTATTTTACCGGAAGGCATCTGGATCCAGAATACGAGACGGAGAAGGGATGGGGCCCGCCCACACCACGTGGCCGCACGGCCAGGCCTGGCCCACGCCAGGGGGTGGTCTCGCCGACCCCAGCACCCCCTCGGCCTCTCCTTCCGCCTATATATTGCCCTTGGGACCAAAACCCTAAGTACCCAATCAAAAATCCACGAAAGAGTCTGTAGTCGCCGTCATCTCCACCCCTAGATTGGGAGGGATCTGAAGCTCTTCCCGGCACCCTGCCGGAGAGGGGAATTCACCCTGGAGGCTTTCTTCATCACCATGCAAGCCTCCGGTGTGATGCGTGAGTAGTTCATCCTTGGACTACGGGTCCATGTAGTAGCTAGATGGCTGGTTCTCCTCCTTTGTGCTTTCATGTCTAGATCTTGTGAGCTCCGTTCATGATCAAGATCATCTATTTGTAATTCTGCATGTTGTGTTTGCGGGGATCCATGGATATTGAGATGCTATTTCAGATTGATTATTGATTCTATCATGTCTTTGTTATTTGTAATCTTGCATGCTTTCCGTTGTTAGTAGCTATCTTGGCCAAGTAGATGCTAGCAACTCCAAGAGTTAGTATTTATGCTCGATAGTGGGTTCATGCCTCCGGTAATCTTGGGAAGTGACAGAAATATCTAAGGTACTAGATGTGTTGTTGCTACTAGGGAGAAAACAACAATCCTTTGTTCATAGAACAATCGTATTATTTACATTACACGCAATTCGTAAAGCAATAATCTGTTGCTTGCAACTTAATACTGGAGGGGGTTCGGATGATAACCTGAAGGTGGATTATTAGTCATAGATGTAGTTGGATGGTGGTCTATGTATAATGTTGTAATGCCCAATCAAGTCTCAAAGGAGTCAAGATGATTAGTATATACTTGTATGCTTTCTTGATGTTTGTCAATTGCCCCGTTGTAATTTGTTTACCCAGCATGTTATCTATCTTAAGGAGAGCCACCTCTAGTGAACTATGGACCCCTGTCCTTTCTTTTACATACAATCTACTAACTGTTTACTGCTTTGTGTTTACTTTCTGCAAACTATTACTTCCTTCCATTCGATACGTTTAATCTTTGTTTTCAGCAAAACCGGTGAGATTGACAACCTCATCGCAATTTGGGGACAGAGTTCTGTGGTTGTGTTGTGCAGGTCTCCATGTTGCTGCTGGCACCGGTAGTGCGCTCTGCCAACGTTCAGCTAGCTGCACCTTTGGGGTGTTTCCTTGCTCCTACTGGATTGATAACATTGGTTTCATAACTGAGGGAAACTTACTGTTGTGCTCATCATACCTTCCTCTTGGGGTTCCCCAACGAGCTCGTTAATACACGCGCCAGCAGGTATCTCATCCAGAGGATCCTCTCTCAATACTCTTGGGTTCACTATTTTCATCAAACGGGTTTTCAGGAACAATCCAATCAAAATTATTTTCTAAGGCTTCATGCATTCCTACAAGTTTAAAAGGTATTGGTATTTTAATTTTCTCTCCACTTTTGGGTTTGGTTTTGTCCATATTTTTGTGTACAAATAACATCTACACATGATCCTAGCATATTAGAATGATCGAAGACCTTTCTAGCTTCCTTAACAACATCATAGAATTCTTTAAGCAAAGTTTCTAGAATAAAATCTCTCTTTTCAGTATCCTCAATATCTTTGAGTTTAAGAAACATTACTTGCATCATGGGGTTAAGGTTAACAAACCTAGCCTCCAACATGTGAACTAAAGAAGCTGCAGCAATTTCATAATTTGGAGCAAGTTCTGCTAAGGATCTATCCTCAATATCCTCATGCTTGCTAACATGATTAAAGAATTTTTCAATATTATGTTTCCCAATTATAGAGCTACTACCTATTGAAAGGTCTTTCAGAATGAACTTAGGGATCCACATGGTGAGCTAAGAACAAGGTGACAACTATAGAAAGAACTAAAAATTTTGTGTGTTTTTGATAAAGGGAAGCAAACTAGTATAACTAATTTTAATGTGTTTTTGATAAAAGAAACGAGCAAACAAAACAAAAATAAACTAAGCAAAACAAAAAACAAAGTAAAGAGATTGGTTGTGAGGTACTCCCCTTGTGAAGATGTCCTTGACTCCCTGGCAATGGCGCCAGAAAAAGGCTTGATGGCTCAGGATACGTTGACCTCGTTGGGAACCCCAAGAGGAATGTATGATGAGCACAACAGCAAGTGTTCCTTATTAATAAAACCAAGGTTATCGAATTAGTAGGAGCAAGGAAACACCCCCAAGGTGTTGCTACCAACTTGGAATCCTACACAACACAACCACAGAACTATGCCCCAACTTACAGTGAGGTTGTCAATCTCACCGGTTTTGTTGAAAACAAAGCATTAAACGTATTGTGTGGAAGATAGTAATTACTTGCAGAAAGTAAACAGTAAAGAGGAAATAGTAGATGGTAAATCAATGGTAAAAGAATGGATCGGGGTCCATAGATCACTAGAGGTGATTCTCCTTAAGATAAATACCATGTTGGGTGAACAAATTACAGCGGAGCAATTGACAGATTCGAGAACACATACCATGCATATACTAACCATCTTGACTCCTATGAGATTTGATTGGGCATTACAATATTATACATAGACTGTAATCCAACTGCATCTATGACTAATAATCCACCTTCAGGTTATCATCCGAACCCCTCCAGTATTAAGTTGCAAGCGACAGATAATTTCATTAAGCAAAGTGTGTAAAGTAAACAATACGAGTGTCCCATGGACAAAGGATTGTTGTTTTCTCCCTAGTAGCAACATCACATCTAGCACCTTAGAGATTCATGTTACTTCCCCAGATTACTAGAGGCATGAACCCACTATCGAGCATAAATACTCCCTCTTGGAGTTGCAAGCATCTACTTGGCCAAGATAGCTACTAACAACAGAAAGCATGCAAGATCACAAATAACATAGATATGATAGAATCAATAATCAATCTGAAATAGCATCTCAATATCCATCGGATCCCTGCAAACACAACATGTAAGATTACAAATAGATGATCTTGATCATGAACAGAGCTCATAAGATCTAAACATGATAGTAAAAAGGATGAGAACCAACCATCTAGCTACTACATGGACCCGTAGTCCAGGGATGAACTACTCACGCATCACACCGGAGGCAGTCATGGTGATGAAGAAGGCCTCCAAGGTGATCTCTCCCCTCCAGCAGGGTGCCAGGAAGAGCTTCGGATCCTCCCAATCTAGGGATCGAGATGGCGGCGGCTATAGACTCTTCCATGGATTTCTAATTGGGTGTTTTATCCGGTACTTATGGTTTTCATCCTGAGAGGCTTTTATAGGCGAAGGGGCAAGGTCGGTGGAGCACTAGGGGGCCCACACGCCCTGGTGGCACGCCCTCCCAGGCCACACCGCCACCAGGTATGGCCGCCCTGGTGCGCCACTTCATCTCCCCTCCGGACTCCGTGTTGCTTCGGGTAAAATATTGACTTTGGCGTTTGTCCGGTCCAATTCCGAGAATATTTCTTTACTAGCTTTTTTGAAACCAAAAATAGCAGAAAACAAGCAACTAGCATTGTGGCATCTTGTTAATAGGTTAGTTCTAGAAAATGTATGAAAATACCTCAAAGTATGCACTAAACATAAGAAAGTAGATACTAAACAAGCATGGAATATCAAAAATTATAGATACGTTTATGACGTATCACCACTCTTAATATTTATCATCACTTAGGATGATAATAGCATTTTATTTTCTTTAGAAAATATTTCTTTTCTATCTCTTTTAGAACATAGGTGATAACACATAATTTGGAAATACTTTCGAAAAAACTCTTGAGAGGACATGACCAAGTGATGAACTTGCCTGGTAACTACAAGGTAGTGAAGTCGGATGCTTGCACTCGACGTTGAGCTTCTGTGTCTACAAAACATCATTATTGTCGAGTAAGGACAATATTTAAAGAAGCAACTATGCTATGCATAGTAATGTAATGCATTGTTTTATTATTTCCCTTATTTGTGTGTTTAACCCAAATATTAAGATTTTAAATTACTTGTTTTTAATAAAATGGATTTAACAATTGAAAAGTCCTAAAACCAAATAAATATTAGATTTTCTATTTTTGTGGTAACAAGTAATATTTTAAGAGCTTAAAAGTAAATTTTATTTAATTTTAACTCTTGTTAACATTTTCTTAAAATTCCATTAAGGGTTTATTTTAAATAATTTCATTTAGTTCAAACTAAAATTAAAATTAATATTTTACCAAATTACTATATCCTTTTTGGATCATGTGAGTGAATTTTATTTAATTTTTTGTATTATGATCATTTTTAGCAAATTCCATAAGGAATTTATATCATAAAAATAATTAACTACTTTTGTATTATTTTAAAATACAATCTATTATTTTCATTGGGTAAATTATGTTTTTATGAACACATGGGTATATTATTTGTATTTTTAGGATTTTTATTTATTTTCTTAGAGCTTAATTTGTTCTAGGGGTATTTTTCTCATTTCCTAAAATAAATATGGGTTCCTTGGCTTTAAAACCTAGCTAACCCATTGGGATGGCCTAGCCCGACCTGGCCCAACAGTGTTGGGTCAAACCCCCATGTGGCGTTTGGTACTGGCCCCGACCGGCCCAGTACCCTGTCTCTCCTCTCTGCTTGCTCACGCACGACTCGGGCGTTCCCTCTGTGGTGATTTGGACTACCGCACACGATTTCGGCCACCCCTAGGCTTTTTGGCCGCCACGGCGGGCGAGGGTGACGATGTTGACGATGCTACATTGATACGTCCATTTTGCATCACTATTATATATCATAATTTGCTGTTATTCATTGATATATTTTATATTAAGAGATGATACTTATGTTATTTCATTTTTTGCATGGTTGATGACTTTTGGAGCATGGACCGTTGTAGTCAGGATTCTGATGGAAAAGGTGTTGTTTGGAGGTGAAATTCACGAACATCAGAAAATCCGGTAAAATATATGGAAAATTCTATTTTTAGAAGACAGAGATTGCCAGAAGGGGGAGTGGAGATGGGCCACAGGGGGCCCACACCACCCCCTAGCGCGGGCATCCCTAGGCCGCGCCACCAGGTAGTGTGGCCGCCCTGGCCCACTCCAGGCTCTCCCCTCAGGCGTATATTTTCCTCCCGAAACCCTAAGACTTGGGGAGCGACCACAGAAAGATTCCACCGCCTCCACAGGGCGGAAAACACCGAGAGAGAAAGATCTCTCCGGCAGACAGAATTCTACCGGGGGAATTCCTTCCCGGAGAGGGGAGATCATCGCCATCAACACCACCATCAAGCTGGACTTCATCGGGATCATCATCATCAACACCATCATCTCCACCAGCACCATCATCACCACTTCATACCGCTGTAACAATTGGGTTGAATCTTACATAGTTCTTAGGGGAAACTTTCCCGGTGTTGATTACTCCTTGTAGTTGATGCTATTGAGTGAACCGTTGAATTATTGTTTATGTTCAGATTGTTACATATCATTATTTCATCTCTGATCATGATCCATATGATGTCTTGTGAGTACTTCGTTTTGTTCTTAAGGACATGGGAGAAGTCATGTTGTGAGTAGTGGAATTGTGTTGAGAAAGATTCAATAGTTTGATATTTAAGTTGTGGTGTACTTCTTATAGTGGTGCCATGTGAACATCGACTACATGACACTTCACCTATATGGGCCTAGGGGAATGCATTGTGTATTTGGCTACTAATCGTAGGGGTTGCCGGAGTGACAGAAACCTGAACCACCATTAGGAAACCTTTGCACAAGGGACGTCAGGGTCTTAGAGTTTAAAGTTGTGGTTAGATTTCTATCTTAATTACTTTCTTGTACTTGCGGATGCTTGCAAGGGGGTATGTATTAGTCCTAGGAAGGTCGGTACATTAGCACAGGTTCACCCACACAACACTTAGCAAACTAAAGAATATTAATCAACTATATGAAGTGAAAGCACTTGATGATATTCCCATGTGTCCTCGAGAACGTTTGGTCATCTTAAGTAATACAATCGGCTTGTCCTTTGCTAAAGAAAGGATTGGGCCACTTGCTGCATTTATTCTTATTGTCTTTTATTTACTCGTACTTTATTTACCTGCATTATCAAAAACCCCTAAAAATCCGTTTGCTAAGTATTTACAGAGAATTACTGCTCCAGCCACTCGCCAGCACCTTCTGCTCCTCGTTGGGTTCGACACTCTTACTTATCAAAAATACTGCGATACACCCCCTATACTTGTGGGTCATCATACGTCGCCCTACCCTCTTTGATTCACCGCTCGTGCCCCCTACTGGCTATTATGCCACCTCTCTAGCATCTAGGATTTGGACCCCGCTGGTGGTTTGGCGCTCTGACGCCCCTGTGGCGCTGCCCTGGCGCCTTGGCAATCATATGGTGTCGTCCCTCCTCTGTAGCCACCATGGATGCAGCTCGACGCGGGTTGCAACGCCCTCTGGGGTGCTCCCCATGCCGCCGTATTCTTCCCCATCGCCGGCCACTTCTTCCTCTTCTAACTTCTTAGCGAGAACCTCGGGTAAGTGGTGATTTCCCCTTTCTTCTCTCGATTCCTTCTGGAATCCCTCACTATGGTATTGGATTCCTCTCAGATAGCCCTATGGCTAGTTCTAGGATTCCTCTATTGTTCAATATTACTGGTGGCTTGTGACTAGATTGATTTAGGATTGATGGGTTCAGGTTTAGCCCTTAACTTCTGAATTTTTACTCTGGTTCATGGCTGATGTGATACAGTAGTGTTACTGACTAGTGATTATATGTGTACTAGCTCATATACGGTGATATATGTGTTTATAGTCCTATTGATGATGATCTGTTTAGCCAAATATCTCTAGGGTGAATCTTTTAGCATTAATGGCTCTGGTACTTCTCTTGCTAGTGGCTATTAAACAGTAATGTATAGTGAATCTTGATTGATATCCATGATATTCTAAGGTATCACTAGCTATTCCTATCAAGTGGATGAAACCAATAATTCCTAAGATGATTAGGAAGATGATTTAATTGTTTCTTGAGAAAATATTCATGTGGTTCAAACTTTTCCTGATGATAAAAGGATTTAATTGCTATAGAGGTGCTACCACCTATTAGAATGTGCCCAGTAGCACTACATGGCTTGATGTGCTTCTATCTATCTTAGACTAGAAAATATAAGCTTGGTCAATGATGCTTGGTCTGAGATCAGTCTTTTGTTAAGACCAGATACTACCTTTGCTGCTTGTGATGTACCTATTATGCCAATTGCATAACTAATGAGGATATCTCTCCAACATTCATTCACTGTACATGTATTAGCTCAAGTGTTGTATCAAAAGGTTTGGAATATACCCTGGGATTTGGCATAGACTATGGTAGTTGTAGCCTACTATCTTGATGCCTATTGTTGTTGGTTGCTGGTCCTTCTTGACCTTGCTCTGCACTTCCTGGAATATTTCTTGCTCCTCCTTGCTCCAGTGTGACCTTGTTGTCCTCCTAATCTAACCCCTCCATTAGGTGACCATCTTGTTTGGTTTCTTGGTGGATTGTTGTTGTGATTAATGGGTTGATATGATGGAAATCTTACAAGAACTGGTGATGGTTCTTTGTGTGTTCTTGGGATAGAACTATATATGTGGCTGTGAAGTGGTGAACAAAGCTTGGTTTGCTATCTGCAAGTGTAGTTTTATCACCCCTTCTCTCTCGCTGCTGGTCAACAACACACTCCATGTAGTTAGTTGTGTAAGCTGCTTCACTGTTGCCTTGATCAAGTAAAAATATCTACTTCTTCTACCTTTTACTATACCAATCTAGTGAAACTTGCCCCTTCTCTGTCTAATGATGTTGTTCTGAAGCCTTTTGATTTAAAAGAACATATTCTACACTTTGGTGAAATTTGCCCCTATAATTTGAATTGCTCAATGATGAAAATAAACAGTGCATTTTACTATTTAAGACTGAGAGAAATACTAGCACAACCCTTCCATTGTATTTCTTTGTGTTCCTTTGTTTTGCAGGTACAGAAGCCTTGATGATCAAGAAAATTAGATTAGGAATAGATAGATATTAGTTTAGTGTTTTTATTTAATTATCTTTGTAATCCTTTCTTTTGACTTCTATTTAGAACATTGTAATAAGTATTTATTCAATACACTTCACTTTCTTGTATTACAATTGTTTCTGTAACACACTTTGTTACTTGTTCATGAATTATTATTATTGTCGAATAAGGAAAGGATAAGAAATAAACTTTCTTATTTATATTCTCATATTTATACTGTATTCATTTCATGTTCATGTATCATATTTAATATCCATTCAGGAATTCATACTTCCTACTTAGAGATATTTCTTTTGAATTAATCAAAACTTTAATACTTCTAATTTTTAAATCTTTTCAAAATTGATTCAAATTTAAATATGAATTCAAACTATTTAGCCAAAATCATTATAATTCCTAGAGATCATGTCAAAATTAATAGCAATCACTATAAAGAGCTAAATCCTAACTCAATATAGTGAAAGAAACTCTAATCTCCCCAGGGTTTTGTTTGCTGAAAAATTTACCCCAGTTTTACTGATGAATGCATGGAAATGCACAAATTTATATTTTTACCCTTCGTTGGTTTCTAAACGCAACTACCAATTCAACAGGAGGCAGCCATGGCTAGGCCTTATTGGTAAGGGTAGGCTTCCTTTTTCTCTAGATTTGATTCTCGTGAATCTTCTTTACAACTCCATTGAGCCAACGAATTGTTCCTACGAATGATGATGTGGATAGCAGGTTTCTAAGATATGGTATCAGAGAAAGTCGATTTTTCCAGAATCCACAAAAGTTCCACTAAATTTTTTCACGCGACCTCCAAATCCTAGCAAACAAGAATTCCTCAGATCAGATTGCTTTAGTTCAGCCTACTCAACCATGTCACGTGGATCAGCTTGGTCTTCCCATCGAGATCATGCGTTCATGTTAGCGGAGGCCGACGAACCAAGGAACATGGTGTCCTACCAAGTGGGAGGAAAAGAGGGCACAATGTCTCCCCGAGCTTGCCGCCATTATTCTGGCTATCATGATGCAGCTGGCATTGGATGTCTCGGCAGCCACCGCAGAAGCACCGTAGGCTACATGTGCGGGACACCACGAGGAGCTTGACCTTTTGCTCCCACGACCACAAGAGCAAATGTCATCTCCTAGAAGTCCACGATCATCCCAATGTCGGGAGAGTCTTCCTCCATTTCCACCGTAGGGGGAGGGGTATCTACTTCAAACATCTTTGACATTTCTCCATCACTTATTCGAAAAAGTGCCCTTAAACAATGTTTCAAGTGGAGCCACGGTAGAAGCTTCTACATGTGTGCTACATGAAGGAAGCGTCCATCTCGTAGAGTCGCAACATCCTATCTCCAGCTAAAGGACTCAGAGCGAGTTGGGCTTGGCCCGTAGGTAGAGGTGGACCGAGCCGAGCCTTCTTAGGTGGACTGGACGACCTCAAGTTGGCTCGGGCCCGACCCGGTCCAGCTCGTTGGCTAGTGATTTTTTTCTTCAGAATTAAGTGGGAGTGGGCTTAGAGAGGGATTATGGTCCGATTCCTTCTCGCTGTCGCCAACTCGCCTCGTGCCCTCGTCACCTCTCCCTCGCATCACATCCTCCCGTCACACACGCCTCCCCTCCAGCTCCAGGGCGAGCAGCCACCACCATAGGTATGACGACGGCGTGCTGCTAACTCCCATCGCCACCGCGCCCTTTTCTGCCACCAATTTCTCCGCTACGCCCCCTCTCTGTGACGCCCCTCCCCAACATGTCCCTCCCATCGCCCTAGCTATAGTGTTGGATGCCAGTCGCCAGTATATCAAACGGAAGCAACCAGCAAGGTACTCACCTCCTCCTCTTTTTTCGGTTTTGCTACAATAGGATTATGAGTATTTGTACTAGAACATATAGGTATTTAGGATTAGGATCAACAACCAACATGTAGGGATTTAGTATTAGGAGTATTTGTTTGTACCGATGCAATAGGCCTAGGATTTGTGCACTGGTTTTTGTACTGTCATTTGTTTGTATTGATTTCTACACTAGTTTAAGTGGTGATTTGTGCACTGATTTTTGTACTTATTTGGGCTTGTAGTAAGCACATATGGACCCGAAGCAACCGAATAAGTAGAAGACACTCTCCTTGCTTTATGGTGGAGTCCCGGCGTCGAGTAAGATGAAGGGCAAGCCACGGTCTAAGGCAAACCCAAGCATTGAGCTAATCTATCCGAGTGATGTACCTCTGTCAAAATTGTTAAAACACCCCCTCCACCTCGTTGCCTATCTCTTGCACATTTAAAAAAACCGGCGGCCATTCGGAAGACCTCTTATGCCTCACCATCAGAATAAGTGGTGAGTAGCTTGTCAAAGTAGCAATCATATGTATGCTAATTATGGTCCATGATTGTTTATGGTTTATATTTTTGAATTGTTCTAATAGTAAGAGGAGATGGATGTTGATGAGGAAGAGGAGGAACCTATTGACAAAGATTCCGATGAGGAAGAGGAAATGTATGAACCCAATGATGAACAAGAAGATGATGACAACTCTTTTGATCATGATGACACCATGTCTAAGGAAGGTGTTCTAGGAGATTTTGAAGTAGAGCAAGTACCATTGGAAATTGATTCGGGAGAAGATAAAGGAAGTGCCAAGCCAAATAAGAAACGAAAGCAAGACAAGGATAAACAAGAGTGCATAGAGAATTCACCGTCTTCGGATCATTTTTAGAAGGTGATGGTGCATGACTCCAAAGATGATCCAGAAAAGGTGAAACCAAAGGTGATGAAGGCAAAGTGCAATCATTGAACTAAACTATATGCATACAAGCAAGGTTCAAGCACCTCAACACTCAATAGGCATTGGAAAAAATGCAAGCACCACATAAGAAAACTTGAGAGGGTCAAAATACAAAAGTGTTTTGGGTTCAAGCCAATCAAAGGTAGTGCAAAAATTTCCATGGGAAATGTTGGGTTTGTGCAAGAAATTGTTAAGGAGCTCATTGCTAAGATGATAATGGCACATAACTACTCGTTCCGGATGGTTGAACATGAGTGGTTCAACATTGTGATGGAGTATTTGAATCCACTATATCCATCCATTGGACGAAAGACAATTAGAGCCGAGTGCTTGAGGGTCTACAAGAAGGAAAAGGATGTGCTTAGATGAGCACTCAATGATGTTGAGTACATTAGTCTCACTATGGATTTGTGGACAAGCAATCAAACCATAGCTTATATGTGTGTGGTGGCACACTATATAGATGCCAATTGGATCATGCAAACTCGAGTTCTAGCTTTCATGGAGTTGGATCCACCTCATAGTGGACATGTCATTGCGGATGCTCTTTGGGATTGTGTGGCCGAATGGAAAATAGAGAACACGGTAATATCCCTCACACTAGACAATGCTTCCAACAATGATGTTGCCATCAACGATTCGAAGGCAAAGTTTAAGTTTCGGAGAGGTAAAAAAATTTAAGACATCTATTTTCATGTTCGTTGTTGTGAACACATCATCAACTTAGTGGTGCAAGATGGGACATCTTGTATGATCCCTTTGTCATCAAACTTAAGAGAGACTGTGAAGTACTTCAAAAAAATCGGTCAGCAAACTTAAGAGAGACTCTGAAGTACTTCAAAAAAATCGGTTGCTCGCATGTACAAGTTCTCTAAAACCTTATATGGTGGAAGTTTTGGTTTGTTGTTGAAGCTACATTAAGGGTGTCCATAAAGACTTTAATGTGATATCATGATTCTCATCTCTCTCACATTCTCTACTATCTTGTTTCATTGTCATATAATATAATATGCATGGCTAACTTTCTCATATTTAGGAGGTAAGCATTAATGATGAGGAGGAGGATGTAGAGAGCATCAAGTTTCCTAAAAGTGTGGTGAGTAGCAACTAATGGTAATTAAAAAAAATCTACATATTTGATACTTCATCTGAGAGGTGAGCAAAACATCTACTAAACCATTTCTTTATTGTAGACTCTCATGCTCATGTTGGTATTGGAGAATGGAACTTGAAGCTTGGGAGTTGGAACTTATCGTTTTGAATTTGTGATATTTTGGTTGAAAACATAAGTCAAATATTGTAACCATATCGAAGTCGACTATTTGGTTGAAAACATGAGACTAATATGCACTATAATTGTCAATTCTTTTAATGTTGCTGTATTTTGAAAAGTTAACCTAAGGATGCACTATGATTGTCAATTTGTTGTTTGTTGCTATTTTCCAATTTTATTGTTAAAATGGATTCATCTATATATGAGTTTCTACAATCTCCTTTCGTAGAATTTTATTTAAACCAATGGATATTCAATTTCAATGCCTAAATTTGCAAAAATCTGGGAGAAAACACGCTTTCGAAATAGCAGGGGTGCCCAGCTCGCGAGCCCGGGCTTGAGCTCGTGGCTGGCTCGGGCAGGCTCGTCCTCACTCCCGAGTTGGCTCGGGCTTGCCAGTTTTGGCCCTAGTTTTTTCAGGTTCGGCCCGAGATTACTCAATGTCCTTGGCTTTTGACTTCTAACATTCAGTTTGGCACATCCTTGTTTCTTAGAACGGACAACTTCTTATTCCAGATATCTTGACACTTTTAATTCGGGGTTCCCCGCTTCTCTTCCTCCTCGAAACAGGCATACGTCTAGCTATATTAATATAGAAACCATGTGAGACCACTGCTGGGTTAGACAGCACAACGCCCAAAGGACAACCAAAACAACCACGAGACCACTGCTGGGGCACACAACACAACAAAGCCTAAAAGGAAAAACAAGGGAAAGAAAAAAAAGGAAGAAATGCCGACAACGCCGAATCGACAGAAGCGCTAGTGTCTCGCAACCGCTGTGCCCTCCGGAGAATTCCCACCACACACCTATGCCTTCGACCCGCCGTGTACCAAGCAACAACTTCAGAAAGGGATGCGACGATGATGACGCTGCTAGCCGGACTGGTCCTAGGATTTCTCCCAGTACATGGAGGGGAATGGGAGGGGTGCACCCGACGCCCTGCACAAGGAAGGTGGTGCCCGCAGGCGTCACTGCGTCGGTGCCGG
The DNA here is from genome assembly GCA_910589775.1 of Avena eriantha. Lineage (NCBI taxonomy): Eukaryota > Viridiplantae > Streptophyta > Magnoliopsida > Poales > Poaceae > Avena > Avena eriantha. The sequence goes on along the minus strand of OU342741.1, from coordinate 14,945,369 downwards.
CACCGCCAGCAAGGATTTCTCCCGACCCCCATAACCCACCACCCGGACAGACCAAAGCGCTCTCCCAAGATAGCCGCCCACCAACATGCACCACCACGGTCTTGAGGACACCATCACCGTCTCTCCGTGGCAAAACAAAGCGAGGCTGACTGGACCAAAAGCAACAAACCATTGGCCAGGAGCAGCATTGCCACAGGCCCGTGGGAGGGAACAACTTCCAGTGCCATAGGAGATAGTCGTCCGGACGCAGCGGCGAGAGCCGACCAGGCCATTGGGAGCAGGAGGGTGGCAGCCGCAAAGCCATCTGGAGGGCATCCTCCACCGCTGCAAGCGGGTGCCGGCCGTACGTGGTAGCAAGGACACACCAGGCCGTAGGCCCGGCCAAACCCAAGAAGGGTCCGTAAAGTCCTCGCTATCACGCTGCAACACGTAGGCCCGCCGCCGCTACCCCCCGACGCCCTAGGCTTGGCCGGGCGTGTTCGTGAAGCTCTCGCCGCCTTGCTGCAGCAGACGTGGCACCAGCACCGCCACCCTCGTCACGATCCCCACCTAGGTCCAACCAGAGCCAGTGCAGCAGGGCCCGATCGGCCAGCCCTGGCCCAGATCGGGCTCAGAGGGTCCAGATCTGGGGGAGCAGCCCCAGCAACCGACCCCCGCCGCCACCGCCTGCACCACCAAGGGCAGCGCCTGTCGCCACCCGCCTAGGAGCCAACCGAAGCGCCGGGCCAGAGCCGCGCGCGCTCGCAGGAAGTCAGCGCGCCGCCCCCGCCTCAAGCCCCGATCGACATGCCGCCCCACCACCTCCCGGGAGCACGCCGTCGCCGGATCCGCGCGCCCCTCCATCGGAGGTCACCCGAAGCACAAAGCCCCGCCGTGGAGGGCGACTTCCCGCTACCCGAGCTCCACGCTAGGGGAGGAGGAAGAAGCCCCGCCGCCTCCAGGGCTACACGGGCTTTTCCCGGCCTCACCCTCTGGTGTCGGTGGGGGAATGAGGCAGAGGAGAGGGGCCTAGCGGTGGCGGGCTAGGGTTCCCTCCCCCCCCCCCCCCCCATGCCCGTGGGGAGCATCGCGGGAGGCATGTTCTCTTTTCCTTCCCTACTTTTCCATATTCAAACTTTGACAAACAGAAAATCGTGAACGGCCAAGATCACATGATACTGATTCGTTTCGGAAACCATACGAATCCACTGGAAGTCTGTATGGTCCACCTTACACGTATATTCACGTTCCTGCGGGAGGCGAAAATCGAGAGGTATATAGCAGCCGCAACAAAATTTCAAAACGTGGAATGCAAAGACGTAGATCATGATGAGGGAGGGGGGGGATCGACTGGTTGGGATGTGGAGTATATCAAACTCGATTGAGTACACCTATACGGAGGTATACATGGTCTAGATATGGGTTTCGAAAGGTCAAACATAAACTGCTAGACACAAACTTAAGTTTGGGGGGTGGGGGTGGGGTACACCGAAGCACACCTCGTCTATTGCAGGCTATATTGAATTGCAGCACTTGTTGATTGACTCAATTAAACTGTAGCCATAGCCTGTTTGGAAGGCGTGTCTATTTGGCCATGAGTTACAGTATGACACTGTGTTTGGGTCAACTATAGGAGCTAATCAGAAGAAGTACAGTACTGGTGATTGCACTGGGAGAATGACAGCTTCCAATTTTGCAATAGTGGAAATGCTTCCATCTATGGTTCTCAACAATTTCGGTGGTACATTGTTTGGTCTGTTTGGTCACTAACGCTTGCACGTTCAGCTGTTTGTACCGTTCTTGGCAAGGACGATAATTAGTTCGATGGCTATTATAGCTCTTGCATCAGATCATGCTCTGCATTTTCTGATTGGAGGTGACGCAACACATTATTCTGATATTTTTCAGTGGGTAGTCAGTTGGGCATTCACATTGGAATGTTTTGTTGGGAGTTTCCAGTTCAGGAAACCATTTTCTTTAGCTAACGCGAGGGAACTCTTGGATATCATCTATGTCGGCATCAACACAATACAAATTTCATGGGATCCAGGTGCTTGCTTTTCATTTGATCAATGTAAAGGCAATCGTGCATGTCTGAATGATGCTTGCTCTAGCACTCCTAATTCTCCATCTCAAATGTCATGGGATCCTGCTGGTTTGTCACAAGATCAGCTTGGGGCAAGCCGAATTTTAAGAAGGGGATTGTCAGCGCTACTTCTCATGAGCAACCCTTCTACTCTCGGCTTGGGCCATAAACTGGGCCGATATTGCTGGTCTTCGGCCTGCTCAGTAGCTACTGCAGGCAGCATCTACAAATACAACAGGAGGTGGCTACGGACAGGCGGCTTGAGACAGAACGGAAGGCTTCGGCCTGGTTGAGGAGGGTTAGGGTAGCGTGTAGCATTCTCTCTTCTTCCCCTGGATCCTCATTCTCCTGAATCTTCCTTCTAACTCCATTGAGCTAGCCAATGAATTATTCCTACAAATGATGATCTGAATAGCAGGTTGCTAACATCTCCGTACGGTAGTAGTTTGTCCAACCAACAAGCTATTTTTTTACTCAAAACGATCACTTTGTCTATGTATAGTTAGTGAAACATGGATACATTGACAGGACAATGAAATGGAGCCATACATATTCGGTTGTCTTACATGGATATGCGGTTGGCACAACAAATGGGGGCATACATTCCATACACATATCTTCGATCAAGATTAGTAAGAAGACTGGATGAGTACAAACATATAATGGCAGCGGCCAAAACTAATGTTGTTGCTTATTTGAAAGATAGAGGTGACTTACAGCGGACAAGACAAACAACTAAGGCGATACATACGGAAGATGTCTCCATGCCGGTGTATGCCAACAGGATCCAGACATAGGACAGGTACTCAACACCTGTACCAAGAGCCTCGGCATGCAAGTAGCCTCGACATCGGCTCGCAGAAAAGCAGAGCATCTCCACCCAGACGCCTTGTATCAACTCCCATATCTTGGTCACATCATCGCTCAACAAGCTTTGAGCAAGCTTCCAAGCGTCGCCAACAAGAGACGTGGTGTCTTGGCTTAAACCTGCTGCCGGTTTGCATTTCTCAAATACTCTCCGAGTAAGCTCTTCTTCGTCCCGCGAAGTCCTCTCTTCCTGGAGTAAGACCTCGAGTTCCTTATTGCAAACGGTTGCCAACAGCCTCTTTCTGCTGCCTGGCATGAGCATGTCAGGATTGTCAGATAACAGATGCACCATGTAGTTTGACATCTCTGTGCACCGACGGGCACTTGCAATGTCATCTGGAGATGTATGATCCCTATGGTGAATAATGCAAAAGTCTGTGGCCAAGTGCCAGAGGATAACGCTCTCGTCCAATGGCCTCCGCGTGCTCCAACCCAGCTGCTGGAGACATCTGTTCCTCGCCAACGTCCACTCACCCCTCGTATCATTGAACATCCTGTAGGAGTATGGGTCCCTTATGTACTCCTTCCACCCTGTTTCAACATGCAAAAGAACCAATTCTGTGATCTCCTTACATGAATTGCTAGGCACCATGCTCCAAAAACCATCCAGCAAATCCTTGCACTGTAACCATCCCGCGATGCTCCTGAGCGTGGAGTGCCTTCTGTTATGGGCAAATAGTCTAATAAGACTATGCTGGAGAATTCTGCCAGAAAAGGTCTCCCGGGAAAACATATATCTTGACATGTAAATGCCCTCCAATATAACAGTCAATACAAACATACATGCTGTAAGTACGCTATCTGTACTGCCTTTTGCTACTCCCTGAGGCATACCGAATGCGAGGTAGATGACTATTAGTAACGTTCCACAAATTAGGTCCTGTGTCAAATGACGGAAGAAGATCGGTGCTGAATCATTCTTGAAAGAAATCTTGAGGTAGCGTGTCCTAATAAGATCTTTTGTGTAGAGAATGTTGGTCATATTGGAGAGCGCGCCTTCTATTGCACCATAAGCTGATTCGCGACAAAGCCACCAGAAGTCTTTTAGCATTACTAAACGATCAGAATAAGAACATGGAAAGTCCAGAAACAGCTGGCACGGTAGTATGTTTACAGTGAGATTCACCATTTTTATTTGATTATTTACTAATTTTATGTTAAATGCATTTTATCTTTGGAAGGTAGAAAACCTTTTTGTTTGTTTATATAATTCTCGAAACCGATATATCAGAGAAAATTCAGGAGGCCTTATTTTTACGGGCTACTAGTGGGATCCCACACCGCAACCGCATGTGCTACCAGGGTGGGGCCTCACTCAACTAGTGTCATCACCCTTTTGCCCAATGAGATCTTAACCTATAAAATTCACAATGTATACACGGTTTTAGGATTTTTAGTGACTATTATGACAAGACGGGAAGACGTAGAAGCCGTACTAGGCTGCCGTCGGAGGATCTTGGAGGTGGAAACCGCCGGAGGCATATCCTCCGCCGCCACCGACTCATTGCTAGTCTCCACAATGAAGGGGGAGTAATCCAATGAAAGGGCCATGGGTGTGTGGTAGTAGCCGGATCATATCCTCCGTTTGCCTCGAATTTTTATAGATTGTATGAGCTACCATACATGATTATGGTCAACTACATGTATGTAACTTCGATGGTGGATCCGTCTTTATTATTTGATTATCCTTGTAATGTTGGATGATGAGATATTTATAGATGTGCATTGTTGCTTCACTCTTGACATTTGGCGTAGCAAACCTAGAGGATAGGACAGTAGTGTGGGGGATGTGCTGATTATTGAAAGGGACAACTATTTTGGTACCCCTAGTTTGTTAGTACTTCTCGGTTTTGCCCACAATTGTTAACTTTCCTCATTTTTTCGCCTCATCTTGGCATGGCAAATTCCCAAACTTTGGTTGCAGGTTCGTGAATATCAAAAGCACTTGAAGGCAAACAACAACAAGCTTCAGAAAGTTAATCAGATACTATACACTTTTTTTCGAAATGGAGATACTATACACTTTTAGCACAACAATATTCATCTTTATATAATATTGTGCAACGGAATAATGTTCCCGTGGAACATGTTTTATCTCAAGTGCCTCTAAAGATTGGGTTCAGAAGAGTACTTAGTGGTAATAAGTGGAATGATTGGTTACACTTATGCCAAAGGCTTATGATGGTGCAACTATTGGAGGATACTGATAGGTTTGTGTGGAACCTAACAGCATCCATCATGTTCTCAGTGAAATCTATGTACGAAAACCTTATGATCGATCATACGGTCTTCCTTCAAAAATATCTTTGGAAATAAAAAATCTCACTTAAGATTAATTTTTATGTGGTTTATAAATAGCAAAGTGCTTCTTACAAAGGATTACTTGCTTAATTGGGTAGGATGTACCAAGTGTTGTTTCTATGGGTCGTAGGAAACCATAGATCATTTGTTTATTTTATGCCGTTTTGCCCGCCTATTGTGTTGCATTGTCAATTTTTCTTATAATTTACCCCTCCATCTAATTAAGAAATATGTTTGGAAATTGGTTAAATGGAGTTGGTAAAATATACTCCCTCCGTCCCAAAATATAAGGCGGCTAAGGATTGGTCAAAAATCAAACCTTACTAACTTTGACTAAATATTTGGAAAAAAAATCTACATCTACAATATTGAATGGACATATTAAGAAAATATACTTTATGGTGAATCTATTGATATTAATTAGTATTATAATTTTTTATATTTTTGTGTATAATCATGGTCAAACTTAAAAAATATTGACTTTTGACTAATCCTTAGGCGCCTTATATTTCGGGGCGGAGGGAGTATAAGGCTAGAATTCGCATTGGAGTTTCAACCTTATGTCTATTTGGAGATGTAGAAATGACATTATTTTTAACCAATCAAAAAACTTTAATCTTTTGCAGGTTATTCACATGTTGGCACATTGGGTATAGCTTTGGGCACTGCTAGAACCGCAAGACCAGAGAGATATTATGGCTAATGGGTGCAGCCGGCTCCTTATGGTCGCACGGAGTATCTTCGGTCAGTCTGGCTAGGAGATTTTTAGTCGACTACGGGATGTTTAGTGGAGAGAATATTTCTATGGGACTTGGTCCACAGATTTGGAGGTGTGGACCAATTTCAGCAAACAACACGTGACAAAACATAAAAAAAAGATTAGCAACCATTTTCTAGATGCAAAATTGCCACATGTCAATCATGCGAGTTGGTCCACCTGTGGACCAGGTCCCATAGAAATATTTTTCGGTTATTGGTCATATGCCTCTTATTTTCCGATGGTTGATTCACGTATTAACTTTTAAGCGACCTATGATGTGTAATACCTTTGGATGATGAATCTTTAAAAAAAGGCTATGTGCATCGAGCGATACAAAGGCCGTGGTCATAAAAGGCTATGTGCATCCCCTTTCCAAAGAAGAAAAAAGTTAATCATATACTTTATGTCCTATTATGTAGTATATCTTTTGGGCGCATGAGCTAGATCTATTCTTACAGTATACAGTAGTAAAATAAATATTTCAGATTGGAGGCGAAAGTTAATAGACAGCCCTGGTAAATAAATAAATATACAAACATAAGGAGACGGTAATTCGGCTCATAGGTGCAAATGCACCCATTGTGAAAAAACATATATTGAAATGTCTAAAAAATTGAAACAAAATTCTACATATAGATTCAAACATTTTATGTTGGTTCACAAGTTTTTGGGATGAAAAAATATTTTATGTGTTGTGTATAAAAAGGAAAAAAATAACATGTGGATAGTCGTATTCCTGTGACACATTTCGACACGATGTCTTTCATCCTGAAAACTTGTGAACCAACATAACATGTTCAAATATATATATATATATATATGGATTTTATTTTTGAATTTTTTAACATTTTGAAATATGTTTTCTCACAATAGGTGTTTGCACCTACGAGCCGGGGTGAATATAGTAAAGTTCCGCTACAAGGAATTGTACTTTTTACTAACCTTCGATAGAGATGTCTTGATGTGCCGGGTCGAACTCTCGTTGTCCTCAATCTTATAACTGGTTATGACGACCTGTCCACCAAGGTGCATCAGCAGAATCGGTGCGGATAGCAGCTCCAAGTCGCGGCTGCCTGGCGTGTAGCTGCAGCTTGGCCCATTCTTTTGACGGCTGAAGAGGGTGGCGATGGCGAAGATCGCCAGAGCGTCGCTGCCCATGTGTGCCAGCCGGTACAACAATCTGAGCCATGACGGGATGTAAAACTTACGAACGCTGGCTAATAGCACCAGGAAGTATTGCGCAATGAGGCTTGCTAGGACGAGGATGCGCAGCTCCCAGTCGTTCCACCATTGCGCCATCTGTGTGTGTGTGTGTGTGCAGGTTGATGCGCCTCAAATGGCTTCTCTCTGAGTCTCTGGACCGTCGCCCACTACCACTAATTTCTCTCCTGTCCCAACTATATGCATATCAGCACATGGAGTTCTAGGTGAGTCCTCTTTTTGTATCTGGGGAGGCGCATTAGATGCGCTGGCCGGCAACCCAGCAATCTTGAATTGCATGCATGATTCACATCTAACCACCCTAGTTTTGCTTCAGTTGAATTTCGGATGGGACCGTGACTCGCGCCGCCCGGTATCTACACAGCTGGAACGGGCTGTCATGACCAGTTTACGGAGTGTGTTTTTTGTCCTTATATCTGGAGCAACTAGAATGTTTATGGAGTTTGTCCCATTTTGCGTGCTTCTTTGTTGGCTTTGTGCACCAACGACCCCGCACACCCTAGCTATGACCAGCCGTGCATATCGCATATAGAAAAACTAAAACTATCTCTATCTCTACTACCTTGTGTTCTGTGTTATGTTGTTTCGCTTCGTCCGACCTCCTTCGTCACGTGCGTGGCTCCTCCTTCCTCCCGCATCGCACATGGGCCTGGCCCATTTCTCTGCTAGAGGCATGAGCCCCGCACGACCACATCTCTCCTGCCCCACATTGACATAATGCAACCATGAACCATCCCAATACCCCCTGCTTGTCGTTGGTACACAGCAATGAAACAAACGTTTTGTTTATCCAACCAACGGGCAGAGCAACACCTGCAACATGAACACATCAACTTTCAAGAAAAAACCCCAATAGGGAGGAATCGAGAAACACAACCAAATGGAAATGCCTAACTAAGAATCCAAATCTATCGGAAGCTCACCACATCCAACATCAAATCTTGTGGTGAAATGCATCACGACAAGACAAAATGTTCTAGTCAAGAACTGTGAGCCCCACCACTAAGAGTATCCTTTCGTGCCTCGGCAGTGAAGAAAGTTAAAAATTACAATTACATAGATGAATCTTCCATGCAGCCTTGTTGAATTTTCATCAAACACCTTGTAGGAAAGGAGAAAAAGGAATCTGCATACAGAGTATATGTTCAGGGATTAAAATGAAGGAGTTGAATGGGGAGAAGAGGAGCAGAAGCAAAAGGAAGAGAGGAGTGTATGCACCTGCTAGAGGGCCAAATGTCGTGAGGTTAGCTGCAGCTCAGCACCAACCTATGCTTCTCCTGCTGACCGGCCAAGAACCCGCGAGCCCCCCCCCCTAGGAGCATCCTCTCGTGCCTCGGCAGGGATGGATAGGTAGAGAAAAGAAGAGGCACGAGCTGCGGCCCTTTTACCTTGCACCAAGAATGCCTTAGAGGAAACCTGCAGAGAATTGAGAGGCGACCCGTGGTGGTGGTGACCGTGGTATGAGCTGCGGCCAGCAGACCTCCTTCCAAGCGGCGGGTCACAACAATTGATGGGGTACGCTCCAAGTTCCAAGGGAAGGTGACTTGAAGGTGGATGATGAGAGCCATAGAAAGCTTGGGCAGCGGCGCAAGAACGGCGGCAGAGAGCGGTGATGAGCTAAGGGAGAGGAGTAGAGGCAACTAGGGTTTCTAGAAGGACAAGAAGATGGGAGCGGGCAGAAGGATTGGGGGAGGATACTGGAGGAATAGGGTATTGGGCGGAGGGCACGGGAGGGGATTGGGTGGAGGACGGCGAGTCAACTTATACCCGGTCAATACACTACAAAATAAATCAAACCGAGGCTGATGCGTCAGACTGAAACTTTCCGGGATAAAACAATGCACTAGTGGCTGAGAGAGGCACATGAATGGGGAGAAGCTAGGAGTGCACATAGGAAAATACCGAATCACTGTTGACAAGGGTAAAAACGACATATCATAGACGCACGGATGGGATGTGCTCTAGGAGCTCGATCTGACGACCAAAATTGCAAAACGCTTGTGGTTGCCCCACGGGGGTGCACCAATTATACCTTTAGATTTGTCTTGAGGTAGGTTCGTCTGCCACCAATTTTGGTTCCGACTTTTACTTTGCACACTTTTGCCCCTGGAGTTTGGATTAAATTACCCAACATGCCATCTTTAAGTGAAAGAAACCGTTGGTATTAGAGGACAGACCACCAAATCATCAATGGGAAGCGCTAGCCGTCACCCGGGGATAACTCCCCCGATCACAAGGTCGCCACGTGTCCCAAAAACTAGGTCTAATTTCGCTTTTTCTACAAACCCACCAATGTTTGCTACAAAATATCCCTTTTTACTATATATAGTAGAAAAGGGTTAGTCCACGAGACAAAAATAAAAAAGACAAATCTCGCTGGAGACCTCGTTGGAGACTATGTCGTAAAAACATTATGCTAATGTAGAAAACCCGACTTTGTCGATGACATCGCCTAAGACTTCCGCCTGAAGACCTCGTAGAAATTTTCATTGTTGTAGCAAAATCATAAAACGGGTGTAGCAAAACAGATTAATAATTGTAGCAAAAAAGGCTCTATCGGTGAAGAACACGATGTTGCCGGAGAAGACGCTGCCGTGCCTCTGTAGCAAGGCCACCGTGCCCCTGTAGCAAGGCTTCGCACCGTCTGTAGCAAAAAAAACTTCGATGTAGAAGATGATGTCGTACCTCTGTAGAAAGGTTGCCGTGTTCGCCGGAGAAGACGATGCCATACCTCTGTAGCAAGGTGGTCGTGCCTTTGCAGCAGAGCCTCACGTCGCTTGTAGCAAAAGGCGCATCTACCATGTCTCTCCCCCGTTGTGCCTCTGCAGCGAGGACGACATGCGTCTATAGCAGAAGTCCGACATGGGAAGGGACGCGGAGTAGGCATGCACCATGGGGGAGATGATAGCAGCCCATCAGGCACGACGGCGGGAGCACGGAGCAGTACCGGAGACTAGGCGTCCTTGCAGCTTGCATCCACTCCCTTTCTGGCTAACAAGGTGTCCAGCGTTGTGAGAGCGGAGGGCGACGACGTAGTGTAGTTAGTTAGGACTGCGGCGACGCAAGACAGCGGTGACTGACGAAGCAAGGCAGCGGCATAGGGGCAGCAGCGCCGGGCGGCGCAAGGCAGCGGCGACTAGAGTGGATCGATTTTTTATGGTGGTGGCGTGGCGGCAGCTTGCAAGGAGTGGGCGGTGACGGCTTGCAAGGAGCGGGACGACAGCGTTTTCCTAGGAAATGACATGCTAGGAAGAACCAACCGTGACTGGGCCCCACCGATATTTGTGTCCCACGTGACGCGTCGGTTGAACGAGCTAGCGAGCAGGCGATAAGTCCACATACAAGCGGAATGCGCGCCAAGTTGATTTCTCAGCCGCATAGTTCGGTTGGAAGCGAGACCCACCAACTTTTGCTTCTGACTAGATTACATTCCCCATATGTACTGGAAACTAAAAACTGTGCGTAATTTTTAAAATAAAAATGTAAATTTAATTTCGTTTGTATATTTGACTTTGTCGTGGCGAGCTCTTTAAAACGAGTATAATTTTTAATATAGAAAATTTTATGTAAAAAGACTGGACCTATAGAGTTCTTTTGTTGTACGTCGATAAGGCCGGGTAAGAGGTTTTATAGAGTCCTTCTATTTTACGAACTGGATCTATAAAATACGTCCCGATAATTTTAAAGAGTACATACTCAGATTGTATAAAATCATTTTCTTTATGAAGGAATCTAGACAAAATAGAATTCCTGGGAAGCTGCTTTGATTGACGTTGAGGACAGGTGCTATAGAAATTTTGGTGCCGTCGCGCCTATCCGCCATCACTATCTCTACTGAATTTTGCTAAAGAAATTTTGACTGAATTTTGCTAGACAATTGCTAGTTGCTGCTGACTGTATTTCGTTGGACGATTAATTTTACTGAAATTTTTTGGGGCCTACTTCTTGTACTGAAATTTTTTGGCTGATTGCTTGTACCGTGTTGCTCTGCATGTGATGCTTTTGCAAAGTTGTCACATATGCATATGCAAACATGGAGAAGAAGCTTGCCGCCTTCACTAGCTGTACTGAATTTTGCTACAGAAATCTTGACTGAAATTTGCTAGACAATTGCTAGTAGGTGCTTAGACAATTGGTAGTAGGTGCTGACAGATCCGTAAAACAACAAAGCATTTTTTTAAATTCGGCGGATGTTCTACAAATGACGAAATCCGGCGGACGTTTGGAGAAAGCCATCACGGCTGAAATGCCTAAAGATACACGTGTGATGCATGAGGTGGTCCAGGGTCTAATAAGAGGCTATTTACTTGTTAATCATAAAACGACAAAATATAGAATATTTGGTTTAAATTTGAAAATCTAAAAAGTCAAAATGAATTGTAGGTCAAACCGTATATCCGATTTTGGATCTGTTTTCACCGTTGGGCTAGTCGCGATGAGATCTTCGAAAATAGATCTTATCGAGAACTTTTTTCAGACCTAAAACGGACGAGTCCGTCTGCAGAAGTACAGATGGTCTGTTTCGTGTAAATCGCCGCTTGCAGACAGCCTCTTCCCCGTTGTACAGAAGTCCTCGACTGTATTGGCTAGATTGTGGTGGACCATGAGTAGTTGTTCAGCACAGCGCCAGTAACCGCACATCATCACTACTCCAGACTATCCATTGTCCAAGGTGTCTGTTGTACCGTTTGCAAGTGATGTGGAAGAGGTTTGCAGACGACGACTACCGTCTAAACTATTGCTCATGCCCTAAGAATGGCCAAGCTGCATTTACGCGCCTGGCATGATCGATTTGGAACTGAATTCCTTCGCGGAGCAGGGTGAGTGGCGATGGCAACACATGACTTTGCTAGCGTCGAGTGCGCATGACCGCTGATTGCTACGTGGACATGCTAAAACTGGCCGGCTTATGGGATGCTACCAACAAGGACTTACTTGCTGAACCTCCCTGACACAAATTGTTTCTTTCCTGTGGCGGCACACGGACATATTTCATATTGTTAACAGAAATGTTAGGAAGCGACGGAAGATCTCAAATTCACAAGTCACAACACATGCTGAATCTTTGTGCACATACTGAATCTGTGCTCGAGATACATGCGCAAAACCCACTCGTAATACCACTGTAAAGCTTAAGACACTGAAATACAAAGACTAGGTCGGCAGGTCGCCAGTCAGGTTTGGTGATTGAACTGGTCGTGACAACCCATTCCAGCTGTGTACATATATACCGGCATCACCTGCTCACGGTCCTCTAGTCATGCTATTAATATTTCGAGACCGAGCGAGTCTACGGTCCCAATATAATACGCGTAGAATTTATGTATCGGGTGAGCTTGGCACCAAGTTCACCATCACGCATTATTATTGGATCATTGATGTCGACTCGACACCGAACGTAATTGGGCTGAAGCAAAACTGGGGAGAGTAGATGTGGATCGTGCAATTTAATATTGCAGGGTTGCCGCCGGCCGGCACATCTGACGCGCCAGCCAGCCAAGTTAAAAAAGAGGAATCGCGTAATACTCATTCTCCATGTGCATGCTGTTGGTACCTAATCATGCACATATATAACGAAGAGAGAATACTGTGAAGCACATCAACCTGCAGATCGAGAGAAAAAGCGATATGGAGCAACGGTGGGGCGAGTGGCAGCTGCGCATCCTCGTCCTAGCCAGCCTCAGCGCCCAATACTTCCTGGTACTGTTTGCCGGCGTTCGTATGTTCCATATCCCCCAAACTACAAATATGTCATTGTACCACCTAGCGACGACTACAAATCCGGATCCCCCAAATAAAGTAGGTCGCTGGTTGGTGGGGCCCCCAAATCCGGATCCCAATAACAAGAAATGGCCCCGATAAATATTCGGCCCCAAAACCGTTTGTAAACAGCATTTTCGGGATATGTCGCGCTTCCTCGATCTGGGTCGAGGCAAGGACAAGAGTCCTTGTGGCCTGATCAGGAGGCTATGCTGCGCTTTTTTTTTGTCGCGGGTGTTTCTAGCAGGACTGGAGCACCATGATGCAGATAGTAGGCAAGCAGCAATGGCCGGAGGTCCTTCTTCTCCACGTCCTCATTGTGGCATCTGGCATATGGTTTCGGTCAAGGCTTTGGTGAACACTTTGCATGGCTATGGCCACTGTCGGTGACGATGATACCCATGGGTATTGTTTTCCTTCCTGAAGGCGTCGCCTTGAAGCCCCTTACCTTGTGTGTCAGATCCTCCCCTCTGCTCCAATCTTCCCTCTTGTGATTCTCTAGTAGGCGTGCTCCCCTTGTATGTCTTGCAATTCCCCATAATCTTTCTGTCATCTTGGTATCCTAGCAATGTCAACATGGCTACCTTTGCATGACGTGTCTCCTTGTTTCTCCCATGTCCATCATGCAGCCTAGGTGGGCTTCTAGGCTGGCGTCAGACCAAGGTAGTCCCTGTTGATTTCTTCTAATGTTGTTGGTTGGCATGATGTTTGGTTGGTGGCATGGTTGAGCTCTATATTTGGAGGTTCGGGAATTGGCGAAAGCTTTGTAGGTCATCGGACTCTACATAAGACGATGATGTTCAATGGCGCCATTTCCCTTCTTGGAGGTGTCATTGACCCCCCCCCCCCCCCCAGGGCCGGTCCCGAGATTTCAGGGGCCATGGGCGAGATCAAAACTCGGGGCCTTATTATATTGACATCGCCATGGTAGTAATGAATATTGGTTTAGAATATATGTTGTCAATTACACATCAATGCATCTAAGAAACAGTGCGCATGCAAATAATTTATAAATATTACCTTAAAATTTTCTTCTAACATTCCTCGACGCAAACCCAGTAATGATAGGATCAATGTCGACGTCATCCACTAATTTCTTCTCAATGCATAATGTTGCCAAACCATTTAATCTATGTTGACTCATTGTTGACCTCAAATAATTTTTCAACAGTTTCAACTTTGAAAAGCTTCTTTCGGCCGATGCGACAGTCACGGGCACGGTAAATAAGATGCGATAAGCAATGGATATATTAGGATAACAATCAACTTCTCTGACATGCTGAAAAATCTCCATAGCAGACATTACGGCATCCGGCAAAGTGAATCTCATCATCTTCAATTCGGAAATAAGATCATATACCTCAACATCACATGGACCTTTTTCGGGAGAGAAAGTCTATGCAAACTTGTTGCATCCCTCTTCAAGTTCATGATCATTTAAAGACTTCAGGATGCTCGAGCTCAATAAAAATCCAAATATATCTTTAAAAACCATGAGTTCTTTAAATCTGTCCTTCAAAGAAGTGATGGCCATATCAACCACAACATAAAAATATTTAACTTGAAATGCCTTCTCAGCTTCTAGAATTTCTTCAGTGAAATTAAAACTGAATCTTCCTCGTAGCACGGCGTTTTAGTGGAAAAAATGCATCTACACTCATTCTAGTTGCAATATCTTTGGCGATGCCCAAACTAGTAGAAAACCCCTCATCTCTATACTTCTCAAAATATTGTGTTATACCTTGTATATGCTTCAAAGTAGAGTCAACGCACATGGCTGGAGATTGCACCATCTTGCTAACTTTATTTACTGCAAATAGAATGTCATGCCATATAACCATACCAATTAGAAATTCAAAGCGGCCAAGCGCATCAAATAAATTTTTTGCATCACTTCTATCTTTAGGCTCAATATCTCTATCATGATGTAACTCAAACAAAGCTAACCTTAACTCAGTAGCTTGGTATCTTATTGCTGTAACACTTTTGATTCGACTCTCCTAGCGAGTATTGGACAACGATTTTACAGTTAAACTAGGAACATGTTTGAGCAAGACACTCCACCTTCTTGTAGAACCATCAAATAAAACTTATATGCGTTGAACAATTCCAAAAAATATAACAGCTTTCTCACATGATTTTGCCATATCACAAAGAGTGAGATTGAGACTATGGCAAGCACATGGCATATACAATGCTCTTCAATTCATCCGAAGTAACCTGGATTGTACCCCTTTATCTTTACCTTTCATATTAGAACCATTGTCATAGCCTTGACCCCTTATATCATCAATATTTAGGCCAAAAGATTTCATAGATTCAAGCAAAACTTTAAAAAGGCCCAAACCGGAAGTGTCATCCACCTTCAAGAATCCCAAAAAGTACTCCTCAATTTTTATCTTGCCATCAGATAAATTAACACAACGAACTAATAAAGTCATTTGCTCTTGATGACTAACATCAGGGGTACAATCTAGGATAATAGAGAAATACTTGGCCTCTTTAACAACCTTTATAATAGAACATGTGATGTCAGAAGCCAAAAGAGATATCAACTCATTCTGAATTTTATGACTGGGATAATGATATTGAATTTCATTGCTCTGAATACGTCTAAGATGGTCCCGCATTACCATGTTAAATTCTGCAATCATCTCAACACAAGCTAAAAAATTACCATTATCATCCTTGTAAAGCTGCTCACTTTTTCCACGGAAAGCCAAGTTGCGTTTACCAAGATATTTCACAATGGCTATTATTCTTAACAAAACTTGCCTCACCATTTGTTTCTTCTTTGTGATTTGATGCTGTAATTCTTTGTCAATAGTTTCCTCCTTTCGTAGTCTAATCCTCAGTTCATTCCACTTGTTCATGTTATTAATATGCTCGATGCTATTTTCATGGCCTTTAAGCTTCTCACTGATATGACCCCAATTTCTAAATCCATCATGTGCTAAAGAACTCTAACTCCTTCTAGTGCTAGACTTGAAGATCTTACAACAGAAGCAAAACACTCTATCAACATCCTTTGAATAAACAAGCCATTTTCTATCATGTTTCTCTCCATTGCTTAAATTTCTGTAATAATGAAAATCTGAAAAATGTCTTGATGCATCGTCATGAGGGTACTCTAATTTTTCCTCTCGCATAGGTCCTTTCTCTACTAAAATGTCTCTTGCTTTATTATCAAGGTTATCCCAAATTCTTGGATTATAGATATCAGAAGTATAAACTGGTTGTTCATCAACACTAGCAGACTGTGGTTGTGCATCTGATGAATTACCTGCATTCGTAGAGCCACTTACATTGTTACCATCATTGTTGGTGTCGATATTTTGCTCTTGATGACCAGATTCGGAATTGTCACTAGTTTGTTGCTTTTCCTCCACGGCAACTATCGCCAACTCATTATTTGGGTTTCTCAAAGCACTCGTACCAGCCTTGAAAATTTTGAAAATATCTCCTCTTTGTGATTGTATCAAGGCTGCCACATTTTGTGCTCTTTTCCTTTTAGAGCCACCAGATTCATACTTTCTTGACGACATGATAACACACAATGCTGAAAAAGTTTACATCAAACGCTTAAGTTATACCAAAAGAGATCATGTGTGTGTGAATATAGATATTAGGGAATAATACCTCAGATTGATCAAATAACGATATGTACTATTCTTGCCGTCAAGGGCCCCAAAAATTAAAAATAGCGAGTCGATGACCTAGCGATCAAAAAATAAAAATCAGGACAAATCTAGGAATTTGGAAAGAAGCTAATTCGTGAAATCCTACTGTACTAAGACGGTCCTGGAGATCCTGGAGATGGCTGATCGTCGCGGCCGGCCGAGATGGATTCGATCTTCCCAGGGCTTCTGACGAATTCTTCCTCCTGGTCGTCGCGGCTGGGCGCGGGCGGCCGAGGTGGATTCGATCGCCCTGGTGGCGTCTGGAGGACTGGTCCGGAGTCGTTTCAGCTGGCTTGTGCCTAGCTATCACTACCGATCGATCGATCAGATTCAGATCAGCTGACTCGGGTCGTAGCTTGGTACGTGCGTGCGGCCGGCCGAGCACAAAGTCTGTTTAGTTTCCACCGGTTTCCATCGTCTCAGCCCGTTAAGCCTTTTTTCAATATTTATTTTCAGCTGACTAGTGACCTATATATACGTATATACCTGGAATTTTGAGGCCCCTACAATTTTGAGGCCCGGTGCGGCCGCACACCCTGTGCCCCCCCCCCCCCCCCCCCTTTGGTTTTTCGAGTCCTAATAGGTTGCATGCTTGAGTCAATCCCTGATGGGTGGAAGTTTTGGTGTGGGTGAGATTTGTTGGTGAAGATAGCTTCGACGATGCTTTCATACAATAGAAGAGAACACCCCTTCACCTTGTTCAAGCACTCTAGTTTTAGTTTTTCATGTGTCCATATATTTTGTAATCTTCTGTTGCTTTTGTTCTTGCTCTGTAAAGCTGGCATTACAAGCGTGTGTCTGTAAGTGTGTAAGTTATAATGCCTAGCCGGTTGATGGCTTTGTTAATTTAAAGCCAGGATTATTTCGAGCCTTCAATCTAAAATAATAAACCATAATAGGTTTTGCGTTTGAGATTAAAAAAACATCCAAAATCTGTAAGGGTCGCCACCCCCTCCGTCGTCGCCTGGAGATCCTCTACCGCTTGTGTAGAAGATTCGTCGAGGGAGTGTTTGGGCAGAAATCAATAGAGGGAGTTGTAGGGAGTACTGTTGCGGGATGCATGGAGTGGGAGATATAAACAACTAGGCACGACGATGTGCTGGGGCAGACTAGTGAGTGAGACATACTTGACCAATCAGTAGGATGTGCTTGACCATTTTGATAAGCTTTGGTAACACCATAAATTATTTTGCATCCATATTTTGCCTAACACTTTTGTAATGATTTTAAACACAACAACAAAGAATACATATGGGCTTGTAGTTCTTGATTTGATCTTCCTCTCTGCTTTTTGGCAGTAAGGTGAGAACTCCATAGTTCAGTCCATTAATGTCTAACTTATTTTCATAGTAATAGTCTAGAAGTTTAAACACATCGAGGTGAACTACAGGCCAGAATCTTTTGGTAAAAATGGGCAGTAAAACCACCCAGGTCAAGCAATTGTATCCTACGTCTGATCTAGAAACATATTTGAATGTTCCAGACTCTCAAACAACTACTCTCTCCGTCCCAAAATAAGTGACGTGACTTTGTCTAAATTCACATGCATCTAGACACTAAAACATGTCTAGATACATCCGAATCTAGACAAAGACACGTCACTTATTTTGTGACGGAGGGAGTACTTATAAAAGTGTAATGTAATTCTTAGGATTTTCCTTTCTTTCAATCAAGCCTCACCCTAGATTTAAACTGATAACAATATTTTTGCTCCTTCCATTTGCTCTAGCATGATAATATTTCGTATTATTATCTCCTCCAGGGATTTTTTTTCTCTGTAGAATTTTTGCAACCATTTTTTGTTTCTTCCTGCAATAGAATTTTCCTGAGTTGTAGCTGACATTGTTGCCGAGTTAACCTATTGATGACAGATAAAACCCATATCTTCTCCATGTTTCTATAGCACTAGTATGTAATTAGCTAGCTTCTGTATTCAGTTTTAATTTTTTTCGGGGTTCCGTATTCATTTGTTTAAAGGGCATGCATCCAACTTTTGCATCTAATTAACTAATTGGACCGTTCCACACCATGTCAGGTCACGGTTGCACTTTATGTGTTTTACAAGTCATGGTCGTCAGATAACAAAAGGTTGTTGGCTGCAACAATTTTGCTTTTCATCCTGGTGATTATCAGATGCTTCCAGAAGTCCCTTGATCTTAAGAGCAGTAGCTTTAATGCCCTGCGGAAAGCCAGCTCATCCGTGGTCAGCAGCGGTATTGGTGTGAAGGACAGCGTGAGAAGAGAAGAGGACTTTGAGGAGTACTTCATGTCTAGAGCAGGACGGATAGTCAGTAAACCGCCCGGAATTGGAGGCCCCCCAAGCCTACCATTCGAGCTATTTCTGGACATTCCATGTTCCTATTCTGATCGTTTAACAATGCTAAGAAAATTCTGGTCACTTGATTATATATCATCTCATCACGCAATAGAACGCGGGCTCTCTACTATGACCAGTTTTCTTTACACCAAAGATGACAGCACACCCTACCTTGCTTTCAAGAATGCGCCAGCAGCTCTCATCTTCCGTCGCTGCACGCAAGTACTAGCTTATGCAACAGTAATCACAGCAATCTGCCTCGTACACACTCGCAGTAGCCACAAAGAAGCTGATAGCGGGGTTACACTTGTGCTTTTGTACGGCACCCTTCTGCTGGAGCTGGTTTACTTATGCGTACAATCAGGTTTCAGGGACAAGTTTTCTGGTAGAATTCTCCAACATAATCTTATTGGATTTGCCCATAGCAGCAGGCACTCTACATTGAGGAGCATCGCGGGATGGTTGCAATGCAATAGCTTGCTCGACGGTTTTTGGCACATGAAACCTAGTAGCTATTCGTGTGAGGCGATTACAAAATTGGTTCGTCGGCATGTTGAATCGTGGTGGAAGAGCCACATAAGGACACTCGATCTTACAGGTTATTCAATGATATCAGGGGTGAGCGGACGCTAGCGAGGATGGGATTTCACCGGTCACTGGTGTGGAGCATACAGAGGCCATTTGACGAGAGCGTTATTATCTGGCACTTGGCCACAGATTTTTTGTTTCACCATACAGATCATGCATATCCTGATGTTGTTGAAAGTTCTCGTAAATGCAGAGTAATGTCCAACTACATGATACATCTATTGCTTGATAATCCCGAGATGCTAATGCCAGGCAGCAGAAAAAGTCTGTTAGCAAAGGCCTGCGGAGAACTCAAGGTCTTGGTCGAGGGCCAGAAGATACCGCGCGACGAGGAGGAATTTACAAGGCTAGTATTTCAGAAATGCAACTTAGAATCATCTTCAGGCCAAAACACCAATCATCTTATTCGCCAAGCTTCGGGGCTTGCTAACACTTTGTTGAGCGTCTCTAAAACCACAATGTTTTATCCAGACACCAGGATGTGGGAGTTGATCCAAGGTGTGTGGGTGGAGATGCTCTGCTTTTCTGCCGGCCGATGCCGAGGATACTTGCATGCTGAGACTCTTGGCACAGGTGTGGAATACCTCTCGTATGTCTGGGCTCTGTTGGTATACACCGGCATGGAAACATTTCCTGAAAAGCTTGAGAGGAGGGAAGATCACTCGGTTGACGGTGATGAGTATTTGGAGAGAGAAGATTGCGACATGCATAAATCGTTCCAGATGCCGCGGTGCAATCCCCTTATCGAAACAAAGGAGAGAAAAGAATTAATAGTCCCTCCATTTGCTGAAATTACTACCCACCATTCGCTTCAGAGGATGGAAGATCCCGACGATGAGTATGTGGAGGTATACCTATCGAGGCCAGAGTGTTTGTGCCATTTTCGAAGAAAATAAGGGAGTAGATTTAATAATCCCTCCAGTTGCTAAAAATACGACCCCTCCATTTGCTTCCCCAAGAATAGCACGGTGGAGATCGTTTTGGGCTCGTGCCTTGAGGATATATTTGGTTTACTCTCTCCGTACATGTATGTACGTATCCCCTTCTTTGTCTTGTCTGCTAGCAGACGCCTCTAATTTCCTACCATGTCTTTTGGCCACTCCCGTTATATGTTTGCACTTCGCCCGTCTTCTGACTACTTGATGCAAGATATATATGCACCTTTTGTTGTGCCAACTGCCATGTAAGAGAACTGAAAATATATGTATATGCATGCGTTCCATCGTAGTAATGTCCATCTATCCAGGTTTCATTTTTTGTAGTCAGACATTGTTTCTTGTATCGTATCATTCAAGGTTCTATTGTACTTCTTACTCCCGGGCGTAACTACACAAACTTCTCATATACTAGCTTAGGTAGTATTTGTAATACTTTATGTGTTTATATACTATATCTAAGATATTTCCAAACAAGTTAGGTACAAAATTGCAAGTACACGAGAACCAACCCGTGGTTGGATGGTTAGGAGGGCAGTGGTACCCCCAGCCCACCAGAGTTCAAACCCCAGGTTTGATGCTTTGGTGTCTCATAAAGGCGGAATATTCTTGTAGTGGGAGGCGACGTTCCCGTCGATAACGAGGCGCCTGTGGTGACTTCGTCAATCTCAAGGCCCGCCGGCTCAGTCTCTCGGAGGTGCTCATAGGGGTAGGGTGTGCGTGTGTGTTCATAGGGGTGAGTAT
This sequence comes from Avena eriantha, assembly GCA_910589775.1. Classification (NCBI taxonomy): domain Eukaryota; kingdom Viridiplantae; phylum Streptophyta; class Magnoliopsida; order Poales; family Poaceae; genus Avena; species Avena eriantha. Next base: position 14,924,131 of record OU342741.1, on the reverse strand, counting down.
ATGTACGCATTGTGAGCGTCTGCGTTTGTACTGTGTTTCTCAAAAAAAAATTGCAAGTACACTTATAGTTTGTGCAATATATGTAAAATACGGTCATATTTGTATGTAAAAAAGAGTATGTAAATTACCAAAAAAATAGTTTATATACTGCCTAAATATTCTTATATACTTCATACTATCTATGCATAGTTTTCGGTATGACAGATACTACCTAAATTATGTGAAACGCACGTTGGTGTAACTACACACGGATGTGGTCGCTACATACTAGTTGTGTGGGCTCTCCTCCCAGGGCAGCTCTAGAGGCTCCTCCTCCCCAAACCCTAACCACCACCCGATCTCCTGATCTCCTAGCCGTCACTGCTGCTGGCGTCAGTGGCGGTGGCGATGCCCATCCCGTCGTAACGATGGTGGGCAGGGGAGGTGCTTCTCGGCGGTGATTCACAGGAGTAGGTGGGACGCAAGCGGAGGGCAAGGGAAGCATGATCGGGACGGCTAGTGCCTGAGCTCCTTCACCGGATTAGTAACGGGGAGACGTCTACGTGTCGCTTGCGGTCGTTCCGGCCACATGACGCGCGTTCGAGGCACCAATCTGGACCACGATTTGGGCCATTGGGGCTTCGATCTAGGACAGTGGGACCCAGCCAAGGCTGGTGCTACAGGATATGGTAGTAACCTTGGTCACTCCGTCGTTCTATAGCCGGGCACAAGGTTGTGAATGGCTGTGAAAATATCCATCTTTCTCCGTGTTTAAACTTCATTTTTAGTCAAGTAATTGATCAAGAATCTCTCTAGCCTTGCTATTAATGATTAATTATTGCAAAGGTGTGCAATGCCTTGCTTTGAATTGTATTGTGCAGGAATTATGCTTTTAAGGCGAAATCAGTAGCTATTAGTGAAGATTAAGTCTACACGGTCAAGCAATCCTAGAGTAAAAACCAGTTGACATATGCTTTAACGACCACTGGTACGGGCAAGGCCCACTCATACGATCCGCCCATACCATGTGGCGTTGGCTTCATCTCGTAAAACCCTACGATTTTGGTGAAAATCCTATATATTTTGAGGTCCCAGCCACCACGCAGAGGGACGTCATTCTCTGATTACATCACAACACCACCCTAGTTCATCGTCTCCATCCTCCATCCTAACTATAACTATAGCCATTAACTTGTACCTGAGATCTTCTTGTGATTCGGTGACTATTTTAAGAATATTTGATTTCAATCTAAGTATTTTGCACAATAATTTCTATCCTTCATATTATTGTTATGAGTGAGTAGTCCTCACGGGCTGCGGGTTGGGGTGAAACTTCGCAGCGATTATGTGCATCTAATCCATGGGAGTACTATGTATTGATTGAATAGTGATGTGTATCTGTGTTTCTTTGTCTCTTGTCTTGATCTATGGACTTATAGGTACCCAAGATCCCATAGATTGATAAATGCTTGATGTGAGATACTTGGTGAGCGACGATCTTGTAGAAAACCCAATGGCAGAAAGGGGAGTATGGTCTTCGTTTAGCGATCCATTTGAGAACAACAGCAACATCACTTCTTAAGGCTTTGATCTGTGTTTTCACTTAATAATTTTTGTAGCATGGCACTTCACGGTTGCAATGGTTGGATCAAAAGGCTATTTATATACATGTGACTCGTAGGGGCTCTAGTATATCGGGATCTGTTTCCCACAAATTTTATCTTTGTTAAATCATTGCACATGAATATGTGTATTACTGTGTATTACTATCTTTATCCCATGTGATGTGCAGCTGCAGGTGAATCTTCAACCCTGGCCTATCTCCACCCATTGAAACAACCCACGTGCTAAAGTAAACTAGAAAGGTTCGGTAAATGAAGGTAAAATGAACAGACAAGTCTTGTAGACATGCCTTATTAATTTCCTTTTAGCATTGTTAACCAAGCTTCGATTAAACCTAGGTATCCTAGGGAAAAAGCTACTATACTGCATCCGTGAATATAGATCAAAGGTATCAGCTGGCCTTCTCCTATCATGCCTTTCCTGCTAGATGTTAACTAGCGGCATGGGGGCTACGAGTCCCGCGAATAAAGGAGGTGATCCTGGGTTTCTCCCGCATCAAGACGAAGATCTGCTGGTTGCATGTCCTATTGTCCTGACATGGACTAGCGTGTTCCGAAAGGCTCTGCCGTCAAACTCCCATCAATGTATCATGCCTAGAGATGGATGCATCGGAAGGAATTCGGTAGTTTGCACCCGAGTTTTTTCTCCAGCCCTTTGGTTTCAGAGGGAGCATTGTGAAGCTCTTCTAGCTATTACCATCATGTGTCATGTCTTTGACTAAGTCAGTAGTGGAGAAAGTCATGAAAGCAGGAACAGGAGGGCTAGCAATGGTTTTTTCAGTCTTTGTGGCAATGAGAAACTGGCTTGGTAATTGGTGACTCATAGCAGTGAATGTTTGTGGGGGGCGACAACACAGGAGGAGTTCATAGTTTTACCTTGCAGGGTGAAAATCCAAGGTCCTGTCTTAATTTGTTGTGTCTGGCAATGGCCTTGTTGAAGGCATTGCTTTGTGAGCAAGGACTTTCTCCAGGTGAAAACCTATGATCTTTGATTGGGTGATGATGGCACTTGTTCACTATTTTCTTCTTGAAGGCATCACTATTGGAGAGGTTGGACTTCTGGTGTTGTGTTGGTGGCATTAGTGTCGTTGCTACAAGGAATTGGTCACCGTAGCAGGACTTTTTTTTGTAATTCTTCTTTTTTTCTAGGATGTGTGTATCCGTAAGGCCTTTAGGGCATGAGTTGTTGCTGAAGTTAGGTGTAATTGGTATCTCTGCGGTATTAATATATGCTCTTTGTCAAAAAAAACATCCGTAGTTTTGTAGTCTATGTCAAGCGTAGTTTCGTCAGCAAGGATTCATTTGGTAGTACTTTGATTTGGTGTTATCGAATAAAACAACATAATTTGATCTGGCACTCAGCTATACAGTTTATGGATGTTCGAGGTATGTTTATAACATGCTAAGATTTTAAAGTTATGGATTTCAAAAACAAAGTACAAAGAATTATTTCTTGAAAATAGCGTCACCCAATGTTTTTTTAGATCAAAAGGCCTCTTCCCCATTCCATTTTCAATGAAAATGAAATGTCACAATTTAGCGTTTACCGTTCAGCTAAAGAACCACCAGGCTAACGCCCTCAATGTGAGAAGGTAGAACTGGAAAGAAAAAACATCTAAAGAAGTCATTACACCTCCATGTGATAAACTTCAGGCACACAGGCCCTTTAGCACCCACACATCACTAGTACTCAGTATGCCTTTAGGGGCACTTTGGTTAGTGGAACTTCTCAAAATGCCCCTAAATGTGTCAATTAGGTGCATTTGGTCAAAGTGCCCCTAAAGCTACTATCTTAAGAGGCATTTCCATCAAAGTGCCCCTAAAGATACTACCTTTCGAGGCATTTTGCCAAGTACCCCTAAAGATATTGTCTTTAGACGCATTTGTATCGAAGTGCTCCTAAAGATACTACCTTTAGAGGTATTTTTTCAAGTGCCCCTAAAGATAATACCTTTAGAGGCATTTCCATCGAAGTGCCCCTAAAGATACTACCTTTAGAGGCATTTTGCCAAGTGCCCCTAAAATATAGTACCTTTGGAGGAATTTCCATCAAGTGAACTATCACGGGTTTACTTGATAGCAAATTGAACTATCACAGCTATACTTTACAGCAAACATTGCAGGAAATTTTCAAATAACATGAACTTAATAACAATTGCTAGTGAACACTCAGTATTTAGTGCATCCGCATCCACATCCAGAATACTTAGCAGTTCATAATAACACTTAGCAGTCCTATACTTACTTAGTGCATCCACATCCATAATACTTACATTCACATTCAAACTAAGTTTGTTGTCCATAACAACCTTCAGTCTAAACAACATTCTTAGCATCCACATCTATGCATAATTACGAAATATACTTACCAAAAGATTTTGTCATCCAATAGAATTAGCTTCATGCTAAGAACAAACATTGTGATGGAAGCTATGCCATGAGAAGATTCAGCTTTCCTTTTTTATTTGTCCAAAAGCTCAAAAGGGCAATGTATCCCTTCAGTATTTTGTACAGCTGCACTCCATCATACCAGTTACTTGTGATGATAGCTCTGTTTGACACACCCATCTTCATCTTAACACAGGGACACAAGTGCATCAACCAAAATTGAGCTACGCAAGAACACGACATATAAGAGATCAATTGGTGAATGGGAGGAACACACAAACACACAGAGACACAAGTGCATCAACCAATCAAACAACAAATTGAGAACCAACATGTGGTTACTCGCCAGATTAGTGTCTTAGACTCAGCCTTCCGAAGGTGTTCATAATAATACAGTGTGTGTGTGTGTACATTCACAAGGTGATTGTATGTTCATATTTGTATTTGTATTCCTATTTGTGAGTGTATGGGGATTTCGAAAAAAGAAGCAAACAACAAATTATAAAGCCCGGCGCCAGCGAGGCTAGGCCACGTCATTCGATCTTTTGGCCAAGATCATGCTCGTGACGTCATTCAAAATGATCATGGCCGTTGCGCCGACGAAGGCCACGTCATAGGCCCACCTCCCTCCTGGCACGACGAGCTATTTGTCCCCAAACTAACACTCACCGGTGCATGATCCACGCGGCTCGCCCCACCTCATCATCCCCACCTCGCTGATCCACCGTGTCACCTCCTCCTCCTGGACCGGCCTCGCTTGCATAGCTGCCTGCCGCTCTCCGCCTACCCTGCAAAAACCCTCACCTCGACCGTTGCCTGGTGCTTCGCGGCGTGCCACTGATGTCTACGCACTTCTATTCTTGTAGACAGTTGTTGGGCCTCCAAGTGCAGAGGTTTGTAGAACAGCAGCAAGTTTTCCCTTAAGTGGATCACCCAAGGTTTACCGAACTCAGGGAGGAAGTGGTCAAAGGTATCCCCTCTCAAGCAACCCTGCAATCAAGATACAAGAAGTATCTTGTGTCCCCAACACACCCAATACACTTGTTAGGTGTATAGGTGCACTGGTTCAGCGAAGAGATAGTAAAATACAAGTGGTATAGATATAAGACAACGGTGCCAGAAAATAGCTTGATGGTGTGGAAGAGACTAAAGGCAAACTGAAAAAGATGGAAGCAAGCAAGCATGTAACAGATCTAGTTGCAAACGGTGTTCCAATGCTTAGAAACAAGTCCTAGGTATCATACTTTCGCTAGTGAACACTCTCATATAAATATTTTCTCTTCATGATACTACTCTGAACTACTCTCCGGTTGGACACTCTAATCCATGGTAGGGCTATAACAGCACACCTCAAAGTTCGCTTTTCCCATCTAGATAACCCCACACTGTCACCTTGAGTACTAGATGAGTCCAACAAACACCACAATTTCATAGAAGCATCCAACTCCAAATACAACTCATAACAAGTATTTGTAGTCTCTAGCCTAAGTGCCACCATGGTGTGCACGCTGTCACTTTCACACACATGGGGAGAGCATAGATCTATTAAAGCACTTGAGTAGCAAGGTAGATCTACTTGATTATAAAGCTCATGATCACAATATGATCATGCATAGAGAGAGAGAGAGAGAGATGAACACATAGCTACCGGTAGAACCCTTAGCCTCGAGGAAGAACTACTCCCTCATCATCATGGGAATCAGCAACGGTGATGGAGATGGTGGTGGAGATCGATGGAGATGGCTCCGGGGGCAATTCCCCGTCCCGGCAGGGTGCCGGAACAGAGACTTTTTGTCCCCCAAATATCCCCTTTGGTGGCGGCGGTGCTACGGAACTTTTCGTGGATGGAGGCTTGACTATCTAGGGTTTTTGCATCGGGAGGCTTCTTATAGGCGAAGAGGCAAGGTCGGTGGGTGGACCAGGGGCCCACACCATCTGGTGGCGTGGCTAGGGCTAGCCCGCGCCACCACATGGTGTGGCCAGCCCTTGGCCCCTCTCCGTCTCGTCTTCTGATAAAATATCGACTTTGGCTTTTGTCCGGTCTAATTCCGAGAATATTCATTTTCTGGCTTTTCTGGAACCAAAAACAGAAGAAAGCAGGCAACTGGCACTGTGGCATCTTGTTAATAGGTTAGTTCCAGAAAATGTGTAAAAGTACTCCAAAGTGTGGACAAAACATAAGAAAGTAGATATAAAACAAGCATGGAACATCAAAAATTATAGATACGTTTGCAATGTATCAACATCCCCAAGCTTAACTCCTGCTCGTCCTTGAGTAGGTAAGTGATAAAAAAGAATATTATTTGAGGTGACATGCACCATCATAATCTTGATCAAAGTATTTGTAGAACATTGATAGCTAGGATCATAGTACTTTAACATAGCATGAAAGATATAGTTCTAACAATAAGACATAGCAACTATATTGTAACATGAAAAGGCACAAACAAAATATTCATGAATAACAATGCTTTGCAAGACGTTTCTTTGTTTCACATAAAGAAAACATGGCGTAGTGGCATTCAGCTTGTCCCTCATTAGAGTAGCAAATCATAATTGCATGGGACACCTTCAAAGTTCATAAGGGTGACTAGATACAAATAGTTCAAGAACAAGCAATATCAAAGTTATGAATCAATCAACAAGTTTTGGGACAATCCACATTAAACTAAGAATGACCACTATGTTCTCTCAGTAGGTGCATAAAGATAGAAGATAGAGACTCAACATACAAGTAAAAGAAAGGCCTTCATAGAAGGAAGCAGGGATTCAAGTCTCATAAAGAGCTTCCAAAAATTATGGTACTTATTAGCTTTCATCTCTCATTGCCCCTATCATAGGCATCTTCAAGTGATTAAGGTTAAAGTGACACAAATAAGAGGATATGCTTGACAAGTTATAAGTTGAAATCCCATGCCCCTTGCTTATGAGTACCGAACATCATGCTACTCAACTTCAGTCACAAGTAAGCTCTTGCCATTGTAAGTACATATGTATCATAGAGAATCGCCAACGGGGTGCCCCTTGCACATGATACAGGAGCTATCCCATAATCAAAATGACAAGGCAAGTAGACAATGAGCATCTCAGCAATCTTCTTATTTACCATGGGAAAATGGTGCTTTTTTCTCTCTTTCCTATTTTCTCATATTTTTTCTTATTTTTTTCTCAATCTCTATCTCTTTTTTTATAAGAAGAATGCTTCATAGATTGCTCACTATGGTTATGCTGCAAGTTTCCACCATGATTAGGCATGGCTTAGGCTAGCGGCTCAGGCGTTTCTCTAACACACATACAAACTCCATGATCTTACAAGTTCCACTTTTATTTCACACCACCGGGATCCATAAGCAAAAGAATCATGATATCAACGAGGTACAATGTACAAGTGCAATGTTGAAAGCGTTCCCCATGATACATGATTCTACTAATTTCAACTTATAAAGCGCAAGCATATACGCAACAAAGATGGAGACAATGGTTTAAGATTATTAAGTGCAAGAAAGTAAAGTGTGCCATCAAGTTCGTGAGAGCTTTAATCACTAGTTTTCACATAACAAGTTTAATTCGGAAGGTAGATAAAAACATGAATATACTTGGAATAGCAAATGCTAATAGGTAGGTATGGTGGACTCTTTGGAATAACTTGGTTTTATTTGGAGTTGGATGCATGAGTGGGACTCATACTTGGTTATGGAGGCTAGCAAAAGACCGGGAGCGACCAACTAAGAGAGCAATAATGGCCATAATCATGCAAAGCGACAAAACGTCATTGATTAAAGCATAAAGTGATACTACAAGTCGAACACTAAAGGATCATCAAGGCTATGGTGACTTTGGATAGTCATAACATGGTGTGAGCATGCGCCAAGCCAACCCAAATAAAGCATCAAAGGAGAATACCACAATACTATGCTTTAATATATACTAAAACAACGCATGATTCTTTCAAGGCACATTAAGCAATCTCAATTGTTTATAACAAGTCATGCTACAGAAAAAATCACTAAGCATAAAGCCAAAACAATATCAAGCATGACATGACAAAGCATAGGCCACAGTCAAAAACAAGCTTCTTTTACCACTTAAGCATGAACTGTTCCTACTCTTTTCCAATCCAAACCAAACTTATTTGAAAACTAATGTATGAATGAGGGGGTCCAACCAATTTATTCAAGCAAACTAAGAAAACCAAGAAAACCAAAAACAAAAACAAAAACAAAAAGAAGACGCTCCAAGAACAACACAATTGTGCATGAAACAATAAAAATGAAGTGTTTGGAAGGAACCTGAGATTTTTATTGATAAAGAAGGGGATGCCTTGGGCATCCCCAAGCTTTGACGCTTGTACCTCTTGAATATTTCTTGGGGTGACACGGGGTAGAATCCCCAAGATTGAGCTTTGGTCCATTGTTCATATCATTACATCATTCTCTCCATACACCTAAAATTCTTCCTTCATACAAAACTTCACACAATCTTTATTAGCAACATTAGTGCACTCAAGATAATAAGTCTTTAGGTTCAGTTTCAACACCAATAAAACTTCCATCAAAACACAAGATACTGTAGCACTTCCCTCAAAAATCTCAATTCCCCAAAAAGAACTCAAAAAGGAACCAACAAGAAGCAAATGCAAATAATGCAAGAAATCTATCAAAACAGACCAGCAGGTAAAAACCAATTTTTTCGAACACCTTCTGTTGCTCAAATCAAAAAGTGTTGAACTAACGAAAGTTAGATAACAACCTGGGGCAGAAGCACAAAAGTTCACTCCTCAAAACGACGTATAGAGATTTTACACGAATTGTTACAGCGAAGCACAAAAATCTGTTTCGGGACAGCAACTTTCCCAAGCATTACTTCTCTCTCATTAGAGGTTACTCTTGGCACAAAAACCACACAAAAATGATAAAGAGAGGTTATTAAAGAGGTAATAACTTCCAAGACTCAACTAAAACTTTTGGGTTATCTCCCAATAAGTACTTTTCTTTAACGCCTTTAAGTTAGGCATGATAGTTTGAGAAGATGCTCACATAAGAAATATAAATTGAAGTAAAAGAGAGCATCAAGAAGCAAATTCAAAGCACATTTAAGTCTAACCCACTTCCTATGCATAGGAATCTTGTAAAGAAACAAGTCATGAAAGCACAAAGTAACAAGCATAGGAAAGCAAAACAAGTGCAACTTCAAGACTTTCAACATAAAGAGGGGAAACTTAATATTGTTGAGACACTTAAAACCATGTTTCCCTCTCTCATAATAACTTTCAGTAGCATCATGAATAAAATTAACAATATAACTATCACATCAAACATTCGTATCATGAGCCACATGCATGAAAGAATTAATACTCCCCACATAAACATGGTCATTCTTATTAATTGTAGTGGGAGCAAATTCAACAAAATATCTATCATTATTATTCTCATCACCATAATCATCAAATATAGGAGGCATATTGTAATCATAATTAATTTTCTCCTCAATAGTAGGTGGACTGAAAATATTATATTCATCATTGTGATCATCATATATTGGAGGTGTAGTATCATCATAAGTAATAGAATAATTATCTTCCAAAGTGTGTTCATTTGTAAACATATCATCATTGGAAGGAACATGGATAGCACGAATAGTACAACAATTATTAATATCATCATTTTTGGAATTGGTACCGAAGAGATTTTCAATATCAAAAGAAGTGTGATTTTCCCAATCATGATCACTACTATAGGTAACAGGCATAGGAACATTATCGAGTTCAAACTCATCAAAGACTATAATAGGAGCAACATGCTTAGGGGGAAATATTGTTTCCTCTCTCCTTTTACTCCTCCTTTTCTTCTTCTCTTTAGGAGGGAGAGTCTTGAAAGGAAGCTTCTCCATATACCCTGGTTTATTGTTAGAGACAATAGAAGAAACTTTGGAGGATTCCTTCTTTTCATTAATAAGATCAAAACACATATTAGTCCTGTCATATTTTGGTAAAATCTCATCTTCTATAATATTTTGTATGTAAGTATTTGTTAGACAATTATCAACACAATAAAGATGACAACCATGCAGGACACTATTCATATCAAAAGCACCCATATCTACCAAAGAGGTTTTTCTTGATAACTCTTCACACCCCAAAAATAATGTAAGCTCATCATGTTGATTAGAGTGATCATGTCATCACAATACAAACTTGCAGTACTCATTGGATTAGAAGCGCTATTATTTTGGCATGGGCATTGAAAATTGAAATGACCCACTTCAAAGCAAAGTTCAAAAATAAAAGGATAGAGGGCACAAACTTTTTTACTAAGATCATTTAGAGCCCTGTTCAGTTTTTTCATTCTTGTGGGTGATACAATATTCTTCTTCAATTTGATTATTCTCACAAGGTCTATCTATTCCACAAAAATTAACGTGCTTATAAGAAATAGTACTTTTAGAGGTTTGAGCATGTTTATTGATATCATTAATAACCATTTCATTTTCCATACAAGTGTCTTTAAAAGGCTCATGATACATGTCAATAAGAATTTGAGGATCAAGACCATATTTAGCACTAAGCTCTTGAAAATCAGCAGTTTTAGAGAAAGACTTAATGCAATCATACTCATAGTTTATACCTGGTTGTTTACCTTTATCGTTATCCCAATATTCGGTGTTGCCTTGAATTGTTTCAAGAAGATTCCCACTTAGCTTTGACCTCCTTACTTGTGAAGGATCCCTCTAAACAAGTATCTAGATAGTCCTTGTAATGTCCTGAAATCCTTGCATAGAAATTATTAATAACAATATTACTAGGGAGCTCATAAATGGGACATTTGAGCATTAGTGATTTCAATCTCCCCCATGCTTGGGAAATACTTTCTCCCTCATGTGGGTGAAAATTATAAATGCAATTCCTATCTTTATGAATTTCATGAGGAGGATAAAATTTAGAGTAAAAGAGAGATTCCAGTTCCTTCCACTCCAAATGATGAGGATCGTCTAGTAGCTCATACCACTCCCTTTTTTGCCCTTAAGTGAAAAAGGTAATAGATTCCTCTTAACTTGGTTCATTGAAATACCTGCACACTTGAACAACTCGCATAATTCGTGTATAAAGAGTAAATGATCACCAGGATAGACTATTCCATCTCCAAAATAATAGTTATTCATAACACGTTCAACAATTTTTATGGGTATTTTAAAGGGGATGCTTTCAGTATGTGGATTTAAAATATCACAAGTATCATTAGAATTACCACATATGGGAGATAAAGTTTCATCAGAGCAATTTTTCTTCTTTAATGGGGAACTAAAAAGATCATTTTCATAAAAACTAACTTCCCCAAGCTTAGACGTTTCCATAGCATTTGTCACAAAGGTCTTCAAAAGATTCATACTAATAACATTGCTATTAGCATGCAAAGAAAGTTCCATGGGTTTTTTAATTTTCTTTTCAGACCATTCATGTTCTAACTTAGGAAAAATACTAAAAAGCTCTCTAATTTTTTTGTTGTTTTCCATTAAGCCTAACCAGTGAAAATAAAAACAAGAAACAAAAAGATATAATTGCAGAATCTAAAGGAAATAACTTTGAGTGCTGACACACCAGCAACCGCACTAGAGATAGCTTAGTAGCCAGATGATGTGAGTACCTTTTACCTTACCTCCCCGGCAACGGCGCCAGAAAATAGCTTGATGTCTACGCACTTCTATTCTTGTAGATAGTTGTTGGGCCTCCAAGTGCATAGGTTTGTAGAACAGCAGCAAGTTTTCCCTTAAGTGGATCACCCAAGGTTTATCAAACTCAAGCAGGAAGTGGTCAAAGGTGTCCCCTCTCAAGCAACCCTGCAATCAAGATACAAGAAGTATCTTGTGTCCCCAACACACCCAATACACTTGTCAGGTATATAGGTGCACTAGTTTGGCGAAGAGATAGTAAAATACAAGTGGTATAGATATAAGACAACAGTGCCAGAAAATAGCTTGATGGCGTGGAAGAGACTAAAGGAAAACTGAAATAAAGATGGAAGCAAGCAAACATGTGACAGATCTAGTTGCAAACAGTGTTTCAATGCTTAGAAACAAGTCCTAGGTATCATACTTTCGCTAGTGAACACTCTCATATAAATATTTTCTCTTCATGATACTACTCTGAACTACTCTCCGGTTGGACACTCTAATCCATGGTAGGGCTATAACAGCACACCTCAAAGTTCGCTTTTCCCATCTAGATAACCCCACACTGTCACCTTGAGTACTAGATGAGTCCAACAAACACCACAATTTCATAAAGACATCCAACTCCAAATATAACTCATAATAAGTATTTGTAATGTCTAGCCTAAGTGCCACCATGGTGTGCACGCTGTCACTTTCACACACATGGGGAGAGCAGAGATCTATTAAAGCACTTGAGTAGCAAGGTAGATCTACTTGATTACAAAGCTCATGATCACAATATGATCATGCATAGAGAGAGATAAACACATAGCTATCGGTAGAACCCTTAGCCTCGAGGAAGAACTACTCCCTCATCATCATGGGAATCAGCAATGGTGATGGATATGGTGGTGGAGATGGATGGAGATGGCTCCGGGGGCAATTCCCCGTCCTGGCAGGGTGCCGGAATAGAGACTTTTTGTCCCCCAAATATCCCCTTCGGTGGCGGCGGTGCTATGGAACTTTTCGTGGCTGGAGGCTTGACTATTTAGGGTTTTTGCATCGGGAGGCTTCTTATAGGCGAAGAGGCAAGGTTGGTGGGTGGACCAGGGGCCCACACCACCTGGTGGCGCGGCCAGGGCTAGCCCGTGCCACCACATGGTGTGGCCAGCCCCTGGCCCCTCTCCGTATCGTCTTCTGGCTCCGTGAGTCTTCCGATAAAATATCGACTTTGGCTTTTGTCCGATCCAATTCCGAGAATATTCATTTTCTGGCTTTTCTGGAACCAAAAACAGAAGAAAACAGGCAACTGGCACTGTGGCATCTTGTTAATAGGTTAGTTCCAGAAAATGTGTAAAAGTACTCCAAAGCGTGGACAAAACATAAGAAAGTATATACAAAACAAGCATGGAACATCAAAAATTATATATGCGTTTGCAACGTATCAGCCACCTCGCGCCACTCGCCCTGCTGATGGATCCAGCCATGCCAGCCCCTGCTCCTGCTGATGCTGATGCCGAGACCAATGGAGATTCTGGAGGATATGCTGACGACTCCGAGTTCATGAACGTGGAAGGCGGGAATGAGCCTGAGATGACAGCGGGGGATGACGAGCCGAGGGGCTGCCCGAGGAGCTCGCCAGGGGCGTGGTGTGCCTGGAGTGCGTCGCCCGAGGCCATGGAGGCGGGAGAAGACTCTACCTTCCACATCTACATCATCGGCACCGCCCATGTTTCTCAGGTGAGCTGTTGTGCCCCCCATGACCCAGATTTCGAGCCCAGATTGCAGGTTTTCCAATTGGGATTTTCGATAGTCTGAGAAACTCAGAATGTACTACTCCTAGCCCTACACGTTTCCTTCTGTTGTAGTTCTCTCATTGTGCATTTCGCATTAGTTCTATAAACAGCCATGTACAAGCATTTGTTTTAGATTCGGGATACCTTTTACTTATGAAGCAAATAAATTTCTGTCGAACTAAGATTTAGAGCCGAAACACAAGAATTAGAACTGCAAAACACAGGAGACCATGCATCTGCATGCTTCCCAATTGGGTACATTTGTTTTTGTGTTTATTGTAAGTTTGGGTGAGTCACACTGCAGCAAGGGCTTTAGTAAGTATTAAGTCCCATAGCACCTAGTGGTTTCGATTTGAATGCACATTATGTGCTAAAAGGACCAATAGTCACCAGGAAAACTATGCATTTGTTATTAACTTGTTGAATTCATTGTAGGAGTCATGTGATCAAGTGAAAGCCGCCATAAACTACCTGAAACCTCAGGTTTGTTTCTTTCTCTACTCATCATCAATACGAATTGCAGGGATATAGAGAGTTTTCTATTTTGTAATTGATCTAGGAGATGTTCTACTAATTTTGTTGGATCCATTTTGCAAATGCAGGTTATTTTCTTGGAACTCTATTCTAGCAGGGTTTCCATTCTGACACCACAAAACCTTTAGGTATGAACAGTTGCCACCATGTTAGACACTACATGAGGAAATGAAATCTATCTTTATAATCGTTGTTACATTGAAGCTATTATACTTGTGGAAACTAAAAAGCTGAAACTGATTTACCAGAAACACTATCAGAATGCTGAGTCTATTGAGTTGTGATCTTTATTTTTAATTTGTCAAATGGCTAAGAAAGATCATTTAATACAGTTTCAGTTCACAAAATAATCTCAACGGATATTCTCCTGGGTATATTCAAATAATTATTCCAATTAGTGAATGGAGAAAATTATTCAGATGTTCTTGAGTAAAACAAATAATAAAACGTTGCTCATAATTCGGCCTACTTAAGTGAATTGATAAAACAAGCTTCAAACTGTGAATGTGGTACTGCATATTCGAATGGATATAGGATACTCCTCATGCCAAGTATTGTTCAATAATTCATATTTATGGTGTGTCTTGGTTGGATTCTAATTCAATGCAAGGTTGGCTACATGTGCTTGTTCAGGCATGCCTAGTTGTTCTCTTTGTATAACATATCCTTCTTCTAATTGTGTGCATTTATGCTACAATATTGCACTTATTTGTATCATTTGAAATCAGACCATATTGGTTGTTCAAGATGTTACCTCTACTCTAGATGGATATATTCTATTACAGAGTGTCATCATTTGTTCTAGTTCATCATTTAATCTGTTTTTTCATAGGTGCCTACCATGAAAGAGATGATTGACATGTGGAAGAAGAAAAAGATGAACACTTTTGAGATTCTGTATAGCTGGTTTCTCGCAAAGGTATGTGCTGATTCTATTGTGTGGTCAGTACTATTTTAAATATTTTTCATCTTAGCTAATATGGATATTGCTTTTGGCACCCAAGCTTGCTAGCTAGCTTAATGTGTTACATGCAGCTGAGTTTCGGGTTGCATTTGAGGAGGCAATGAATTATGGTGGGAAAGTTATCCTTGAAGATCGCCCTGTCCAGGTATGCAATAGTAGTAGAGTTTGTTTTTCTTCATTCAGAAGGGTACTGGATGAAACAAATTACATGGGAGAATCTATATTGATACATCATAAGTAGTTGACTGACTATGCTGATTTAAGGTCCACATATGTATAAATGTGTTCAACTTGTTGTAAGCTACTTCTTGTGACTAACATATAATACGGACAATTTGATTCCACAATTCAAACGAGCCAGTCATATTATTATTGATTTTCATGTGCCATTATGATTTCAACAATGATATTAATGTGAGAGTTGAGACCAATGTAACCGCACTGATACAACTTTTGATATCTAAAAAACTATACATATAGTCAAAATGATCATCACATATGTCTTCTTGGAATGATTTGAAGATGGTTGCCAATGCTTGCTTGTGTCTTTAACTTTTAATCTCAAATTTTTAATGCGGCATGCCATAAACTAATGAGGCTGGTTCTAGATATTGGACCCAAAAGGTTTTAGACATCTAGTTATCACCGTGTTCGCTACAGTGGGATTTGCTTTTAGGGATAAAAGATGAAACGTCACTCTAGTTTGTCTGATGTAACTATTGCTGCTTCTTATTTGTTGTTGGTGTTGTTGCCACGCATCAACACTGGATTGAATGGACTGCCAAAACCAAGAGCAAGAATGGCTCTTATAGGACATGCTGAAGCGTGATACGTCTATTTTGCATCACTATTCTATATCATATTTTACTATTATTCATTGATATATTTCATATTAAGAGATGATACGTATGTAATTTCATATGTTTTTGCATGGTTGGTGACTTTTGGAGCATGGACCGCTGCAGTCAGGATTCTGATGGAAAAGGGGCTGTTTGGAGGCGAAATTCACGAAGATCAGAAAATCCAGGAAAATACATGGAAAATCCTATTTTTCCAGAAGACGAAGAAAGCCAGAAGGGGAAGTGGAGATGGGCCACTGGGGGCCCACACCACCCCATGGTGCCACCACAGGTCGCGCCACCAGGTGGTATGGCCATCCTGGCCCACTCCAGCCTCTCCCCTCTAGCGTATATTATCCCCCCGAAACCCTAAGACTAGGGGAGCGAACATAGAAATATTCCGCCGCCTGTGTGGGGTGGAAAACACCGAGAGAGAAAGATCTCTCCGGCAGACAGAATTCTGCCGGGGAATTCCTTCCCGGAGAGGGGAGATCATTGCCATCAACACCACCATCAAGTTGGACTTCATCGGGATCATCATCATCATCACCATCATCTCCATCATCTCCATCAGCACCATCATCACCACCATCATCTCGCTGTAACAATTGGGTTGAATCTTGCATAGTTCTTAGGGGAAACTTTCCTGGTGTTGATTACTCTTTGTAGTTGATGCTATTGAGTGGAACCATTAAATTATTGTTTATGTTTAGATTCTTATACATCATTATTCCATCTCTGATCATGATCCATATGATGTCTTGTGAGTAGTTCGTTTTGTTCTTGAGGACATGGGAGAAGTCATGTTGTTAGTAGTGGAGTTGTGTTGAGAGAGATTCAATAGTTTATTAATTAAGTTGTGGTGTACTTCTTCTAGTGGTGTCATGTGAACGTCGACTACATGACACTTCACCTATATGGGCCTATGGGAATGCATTGTGTATTTGGCTACTAATCACAGGGGTTGCCGGAGTGACAGAAACCTGAACCCCCGTTACGAAACCATTGCACAACGGACGTAAGGGTCTTAGAGTTTAAAGCTGTGGTTAGGTTTCTACCTTAATTACTTTCTTGTACTTACGGATGTTTACAAGGGGTATAATCACAAGTATGTATTAGTCCTAGGAAGGTCGGTACATTAGCACAGGTTCACCCACACAACACTTAGCAAGCTAAAGAGGATTAATCAACTATATGAAGCGAAAGAACTTGACGATATTCCCATGTGTCCTCGAGAACGTTTGGCCATCTTAAGTAATACAACCGGCTTGCCCTTTGGTGCATAAAGGATTAGGCCATGATACGTCCATTTTGCATCACTATTCTATGTCTTAATTCACTATTATTCATTAATATATTTCGTATTGAGAGGTGATACTTATGTTATTTTATCTATTTTTGCATGGTTGATGACTTTTGGAGCATGGACCGCTGCAGTTAGGATTCTGATGGAAAAGGTGCTGTTTGGAGGCAAAATTCGCGAATATCAAAAAATCCGGGAAAATATACGGAAAATCCTATTTTTTCAGAAGACTCGGGATGCCAGAAGATGGAGTGGAGGTGGGCCACAGGGGGCCCACACCACGCCATGGCGCGGGCAGGCCCAGGTCGCGCCTGGAGGTGGTGTGGCCACCCTGGCCCACTCCAGCCTCTCTCCTTTGGTGTATATCATCCGCACTAAACCATGAGACTCGAGGAGCAACCATAGAAAGATTCCGCCGCCTCTGCGGGGCGGAAAACACCGAGAGAGAAAGATCTCTCCGGCAGACAGATTTCTGCCAGGGGAATTCCTTCCCGGAGAGGGGAGATCGTCGCCATCAACACCACCATCAAGCTGGACTTCATCGGGATCATCATCATCATCACCACCATCATCACCATCAGCACCCTCATCACCATCTCCATATTACTGTAACAATTGGTTGAATCTTGCATAGTTCATAGGGGAAACTTTCCCAGTGTTGATTACTCTTTGGAGTTGATGCTATTGAGTGAACCATTAAATTATTGTTTATGTTCAGATTTTTATACACCATTATTCCATCTCTGATCATGATCCATATGATGTCTTGTGAGTAGTTCGTTTTGTTCTTGAGGACATGGGAGAAGTCTTGTTGTTAGTAGTGGAGTTGCGTTGAGAAAGATTCAATAGATTGTTATTTAAGTTGTGGTATACTTCTTATAGTGGTGTCATGTGAACTTCGACTACATGACACTTCACCTATATGGGCCTAGGGGAATGCATTGTGTATTTGGCTACTAATCGTAGGGGTTGCCGGAGTGACAGAAACCTGAACCCCCATTAGGAAACCATTGCACAAGGGACGTAAGGGTCTTAGAGTTTAAAGTTGTGGTTAGGTTTCTACCTTAATTACTTTCTTGTACTTACGGATGTTTGCAAGGGGTATAATCACAAGTATGTATTAGTCTTGGATGGGGCGGTACATTAGCACAGGTTCACCCACACAACACTTAGCAAGCTAGAGAAGATTAATCGACTATATGAAGCGAAAGCACTTGACAGTCTACCCATGTGTCCTCAAGAACGTTTGGTCATCTTAAGAAATACAACTGGCTTGTCCTTTGCTGCATAAAGGATTGGGCCACTTGCTGCATTTATTACTACTGTCTTTTATTTACTCGTACTTTGTTTACTTGCTTTATCGAAAACCCCTAAAAATCCGTTTGCTAAGTATTTGCAGAGAATTCCTAATCCATACCACTAGCCAGCACCTTCTGCTCCTCGTTCGGTTCGACACTCTTACTTATCGAAAATACTGCGATACACCCCCTATACTTGTGGGTCATCAAGACTATTTTCTGGCGCCGTTGCCGGGGAGTGAAGCGCTATTGGAGAGTGGAACTGGTAAAGGAAACTTCTACTGTGAGTATTGTTTAGTTCTGCTAGTTGCTTTATTTTCGTTATGGATAATTCGCTAAGTTTCTTATTTGGTAATGCTACTACCACTGCTAAGGTAGTAGATAAGCCGCCACCTGCTGAGAAAGATGTTTTTAAAATACCTACAAGAATTATTGATCGTGTTATGGATAACTACTATGTTGGGGATGGAACTGTCCATCCCGGTGATCATTTGCTCTTTATACACGAATTATGCGGGTTGTTCAAGTGTGCAGTTATTACTACATATCAAGTTAAGAAGAAGTTATTCTCATGATCGCTGAAAGGAAGAGCTGAAGAATGGTATAAGCTGCTGAAGAATGGTCAAGCTCTGGAATGGGAGGAAATAGTGTCTCTCTTTTATTCAAAGTTTTATCCTCCTAGTGAGATTCATAAAGATCGGAATCAAATATACAACTTTTGGCCTCTCGATGGAGAGAGTACAGCTCAAGCTTGGGGGAGATTGAAGTTACTAATGCTCAAATGTCCCATTCATGAGCTCTCCAACTATATTATTATCAACAACTTTTATGCAAGGCTCCCTCTACATGACAAAGATTTTTTGGATGCCTCTTATGCTGGATCATTCACTCGTATGGAAGAAGAAGCTAAATGGGACCTTCTAGATCGTATTCAAGACAATGCTGAAGCTTGGTAGAATGACAAAGGTAGAAAGTCAGGTATAAATTATGATTATGAATGCATTGAATCGTTTATGGGAACTGATGACTTTCAAATTATTAAAAATGCTTATGGTCTAGACTCTCAAGCTATTGCTTCTTATTTTAAGGCCTTTGCTTCTTATATTGAAGTGCCTAAAAAGAAGTGGAATAAGTATCATGAACCTTATAAAGATATTGCTAAGAGTGTTCCTGCAAGAAATACTGAAGTTTATACTTCTAATCATGCTTTACCTGAACCTTATATTGAGAAAATGCCTTTTCCAGTTAAGGTAAAGGAATATTCTATGATAGCTAGTATGGTTAATGAAAGTATGAATAAGGCTGTTGAACCTGATAAACAAATGGTTGATGAACCTATAATAGAAAATGTGAAAGACTTTGTCACTAAGTATGAGTAAGAGGGACACACTATCCTTTGTAAGGATACCTCTAATATTGTTTCACATAGTAGTGTTATGAGAGCTAGTATTCCTGTGTTTTCTGTTAGAATAAGTGATCATTGCTATGATGGTACTTGTGATAGCTATATTGTTAAGTTTATGCATGATACTGAAAGTTACTAAGAGAGAGGGAAAAGTGTTCTTATGCATCTCAATGATATCAAGTTTCCTCGCTTTATGCTGAAAGTTTTTATGTTGCACTTCTTTTGCCTTCTTATGCAAGTTGCCTTTGGTTTCAATAACTTGTTTGTTTACAAAACCCCCTTGCATAGGAAGTGGGTTAGACTTAAATGTGTGTGTGTTTTTGCTTCTTAATGCTCTCTTTCACTTCAATTCATATCCCTATGAGAGCTTCTTCAAAATTATCATGCCCATCTTAATGGCTATAAAGAAAGAGCTTTATGGGAGACAACCCAATTTGTTTTTGATTTTAGTTTGTTTTTGTTTCTTTGAGTCTTGGAAGTTATTACTTCATTAATAACCACTTCTTATCCGTTTTGTTTGGTTTTAGTGTCAAGATCGACCTCTAATGAGAGAGAAGTAATATTTGGGGAAGTTGATGTTCCGAAACAGATTTTTGTGCTTCACCATAAAAATTCGTGAGAGATCTCTGTATGTCGGATTAAGATGTAATTTTTTTTGCTTCTGCCCCAGGTTGTTATTCAACTTTCTTTAGTTTTGCACTTTTTGATTTGAGCAACATAAGATTTTCGAAAAAATTGATCTTTACCTGCTGGTCTGTTTTGACAGATTTAACCACTCTTGCATTTGCTTCTTTATTCGATTTTCTTTTTGAATTATTTTTGGGTTTTCGGAAGAAATTGCTATAGTAGCTTTGTTGTGATGGTTTTTAGTTGAGATTGGGCTCAAAAGGTTTTATCACTTCACTTATACTAATGTTGCTAATAAGAACTGTGTGAAGTTTTGTGTGAAAGAAATTTCCAGGAAGTGGAGACAACTGTGTAATAAGGAAGAGAAGGGTTTTATGACTCAAGTAATAATAATATGAAGATGAAGATATCGATGATATTCAAGATATAACTCCAGAGAAATTCATTGAGGACCAAATCCAGAGACCTGCAGAGTCCGTTTCCAACTAGGTAACAGTTCTGGTAAGAAAAGTTCCGCAAAAATACAATCCAACTATATTTTTGCAGTTTTCAGTCAATAAGGTAAGCTACGAAGCGAAAAAGGGACGGAAACGGAGCCAGGGTGGCTCACACCACCCCATGGCGCGGGCCCACCCCTGGCCGCGCCACCAGGTGGTGAGGCCACCCAGGACTCCGCCTCCGACTCGTTTTCTCCCAGTACCTTCCTTTTGACATGAAACTTCGTAATATATAACCCCCCGGATCCCCCGAGGTTTGTATATTGTGTTTTCATTGTGTTTTTGTTTCGATCTGTTTCTGCCAGGACATACTCTTTGAAGGTTTAGAAGCACAATGGTATCTGCCAAGGATAAAGGGAAGGAACCTATGGAGGAAGACCTCCAAGACCCCGGGAAGGAGAAGAAGATCAAGAGTGAAGGTGAAGAGGAGGCAAAGCACACCGGCACTACCGTTGCAAGCATCAGAGTGGTGGCAAATCCAGCCATTGGAGGGAAGCCTCCTCATCACCGTTCAGATCCCTGGTCACTTCCTCCATGCACCAAGAATCCTTTCCACACTCTTATCCATGAGCATCAATACCAGAATATGCCCAAGGGGAAATTACCCTCCAATTGGGATTTGCCTCGTTCTAGCCATGCAGGAAAAGAAGACTTCAAAGAGGAAGAGTGGGGAAAGAATAGCAAGAGCTGGGATTCTCAACACGACATGATCATGAGTCGCATTGAGCAAAACTCACAGCTGATTCGTAATCTCACCTCCGAGATTGAGGACTTGGGGAAATTGATCAAAGAGCTCATCAAAAGGATACCACCACCACCGAAGGAGTAATTCGTCATCAGGTTTGGCATCCCCTTGGTTTGTTCCAAGCTTGGGGGAGTGCCGCGGTATCATATCACTATCTTCTATCTTTTTACCTTATTAGTAGAGTCATATCATGAATAGAGGAGTTATTATGTAGTATGGTTTGCATTATGGAAGTGTCCCCTCTCTTGTTAGATATGTATCCCTTGGTGTGAGTTTCCGTTATGGAATATTAATGAGAAGTTCTATCATTTACTCTTTTGCATAGCTTATATTAGTTTTTAATTTGTGGTTATATGATTGATCTTGTTGTTAGTATTGGTAGCACTTTGGGATCATTGAGCTAATTTAGTTGGTTTTGGCAAACCTGGCTCGGTCAGTAGCAACACCTTTTTGAGAGTTGAAAGAAAAAGATAGAGGTACTCTAAAGAAAAATAATTTCATCATCTTTCTTGATTTGCTCATAAGTCTAGTACTCTCTAGTTAAGATCTTTTGTGCTTCCAAGGAAGATTGCGTGTTTGTCTTTATCACTTGTATGTTTGGTTGTTTCCTTCAACTCTTGTACTTGCTACCCAGCCTTGCTAGCCAAAAACATGTACTAAGAGGGTATTCTTCTCGTGCTTCCAACTCCTTTAAACCAAAACCCATGCCATTTGTGTCCACCATACCTACCTAGTAGCATTATTGCTATCCCAAGTAAATTCTTGTTTTGTCTACCTCCCAAATTAAACTTGTTATGTGAAAATTAGTGATTAAAGCTCTCATGAACTTGATGACACACTTTACTTTCTTGCATTTAATAAACTTGAACCATTATGAACACTCCATGAAAGTTATATGCTTGCAAATTATAGGCTGGGGATTAGCAGAACCGTGCTGTTACGGGGAACGATTTTAACACTTGTAAATATATACCCAGTTGATACCTTGCTCTTTTGTTTGCGGATGTCGTCGGTGTGAAATAAAAGGGGAGCTTGTAAGTCCATGGAGTTATGTATGTGTGTTAGAGAAACGCCTGGGCCGCTGGTCTAATCCATGCTGACATGGTGGAAACCTGCAGCGTAACCATAATGATATCTATGAAGCATTCTTCTTATAAAAAAAAGAGAGAGATAGCTATTGAGAAAAAGAAAAGAAAAAAAGAGATACTATGAAAAGAGGAAAGAGAGAAAAAGCACCATTTTCCTATGGTAAATAAGAAGATTGCTGAGATACTCATTGTCTGCTTGCCTTGTCATTTTGATATGGGGATTCTTCCGTATCATCGGGCAAGGGGTACCCCGTTGGCGGTTCTCAATGATACGCACATACTTACGATGACAAGAACTTACCGGTAACTAAAGTTGAGTAGCATGAGGAGCGGCCCTCGTACTCAAGGGACTTGGGATCTTCAGTTTATAGTCTGTCAAGCATATAACTTAGATTGGACCTCACTTTCACCTTAATCACCTAAAGATGCCTATGATAGGGGCAATGAGAGCTGAAATCTAGTAAGTATCATAATTTTTGGGAGCTCTTTATGAGACTTGCAATCCCTGCTTCCCTCTGCGAAGGGCCCTTTCTTTTACTTTGTAGTTGAGTCAGTAAACCTATTCCCTTCTATCTTAGCAAGTATTTTGAGTTGATGTGTTTCATTCATTCATATGATGATTTATTCAATCATGTTTCTTATGTTCCTTGTTTTGCACATTGCTCTTATCTTGATGTTTACTACTTTGAAAGCTTTCATTGAAAACCAGCTATTTGTGAACTCCAGCAAATTATCAACTATTCTTCGACCGAGAGCTAAGTTTGCCATTACCAATTCTGATTCACTTTATGTATCTTTATTGTGTTTCCTTTACTCATTACAAGTTGAGTCATATAATAGTGAGTTGTCTTCTATTATGATCTATGTATTTGATGAATGTGATGCTTCTTGTCCGTATTCTTTTATCGACTCTTCACTCCATAAACCTGAGGCCATGTTTATTGAGCTCAGTTTCGCTTGGGGACAAGCAAAGTCTAAGCTTGGGGGGAGTTGATACGTCCATTTTGCACCACTATTCTATGTCTTAATTCACTGTTATTCATTGATATATTTCGTGTTGAGAGGTGATACTTATGTTATTTCATCTATTTTTGCATGGTCGATGACTTTTGGAGCTTGGACCGCTGCAGTCAGGATTCTGATGGAAAAGGTGTTGTTTGGAGGCAAAATTTGCGACGATCAGAAAATCCGGGAAAATATATGGAAAATCCTATTTTTCCAGAAGACTCAGGATACCAGAAGATGGAGTGGAGGTGGGCCACAGGGGGCCCACACCACCCCATGGCGCGGGCAGGCCCAGGCCACGCCTGGAGGTGGTGCGGCCGCCCTGGCCCACTCCAGCCTCTCTCCTCTAGCGTATATCATCCCCACGAAACCCTAAGACTCGAGGAGCAACCACAGAAAGATTTCGCCGCCTCTATGGGGCGGAAAACACCGAGAGAGAAAGATCTCTCCGGCAGACAGATTTCTGCCGGGGGAATTCCTTCCCGGAGAGGGGAGATCGTCACCATCAACACCACCATCAAGCTGGACTTCATCGGGATCATCATCATCATCACCACCATCATCACCATCAGCACCCTCATCACCATCTCCATATTGCTGTAACAATTGGTTGAATCTTGCATAGTTCATAGGGGAAACTTTCCCGGTGTTGATTACTCTTTGTAGTTGATGCTATTGAGTGAACCATTGAATCATTGTTTATGTTCAGATTGTTATACATCATTATTCCATCTCTGATCATGATCCATATGATGTCTGCCTTAATTACTTTCTTGTACTTACGGATGTTTGCAAGGGGTATAATCACAAGTATGTATTTTTCTTGGATGGGGCGGTACATTAGCACAGGTTCACCCACACAACACTTAGCAAGCTAGGGAAGATTAATCGACTATATGAAGCGAAAGCACTTGACAGTCTTCCCATGTGTCCTCGAGAACGTTTGGTCATCTTAAGAAATACAACCGGCTTGTCCTTTGTTGCATAAAGGATTGGGCCACTTGCTGCATTTATTCCTACTGTCTTTTATTTACTCGTACTTTGTTTACTTGCTTTATCGAAAACCCCTAAAAATCTGTTTGCTAAGTACTTGCAGAGAATTCCTGATCCATACCACTAGCCAGCACCTTCTGCTCCTCGTTGGGTTTGACACTCTTACTTATCGAAAATACTGAGATACACCCCCTATACTTGTGGGTCATCAGGCCACTCGCTGCATTTATTCTCATTGTCTTTTATTTACTCGTATTTTATTTACTTGCATTATCAAAAAAAACCTAAAAATCCGTTTGCTAAGTATTTGCAGAGAATTCCTGATCCATACCACTACCCAGCACCTTCTGCTTTGGGTTCAACACTCTTACTTATCGAAAATACTACGATACACCCCCTATACTTGTGGGTCATCAAGACTATTTTCTAGCGCCGCTGCGAGAGTGGAACTGGTAAAGGAAACTTCTACTGTGAGTATTGTTTACTTCTGTTAGTTGTTTTATTTTCATTATGGATAATTCGCTGAGTTTCTTATTTCGTAATGCTACTACCACTGCTAAGGTAGTAGATGAACCACCACCTGCTAAGAATGATACTTTTAAAATACCTACAAGAATTGTTGATCGTGTTATGGATAACTACTATTTTGGAGATGGAACTGTCCATCCCGGTGATCATTTGCTCTTTATACACGAATTATGCTGATTGTTTAAGTGTACAGGTATTACAACAGATCAAGTCAAGAAGAAGTTATTCTCATTATCACTGAAAGGAAGAGCTGAAGAATGGTATAAGCTGCTGAAGAATGGTCAAGCTCTTGAATGGGAGGAAATAGTACCTCTCTTTTATTCAAAGTTTTATCCTCCTAGTGAGATTCATAAAGATCGGAATCAAATATACAATTGTTGGCCTCTTGATGGAGAGAGTACAGCTCAAGCTTGGGGGAGATTGAAGTTACTAATGCTCAAATGTCCCATTCATGAGCTCCCCAACAATATTATTATCAGTAACTTTTATGCAAGGCCTTCTCTTCATGATAAGGATTTATTGGATGCTTCTTGTACTGGATCATTCACTCGCATGAAAGAAGAAGTTAAATGGGATCTTTTGGACCGTATTCAAGATAATGCTGAAGCATGGGAGAATGACAAAGGAAGAAAGTCAGGTGTAAATTACGATTATGAATGCATTGAATCTTTTATGGGAACTGATGACTTTCAAAATATTAAAAATGCTTATGGTCTAGACTCTCAAGTTATTACAAATTGTTTTAAGGCTTTTGCTTCTTATATTGAAATTCCGAAAAGGGGATGGAACAAGTACCATGCACCCTATAAAGATATTGTTGACTATGTTCCCGTTGGGAGTACTGAATTTTGCACTATTGATCATATCCTACATGAACCTTATATCGAGAAAATACCCTTCCCGGATAAGGTAAAGGATCATCCTATGATAACTAGTGTAATCACTAAAAGTGCAAAGAGAACTGTAAAACCTGACGAACAAATAAACATTGAACCTGTTGTAGCAATTGTGAAAGACCTTGTCACTAAAAGTGTAGAAGATGGACACATAGTCTTTTGTGAGGATGCTTCTAATATTGTCTCACATCCTAATAGAACTAAAAAGGCTAGTGTCCATGTGCTTTCTGTTAGAATTGGTGATCATTGCTATTATGGTTTATGTGATATTGGTGCAAGTTTAGTGCTATTCCTTATGAGCTTTACAGAGAAATTATGCATGAAATCAGTCCCTGCGAACTGGAAGAGATTGATTTGGTTATTCACCTTGCTAATAGAGAAACCATCTCTCCAATTGGTATTGTACGGGATGTAGAAGTTCTTTGTGGTAAGATTAAGTATCCTGCTGATTTTCTAGTACTTGGTTCAGCTGCTTGTAAAACTTATCCTATCATTTTTGGTAGACCTTTCTTGAGTACTTGTGGAGCTATTATAGATTGCAAAAGGGAGAAAATCTTGACTAAGTTTGATGGGGAATCTTATGAGTTTATTTTTTTGAAATTTACTAAAGAACCTTGTGAAAATGAAACCCATAATGAGTATTTTGGAGTTGAACAACTTGATTCTATTTCTCTTGCTCCTAACAATGCTTTGCAGCAATTTATGGAAGATCATGAAAGTGAAATATTCATGGAAGAAAGGAATGAGATTGATGAGATTCTCCGTAGTCAACCTAAGATGCTTAAGCATAACTTGCCGGTAGAAGACTTGGGGTACCACATTGCCACCTAAAAAGGATCCGGTTTTTGATCTAAAACCTTTACCCGATGATCTTAAATATGCTTACATTGATGATAATAAGATATATCCTGTTATTATTAGCTCTAAACTTTCAGGGAAGGAAGAAAGGTTATTGGAGGTACTGAAGAAACACTGAGGGGCTATGGGCTATACTATAGATGATTTAAAAGGGATTTCTGCTACTATATGTCAGCATGCTATCAATATAGAACCAGATGCAAAGCTAGTGGTAGAGCACCAACGACGTTTAAATCCTAAGATGAAGGAAGTGGTAAGAAATGAGGTATTGGAACTCCTTGATGCTGGTATTATTTACCCTATTGCTGATAGTGAATGGGTTAGTCCTATTCATTGTGTCCCTAAAAAGGGAGGAATTACCGTCGTCCCCAGTGATAATGATGAGCTTATTCCCCAAAGAATAGTAGTAGGCTATAGAATGTGCATTGATTTTAGGAAAGTTAACAAAGTTACTAAGAAAGATCATTACCCACTTCCTTTTATCGATCAAATGTTAGAAAGGTTGTCTAAAAAGACCCATTTCTGTTTTCTTGATGGATACTCTGGGTTTTCTCAAATTGCTATTAAACAACAAGATCAAGAAAAAACTACTTTTACTTGCCCTTATGGAACCTATGCTTATAGACGTATGCATTTTGGTGTGTGTAATGCTCCTGCTACTTTTCAAAGATGCATGTCTGCTATCTTTCATGGTTTTTGTGAGAAAATTGTGGAAGTTTTCATGGATGACTTCTCCGTCTATGGAACATCTTTTGATAATTGTCTGCACAAACTTTATAAAGTTTTGCAGAGATGTGAAGAAACCAATCTTGTTCTTAATTGGGAGAAATGCCACTTCATGGTTAATGAAGGAATTGTCCTTGGTCATAAGGTCTCCGAAAGAGGCATAGAAGTGGATAGAGCTAAAGTTGAGGCAATTGAGAAAATGCCATGTCCAAGAGACATCAAAGGTATTCGTAGTATCCTTGGTCATACTGGTTTCTATAGAAGATTTATTAAAGATTTCTCTAAGATATCAAAACCCCTCACTAATCTTCTTCAAAAAGATGTACCCTTTGTTTTTGATGATGATTTCAAGGAAGCTTTTGAAACTCTTAAGAAGGCTTTAACTACAGCTCCTATTGTTCAACCACCTGATTGGAGTTTACCCTTTGAAATAATGTGTGATGCTAGTGATTTTCCTGTAGGTGTTTTCCCTAGGCAACGAATTGATAAAAAGTTAAATGTTATCCATTATGCTAGTAAGACTCTTGGCGCTGCTCAAAGGAATTATGCTACTACTGAAAAAGAATTCCTAGCTGTCGTCTTTGCTTGTGATAAGTTTAGACCTTATATTGTAGACTCAAAAGTTACCATTCATACTGATCATGCTGCTATTAAGTACCTTATGACGAAAAAAGATGCTAAGCCTAGGCTTATTAGATGGGTGCTGCTTTTACAAGAGTTTGATCTACATATTGTAGATAGGAAAGGTGCTGAAAATCCTATTACTGATAATTTATCTTAGTTGGAAAATATCTCTTTTGACCCTATGCTTGTTAATGATAGTTTCCCGAATGAACAGTTGGCCGCAATAGGGGTAAGCTCGCGAGGGAGCCCTTGGTACGCTGATTATGCTAACTTTATAGTCTCTAAGTATTTGCCTCCAACCTTTACAGCTCAGCAAAGAAGAAAGTTCTTTTATGATTTGAGGCATTATTTTTGGGATGACCCACACTTATATAAAGAAGGAATGGATGGTATTATATGAAGATGTGAAGGGTTCGTAGCATGGAAAACAAAAAAATTCTACCGCAAGAACGAACAAAACCCAGATCTAATCTAGATAAAAGCCAAGATCTAATCTATTAGACATGTGCAAGGAGATAGATCTGTACTAACCCTTGTAGATCCGAAAGCGTTACGAGATTGGATCTCGTGGTTGATGTAGTCGATCACTTGCCGATCTCAAGATCGAGTGGACGATCCTTCCGGCGCCGCATTCCGGCAGCGCTTCCGCAGTCGGTCACACGTGCGGAATCGAAGCAGACCTTCCTCTCCTCGTTCCAGCGAGCAGCGGAGGTAGTAGATCTTCTCCACGGAATCCCAGTAGCACGACGGCATGGTGGTGGTGGTGGAGTAGAGAATTCTGCAGGGCTTCGCCTAAGCCAGAGTAGAAGAAAGGAGGAGGGGAGAGGCGGCTGGGATTGGAGTAGTGGGGGAGGGCTTGGAGGTGGCGCCCCCACCCCTCTATTTAAAGGAGGGAGGCGCCATGGGAGGGGGAGTCCTAGTAGGACTCCCCTCCCTCCTATGGCCGGCGGATTGGGGAGGGGGGGAGGAGTCCTCCTCCCCCACGACTCCTTGTCTTGCCCCACAAGGACTCCTTGATCCCGTTCTTGGTTTTCAAGCGAACTCCAAGAAATCTTCCAGAACCTTCCGGAACATTCCGAAACCTTCTAGAATCCTCATACAAATACTCTGGAACATTTCCTAACTCAGAAAATGATCCCCAATATATGAATCTTATTCTCCGGACAATTCCGGATCTCCTCGTGATGTCCCGAATCCAATCCGAGACTCCGAACAACATTCGGTCTCCAACGCACATTCCATATCTACTTAAAACAACTTCGAACCTTAAGTGTGTCACCCTACGGTTCGTGAATATGTAGACATGACTGAGACACATCTCCTATCAATAACCATTAGCGGGACCTGGAGATCCATAATGGCTCCCACATACTAAACAATGACTTCGTGATCGATTGAACCATTTACATACGAAACCAATTCCCTTTGTCACGCGATACTATACTTATCCGAGGTTTGATCGTCGGCATCTCCATACCTAGTTCTACCTCGTCACTGATAAGTACTCTTTACTCATTCCGTGATATGTCATCCCTTGTGACCTAGTCACATGCTTGCAAGCTAACTAGATGACATTCCACCGAGAGGGCCCAGAGCATATCTATCCGTCATATGGATGGACAAATCCCAATCTTGGTTCATGCGCTTCAACACACACTTTTAGAATACCCAATTACACCTTTATGACCACCCAGTTACGAAGTGGTGTTTGATGTCATCAAAGTATCCATCCGGTGATGGTGCTTAACATAACCTCATGGTCGAAGGATTAGGTTACTATGCATTTGAAAGCTTATAGCAATACGAACTTAATGACTTGATCTTTATGCTACGCTTACTATGGGTGTGTGTCCATTACATCATTCTCCTAATGATATAACCTTGTTATTAATCACATCCAATGTCCATGGTCAGGAAACCATGATCATCAATTAATCAACAAGCTAGTTCAACAAGAGGCTTACTAGGGACTCTTTTATGTTTACAAAACACACATGTATTAGTGTTTCCTAATAATACAATTATAGCATGGGATGTAAACATTTATCATAAACATAAAGATATAATAATAACCACTTTATTATTGCCTCTTGGGCATATCTCCAACAAGATGTGTTCCAGAATATCAGCAAAAGGAGATATTGCGGTCATGGTAGTGCCTATGGAGGGCATCATGCAGGAGATAGAACTGCACAGAAGGTACTACAATCAGGTTTTTACTGGCTTACCCTCTTTAAAGATGCAAGAAATTTTGTCTTATCATGTGATGAGTGTCAGCGTGTTGGTAATATTTCTAGACGCAATGAAATGCCTATGAATTACTCTTTAGTTATTGAACCCTTTGACTGTTGGGGATTTGACTTTATGGGTCCTTTTCCTCCTTCAAAAGGTTATACTCATACTCTTGTTGTTGTTGATTATGTTACTAAGTGGGTAGAAGCCATACCTACAAAGAGTGATGATGGGGAGACCTCTCTAAAAATGCTTAAGGATGTTATCTTTCCTAGGTTCGGAGTGCCTAGGTATCTTATGACTGATGGGGGTTCTCATTTTATTCATGGTGGTTTCAGAAAGACCCTTGCTAAATATGATGTTAATCATAGAATTGCTTCAGCTTATCATCCCCAACTAGTGGACAAGTAGAGTTATCAAATAGAGAAATTAAATCCATCTTGCAAAAGACTGTTAATAGATCTAGAAAAAATTGGGCTAAAAAGTTGAATGATGCTTTATGGGCTTATAGGATTGCCTATAAAAATCCTATGGGGATGTCTCCTTATAAAATGGTTTATGGGAAAGCTTGTCACCTGCCTTTAGAATTAGAGCACAAAGCTTACTGGGCAGTTAAAGAACTCAATAGAGATTGTAAGCTTGCTGGTGAAAAAAGATTATTCACTTAAGTTCGTTGGATGAATAGAGGAGTGAAGCATATGAGAATGCTAGACTCTTTAAGGAAAAATTTAAAAGATGGCATGCTAGAGTCATATCATGAATAGAGAAGTTATCGTGTAGGATGGTTTGCATTGTGGAAGTGTCCCTTCTCTCGTTAGATATGTATCCCTTGGTGTGATTTGCCTTTATGGAATATTAATGAGAAGTTCTATCATTTACTCTTTTGCATATCTTATATTAGTTTTCAATTCGTGGTTATATGATTGATCTTGTTGTTAGTATTGGTATCACTTTGGGATCATTGAGTTAATTTAGTTGGTTTTGGCAAACCTGGCTCGGTCAGTAGCAACACTATTGTTGAGAGTTGAATGAAAAGATAAAAGTACTCTAAAGAAATATAATTTCATCATCTTGGTTTCTTGATTTGCTCATGAGTTTAGTATTCTCTGGTTAAGATCTTTTGTGCTTCCAAGGAAGACTGCATGTTTATTTTTATCGCTTGTATGTTTGTTTGTTTCCTTCAACTCTTATACTTGCTACCCAGCCTTGCTAGCCAAAAACCTGTACTGAGAGGGAATTCTTCTCGTGCATCCAATCCTTAAACCAAAACCTATGCCATTTGTGTCCAACATACCTACCTATTAGCATCATTGCTATTCCAAGTAAATTCATGTTTTTATCTACCTTCCAAATTAAACTAGTTATGTGAAAATTAGTGATTAAAGCTCTCACGAACTTGATGGCACACTTTACTTTCTTGCATTTAATAAAATTGAACCATTGGGTCCTTCTTTGTTGCGTATATGCTTGCGCTTTATGAGTTGAAGTTAGCAGAACCATGTATCATGGGGAACGCTTTCAACACTGCATTGGTACTTTGTACCTAGTTGGTATCATGTTCTTTTGCTTATGGATCCCGGTTGTGTGAAATAAAAGGGGAACTTGTAAGATCATGGAGTTCGTATATGTGTTAGAGAAACGCCTGGGTCGCTAGCCTAAGCCATGCCTAATCATGGTGGAAACTTGCAGCATAACCATAATGAGAATTCTATGAAGCATCCTCAATAAAAACCTATGCAAATAGCAAATAAAAATATCACTGAGATGCTCATTGTCTTCTTGCCTTGCATTTTGATTATGGGATAGCTCCTGTGTCATGTGCAAGGGGTACCCCGTTGGCGGTTCTCTATGATACACATGTATTTACAATGACAAGAGCTTACTCGTGACTGAAGTTGAGTAGATGAGGTTCGGTCTTCGTAAGTAAGGGGCATGGGACTTTAATTTATAACTTGTCAAGTATATCCTCTTAGTTGTGTCACTTTAACCTTAATCACCAAAAGATGCATATGATAGGGGCAATGAGAGCTGAAAGCTAATAAGTATCATAATTTTTGGAAGCTCTTTATGAAACTTGAAATCCCTGCTTCCCTCTGCGAAGGGCCTTTCTTTTACTTTTTAGTTGAGTCACTAAACCTATTCCCTTATATCTTAGCAAGTATTTTGAGTTGTTGTGTTTCATTCATTCATATGATGATTTATTCAATCATGTTTCTTATGTTCCTTGTTTTGCACATTTGCTCTTATCTTGGTGTTTACTACTTTGAAAGCTATCATTGAAAACCAGTTATTTGTGAACTCCTGCAAATTGTCAACTATTCTTCGACCAAGAGCTAAGTTTGCCATTACCAATTATGATTTACTTTATGTATCTTTATTGTGTTTCCTTTACCTATTGCAAGTTAAGTTATATACTAGTGAGTTGTCTTCTATTATGATCTATGTATTGATGAATGTGATGCTTCTTGTCCGTATTCTTTTATCGACTCTTCACTACATAAACCTGAGGCCATGTTTATTGAGCTCAGTTTTGCTTAGGGACAAGCGAAGTCTAAGCTTGGGGGGAGTTGATACATCCATTTTGCATCACTATTCTATATCATAATTTACTGTTATTCATTGATATATTTCATATTAAGAGATGATAATTATGTAATTTCATCTATTTTTGCATGGTTGATGACTTTTGGAGCATGGACCGTTGCAGTCAGGATTCTGATGGAAAATGGGCTGTTTGGAGGCAAAATTCACGAAGATCAGAAAATCCAGGAAAATACATGGAAAATCCTATTTTTCTAGAAGACGAAGAAAGCCAGAAGGGGAAGTGGAGATGGGCCATAGGGGGCCCACACTACCCCCTGGCGCGGGCCACCCCAGGCCGCACCACCAGGTGGTGTGGCCACCCAGGCCCACTCTAGCCTCTCCCCTCTAGCGTATATTATCCACCCGAAACCCTAGGACTAGGGGAGCGACCATAGAAAGATTCTGCCGCCTGTGCAGAGCGAAAAACACCAAGAGAGAAAGATCTCTCTGGCAGACAAGATTCTGTCGGGGGAATTCCTTCCCAGAGAGGGGAGATCGTCGCCATCAACACCACCATCAAGCTGGACTTCATTGGGATCATCATCATCATCACCACCATCATCACCATTACCACCCTCATCACCATCTCCATATTACTGTAACAATTGGTTGAATCTTGCATAGTTCATAGGGGAAACTTTCCCAGTGTTGATTACTCTTTGTAGTTGATGCTATTGAGTGAACCATTGAATTATTGTTTATGTTCAGATTGTTATACACCATTATTCCATCTCTGATCATGATCCATATGATGTCTTGTGAGTAGTTCGTTTTGTTCTTGAGGACATGGGAGAAGTCTTGTTGTTAGTAGTGGAGTTGTGTTGAGAAAGATTCAATAGTTTTATATTTAAGTTGTGGTGTACTTCTTCTAGTGGTGTCATGTGAACGTCGACTACATGACACTTTACATATATGGGCCTAGGGGAATAGGGGTTGCCAGAGTGATAGAAACCTGAACCCCCGTTAGGAAACCATTGCACAAGAGACGTAAGGGTCTTAGAGTTTAAGGTGGTGGTTAGGTTTCTACCTTAATTACTTTCTTGTACTTACGGATGTTTGCAAGGGGTATAATTACAAGTATGTATTAGTCCTAGGAAGGTTGGTACATTAGCACAGGTTCACCCACACAACACATAGCAAGCTAAAGAGGATTAATCAACTATATGAAGCGAAAGCACTTGACGATATTCCCATGTGTCCTCGAGAACGTTTGGTCATCTTAAGTAATACAACCGTCTTGTCCTTTGCTGCATAAAGTATTGGGCCACTCGCTACATTTATTCTCAGTGTCTTTTATTTACTCGTACTTTATTTACTTGCATTATCAAAAAACCCTGAAAATCCGTTTGCTAAGTATTTGCAGAGAATTCCTGATCCATACCACTAGCCAGCACTTTCTGCTCCTCGTTGGGTTCGACACTCTTACTTATCGAAAATACTGCGATACACCCCCTATACTTGTGGGTCATCAAAGCGCAATGGATTGAATGGCCCAAAAAAATTGTAAGTTAGAAAATCATTTCCTGTAAATTTGATTGTTGTTCACAATTTGAATACATTGGGTGATGCACATTGCTTCATCTGCAAATAACTGTAGAAAATTGTAACATGCGGATCACAGATATATTTATAGATAAGACAAGTGCTGAGATTGCCTGCACCATTGACAAGCAACTGAAGTCACATCAATCTAAGAAGAGGAGACAAACTAGGGACACTGAAAGCCAGAAAGTGTGAGTTTAGTGAACTGTTAGTGTTGATTTCAATGTACTGATCATGCCAGAAACTGCTGAGTTTAGTGAATTGATTGTTCAAGAGTGTTCGTGTGTACTGATTGTTCAAGATTGTGCAGTGCTAAGTAATCAATGGTAGTACTATTACTGATTGGTACTGTTATTTAATCAGTCTGTTTGGTAATTAATCACATGTAGTGCTAAGTAATCAATGGTAGTATTGTTACTCATTGTTCACATGTAGTGCCTCTAAAATTATTTAGGGGCACATCACACAAATGCCACTAAAAGGGTTTAGGGGCACTATGGAAAATGCACCTAAATACATTTAGGGGCATTTCTCTTAGTATCACTAAAGGGCTTTAGGGGCACTAAGGAAATTGCTCCTAAAACACTTAGGGGCATTTCTCTTAGTGTCGCTAAAGGGTTTTAGGGGCATTTCTCTTACTGCCACTAAAGGGCTTTTGGGGCATTCCTCATAGTTCCACTAAAGGGCTCTAGGGGCATTTCTATTAGTATCACGAAAGGATTTTAGGGGCATTTCGATTAAAGTGCCCCTAAAAATTTTACCGACATGAGTATTAGTGTCACATTTCAAAGTGCCTCAAAACCCCTTTAGGGGCATTTTAATCACATATAGGGACACTTTCAAGTGCCCCAAAATGACTACCGTGTTGTAGTGCATGCTCATATAAACACTCTCCTAGTCATGCATCAGCAATCCGGTGCTGCATTAGAACTTTAGGAGTTTGAGGCATAAACATTATCCACCTCTTCTTCAGTTTAGCAGTTGGGACTTCTGACGCCTTCTGCTCCATTTCCGCAATGCATTGAAGCAAGTGATTTTCATTTTTCTTTAAGCACATGGGAGCCCATTTCTTCAGCATTTTCGCAATCCGAAGCCATAGTACATGCATCCCAGACTAAGTATAACGGCAGAAGAACATCTCATTCATGTGTTTCCATGTTGACCACATAAGAGTGGCATTCATCATATTAACCACATTATTTTTATTATTGCTAACCCATAACAGTGCCACACTTTCATAATGAATGACCAAGTTATGCCCAGTAATAGCTGAGAGCTCAGCCCACATCATTTTCACAATATCATGAGAGAAAAATAGGTGATCAAGGTTCTCTTTTTCATCACATAATAAGCATGTCTAATCAGAAATTTTCTGACTCTTACTAAGATTATATCTAGTGAGTAACTTGTGTGACAATAGCCACAAAAACAATTGAACTCCAAGTTTCACACATTGCGGTCCCGTTTCAGTTGGATTCGTTGCAGTTCTCGTCCTAGATTCCAGCTGCTTCATCGTCTGGTCTAGATATTACTTTGTCATCACCTAGTCTAGTACTGGAACCCGATGTTCCCTTGCCTACTGATTCTCATCGGCTGGTTACTCGGAGCCTTCATGGCATTCATTTGAAGATGCAATGTACTGATGGCACCATTGCCTAGTTAGCTACATGTATGGGCCAACCTGCTACTCATGCTCACTCTAAGCCTCGCCATTTTCGTTCTGCATCAGGTATACCTCGCTAGCGCGAAGCAATGGAGACAAAATTTGATGCATTGCTCAATAATGGGACATGGCATCTTACTACTCCTTGTTCTAGCATTAATGTTATCGATTCTAAATGTGTGTTCAAGGTCAAGTGACATGCTAATGGCAGTATTGAGAGGTATAAAGCTCGGTTGGTTGCTGAAGGTTTTAAACAATGCTCTAGGATGGATTATGAGGATTGATGGTCTGCAAGAGCATAGGTTCGTCAGAGCATATTTTGTGGAAGTATTAGTTCTAGTTTTTATACCGATCCTAATAAGGAGCATAGGAAAGTGTTTATCTGTGGCATTTCTATCACACTCAAGGTGTCACTTGTCTTGAGTGAATTGACTACAAGTGTTGAGGTGGAAATGGGTGAGTGAAGAAAGAAGTAGTTTTGAGTATTGAACGATATTTAAAGTAAATAACATAAAAGTGAAGAGCACATAGGTTGTTCGAGGTCTCCTATAGATGAACGGTTAGGCGTGAAGACAAACAGTTCATGATGATAGTGAATGTGCCAGGTGGATGAAATGGGACAACTGATTATGATACTTCTTATTCATATGTGAGTAGGCAAGCAACCCATATACCAATTAAGAGTCCTCTTGGTAGATTCTTCTCGATTCCAATGACCCTTCTTCCTGTTACCAAAGCCATTGTTAGCACATCAATAAATTTCTTGCGACCAGATCAAGGCTTTTAACTTGACAGTTCCTTGTTGTCCTCAAGTTGTACTAGCTCCTTTTTGATATCGGTCGTGTCACTCAGGGGTCGCTGATTCGCTAGTAAACAAGTCCATATCTATGAGATTTGAGGATGATGTTAACCGAGCCCTTAAATTGGATAACAAGCATTAGGCAAACATAGATAGTCATTCTCACAATATAATAATCACGACAATAATCACAAATGGATGGAAATAAAGGAGGCACATCACCTCTCACCAATTCCCTACATCTCCCATGCCTATGGGGATTTACTCACAAATTAGAGGAGAATATATCAAAGATATAATATTGAAAATGGAAATCATCTCAACTTTGTTGTAGCAAACCACAATATCCTGGAAGATCAAATCAAATACAAACCAAGGAAGGAATAGGGGTTAGATCCTTAATCTTACAAGTATGGATCTCTCTCTCTCTCTCAGTACAAGTGGGGAATTATGGTGGAGTTGATGATCAAGAGGCTAGGGATCTTCTAAGGATGACATGAAGTTTTTTTCCTTCTCCAGATCCGATATCCTCTCTTTTAGGATGGTTTGTGGCGGTTGTGTCCATATTCTTCCCCATCCTCCTTCATGAAAATTTCTTGTATTGATATAACAGAGGCGATGGAGGGTCATAGGAGCGGACCATATGGGCGGCCTCCGACCGTACTACAGGTCGTTAAAGGCTCAGAAGGTCTCATATGGAAATGTCTTCAATTGGAGATTTGTTCATTTAAGTGTGATTAGCCCATAAATGCTCTTGGATCATTACAAAAGTGTCCAGTACTTGAAAGTCATCACAAACAAACAAAGTTTCGCTAACTTGCGATATTAGTGTTAGTTGAAAGATCAAAGTCAACGAAATTTGGTAAAAACCAATGGAAATCCTTGAGAAAAAGTGTCAATATTTGGAGCTATCAACTTCCCCAAGCTTAGCTGTTACTCGCCCTTGAGTGACAAAGCTATAAAGAATAATAGAGAGAAATTAATTTAAGCATAGAAACTCACAATTCCAAGGTGGTATCGTATTCCATTGTCACAAATCCTACAACCTTGAACATGAGCATAATATATTTGAACAATTGCACTTAAGTTCGCTTCCTAACCGCATTAACTTGCTAGCTAATAAATCTTAAACTCAAAGGAGATTGTCAAATTTTTGACTAGGCTTGCTAATCAATTCTTTTAGTGCCTCTCTTTTTATGAGAGTAAAATCATTTTAAGCAAGAATGCTTCAGTCAAATTAAGGGTGCACTATTAGTTGTCAAAAGAAGGATAAACTTAGAGCTTTTCAATAACACCCACTTCGAAGTTCATGCCCTCTAACACCCCATCTTTTCCTTGTCTTTCAAGAACTTTAATCTTTTAAGTGATGAGGTGATGGCAAGACTTTCATAATGATCAAACAATTTCAGCACAAATTTTGATGGTAGTTCACTTTTGCTCTAATACTTCAGCCCATGGAAC
Source organism: Avena eriantha (assembly GCA_910589775.1). NCBI lineage: Eukaryota > Viridiplantae > Streptophyta > Magnoliopsida > Poales > Poaceae > Avena > Avena eriantha. The sequence continues at coordinate 14,885,489 of OU342741.1, read as the reverse complement.
TAAAATTTTGCACACAGAGTAATGCTACAAATGTCTCACTAAATCATAGCTAAAATCTGAGATAAACACAAGATCATTCATAGGCCATAGGAGTTGCTGGTTCCATAAAGTTTTGGTACTCTTATAATTCACTTCAACTTAGCATGACAGGTTTGGCACCTCCCTCAACCATCACAAAATTTCCATTCCTTCAAAAAAATCTTTTTCAAAAAGTGTTATCAAGTCAAACTATTGAGATGTGGGGTTGAGTGCTGCTAAGGTTCACCCCTTAAGACAAAAACATGACACCAAAGTTGTTAAGAAGACACTTTCTCTTGTCTTAAAATTATTGGTATTAAATCCAATGTGGTTCTTTTTCAAACTAAGTGTAATTGTCAAAAGTCGAAACCAAAGTAGTGACACTATCCTTGGGAGTAAGTTTTAAAATATAACAAGCTACACGTGGAGCGACACTCAAGTCCAACCGAATAAACATAATATGTTCATGAATAAACTTACATGAAGATGGAAAATATGAATATTGTACCTCCTTGATACTTCGTAAATGTATCTATAATTTTTGATGTTCCATGCTTGTTTTATATCTACTTCCTTATGTTTTGTCCATAATTTCGAGTATTTTTACACATTTTTTGGAGCTAACCTATTAACAAGATGCCACAGTGCCAGTTACCTGTTTTCTGCTGTTTTTGGTTTCAGAAAAGTTGGAAAAGAAATATTCTCGGAATTGGACCGGACAAAAGCAAAAGTCAATATTGATGGGTTCGTAGCATGGAAAACAAAAAATTTCTACCGCAAGAACGAACAAAACCCAGATCTAATCTAGATAAAAGCCAAGATCTAATCTATTAGACATGTGCAACGAGATAGATCTGTACTAACCCTCGTAGATCTGAAAGCGTTACAAGATTAGATCTCGTGGTTGATGTAGTCAATCACTTGCCGATCTCAAGATCGAGTGGACGATCCTTCCGGCGCAGCGTTCCGGCAGCGCTTCCGCAGTCGGTCACACGTGCGGAGTCGAAGCAGACCTTCCTCTCCTCGTTCCAGCGAGCAACGGAGGTAGTAGATCTTCTCCACGGAATCCCAGCAGCACGACGGCGTGGTGGTGGTGGTGGAGTAGAGAATTCTGCAGGGCTTCGCCTAAGCCTGAGCAGAATAAAGGAGGAGGAGAGAGGCGGCTAGGGTTTGGAGTGGTGGAGGGGCCAGGGGTGGCGCCTCCACCCCTCTATTTAAAGGAGGGAGGGCGCCATGGGGAGGTGGAGTCCTTGTAGGACTCCCCTCTCCCTTGGCCGGCGGATTGGGAAGGGGGGGAGGAGTCCTCCTCTCCCACGACTCCTTGTCTTGCCCCACAAGGACTCCTTGATCCTTTCTTGGTTTTCAAGCAAACTCCAAGAAATCTTCCAGAACCTTCCGGAACATTCCGAAACCTTCTAGAATCCTCATACAAATACTACAGAACATTTCCTAACTCAGAAAATGATCCCCAATATATGAATCTTATTCTCCGGACAATTCCGAATCTCCTCGTGATGTCCCGGATCCAATCCGAGACTCCGAACAACATTCGGTCTCCAATGCACATTCCATATCTACTTAAAACAACTTCGAACCTTAAGTGTGTCACCCTACGGTTCATGAATATGCAGACATGATGAAGACACCTCTCCGATCAATAACCATCAGCGGGATCTGGAGATCCATAACGGCTCCCACATACTCAACGATGACTTCGTGATCGATAGAACCATTAACATACAAAACCAATTCCCTTTGTCACGCGATACTATACTTATCCGAGGTTTGATCATCGGTATCTCCATACCTAGTTCTACCTCGTTACTGATAAGTACTCTTTACTCGTTCCATGTTATGTCATCCCTTGTGACCCAGTCACATGCTTGCAAGCTAACTAGATGACATTCCACCGTGAGGGACCAGAGCATATCTATCTGTCATATGGATGGACAAATCCCAATCTTGGTCCATGCACTTCAACACATACTTTCAGAATACCCAATGACACCTTTATAACCACCCAGTTACGAAGCGGTGTTTGATGTCATCAAAGTACCCATCCGGTGGTGGTGATTAACACAACCTCATGGTCGAAGGATTAGGTTACTATGCATTTAAAAGCTTATAGCAATACGAACTTAATGACTTGATCTTATGCTACGCTTACTATGGGTGTGTGTCCATCACATCATTCTCCTAATGATATAACCTTGTTATTAATCACATCCAATGTCCATGATCAGGAAACCATGATCATCAATTAATCAACAAGCTAGTTCAACAAGAGGCTTACTAGGGACTCTTTTATGTTTACAAAACACACATGTATTAGCGTTTCCTTATAATACAATTATAGCATGGGATGTAAACATTCATCATAAACACAAAGATATAATAATAACCACTTTTATTATTGCCTCTTGGGCATATCTCCAACAGTCTCCCACTTGCACTAGATTCAATAATCTAGATTACATGGTAATATACCTAACACCCATGGCGTTCTGGTGTTGGTCATGCTTTGCCCTAGGGAGAGGTTTAGTCAACAGATCTGCCACATTCAGATCAGTGTGTACTTTGCAAATCTTTATGTCACCATCTCGGACATACTCGCGAATAGCGTGGAAACGTAGCTTGATGTGCTTCAGCTTGCTATGTGACCTTGGCTCCTGTGCATTAGCTATGGCACCTGTGTTGTCACAGTAGATGGGCATCGGGTCTAACGCACTGGGAACCACGCCAAGTTCAGTAATGAATTCCTTCATCCATACGGCTTCTTGTGCAGCCTCCGAAGCAACTATGTATTCCGATTCAGTTGAAGATTTCGCCACAACGCTTTGCTTGGCACTCCTCCAGCTCACTGCAGCACCATTCAAAATAAATACGTATCCCGACTGTGACTTCGAGTCATCCGGATCGATGTTCCAACTAGCATCGGTGTAACCGTTTACAACAAGCCGTTCATCACCTCCATAAGAAAGAACCATATCCTTAGTCCTATTTAGGTACTTTAGGATATTCTTGACCGCTGTCCAGTGTTCCATTCCAGGATCACTTTGATATCTGCTAGTCAAACTAACAGCATGTGATATATCCGGTCTTGTACACAGCATGGCATACATGATAGAACCTATGGCCGAGGCATAGGGAATATTATTCATTTTCTCTCTATCTTCTGCCGTAGCTTGACTTTGAGTCTTACTCAAGGTCTTACCTGACAACATGGGCACGAACCCTTTCTTGCTATCTTCCATTCTAAACTTCTTTAGAACTTTGTCTAAGTATGTACTTTGTGAAAGCGCTATTAGGCGTCTTGATCTATCTCTATAAATCTTGATGCCTAGAATATATGCCGCTTCGCCAAGATCCTTCATTGAAAAACTATTATTCAAATAGGCTTTGACGCTATTAAGAAGTTCTATATCATTCCCAATCAATAATATGTCATCTACATATAGTACTAGGAATGCTACAGAGCTCCCACTCACTTTCTTGTAAATACAAGCTTCTCCATAAGTTTGTATAAACCCAAAGTTTTTTATTACTTTATCAAAACGTTGATTCCAACTCCGGGATGCTTGCTTCAGTCCATAAATGGAGCGCTGAAGTTTGCATACCTTGTCAGCATCTTTAGGATCGACAAAACCCTTGGGTTGTACCATATACAACTCTTCCTCAATGTCACCATTAAGGAACGCCGTTTTGACATCCATCTGCCAAATCTCATAATCGAAATGTGCAGCAATTGCTAACAAAATCCTCACAGACTTTAGCTTCGCTACTGGTGAGAATGTCTCATCATAGTCAACTCCTTGAATTTGTCGGAACCCTTTCGCGACAAGTCGAGCTTTATAGACGGTAACATTACCATCATCATCTGTTTTTCTCTTGAAAATCCATTTGTTCTCAACAGCCTTACGGCTATCCGGTAAGTCCACCAAAGTCCACACTTGGTTTTCGTACATGGATCCCATTTTGGATTTCATGGCTTCTAGCCATTTGTCGGATCTGGGCTCACCATAGCTTCTTCATACGTCGCAGGGTCATCAGCGTTGTCCACCAACATGACGTTCAAGGCAGAGTCATACCAATCAGGAGTGGTACGAACCCTCGTTGACCTGCGAGGTTCAGTAGTAACTTCGTTTGAAGTTTCATGATCATCATCATTAGCTTCCTCTCCAATTGGTGCAGGCGGCACAAAAACATCTTCCGGTGCTGCGCTACTCTCAAATCCGGTTCGATAACCTCATCGAGTTCTACTTTCCTTCCAGTCACTTCCTTCGAGAGAAACTCCTTCTCAAGAAAGGATCCATTCTTGCCAACGAAAACTTTGCCTTTGGATCTATGATAGAAGGTATACCCAATTGTTTCTTTAGGGTATCCTATGAAGACGCATTTCTCCGCTTTAGGTTCAAGCTTATCAGGTTGTAGCTTCTTTACATATGCTTCGCAACCCCAAACTTTAAGGAACGACGACTTAGGTTTCTTACCAAACCACAATTCGTACGGTGTCGTTTCAACGGATTTAGATGGTGCCCTATTTAAAGTGAATGCGGTTGTCTCTAATGCATAGCCCCAAAACGATAGTGATAAATCTGTAAGAGACATCATAGACCGAACCATATCTAAGAGAGTTCGATTACGACGTTCGGACACACCATTACGCTGTGGTGTTCCCGGCGGTGTCAACTGCGAAAGTATTCCGCATTTCTTTAAATGCATCCTAAACTCATAACTTAGATATTCACCTCCGCGGTCAGAACGCAGAAACTTAATCTTCTTGTTACGATGATTTTCCACTTCACTTTGAAATTCCTTAAACTTCTCGAAAGTTTCGGACTTATGTTTCATAAAGTAGACATACCCATATCTACTTAAGTCATCCGTGAAAGTGAGAACATAACGATATCCACCACGCGATGCTACACTCATTGGACCGCACACATCGGTATGTATTATTTCCAATAAGTCTATAGCTCGCTCCATTATTCCAGAGAATGGAGTCTTAGTCATTTTTCCCATTAGACATGCTTCGCATCTTTCAAGTGATTCAAAATCAAGTGATTCAAGAAGTCCATCAGAATGGAGTTTCTTCATACGCTTCACTCCAATGTGACCAAGACGACAGTGCCACATGTATGTAGAATTATCATTCAATTTTATTCGTTTAGCTTCTATGTTGTGAACATGTGTATCACTACTATCGAGATTCAGTAAGAATAAACCATTCATCTCAGGTGCATTACCATAAAAGATATTACTCATATAAATCGAACAACCTTTATTCTCAGACTTAAAAGAGTAACCGTCTCGCAATAAACAAGATCCAGATATAATGTTCATGCTTAACGCAGGCACCAAATAACAATTATTCAAATTTAAAACTAATCCCGATGGTAGATGTAGAGGGAGCATGCCGACGGCGATCACATCAACCTTGGAGCCATTTCCAACGCGCATCGTCACCTCGTCTCTTGCCAGTCTTCGTTTATTCCGCAGCTCCTGTTTCGAGTTACAAATATGAGCAACCGAACCAGTATCAAATACCCAGGCACTACTACGATTACTAGTAAGATACACATCAATAACATATATATCAAATATACCTTTCTTCTTGATGTTGCCATTCTTCAAATCCGCCAGGTACTTGGGGAAGTTACGCTTCCAGTGACCAGCACCCTTGCAGTAGAAGCATTCAGTTTCAGGCTTGGGACCAGCCTTGGGCTTCTTAGCAGGTGCGGCAGCTTTCTTGCCGTCCTTCTTGAAGTTGCCCTTGTTCTTAGGCTTGCCCTGTCTCTTGAAATTGGTGGTCTTATTGACCATCAACGCTTGGTGCTCCTTCTTGATCTCCACTTCAGTAGTTTTCAGCATGGACGATAGTTCAGGCAACGTCTTGTTTATGTAGTGCATATTGTAGTTCATCACAAAGTTCTTATAACTCGGTGGCAGTGATTGGAGGAGACGGTGAATCCCTGACTCATTAGGAATCGATATCCCCAACTCTTGGAGCTTGTTTGTGTACCCAGACATGGTGAGCACGTGCTCGCTAACGGAGCTACCCTCTTCCATCTTACAGTTAAAGAACTTTTCGGAGGCCTCATAGCTCTCCATGGCCGCGTGAGTCTCAAAAATCAGCCTGAGCTCCTTAATGATCTCGAACGGGTCGTGGTGCTCAAAACGCTTCTGAAGCTCCGCTTCTAAACCGTACAGGATGGCACACTGAACTGTGGAGTAATGATTTTTCCGAGTGGCGTAAACATTCTTTACGTCATCGGTGGCATCTTCTACAGGTGGGTCACCTAGCGGTGCTTCCAGCACATAGGTCAACTGACCAGCCCTGAGGACGATCTTCAGTCCACGGAACCAGTCCGTGAAATTGCTTCCATTGTTCTTAAGCTTTTCTTTCTCTAGGAACGCATTAAAATTGATGGAGGGGGTCGTCATAATCTACAACAAATTTGCAAGTAGTTTACACTAAGTTTATGATGAATTGAGTTCAAATTTAATACTTAAATTAACTAGGTGAACTCCCACTCAAAACAACATCCCTCACATTGTCTTAGTGATTACACGAACCAAGTCCACTACACCAAGTCCGATCTTCATGAGAGAAGATGTAGTTTCATCGGCGAACAATCTTCATGTTCATCATATCACTTATATGATTCATGCTCTACCTTTCGGTATTCCGTGTTCTGAGACCATGTCTGTACATGCTAGGCTCGTCAAGATAACCTTAGTTTCCGCATGTGCAAATCTGGCTTGCACCCGTTGTATGCACACGTAGAATCTATCACATCCGATCATCACGAGATGCTTCGAAACGACGAGTCTTAGCAACGGTGCCAACTAAGGGTGAACACTTTATTACTTAATATTTAGTGAGAGGGATCATCTTATAATGCTACCGTCGCGATCTAAGCAATACAAGATGCATAAAGGATTAACATCACAGGCAATTCATAATTAGTGTGATATGATATGGCCCTTTCTTCTTGCGCCTTTGATCTCCATCTCCAAAGCACGGACATGATCTCCATCATCACCAGCATTGCGTCAAGGTCAGTGGCGCCGCTTCATGGTTGTCCATCATCACTTAGCAACTATTACAACTACTTGGAATAAAGCTATTACAAGATGAATAGACGCGCGGGTCTTAACAGAATTAAAGACAACCATTAGGCTCCTGCCGGTTGCCATATTACAACAAGGATCATTGCATACATCAAATATAATCACAATCACATGATGGCCATATCACATCACAAAACCCCTGCAAGAACAAGTTAGACGCCTCTAATTTTCTTTGCATGTTTTACGTGGTTTGGGGCTTTCGAATAAGAACGGATATTACCTACGAAACTGAACCACAACGTTGATACAAGTGCTATCAAGTGCAAAGTGTAAATTAGATCTATACTATGGTGGGACAGACAGACACCCGCAAAGCCACTTGTGCAAAGCAAATTACACGTCAAGCGTGGAGCAAGTCTCATGTGCGATGACATGTAAGGTTAGCCCGAGCCGCTTCATCCCACCATACCGCAAGATGCAAAGTACACAAAGCAAAAGACGACATGAGCACCAACGCCCACAAAACCATTGTGTTCTACTCGTGCAACAGATCTACGCATAGATACGGCTCTGATACCACTGATGGGTTCGTAGCATGGAAAACAAAAAAATTCTACCGCAAGAACGAACAAAACCCAGATCTAATCTAGATAAAAGCCAAGATCTAATCTATTAGACATGTCCAACGAGATAGATCTATACTAACCCTTGTAGATCCGAAAGCGTTACGAGATTAGATCTCGTGGTTGATGTAGTCGATCACTTGCCAATCTCAAGATCGAGTGGACGATCCTTCTGGCGCCGCGTTCCGGCAGCGCTTCCGCAGTCGGTCACACGTGCGGAGTCGAAGCAGACCTTCCTCTCCTCGTTCCAGCGAGCAGCGGAGGCAGTAGATCTTCTCCACGGAATCCCAGCAGCAAGACGACGTGGTGGTGGTGGTGGAGTAGAGAATTCTGCAGGGCTTCGCCTAAGCCTGAGCAGAAGAAAGGAGGAGGAGAGAGGCGGCTAGGGTTTGGAGTGGTGGAGGGGGCCAGGGGGTGGCGCCTCCACCCCTCTATTTAAAGGAGGGAGGGCGCCATGGGGAGGTGGAGTCCTTGTAGGACTCCCCTCTCCCTTGGCCGGCGGATTGGGAAGGGGGGGAGGAGTCCTCCTCCCCCACGACTCCTTGTCTTGCCCCACAAGGACTCCTTGATCCTTTCTTGGTTTTCAAGCAAACTCCAAGAAATCTTCCAGAACCTTCCGGAACATTCCGAAACCTTCTAGAATCCTCATACAAATACTCCGGAACATTTCCTAACTCAGAAAATGATCCCCAATATATGAATCTTATTCTTCGGACAATTCCGGATCTCCTCGTGATGTCCCGAATCCAATCCGAGACTCCGAACAACATTCGGTCTCCAACGCACATTCCATATCTACTTAAAACAACTTCGAACCTTAAGTGTGTCACCCTACGGTTCGTGAATATGCAGACATGATGAAGACACCACTCCGATCAATAACCATCAGCGGGATCTGGAGATCCATAACGGCTCCCACATACTCAACGATGACTTCGTGATCGATAGAACCATTAACATGCGAAACCAATTCCCTTTGTCACGCGATACTATACTTATCCGAGGTTTGATCGTCGGTATCTCCATACTTAGTTCTACCTCGTTACTGATAAGTACTCTTTACTCGTTCCATGTTATGTCATCCCTTGTGACCCAGTCACATGCTTGCAAGCTAACTAGATGACATTCCACCGAGAGGGCCCAGAGCATATCTATCCGTCATATGGATGGACAAATCCCAATCTTGGTCCATGCGCTTCAACACATACTTTCAGAATACCCAATGACACCTTTATAACCACCCAGTTACGAAGCGGTGTTTGATGTCATCAAAGTACCCATCCGGTGATGGTGATTAACACAACCTCATGGTCGAAGGATTAGGTTACTATGCATTTAAAAGCTTATAGCAATACGAACTTAATGACTTGATCTTATGCTATGCTTACTATGGGTGTGTGTCCATCACATCATTCTCCTAATGATATAACCTTGTTATTAATCACATCCAATGTCCATGATCAGGAAACCATGATCATCAATTAATCAACAAGCTAGTTCAACAAGAGGCTTACTAGGGACTCTTTTACGTTTACAAAACACACATGTATTAGCGTTTCCTTATCATACAATTATAGCATGGATGTAAACATTCATCATAAACACAAAGATATAATAATAACCACTTTTATTATTGCCTCTTGGGCATATCTCCAACAAATATTTTACTAGAAGACTCACGGAGCGAGAAGACGAGACGGAGAGGGGCCACGAGGTGGCCACACCACCTGGTGGCGCGGGCCAGCCCAGGCCGTGCCAGGGGTGGTGTGGGCCCCTCGGGCACCCACCGACCTTACCTCTTCGCCTATATATTCCCCCCGAGACGAAAACCCTAAGGACAAGATCAGATTTCCACAAAAAGTTCCGCAGCATGCCGCCACCGAAGAGGAGATTTGGGGGACAGAAGTCTCTGTTCCGGCACCCTACCGGGACAGGGAAGTGCCCCCGGAGCCATCTCCATTGACTCCACCGCCATATCCATCGTCGTTGTTGACTCCCATGATGAGGAGGGAGTAGTTCTCTCTCGAGGCTAAGGGCCCTACCGGTAGCTATGTGTTCATCTCTCTCTATGCGTGATCTTATGAGATCATGAGGTTTGAAATCTATAGATCTATTCTGCTACTCAAGTGCTTTAATTAATATCTGCTTATCCCCACGTGTGTGAAGTTGACAGTGTGCACACCATGTGGCACTTTGGCTAAGGTTACATAAATACTTATCATGAGTACAACTTGAGTTGGATGTCTCTATGAGATTGTGGAGTTTGTTGGAACCATCTAGCACTCAAGGTGACAGTGAGGGGTTATCTAGATGGGGAATGCGAACTTTAAGGTGTGCTGTTATAGCCCTACATCGTCCAACCGGAGAGTAGTTCAGGGTAGAATAATGAAGAGAAGATATTTACATGAGAGTGTTCACTAGTGAAAGTACGATCCCTAGGCCTTGTTTCTAAGCATTGAAACACCGTTTATAATCAGTCATGTTACATGTTTGCTTGCTGCCACTATTATTTCAGATTGCAATTGCCACTTATAATCACCCATATTACTTGTATTTCACTATCTCTTCGCCGAACTAGTGCACCTATACACCTGACAAGTGTATTGGGTGTGTTTGGGACACAAGAGACTTCTTGTATCTTGATTGCAGGGTTGCTTGAGAGGGATACCATTGACCACTTCATCCCTGAGTTCGATAAACCTTGGGTGATCCACTTAAGGGAAACTTGCTGATGTTCTCCAAACCTCTACACTTGGAGGCCCAACACTTTCTACAAGAATAGAAGCGTGCATAGACATCACTCCTCTTGCTTGCTCATTTCACACTCTAATCGACTCATCACGTTCTTCTCCATAGCTAAGTCACTTGAATTGAATAACCTATGAAAAACAAAATAAAAACCAAGAGAGCTTCACTCAAAACAAGATAAAAGCTACTCTATTTTTTTTGTGTTTTCGTTTTATCAATGAAAACTGAAAATAAACATGCAACTAAAGAAAGATAAATAAATGAATAAGAAAACAAAATATGAATGCAAAAGTTGGGGAGGAGTTCAACCTCCCCGAGCTTAGACTCTTGGTCTATCTTGAATCAAATACCATCACCATCATTGGGTGGCAGCTGCTGATGCGGTTGGTATGGGTAGTATTTTGGAAACTCAGACATGAAATGGGTGAAGTCCTTGGTGAGGGTAGTCATATTAACGTTCACTTAATGCAGTGTGTTCTCCACATCACCGACACGAGATACCAACTGATCATACTCACCTCTTGGGACATAGTTGTATCCCGGATGAGGTGGTGGCATGTTCTGTTGCTGCTGGTATTGGGGAAAGTGTTGTTGATGCTGATACTACTGGCCATAATCATCCCATCCCATCATGTTCTAGTTCTCCTCCTCCTCGGGTTGTGCTGCTCTTGGCTACCTCCCGCATTCTCCCAAGCGAGATTTCCTCCTGGGGGTACAATTCTCCCCGAGATGATCATTGCTTGTTGGAACTCCTCCTCATCGAGGATCCAAATATATTTGCGTGCAAACCAAAATCTTAAAAAAATTGAAGAAAAATTTGGTGAACTTCACCTTTAGGTTCATAATAAAACTGATAAGCACGAAAAGAGTGATGAGTCATATAGATTCCCATTAATTTGGTGCCTGCCATGTGAGCATCATCCAACCACTTACTACTTGCCACCAGTCTCTCTCGAGGCATGACAAATTCGTTTGCGTAGGCAATCTAAGTGATCAAGCTACCGCAACGAATGTCTCTTGAATGAGCTGACCTTTGGGGGAGAAAGTGTTGGATCAACACCCAAGTTTACCTTATGCTTCATCTCCAAATGGAAAGCCATGTAAATCACACTTATCTCGGGGCTAGCCATATGATGGATCCTAAGTACAGGAGATGAATTGTAGTACTTTTCAATAAAGAAAGGTTGTTGAACCCACGAGGACCTGAAGGTTTAGCAAATTTGACAAACGAACTAATAGTAAATGCAGTAAATTTGTGTTTTGGGTTTGTAGTTTTGCAAGAATGTAAAATGTTGAAAGTAAATAGTAATAAGTGAATGCTCTCAATGAGAGAAATCCCAATCCTCTATGCCGCAAGAGGACAAGATCAAATGTGTGTGTACTTATATGTGACAAGTTTTCCCAAGGGCGACATGGATTTACTTAGCATAAAGATTTCTACACAATATAGTGAATATGTTGTCAAGTTTTATTCCCTTATGGCAGAGCCTAATTAGGCGCAGCCATAGGTATAGACTAAATACACCACTTATGATGGGTCCTAGATCCATTTACATGAACATCTAGGAATCATTAAGACATATTTGTCCCACTATAGCAATAGGTTCATTGGTCCCCGACATATAATCCCTCCAATACAACTTAAAGAATTGGAAAACGGTTTCTGTCAATTATGTCCCTTCTAACCCCTATCATTGCATCAAAGTATTCTCCTATGAGCCCATGTTGGTGAAGTAATATGCAGTAGACGTTCACATTAAAACCATCATAGAACAATATAAAAGATAGAAAACTGGAGCACATACTCATTGCATATTATATGGACATCATAGCCAATTCACCATATGCCCTCAGGAACATGGGGATCTATTCATAAGTGCCAAACATGATACGGAGCAGTGGCATATGGATTACAACACAATTTGAAACTATAGTATCTCCACCAAATAAAGACAAGATGCCAATAACAAACATGTAAATAGCCCTTAAAACAATATCAGGGGTTCAATCAATCACAAACTATGAGGGGAACGAGATGGATCTTGGAGATGGTGATGGTGATGATGATGGTGCTAATGGAGATGTTGATGGAGAGGCCTTCCCCTACGCCTAGGAGGAGTGGTGATGACGACGACGTTGATTTCCCCCTCACCAGAGGCTCCGGCACGGTAGGATATGCCCCCTCCCGAAGTAGGAGAGGACTTTCGCGATATGAAGGCATCTGTAAAAAGGAGGAGCCGAGATGACGCTCGAGGGACAAAAGAGCATGTGTGGCGCGCCTAGGGGGTGGGCGTGCCACCTGGCCTCTTTCGGGCCTCGTGGCTCCTCTCGCTTCATTATTTGGCCCAAGTTGGTTCTCTTGGTGAAAAACTTGTCAGCTATTTTTTCTTCGACTTATTGACGTCCAGAAGGTCCTGAAACAACAAAAACATGAAAAAGGAGGTTTTCTGCCTCCTAGATATTAAATACCAATGAAAGTGACTTTGTAGGAAAGTCCCGTAAATCATCTAAATATGCATAAATAATGAAGGATCAAGGTAAATATGATTCTAAATAGTGCATACAGGTCCTAAAAATGATGATGCAAAATGCAAGTATCAACTCCCCCAAGCTTAAACCTTTGCTCGTCCTCGGGCAAATAAGCGAATAGATCATGATCATGCATCAATGAGCTTATGTTTGACAAGAAAATACAAGCATGGCATCATCAACTTATGCATATTCACTTGTCCAAAACTAATATATGAATTAACAACCATGCACATATGGGCTACATAGATAGATGGCAAATAGTGGGCTGCTCATGGTGGCCACAGTGCACATGTTGACTACCGTCCGATCGGATAAAGGGAGCACACGGTGTTAGAGAGAGCAAATGGCAATGGTAGACATGCATGCAACACAATCATTTAGCACGGGCGGTGGTTTGAAAAATCGCATCCATGCACCACGGTAATAGGGATTCACTTGAGCGGCAAAACACATATGTTAAACATCAGCTAAAGTTTGGGAGTGACAAACACACATGTGATTCATGGATGCGGAAGCAAACACATACTGATTCTTGTGATATTTACAAACGGGTGAGGTGGAGGTGTAGACCGCTTAGGGAATGAGACTTCCGTGTCCATGAGAAAACATGGCAATATATGTGTATGCCAATAGTACACACGGGCACAATGGTTTTCTATGTTGTGTATAACACATGCGTGTAGCACGGATGCATGTTGACGGAAAAACGCATGCGTGTAGTACATATGCATATTGGCGGTAGAATACATTCTTTTATCTTCACGTACGTATCATTTTATCTAGAAATGAGATATACAACTCAAAAAGTACTCGCAAAAAGAAGTACCTCTTACTTAGTCAGTACATACTTCTCGGCTATATACTCACAGACATAAAGTGTAGAATGTACTGATTCGAAAAAATATATAGTATCTACTGACTCACAAAATCATGTAAAAATAAGTATATGATAATACCACTTTTTCTATAAGGGAGTATATACCACACTATAATAAGATACAATATACCATGTACTAAAAAGGTACTATGTACTACACCTTTCTAAAAAGTGGTATATACTTCATTTTAAATAAAGAAGTATATACCTCGTTCTAAGCAAGGCACTATATATCATCCAACATAAAAAATATAGCCCATTCTCCTAAGTAGGAACACAAATGCTACTTATTTTAAAATAATATACTGCTCCATTGGTGCCACATGTATACATTTCAATCAGTTCAGACTTGCATCACGTATGTTTGTTCCTTGTTTTCAGGGATTAGCTACCAATTCAAATTGCTAGCACGCGTAGGGTCTATGCATGCATAAATAGAAGAGGAGTATGTGTTTGCTCTCAGGAGACGGTAGAACATGCACTCATATGAATCCTTGCAATAGTACCATCAAGTGCAGGTGGCACACGGTCCACGGACACGCGACCCAAGCTGACGGACTATGGAACTCCATTTATTGTACAACACAGCCGTAGTCAGCAACATTGCATCAAAGGAGCATATAAACCACAAATCGGACGGTGTGAAGCGTATGCGCCATGGCCACCATGGCCATCAAGAATTTTTTGCACCTAGCCGTTATTTCAACTAGTTCCTGGACCAACAGAGTGCCCATTATATTGGCTATGATGATGTGAAGCCGGAGAGAGACGGAATTCCCGTGCTATTATAGTTCACATCGCGGGCACAGAACCCAATTATTGCATGCATTGTGGCCGTTTGAGAACATCGATTTCATATGTTGTTACAGTTCACGCGTGGACGCGGAACACCATTATTGCATGCACCGCGGCGGTCTAAGAACATCGAATTCATATGATGTTACAGTTCACACGCGGGCACGGAACACCGTTATTGCATGCACCGTGGCCGTCTGAGAACATCATTTCGTATGTTGTTCATGTTCACACGCGGAACACCGTTCTTGCATGCACTAGTAGCCTAGTAGAAATACAAATAGATGAAGAATGCGTACGGTGTACGGCTAGCTGATCAGGCTCATTCAACTCCGTTAACTGACCACATGGTTGTTACCATCATCCGTCTAAAAGGGAGCATGTGCACCACGATCGGATGGTGAGCAGTGATGGCTCAGTGTCGACGCCAGAAAAATGCTGGTGCGGTGTTGATGTAGAGCTCGTTGGGAACCCCAAGAGGAAGGTATGATGAGCACAGCAGCAAGTTTCCCTCAGTTATGAAACCAAGGTTTAATCGAACCAGTAGGAGCAAGGAAACACCCCAAAGGTGTTGCTAGCTGAGCCTTGGCAGGGCGCACTACCGGTGCTAGTAGCAACGTGGAGACCTGCACAACACAACCACAGAACTTTGTCCCCAACTTGCGATGAGGTTGTCAATCTCACCATGTTTTGCAGAAAACATAGGATTAAACGTATCGAATGGAAGGAAGTAATAGTTTGCAGAAAGTAAACGCAAAGCAGTAAACAGTTTGTAGATTGTATGTAAAAGAAAGGACCGGGATCCATAGTTCACTAGAGGTGCCTCTCCTTAAGATAGATAACATGCTGGGTGAACAAATTACAGCGGGGCAATTGACAAACATCGAGAAAGCAATACATGCATATACTAATCATCTTGACTCCTTTGGAACTTGATTGGGCATTACAACATTATACATAGACCGCCATCCAACTGCATCTATGACTAATAATCCACCTTCGGGTTATCATCCAAACCCCCTCCAGTATTAAGTTGCAAGCAACAGATTATTGCTTTACGAACTACGTGTAATGTAAACAATACGATTGGTCTATGAACAAAGGATTGTTGTTTTCTCCCTAGTAGCAACATCACATCTAGTACCTTAGAGATTTTTGTCACTTCCCCAGATTACTAGAGGCATGAACCCACTATCGAGCATAAATACTAACTCTTGGAGTTGCTAGTATCTACTTGGCCAAGCTAGCTACTAACAACGGAAAGCATGCAAGATCACAAATAACAAAGACATGATAGAATCAATAATCAATCCGAAATAGCATCTCAATATCCATCGGATCCCCGCAAACACAACATGCAGAATTACAAATAGATGATCTTGATCATGAACGGAGCTCACAAGATCTAGACATGAAAGCATAAAGGAGGAGAACCAGCCATCTAGCTACTACATGGATCTGTAGTCCAAGGATGAACTACTCACGCATCACACCGGAGGCTTGCATGGTGATGAAGAAGGCCTCTAGGGTGAATTCCCCTCTCCGGCAAGGTGCCATGAAGAGCTTCAGATCCCTCCTGATCTAGGGATGGAGATGACGGCGGCTACAGACTCTTTCATGGATTTTTGATCGGGCACTTAGGGTTTTCGTCCCGAGGGCATCTTCTAGGCAGAAGGAGAGGCCGAGGGGGTGCTGGGGTCGGCCAGACCACCCCCTGTCGCGAGCCAGGCTGGGCCGCGCGGCCAGGTGGTATGGTGGCCCCCTGGCCCCTCTCCGTCTCGTACTCTGGCATCTAATGACTTCCAGAAAAATAGGCACTTTGGCTTTTGTCCCCTCCAATTCTGAGAATATTCATTTTCTGACTTTCCCGGAACCAAAAACAACAGAAAACAAGCAGTTGGCACTGTGGCTCTTGTTAATAGGTTAGTCCAAGAAATCATATGAAACGTACTTCAAAGTGTGGACAAAACACAAGAAAGTGGATAAAACCAAGCATGGAACATCAAAAATTATAGATACATTTGCAATGTATCAACATCCCCAAGCTTAACTCCTGCTCGTCCTCGAGTAGGTAAGTGATAAAAACAAAGAATAATTTTTGAGGTGACATGCACCATCAAAGACTTGATCAAAGTATTTATAAAACATTCAAAGCTGGGATCATAGTACTTCAATCATAACATGAAAGACAAGGTTCTAGCAATAAGACAAAGAAACTATGATGCAACATGAAAAGGCAAAAACAAAAGATTCATGAATAACAATGCTTTGCAAGACGTTTGTTTGTTTCACATAAAGAAAACATAGCATAATAGTATTCAGCTTGTCCCTCATAGAGTAGCAAATATAAATGCATAGGACACCTTCAAAGTTCATAAGAGTGACTAGATACAATAGTTTAAAACAAGCAATATCAAGTTATGCATCAATCAACTAGTCTTATAGAAAGAAAGCAATTTTATGCCCTCCCGAAGGAAAACGTTTGGGCCGGCTGGAGCTCAACACGGAGTAGTAAATGGATCCCGGTTGTTCGATCCTCTAGAAAATGGGGAAGATAGGGGCTGCCACTAAGTTTTGTTTGGCCACTAGGCTCTCAAAGTAGGTGCATAAAGGTAGAAGGTGGAGACTCAATATAATGATGGAAGAAAAGCCTTTTTATAAAAGGAAGTAGGGATTCAAGTCTCATAAAGAGCTTCCAAAAATTATGGTACTTGTAGCTTTCATCTCTCATTGCCCCTATCATAAGCATCTTGAAGTGATTAAGGTTAAAGTGAACAAACTATGGTGTACATGCTTGACGAAGTATAAGTTAGAAATCTCATGTCCCTTGTATACGAGGGCCGCTCCTCATGCTACTCAAGTTTAGTCAGCGGTAAGTTCTTGTCATCGTAAGTACATGTGTATCATAGAGAACCGCCAACGGGGTACCCCTTGCCCGATGATACGGAAGAATCCCCATATCAAAATGACAAGGCAAGCAGACAACGAGAATCTCAGCAATCTTCTTATTTACCATGGGAATATGGTGCTTTTTTCTCTCTTTCCTCTTTTCATAATCTCATTTTTTCTCTTTTCTCTTTTTTCTCAATATAGGACTCTTTTTTTATAAGAAGAATGCTTCATAGACAGCTCATTATGGTTACGCTACAGGTTTCCACCATGTCAGCATGGATTAGACCAGCGGCCCAGGCGTTTCTCTAACACATATACATAACTCCATGGACTTACAAGCTCCCCTTTCATTTCACACCGACGACATCCATATACAAAAGAGCATGATATCAACTAGGTACAAGTACCAAGTGCAATGTTGAAAACATTCCCCATGAAAGCATGGTTCTGCTAATTCCCAACAAATAAGTGCAAGCATATACAACATAGACGACACAATGGTTCAAGTTTATTAAGGGCAAGAAAAGTAAAGTGTGCCATCAAGTTCGTGAGAGCTTTAATCACTAGTTTTCTCATAACAAGTTTAATTCGGAAGGTAAACAAAAACATGAATATACTTGGAATAGCATAAGCTAGTAGGTAGGTATGGTGGACTCTTTGGAATAACTTGGTTTAGGGAGTTGGATGCATGAGTGGAACTCATACTTGGTTGTGGAGGCTAGCAAAAGACTGGGAGCGACAAACTAAGAGAGCAATAATGGCCATAATCATGCAAAGCGATAAAACATTATTGATCAAAGCATAAAGTGATAAATAAGTTGAAAACTAAAGGATCATAAAGGCTATGGTGACTTGACATAGTCATAACATGGTGTGAGCATGCGCCAAGTCAACCCAAATAAAGCATCAAAGGAGAATACCACTATACTATGCTTTAATATGCTAAAACAACGCATGATTCATCCAAGGCACATTAAGCAATCTCAATTGTTTATAACAAGTCATGCTATAGCAAAGAATACTAAGCATAAAGCCAAAACAATATCAAGCATGGCATGACAAAGCATAGGCCACAGTAAAAAATGAGCTCTTTTTACCACATAAGCATGAACTTTCCCACTCTTTTCCAAACCAAACCAAACTATTTGCAAACCAATGTATGAAAGAGGGGGTCCAACCAATTTATCCAGAAAACTAAGAAAACCAAAGCAAACGAAAACCAAAACGAAAACGAAAAAGAAGACGCTCCAAGAACAACACAACTGTGCATGAAACAATAAAAATGAAGCGTTTGGAAGAAACCTGGGATTTTTATTGATGAAGAAGGGGATGCCTTGGGCATCCCCAAGCTTTGAAGCTTGTACTTCTTGGATATTTCTTGGGGTGACACGCGTGGCATCCCCAAGCTTCAGCTTTTGTCCATCCTTCATCTCATTACTCATTCCTTCCATACACCTAAAATTTTTCCTTCATACAAAACTTCACACAATCTTTATTAGCAACATTAGTGCACTCAAGATAAATAAGTCTTAAGGTTCAGTTCTAACACCAAATAAACTTCCATTAGAACACTAGATACTGTAGCACTTCCCTCAAAAATCTTAATTCCCCAAAAGAACTCAAAAAGGAACCAACAAGAAGCAAATACAGAAAATGGCAAAAATCTGTTAAAACAGACCAGCAGGTAAAGACGAATTTTTTCGAAGACCTTATGTTGCTCAAATCAAAAAGTGTTGAACTAAAGAAAGTTAGATAACAACCTGGGGCAGAAGCAAAAAAATTCACGCCTCAAAAAGACGTTCAGAGATTTTACACGAATTTGTACGGTGAAGCACAGAAATCTGTTTCGAGACAGCAACTTTCCCAATCATTACTTCTCTCTCATTAGAGGTTACTCTTGGCACAAAAAGCAAATAAAAAGGATAAGGAGCGGTTATTGCAGAGGTAATAACTTCCAAGACTCATCTAAAACTTTTGGGTTATCTCCCAATAAGTACTTTTCTTTAACGCCTTTAAGTTAGGCATAAGAAGCAAGAAAGAATCAAGTGTTCTCAAATGAAGAAGCATTAAGACCAATACCAGAAATATTTTCAACAAGGCAAGGTATATCATCCAAATAAGTTCTAGAGGATCCTCTCTCAATTCTCTTATATTCACTATTCTCATCAAAAGGGTTTGCAGGAACAATCCAATCAAGATTCTTTTCTATGGCATCATGTATTGCTACTAGTTTAAAGGGTATTGGTATCTTAGGTTCCTCCCCATTAGGTTCGGTTTTGTTCATCTTTTCTCGTGTACCAACAACATCTACACATGAGCCTAGCATATTGAAACGTTCAAAGACTTTCCTAGCTTCATTGGCAACATCATAGAATTCCTTAAACAAAGTTTCTAGAATAAAATCCCTCTTTTCAGCGTCCTCAATTTCTTTAAACTTAAGAAACATTATTTGCATTAAGGGGTTGAGGTTAACAAACCTAGCTTCTAACATATGAATTAAAGAAGCTACAGCAATCTCATAGTTTGGAGCAAGTTCTGCAAAGGATCTATCCTCGGTATCTTCATGTTTGCTAACATGATTAAAGAATTCTTCAATATTATCTTTCCCCATTATAGAACCACTACCAATTGAAAGGTCTTTCAGGGTGAATTTGGGGATCAACATGGTGAGCTAAGGAAGAGGTGACAACTAAATGAGACTTAATTTTTTTGTGTTTTCAATAAAGAAAGAAAACTAGTAAAACTATTTTTTTGTGTTTTTGATAAAGAAACAAGCAAACAAAACAAAAAGAAACTAAGCAAAACAAAAATAACAAAGTAAAGAGATTGGTTATGAGGGACTCCCCTTGTGAAGATGTCCTTGACTCCCCGGCAACGGCGCCAGAAAAATGCTTGATGGCTCAGTGTCGGCGCTAGAAAAATACTGGTGCGGTGTTGATGTAGAGCTCGTTGGGAACCCCAAGAGGAAGGTATGATGAGCACAGCAGCAAGTTTCTCTCAGTTATGAAATCAAGGTTTAATCGAACCAGTAGGAGCAAGGAAACACCCCAAAGGTGTTGCTAGCTGAGCCTTGGCAGGGCGCACTACCGGTGCTAGTAGCAACGTGGAGACCTGCACAACACAACCACAGAACTTTGTCCCCAACTTGCGATGAGTTTGTCAATCTCACCGTGTTTTGCGGAAAACAAAGGATTAAACGTATCGAATGGAACGAAGTAATAGTTTGCAGAAAGTAAACACAAAGCAGTAAACAGTTTGTAGATTGTATGTAAAAGAAAGGACCGGGATCCATAGTTCACTAGAGGTGGCTCTCCTTAAAATAGATAACATGCTGGGTGAACAAATTACAGCGGGGCAATTGACAAACATCGAGAAAGCAATACATGCATATACTAATCATCTTGATTCCTTTGGAACTTGATTGGGCATTACAACATTATACATAGACCGCCATCCAGCTGCATCTATGACTAATAATCCACCTTCAGGTTATCATCCGAACCCCCTCCAGTATTAAGTTGCAAGCAACAGATTATTGCTTTACAAACTGTGTGTAATATAAACAATATGATTGTTCTATGAACAAAGGATTGTTGTTTCCTCCCTAGTAGCAACAACACATCTAGTACCTTAGAGATTTATGTCACTTCCCCAAATTACCAGAGGCATGAACCCACTATCGAGCATAAATACTAACTCTTGGAGTTGCTAGCATCTACTTGGCCAAGATAGCTACTAACAACGGAAAGCATGCAAGATCACAAATAACAAATACATGATAGAATCAATAATCAATCTGAAATAGCATCTCAATATCCATCGGATCCCCGCAAACACAACATACAAAATTACAAATAGATGATCTTGATCATGAACGGAGCTCACAAGATCTAGACATGAAAGCACAAAGGAGGAGAACCAGCCATCTAGCTACTACATGGATCCGTAGTCCAAGGATGAACTACTCACGCATCACACCGGAGGCTTGCATGGTGATGAAGAAGGCCTCTAGGGTGAATTCCCCTCTCTGGCAGGGTGCCGGGAAGAGCTTCAGACCCCTCCCGATCTAGGGATGGAGATGATGGCGGCTATAGACTCTTTCGTGGATTTTTGATGGGGCACTTAGGGTTTTCGTCTCGAGGGCATCTTATAGGCAGAAGGAGAGGCCGAGGGGTTGCTGGGGTCGGCCAGACCACCCCCTGGTGCGGGCCAGGCGGGCCGCGCGGCCAGGTGGTGTGGTGGCCCCCTGGCCCCTCTCCGTCTCGTACTCTGGCATCTGATGACTTCCGGAAAAATAGGCACTTTGGCTTTTGTCCTGTTGAATTTCGAGAATATTCATTTTCTGACTTTCTTGGAACTAAAAACAGCAGAAAACAGGCAGCTGGCACTATGGTTCTTGTTAATAGGTTAGTCCAAGAAATCATATGAAAAGTACTCCAAAGTGTGGACAAAACACAAAAAAGTGGATAAAACCAAGCATGGAACATCAAAAATTATAGATACATTTGCAATGTATCAAGCAGCCCATGCGCCGTAGCCACCATGGGCAGAAAATCCACGTTGATATATGATATAGTAAAAGCAAAAGATTTTTTTCCCCATCATTTTTTTTGGATTTTACCCGTGCAAGTTTGGAAATATTACACACCATGCCACTTTTTTCCTTTGTCCGTCCACCATCCGTGAGGTGTCCAGGAGTTCATACGAACTGGTTCTAACCGGATCGGATCAAGATTTCCCGTCCTACATTTTTTCGTTTGTCCTCTCTTCTGCACGCGGTTCTAATAAAAAAACGTAAAAATAGGTTCCACGATGGCCCTACCCCTCCGTACCCTTAAACATGTATATGTACAATGGTAGGGAAGGATAGCATTCTCTTAGACCTCACATCATCTGTAGAGGGCAATATATATAAGTCACACAATGCATTATCTCTTGCTAACCTCAATGCGATAAATTAATTTTAAGAAAAGACATGTGCTACAATGGTGAAATATTTTTTTTAGATCATTCCTTAGGTAAGGGACAACCTTTTTTTACGCCATTCTCTCTTTTTTTTGCGAAATTCCACCGATCTATTAATAATCATCAATAGTAGTACAAAGAGGCCCAAAAGTAATAAAAATTACAAATAGGTGGATGGACCACCTAACGACGACTACAAACACTAGCACGAGCCGAAGGCGCGCCGCCGTCCTCGCCCCTCCATAACCGGAGTCGGCAAAGCTTGTCGTAATAGAGCTTGTTGTAGTAGACAGACGGGAAGTCGTCGTGCTAAGGTCCCAAAGAACCAGCGCACTATAGCATCAATCGTCACCAATGATGATATCCGTAGATTGGAAGACACTGACCTGAAAATACACCAACTAACACGAAAGCCGACCAGATCCCAGGAGATCGACTAGACACATGACTTCACGCGCCCTCCGTTAGCGCTAGCCGCACCACCGGAGCGAGGATAGGACGGGGAGCACCTTATTCTAACTTCAGGATGTAGCATCGCCTCACCATCCCGAAAAAGACACGAAAAAACAGTCTAAACGAAGAACAAAAATCTCCTACCGGCGAGAGCCGTGGTCTGCCACACCTCCAAGGCCCTAAGGCCACCGGAGATGGAACGGACCGACGAGATCGCCGGCGGAGGAAAGGGAACCCTAGATGGGTTTTCTTGAGCAGCCGCCGCCTCCTCGGAACGACACACACATACGTACCGGTTTAATGGATTGAAGACTGATGTCACCCATTATACTCTTTTTTTAGATCAAAAGGGACTCCGTCCCCCGTTCCATTACCGGGAATGAAACCAAACAGTACCAACAGAGTTTGAGAGTAGTCTAAACAACTAAAAAAACAAAGCTCACCCTAGTATGGGAGAGGAAACTACCAAAGCTACAATGAAAGTTTACAGCCGCGATCTAAGAACCAAGAGAGAAAAGCAAACAAACTTAGAGCACCACATGGATTGATTCATCTTCTTCAGGATGGGCCTGTAGATGACCCAGCGATGCATGCCCTCCGTAGCTCGACGATGTTGTAGTTTTCCAAGTGGAGATACACTCAAAACCCACGCAACTTAACTCGCCATGAGCGCCAGAGGACTTCTTAGTCTGCAAATCATCCTCTCCATGAAGAGGTCGATCAACCCTCCCTCCAGTTCTTTGAACGACATCTTCCACAGTTTTAGATATGATAGAACCAGGCGCCAGACCTGCTTCATGTTAATCCAAGAAGTCTTATTAAAGACAAGACTATTTCTATTATTCCAAATACTCCAAAGGACAGCCGAAGAAACAACATTCAAATGTAGGTGTTTCTTATTAGAAAGCCATTTAGAAGCAATAGATTCAAAATTCGTAATCAAGACCCCAAAAATGTCTTGTACATCTTCCCAAATAACTTTAGAGACTAAGCATTCAAAGAATAAATGATGAACAGACTCTATTTCTTTGCAGAGATTACATTCTAAAGGTTTCTAGATCCCCCTAGCTCTAAGATTGTCTCTAGTCATAATTTTATTCTGAGAAAATAGCTAGAGAAAAACCTGGATTCTCGGGGGGATTTTTAATTTGCAGACAGCAGGAATGTAAATTTGGGTTATGCCTCTAAAGTTAACTAAAGAGTACATGGAACAAGAAGAATAAATTCCTTTAGATTCATACTGCCAGATTAGTTGGTCTTCTTCATCAGTGACGGTAATATGTTGGGCAATTCCTAAAATCTCATGCCACTGAACCATCATATGCTCACTGAAAGTTCTCCTAAAGTCACATTTTAATCGAGTCCCATCCCATAAATCAGCAATAGTTTTGGTTTGTTGATTAGAGATAAGGTAAATCTCCCAGAACTGGGTAGCTAAAGTAGAGTTACCAAACCAGATATCCTCCCAAAACATAATGGATTTACCATTACCTACACGCCACTTATAGCCTATATCTACAGCCCTAGAAGCCCACATAATTCCTTTCCAGAAAGTAGAGGGGTGGAGATCATGACAACACAAGATATTAGGGGACTTATTTTTATACCTAGCATCTATTACTTTCCTCCACGAAGCTCCTTCCCCTTGGATATATCTTTTGACCCAAGAGCCTAGAAGACACAGATTCAGGTCATGCAGATTTGGTATTCCTAAACCTCCAAATTCCTTTTTCATGCAAACTGAAGGCCAGTTTGCAAGATGGAGCTTATGGTTTCCTTCTTCATCACTCCAGAAGAAGTTGGCCATGTGAGAATCTAAAAGTTTAAGGACCCATTTTGGGAATTTAAAGAAAGAAAGCAAATATATAGGAATGCTAGAAAGGCATGCTTGAATTAGGACTCTCTTAGCAGCATAAGATAGGAGTTTTCCTCTCTAACCAGTAATCCTATTGAGTAAGTTTTCTATCAAGGGTTGCAGATCTTCCCACCCGAGTTTTTCAAAATGCAAAGGTATTCCTAAATATTTAACTAGGAAGCTACCCAGAATGTAGGAAAACATATCAAGGAAAGGACTTACTTCTACTTCAACCATATTAATTGGGATGAGTTCACTCTTATGATAATTGATCCTCATCCCAGAAATTTGTTCAAAGCAGGTAAGGATCCATTTAAAGTTAATAGCTACAGCTTCATCAGGTTCCAGAAACAGGAGGGTGTCATCTGCATATTCCAAACACGCCACTCCTCCTAGAATAAAATTAGGGAAAAGGCCTCTAATAGCACCACACTCCGAACCTTTAATAAGCATCCTAGCAAACACATCTATCATAAGATTAAAAAGGAGAGGGGCAATGGGGCCCCCCTTGTCTAAGCCCCTTCCCATAGAGAAAAAAATCACTCTCAAAGTCATTAACTCTAACTCCTACAGAGCCTCCCAAAGTGATCTGTCTAATAAACCTAATGAAGGTAGGGCAAAACCCTCTAAGTTCTAGAATTTCAAACAAGAAATCTAAATTAACTCTGTCATAGGCTTTCTCATAATCTATCTTGAGCACAAGACCTTTACTTTTACTTCTATGCACCTCATGGATTACCTCATGAGCAGTAACCACACTTTCTAAAATAAACCTACCCCTGATAAAAGCAGATTGATTTGGAGAAATAAGTCTACCTATTATAGTAGTTAATCTATTAGTTAAAACCTTAGTAAAGATCTTAAAGGAATAATTTAAGAAACTAATAGGCCTGAATTTTTTCATAGTACTAGCATCATTTTCCTTAGGAATTAAAGTAATCATAACAAAGTTAAGTCTGAAAAGATTAAGCTGATCTCTATGCCATGCATTAAACATGGACAGAAGGTCATCCTTGACAAACTCCCACAAAGTTTGGTAAAACATAAAAGAGAGACCATTAGGGCCTAGGGCCCCATCATCATAGGAAGTAAAGACAGCTACTCTAATCTCTTCTTCAGTGAACTCAGCTCCCAGCCCTACGTTCTCACTATCACTAACTTTTTCCTCTTCCCTAAATTTTTTTGTTTTAAATGGATGTCAGGCCTGGGTTCCCAAGCAAATAAGTTCTTATAGTAATCAGTGGCTATCTGAAGCATGCCTTTAATGTCTGTGACAGGCCCATCAGGTCCATCAAGAACATTAATCAACTTCTTCCTCCTTTCTGATTAGCAACTGCATGGAAGTATGCAGTGTTTCTATCACCCTCCAAAACATTTTTATCTCTTGATCTTTGTCTTACCTTAATTTCCTCTAGGATCCAATATTTATGCAATTCAACATATATGAAGTCTAGTCTACCTCTCTCATCCTCTGACAGGGTTTGATTTCCAGACTTGATGTCTAGAGTATCATATTCCTCCATCAAATCTCTCCTATTTTTCCTAATATCAACCTCTATATTTATATTCCAACCTTTAGCCAACTTCCTAAAATATCTAACTTTGCTTTGCCAGATGTCAATTGGGTCACTACTGTTAACTTGTAAAGACCAAGCTTTGACCACTATGTCCTTAAAATCAGCTCTACTCAGCCACCATTTGTCAAATCTGAATCTAGAAGGTTTCAAGAGAACTTGTTCTCCTGATTCCCAAACTATAGGAGTATGGTCACTCCCAATCCTAGATAAAGCTCTAGCATGGGCTAAAGGAAAATTACTATCAAAGCTAGTAGTGCAAACAATTCTATCTAGTTTACACATGATAAGGGATTCCTGATTATTTCCCCAAGTATAAGATCTCCCTGAGAGGCCAACTTCCATAAGGGCCCAAAGGTCAACCCAAGTATTAAACTTATCTACCCATCTAAAATCAACATTCCTAGTGGATTTGTCCTCAGGGGATCTCACAAGATTAAAATCCCCCCTATCATGGTTAGACCATCCCAGTTAATAAAAAGGTCATGCAATTTAGAGATAAACTCTTGTTTCTTCTCTTCATATGTGACCCATACACAATAGTAATTTTACAAGTAAAACCAGTAATCTTATTCTTAAGAACAGTACTAACAGAAAATGATCTAATATCCCAAGAAATAATATCAAAGAGATCTAGATTAACCCCAACTAGAATGCCTCCTGCAGTTCCCTGAGAAGGCAAAAATTTCCGACTAAAATTTCTATTTCCTAAAATACTCTTCAAAAAGGAATTGCTAAAACTATCTTTTTTGGTTTCTTGGAAACCAATATAATCTACTTTTAAAGAAACAATATTTTCAGCTATGTAATTTCTGTCTACCTGGAGCATTAAGGCTCCTACTATTTCAAAAAACACTAATCATGCTTTCTTCTTCCTGGGGTGCTTGCCCCGAGATCTATGTAAAACTTCTATCCATCCTTCTGCTTCTTTATCTATAATGCTATGTTCAGATGAAGAAATAGAAAGAGGAGGTAGGCTATGCAAAACAGAGCTAGTACTAGAAGCATCATCAACAGAAAAATCTACACCTATATTATCAGACAATCCTTCTATTTCACTAGTAGGAAGAGTAGAGAAGGGATTAGTAGATATAATACCTTTCATGCTCTTAGGGACTTCTAGGTTGTTGGCTTTCTTCAGGGTCATAGCTTTCTCTAGAATGTTTCTGGACTTGTCCACCCTAGTACTTTGCCTAGTTGGCTGCATAGGCCCCCAATGTTTCTGTTTTTGGCAGCTTTCTGATTGAGTTGTGAATCATCTCTTTCCCTCATCACTAGATCCTTAAAGCTCGACATTATGTCTTCAGGCAGTATACCAGACTGAGCAACCTCAACAGATGAATCAACAACATCTCCAGTTTGAGACATATTCATCTTCTCCACCTGATTATCAATCCAAAATGTTTGTGCTTCTAACTCAGCCCCAGGAGCCACACGAGACTTGTCCCAAATGAAATTTCCCTCAACATCCACCAGCCCTCTCTGAACCAGAAGTTGGAACACTGCATTTGCACCCATTATACTCTCTTCTCCAATTATAAGCAAAAATCTAATGCGATGGGTTTTAAAGGAAGACTGATGTCACCCATTATACGAGCCCTAATATTCGCTCGCTAGAGAATATCGGGTTAGCATTTCGGTGTCTGACATGTCCGAGACAACCCACTCACCCAACCAAGGCTCGTGCCAACGGCGAGGACAGGGTGAACGTATTTTTTTCCCAATGCAACACACGAACATGTTTACTGGTAAATAATAAAATGGCTAATAAGTAATAATTATTATAAGGAAAAAGAAAGGGGCGAAGAAAAGTTTAGGACGGTGTC
This sequence comes from Avena eriantha, assembly GCA_910589775.1. Classification (NCBI taxonomy): domain Eukaryota; kingdom Viridiplantae; phylum Streptophyta; class Magnoliopsida; order Poales; family Poaceae; genus Avena; species Avena eriantha. Next base: position 14,857,257 of record OU342741.1, on the reverse strand, counting down.
CGATCTCGGTTGTCCCCTTCCCGGCACCCATATATTGTCGAGTTGTTTTTCCGCCCGCAGCCTCCAACGCAGTCCACACGCGGGCGCAAACGCGAGCCCGTCGCGTCGCCCCCCTTCCCCCAACCCTAGCCCACACGTAGATCCCATCCAATCGTCCCGCCGCCGCCGTCGACCTCGCCGAACCCTAGCCCCTCCGCCGCCCGCGCCGCGATCGGCGTCCTCCCCACCCAACGCGCTCGCGCGGGCGGAGAAGGGGCGGCGGCGGAGGAGGATCCCGCGGCTCCCTCGCAACGGGGACCATGGAGGCGGCCGGCACCGCCGCGGCGGAGGCGGCGGCTGCGGCGAAGCCGCTGACTCCCGAGGAGGAGGCGCTGCGGCGCAACACCGACTGCGTCTACTTCCTCGCCTCGCCCCTCACCTGCAAGAAGGTAATACCATCTTGCCGATTGCTCCCTCCAAGCTGGTTTGCTTCATGAGATGCTGATTCACGGGGTTAGAGATGATAATTTTTTTCGCGGGTAGGGTATCTCGTATATGAGCTAAGTAAGTACCAGAGGAATTTCGCCCTGCAAGATCGGATGCTTCAGATGGTTCGTCCCAGCATCCACGGTGTTCTTTCTTATGTTGTGTAGGGCACGAACGAGACGCTAGTTATTCAGGTCCCACGATGATATGGCCAGGTCAAGTTACGTCTCTGTTCCTTAAGGGAAATTGCATAGTAGGCTCATATATTTTACTGAATGGCGAAATTCCTGAGGATGAAAACAAGGTAGAATGAATGCCCACAGGGTTGATTATATATGCCTTTTAGCTTTGGTGAGAATGTTGCCCGATGAGATGACAAGGTCAAGTTGCGTCCCTGTTGCTTAAGGGATATTGCGGTAGTTGGCTGATATATTTAATTTGAAGAGTGCAACTCCCGAGTATAAAACCAAGGTAGCATGAATGCCCACGCCGTTTAGCTGGGGCGTGGCTTGGCTGAGGGAGAAGGTGGCAACATGAATTATCATGTCTGTTTTCTCACCCGGGAGGCTGAATTTGCCCTAGCTGTTGATTTTTCCTGGTTCACCACAGGCTATGCTTTCATGTCTGAATATTTGGTTAGCTCCTTTTTTATTTTTTTGTCAGAAGAAAAATGTCACCGAATAACAGATGTCCAGATTACATCAAGAACAGCTCTGTGAACTATTTTTGTATATAAAGGAGTAAATAAATATATATCAATTTGTCAACCTGTACCCACTATGTAGGTGTGTTCATCATTTTTTTTAGATGTGGTAAGAAACTTTTTATAATTATCTTGGTACAACCTTTAGACTTGTATCTTTGAAACATCTTGATTTCTGGCATCAGGCATGCATAGCCCAGTTGACCACTTCCTTACTATGCCGAAGTAATACTTCTGTTACTGGTTATGCATTTGTTTTGCTTCAGTCGGTGCTTGTGCCCCTAGGATCTTAATGTATTATGCCCTCGTAGGTCTTTCTCTATTTTACCTAGGAATACCCTATGTGGTGTATATGCTGTAACGGGCTTAGGGTGCTTAAGATTGTCAGTGTTTTGATGTATGGTTTGATTTGTCACTTTCTTTTTACCTATTATAGTTTTCTGCACTTCACTTTCTGTAGTCTATGTATTATAGTTCTTCATCCCATTATCCTGCTATATACAGTACACATTATATACCATGATTTCTTGTTTTATAATTAATATTCAGCTGTCACAGACTATAGTCAGTTCCAGTCATAATTATTTTCACTGACCTTTATTCCTTTTTTTCAGGGCAATGAATGTGATTTTCGTCACAGTGAGGGTGCCCGGATGAACCCTAGAGACTGTTACTACTGGCTAAATGGCAATTGCTTGAATCCCAAATGTTCATTTCGCCATCCGGTATGTTCCCTTTCCCTTCATTTTCCTGCTTATGCTCCATAAAATCTCCTGTATTTACTCCCGTCATGCTTCTGTTCACTAGCCATAGTCTTACAACTGTTTTCACATTTTATCGGTTGAAGTTGTTATCTGAAGCTAATTTCTGTTTCCTCTACTTTGTTCAGCCAATTGATGGTATGTTTGGTGCTCCAACTCCTGGAATGCCTGCAGTTTCTTCAAACTATGCTGCTTATAACTCGGGCAAGCAGATGGTCCCATGCTATTACTTTCAGAAAGGGAACTGCATGAAAGGTGACAAATGCCCTTTTTACCATCCGCAGTCTGCTGGTAATAACCCACCAGAGCAGGTGGTGAAGGCATCTACCTTTCCTTTGGAGCAGCCTCAGACCCAAAAGAATGATTTTTTGGGTATTAAGGAGTTTGGGCAGACAAATCATTTTACTCAGCAAGGTGGCCTAATACTCAATGACAGGTCCAAAATGACTGTTAATAGGCCTGCAGCAAATTCTGCCAGGATAGCTACAGCTGCAATGCCAGCTGAACTAGCTTCCAATGGAGTGAAGTCTTTGCCAAAGTCGGAGAGGGTACAAAACAGTATGCCAGCAGCAAATAAAAGTTTCAGAACCTCTTCAGAAGAGGAGTTAGATCAAAACAATCTTCTTGTGGAAAATGATCTTACAAAAGAATGGACTCAAAGTTACCAAACACCTCCTGCGGATGACCTGCCCCAGAACAGTAGAGATGCTGATGAATTGCCAGAGGAATCGCCTGGTTTTGATGTTCTTGTGGACAATGATGCAGATGGTCCTGCTTATGTGCATGATGATGAAGATTTTGGAAGGGATATGTATCCAATAGAAGATTATGAATACGCTCCAGCTGATTTTGAAATGCTGCCGCATCATGAGAGGGAGCTATTCAATGGAATGGGCGAGCAAGTCCCGATCAGGCAAATGTATGATGGCTATGAGAGGAAACGCCGTAGACCATCATCTGAGAGGAACATGGACAGACCTTCCCATTCAGAAAGAAGGTCTCGACACCGAGAGACTGGTCCTGTTGAGATAGATGGGTCAGACTTGCGTCACCGGCTCCGCCGGAGAAAAATAAACGGGTCTGCGGTCATTAGCCCGGATCGCAGTGGAGAGCAGCGCCGGAGGGATGAACACTACAGGGAAAGGGAAAGGGCATATGATGGTCACCATACACACAGAGATCGCCATCAGGGCTCTCGAGGAAGCACTCTAAGCTCCCGTCTGCAAGGCAGAATAAAGCTTCCTGGAAGATCACCTGATAGAGTTGATACTCGCTCTGAGACTGAGCGAGATAGAAGACAACTCCGAGACAGGCTGTCTCCAGTTAGGCATCATATGGATATTCAGGGCGGCAGGCATCGGGAGGCACCGCACCACCAGGAGAGGACCCGGCGGAGATCAAGCGAACGCGCTTCAAGTGGCAGGAATGCAGATGGGCAGCATTTGAGAAGGAATGTAACAGATTCACCCAACTTTGCCACCCGCAGGGACTTTGGTCCAGAGTCTAGGAAGGCGAACGGAAGTGTTGAATCTGAAGCATCTCTTGATTTCGAAGGCCCAAAGCCGCTCAGCCTTATCTTGCAGAGGAAAAGGCAGGCTGCAGTCAGCAATGGCTCGACTGCCCACAGCGTCAAAGAAGATAAATCTGTTGAGGTCTCGCGCAGGCAGCCTGAATCTCTGGATGAAGCTGCGAAGGCAGGCTATGACAGCATTGCCAGTTCTGAAGAATACAAGAGCAGATCAGGTGATGAAGAATATAAAGAGGAATGCCAGATGGAACTCGTGGATGGCCATGGGCAATCTTCGTCTCATGGTGACAAACCTGAAGAATATAAAGAGGAATGCCAGATGGACCCCGTGGATGGCCATGGGCAATCTTCGTCTCATGGTGACAGACCTGAGGTTGAAGATATTATTGAAGTGGATCCAGCGGGAAATCAAGAGGTTGGTAACTATGAGCAGAGGGAAGGGGAGTCTGACTACGAGGCAACCGGAGGCCAGGAATACAAATTTGAAGATGAGAATCTGTATGAAGAGTATGAAGATGACGATGATGACGACGACGATTTTGCCCGAAAAGTAGGGGTCATCTTGTCTTAAGCTCTGGTCCTCCTTCTCTTGGTTGTGTTGCCTCGGGCAAGCCGAAATGCTCGGTTTCCGTAGTGATTCTTGGATAAATTCTTGTGGTTCAGGCATTGGAAAGGCCTGCTCTTTCCCCGATAACTGATAAGTATAGGTCAGGTATTAAGGGAGGTAGATTCCATAAACGAGAAAGCCTTTACGTGTAAAAACAGCTGCACTTTGTCCAGCGTTTCTGATGATCTATCTTGGAACTCATGTATTGTATTAGTTTCCTCACTAACATCAAAGATTATTTCATTGATTTTTTGTGCCTGAGATATATATAGATAATAATATAACCCCCTCTCGGAGGACGCTTCTCTTTATGAATTCTGCCTGATTCTTCAGCTCTCAGAGGACGCTTCTCTGTATGAATTCTTCCTGATTCTTCAGATTTTCTTTGTGGCATAGAGCCCTTCTCCTTGGATGTTTTGTTTCATCAGGTTGTGGTAGTAGTTTTTTTCTTTCCTTTTTAACCAGGGTTGTGGTTGTTTGTGATGAACACATCTGAAGAACTGCTCTCTTCATTCTTAAATGCAAGCTGGATGAGTGGCGATGTTGCTTGTATTGTTTAGTCAACAGGACTTGATAATGAATTAGTTCTCGATGCTGAATGATTCTTCTCAGACTATTTTTGCAGTGCTGATGGTCAAATCATCAGCAGCTTGGAAGATATCACAGCACAGATGATCCAATCTCGCAAATCACGACATGGTTAGTATATTGGGTCAGATCTCGGAAGCACATGATGCTACCCTGGCAGATCTTCTTGATCACGCGCTTGCACGTTCATGTATCTCATCCGTATATGTGATATCTTCTTGATCACACGCTTATGATCTTGGCTCTTCAATGGCAATTTTTTTTTGTCACTGTCAGACAATTTTTTTCTCGAGAAAACGAAATATCTGTTGAAAAATTACCTGGATGAATTTAGACAATTTTTGACGGTTTGCTGACAACGAAAAGCAAAAAACTCAAAAACAAGAACAGGGGAAAAACTGGGACAGCAGGAAGAAACAAAACGAGAACCAGGTGTTTGTTCCTCTGGATGACTCGCTAGTGGCACATAGCGCTGCCGCTGCTCCCTCCCTTCAGCAGAGAGGCTTCCAGAGGAGTCCGCACTCCGAGCTCCGCAAATTCTCGAACACCTCGCCTGCGCAACCATCGGCAGCGCGCGAGATCGCCAGCCGCCAGCCATGGCCGCCAAGAGAGTGCTCCTGCTCTGCGGGGACTACATGGAGGACTACGAGGTCCGCTCCCCTCCCCTCGCCCGTGCGCCGATCGATTCCTTCTCTAGCGCATCTTATCCTGCTATTCGTGTGCTTTTCGCGGGTGTTCTGATTGCGGTTGGTTCGATGGAATTGCCAGGCCATGGTCCCGTTCCAGGCGCTGCAGGCGTACGGGGTGTCCGTGGACGCCGCCTGCCCTGGCAAGAAGGCCGGCGACTCCTGCCGCACCGCCGTGCACCAGCCCACCGGACACCAGGTGCTTGGATCTGTTCTCCCCAACTATTGCTTCGTAGTCACTAGTTACCCGATAGGGTTTCTCTGGGTCGCTAATTAGGCTGGTCAAGAACATCTCAAATGAACAACTTAAGATCCCATGCCGTGTTTATTGATGAGCTGGGTAGCTACTTTCTGATTGAAATGTGTGGACTGGGCATGTTTTCTGAGGTCAAGGCGCAATTCCTCTTAATTCTATCTCAGTTTGTTGAACCCTGTCAGTGCTTTTGTAAAACAGTGTGGTAGCAGTCAGTCACAAGGTAAACATAAACATTTCCATCTTGTCTTCAAAATGGCGTAACACTGAATTAACGATTGTAAAAAATATAATCTGGGCGTTTATCTGAATGAACGATTGTAAAATGGGTAAACTAATTTCGAATTAAGAAAGAAAAACCTCTTGAGTTTATCTGAATTTGCTGAACTCTGTCAGTGGTTTGGTTAAACAGAGTGCTAGCTAGCAGTCCGAAGGTAAACAAAAACATTTCCATCTTGTCTATGAAGTGGCATAACACTGAATTGGTAACTGGAAAAACATCTCTGGGCGTTTCTAGTTTACAGATGATTTGGCAGATCCTCTGCATTTTGGTACACATGTAGTTCTGTTTTTTTAACGGTTGTTACACATGTAGTTCTAGCTGTAAATGATGATTTGTGGGTTTGGATGCTCGCGTATCAGGTAGTTTAGTTCTAGTTGGCTTGTCTAAATATGCAGATATGCTCGATTCGTGTATAGAAAAGAAACATATCATATGGGTTTTAAGATACTACAGCTGTCAGGATCTTCCCTGAATAATATCTGGTCGGATTTGATGATTTTAAAAAATTCAAAATTTGATTGGAGTCTCTAAATATCACTGTTCAAAAAATCGTCCGAATCAGCGATTACTAGGCCGATTAATCGCTACTAGGGACCTAACCGTGTCGATTAGCGCTAATCGGTCGTGTTAATCCCTTAACCCGACTAATAGATTTGATAGACCGATTACTAGGTGTATTCCTAATTAACTACCAAACTAGGTCAAAAAAGTTGCAAAATGTTCAACGCATATCGCTCATCCAGCCGCTAGCCCGCCCCAATCGTACATGTTTTAATGGGCTTTTTAGCTCAACAGAAGTAGGGTCCGACATATAGATGCCCATATACTATTTCTTTCTTATATACATATGTTTTAGGTGCTAATTCGCGTAGATTGCACCGATTAATAGTCGACCGATTAAATCAGTTAATCATCCGAATTACGATTAGTCGCTACTCCTAAGCCGACCGAACAGTTAACGATTACCGATTTCCTTACCATTGCTAAATATGCAAACGTGCATGGTTAACGCTTAAACCAACTAAATCATCCTAGGATTCTTTTTGTTTAGGTGAAGTTTAAATACTCATGTATACATGGTTTACATAGGGATTCAGTTTGAAAAATATGACTTTTTTACTTATGAATTACATCTTGAACAATGCTACAAACTACGAACCATAATGCAATCAATAGTTTTTTCCCATTTTCCACGTTGCCACATTAGTACTTTATTACTACTCCACATTTTTACCCAGATAGTGTTGCTTCTCTTGTGTAAATACTTGCTTTAGAGGTCCTTGTATTGGAGTGTTATTCTTCCTGAAGTTCTGCTTATTTTACATATCTAGTCTTGAATATGCATGGAATCCCTAATTGTTTATTTAGAGCAACAGGGACATATGCCCTCGGTTCCGTTCATCATGGAATCCTGTGATCAGGTTTCTACAGTCGCAAAAAGTGTTCAGTTTTCTGTTGTTCAGAAAGTTTTCAGCCTCGCAGGAATTGACAAAAGCTTAATAACTAACTGCTTTACAAAGGAGATCCGATATTAACATATTTGAATTCTAAAATTCTTTGTTGTAGCCTTGTAGGCAAACTGCCATGCCATATGCCGCTGCCTCTTAGCCCTCCTCCCACTCATAGTCATCTTCTTCCTCGACGTCCTCATCCTCACGTTTGGATTTCATGCCCAACTCCCGCCCAAAATTAGCCTCCGCATATTCGTTCTGCAGTATTTTCTCCTCTTTAGCATCCCAGCATTCTAATTTTTGACCGACTTTCGATGATGCGCCGCCACTAGTCTCCCCTCTTTGTTTTTCTGTAAGATCCATGCCTTGTTTCATCATCCACACAGGAAAGGGTTTGATCACTGAATCACCATCGGGCCCAGCACCTTCTTGATTTGCACCTGAGCCTGGCGACAGTATTGCAACTTCAAACTCTGTCCCTTGACGACATGGATTTGTATCTGCTGCTGCTGCTGCAGTATCAATAGCATTTGCTTTTTGCCATGCCCGTAGGCCCATGAACTCTGGAGCAGGCAGACCCTCCATCCTCCGGATCTGCGCCCGCAGCGGCTCCAGCTGCTCATCCATCCTCTGCTTCATGTCAATCAGCTTCTCACGTCGCCTACGCTTCTTCGCTTTGCTGCCATCATCGTCGTCACCACCAGCGTCTTCCTCGAACGTGGCGATCTTGTCAGCAGCCTGCACGACCAGTTCGACGCCGCAGTGCTCGCAGCTGAAGCCCTCCTCGGTGACGAGCCGCAGGGCGTTAAATGCAGAGTACTTCCTCCCGCAACCGGGGCACACATACTGCTGGACCGTGTCCCTACTGTCTGCAGTAAGCTCATCGTCGATCTTCTTCTTCATGCGGCGCAGCCGGTACCGCAGGACGTCGCAGACCTGCGCGTAGTCCAGGCAGCAATAGGACTTCACGTGTAGCTTGGGCTTCTCCTTCTCGTCGCCCTCCCTGGGGATACTGCTAGCAGGTTTGGGTGGTGCTGGCTCCTTGCGGTGGTCCGTCGCCACCATCATCTCTGCCTCGAGGAACCGGATGACGCGGCGGAGCGGCTTGGGCTGGAGCCTCAGCAAGGCGGCGAGATCGTCCTCCCGGACCCACTGGCCGTTCCGTCTGGTGAGGGCGTCGAGGATGACGACGGCCATGCCAGCCTGCGCATGCTGCTGCTGGCCGCCCGTTCCTCCCGTGGATGGTAAGTCGTCGTCGTAGAAGGCCCGTGCCGCCAGTCGCACCAGCCGGTTGAAAGGTTCCACGGAGGTCATGACGGCGGCAGGAAACTCGGATCTTGATTCCCTAGGGCCGAGCCGTGAGATTTTATCGATCGGGGATTTGCCTGCTGCCGTGTCGACTCCGGGTTGGAAACGTACTCCAACGTCGGTTCGTGCCCAAAAGGAACTCTTGGGCCAGTTGGCCTCGTATGCCATATCTGGGCTACAGGCCTCTCTGGAAAACTGCGACGATCTGACCGACCTCAATCAAAAATACACAAAAAAAAAAAACAGACAGCAAGGACAGGGCAGGGCACGATCGATGGAGCCAGCTAGCAAGCGCCTGATGGTCTCCGCTGCCGACGCCGGCATCGTGTTGTCGCCGGACGTGCTGTGGGAGATCCTGCTGCGCGTCCCGGCCAAGCTACTATGCCGCTTCCGCTCCGTCTGCCAGTCGTGGTGCGCTCTCTTCTCCAACCCGTCCTTCACCAAGGCGCACGCTGCCCTACGTCCGGGCCTGATCCTCGCCCTCGCCGGTGACGACAACCACATCGACATGACGGACCTGTCCGGCAACGTCGTCCGGCGGATAAGCATCACACTCGAAGAAGACGTCCGGGTGCTGCACGGCGGGCACCCTGGCCCGTTCTACCTTCTCCTTGACAGCAACTGCATCCGCGTTGTTGACCCGGACACCAGCGCCGTCTTGACCTTGTCTGATCTTCAGCGTGGCGCCGGATGCTTCTACAATGAAGCCTTCTATGCGCTCGGGCGACCAGCCTCCACGGGGCAGCACAAGGTCCTCCGCGTAGCTACCTGCTACACACCTGCCCGGGAAAGTGGTGCATCGAGCAACACTACGACGTGTTCACCCTTGGCGATGACGGCGGGCAGTGCTGGAGACAAATGAGGAGCGCCCCGTTGTGCGTCAAGTTTCACATCACCCGTAGCCTCATGGTCGCTCACGATGCTGTCATCAGAGGTGTGGTCTACTTCTTGCCTGACAGGAGATTCCCCACCTTCGAGATCTTACGTGCCAACAACGTCGTGACAGACACAAACTGCGTCGTTTCATCTCGAAACCGAGAAGTGGAGTCCGGCGACACTTCCAGGTCCTCCATCAATCAACAGCACCGATAAGGATTGCGTACTGAAATTAGCAAAGCTAAATGGCAGCCTAGTGATGCTTCATCACTCCCATGACCATCCCAGTGTAGAAATAGACCTGTGGTTTGCCACGGACTTGAAGAAAGGTGTTTGGGTCAAGGAGCACAGCATAAGACTGGAATTGCAAACGCCACATCCTCAGATGGATCTCCAGCCCTTGATGGTATTGGATGATGGTAGGGTCGTTTTTTACTGCTCTGGAAACTGCTCTTCTGGGAACTGGAATTGGCCAGAGCCAGACTGGCGAACACGGATTTATGATCCAAGAACCAACTCTTGTACAGATGTTCCTCTGCATGGAGTTCGCTATGTTGTTGGGATGTACAGAGAAAGCATGCTGTGCTTGGAGTGAACGATGTGGTGTTGGATTGTGCAAAATCAAGTCTGCTGCAGAACTGCTTCTCATGCTCCAATCAAATCATGGTGCAATATATAGTACTAGTAGTATATCAGTTGCAATTTGCAACCTGTAACCAGTAGCAAAAACATCATGAATTCCTTGTACCAAGCTCTACATACTCACCTCGTGTCTCTCTCGGATGGCCCACCTGCCAGCCGAGCAAATATCATACAGCACGAGGGTCTAGCATCACAATTTTTATTGAGGCGAATCAAATCACAATTACGGTTGCCGGATGGCATGATTTACCTGAGGAGGTCGCTGGTAGCCCAGAAATATTTCTTGTTTATTACATCACAAGTATAATTTGAAACCAAAAGGTTTTTGACTAAATTTGGTTAAAATGAGTAAAACATGTTGCATTTGCACTAACTTCGCACAAACCGATTTAAGCCTGTCCAGGAGAACTCCGTGCTGTTCATTCTGGATAACAACTATTTCATTGACTGAAAGGTGCATCAATTCATTCACTTCTGCGTCCGCCACACATGGAGCTGAAATTTCTCTATCTTCCTCCTTATCTACTTTGAAGCCAAACAATCTGAACCCTGACTGTGTCCTCTTCCTCTTCCTTGGTCAATGCTCTTTAAGTGACGAGAACGGCGGACCCATAGAGCCAGGTGGGGGTCCAGGTCCCCACTCAAATTTCTCAATTATTTTGAATTTTGAAGAAAAAGAAGTGAATTCGGTTAAATTTTGTGGTGGACCCGCTGTATTTTTGTCTATGTCCCACTCCTAGCTGTTAGAGATTGTATTTTCTGAAGCCGATCGATTGATTTATTAAGCCACCTCCATGTCATGTTACTCCTATCCTCATTACTGAAATAGAGCGAAATAACCAAGTTGATTAATAAAGTTAATTTAATCACAAGCCATACTGCTGCAGGTGAAGTCTCTGTCGAGGTCGTCTTGCTAGCCTAGTTTAATCTGACAGCAGATATGTTTAGACCAAGCTGTTGCTAGATTGATTGTTAGTAAGTAAGACGGTTGTATGTACCTCTTGTCGGTTCTTATTATTGATGTCACGGTATCTTTCTTATTTCTGATAATTCTGCTCTGGCAATCCTGCACTAATTTTTTCTTGTGAATACGCTACACAGATTTATGCTGAGTCGAAAGGCCATAATTTTGCACTAAATGTGTCATTTGCACTACATTTGCACAAACCGATTTACCTGAGGAAGTTACTGGTAGCCTGGAAACACTTTTGTAATTACATCAAGTATAATTCGAAATGAAAAGATATTTGACTAAATTTGGTTAAGATGAGTAAAATATGTTGGATTCGCACTAAGCTCGTTCAAACCGATACTTTCCACTATCGTGACCTTTTGCTACAGTATGGCTCCGGTAATTGGCCGTTATTGGCGAAGATACCATGCTTCTTTCTTTGATAATAAGGATATCATGTTTATGACGAGCATGAGCAAAGCCATGGCAGACCCAGAGAGAGCCTAGTCAGGGTCCAGCTGTCCAGGTTCCCCACTCAAATTTCTCGGTTCTTCTGAATTTGGTAGAAAAATGTGCAACAAAAGTGCCTCTGTAAAACTCTGTACACCCGCTGAATCTTCGTCTGGTCCACTCCTGGTGCACAGCCAGTTGGAGGTTGTATATTCTGAAGCCAGTCGATTGACTAACTAAGCTACATCTGCATCTATACTCCTATCCTCATCACCGAAATGACACGAGTTGAGTAATAAAGTTAATTTAATTATAAGCCGTATTGCCCTAGTGAAGTCTGTCGAGGTCAGTCTTGCTGCCAGTTGGTGAGTCGAAGCCTATTTTAATCATGACATCTGGTTAATTCATATCAAGCTGTTACTATATTGATGGTTAGTAATTAAGGCCGTATATACCTCTTGGTGGTTCTTATTATCGGTGTCATGGTATCTTTCTTGTTCTGCTCTCACAACTCTGTACTCATCTTTTCTTGTGGCTACGATATGCAGACGTATGCAGAGTCGAAAGGTCATAACTTCGCACTTAATGCTTCATTCGATGAGGTTGATGCTGCTGAGTATGATGGATTGGTGATTCCTGGAGGCCGTGCACCAGAATACCTTGCAATGGATGAGAAAGTGCTCGACCTGGTTAGAAAGTTCTGTGACGCCAAGAAGCCTATTGCATCAGTTTGCCATGGACAGTTGATTCTGGCAGCAGCAGGAGTAGTCCGGAACCGCACATGCACCGCGTATCCTGCTGTTAAACCAGTTCTGGTAGCTGCTGGTGCCAAGTGGGAGGAAGCTCATACTATGGCAAGATGTGTCGTTGACGGCAATCTCGTCACGGCAGCGGCTTACGATGGTCATCCTGAGTTCATCAGCCTGTTTGTGAAAGCACTTGGAGGCTCTGTATCAGGTTCAGACAAAAGAATACTCTTCCTTTGTGGGGTATGTTTCACGGCAACTTGGTCATGATCAATTCAATTCATATTCCTCTGTGTGCTAAACCTTTTCGTTTCAATCTTTATCCTAAATAAATAGGATTACATGGAGGATTATGAGGTTATGGTCCCGTTCCAATCCCTGCAAGCCCTTGGCTGCCACGTCGACGCGGTCTGCCCTCACAAGAGCGCCGGAGAAAAGTGTGCGACCGCCATCCACGACTTCGAAGGCGACCAGACATACAGCGAGAAGCCTGGCCATGACTTCACTTTGAACGCGTCGTTCGACAGCGTGGACGCTTCGAGCTACGACGCGCTCGTGATCCCTGGTGGACGGGCACCAGAGTACCTCGCGCTGGATGATAGGGTGATTAGCTTGGCCAAGGGGTTCATGGATGGAGGAAAGCCGGTCGCGTCGATCTGCCATGGCCAGCAGATACTCTCTGCTGCCGGGGTTCTTCAGGTACGTGCTAAAACTGATATCCGTTTGTTGTTCCTGCTCTGCATCAATTTTACCGTGCCAGGTAACAGCATGCTCTGTTTTGTAGAAAACACATCCCTTTTTGATACTAAAAGAAATCTATTTTCAATTCCTGAACTCCTGATATTTATGATAAAATGAAGATGTAAACGTTGTTTTAGGGGAAATGTAAAAGATAGTCTTGGCTGTTGATTGACTCTCATAAGAGGCATGGAACTGATTTCTCCCCGCCTTTTGTGTCTATGACAATTGTGCAGGGCAGGAAGTGCACTGCATACCCAGCCGTGAAGCTGAACGTGGTGCTCGCCGGTGCGACGTGGCTGGAGCCGGACCCGATTCACCGCTGCTTCACGGACGGCAACCTTGTAACGGGCGCGGCCTGGCCCGCTCACCCGGAGTTGGTCTCCCAGCTCATGGCCCTGCTCGGCATCAAGGTCTCCTTCGCGTGAGACACAGCTTTCGCATCCGCGAGGTGCCCCAGCCTCCGTGCGCATACACACACCCAGGTTCTGTCATCGACCGTGCCTGCCATGTCTGTCTCATACCCCTGTCCTTGAGTCTTGAGACACGGTCTGTGTTACTTCTGCACCTATACTAGTACTAGTACTATATATATGCTGCCCCACACCGTAGGTCTTCTGACGTTGTGTGTGGTTGAAATAATAAGGGAAAGCTAGAGTACTCTGTTTTACAACTGCTACAGCTTAATTAGCATGCTTCTCCAGTTGTCTCTTGTGTGTAGAACACGGCCAGAACAGGCCTCTACTCGTTGGCATCTTATCTAGAATGGGAATTGGCAAGACGTTGGCAAAAATCATTTGGGCCTATGGGCGCGTACGCTTGCTGAAGGTGGCGAAATTAGGTGACACCGCCGGATTAGTTGGGACACTGCATCTGTCCGAATGGCCTGCGCATCTGATTAATTAATTATTAACAATGATCCCAGAGTGCGTGAGCCGGTCGGTTAGTCATGTTTTAGGTCGACGACGCATACGTGCGTCGTGTGTAGCCATAGCCGACGCGATAACGGGGTGGCAAAGCCGCCGCCACGGCAGCGCTTTTCCGGTCATGCCACATTAGGTGCAAATGCCATGATGACGAAAGACAGCCGATCCCCAAATCGATCGGTGACCACTCGGCAACTGGCAGCAGGTAGTATGTATCCTCGGAAAGGGGGCGATCCCGAGCGCTTTCTGGCGTGACCGATCCACGATTGCTCCCGGACCCGGCTGCTGCTTCGCTAGTTTGCTGCCTTTCTTGGGCTTTTGGCACGGCCGGTTCATGCCCATCGATCTCGCACCCACCAACCAAAGCTGTCTGTAATCGTCCACCAACACAACACACCTACCTAATATTTTTCGTTAGCCATGGCGTGAAGCCTAGATATATACGTATATACTGTACTTTTTTTATTAGAAAACAGCAAAATCATTGCAGACGCACACATACATGATACACGCACCATTGCAATAAGCACACACGCGCACATAACCCCTACACTACATGCACCGATGTCACGAAGGGTTCAATAAAACGAAATGCCACTAAAAACTAAAAAGTAGGCCGCTTCGACGAGTAACGCATGGCATCACACCTAGGTTTTTGGTCCGGGACGTATAAGAGCATCCAAACATATAGTAGATCACATGAGGCCTGTTGCAGGATTCTTAAAACTCGTGTCAACAGGAAAACCACGCGAATGGAGTGCATCCCTCCCACACCCTACGTAACTAGAAAACTGCAGGAATTTGGATCAAGAGTTCATTTGAATCACAGGAAAAATAAACTGACAAGAGGCTGGAGCACATGAAAAATTTCCTCGAGAAGTGAGACAAGTTGGTCCTCGGAAAATTCCTAAGGATTCAAATCTTGTACTAAATCAGACAACCAGCTTAGGAGTAGTATTTCCTAAGGAACCAAATCCAAATCATAGGAGCCCTTATGCTCACGCGTCTATGCGTACCTGACAGAGTGCACGCATGGGACTTCGGGTCCAAATTGATGGGATGTGATGGAAATTATTTAAAGATGGGAAGATAATTGAAGCAACCACCAGGTGAAGGTAAATGAGTGCATCTATGTAAATAGTGTTACATTAAGCTGTGATTTTTCTTTGGTGTATATTAATTGCATGCATTCATGATGTAGAGACCGAGATTAATAGAACTTTTCAATTGTCTAGAAATAAATGGGTGAGATAAGATGGACAGAACTAGGAGAGAACATGACCTCAATCATGACCTAAGCTTTGAATATCCTGGCATTGTGATCAATCATGACCTAACACTTGAATTATCCTGGCATTGTATATGATGAACACATGCATGCATGATGATGCATCGCACAGCAACACATGCAGCAAGTGGAGCACCGGTGCATGCCATGAGAAGATGGTCCGGAATCCATAGGGATCTCCATTTCTCCCATCAATCATGAAAGCTTTCTTTTTTAAGCGACAATCAATCAGGAGAGCATTCTATCAGTATGCATTGTTTAGATCCATGCACCGGCCATTGCATTATTGCTCAGTCGTTGATAGTACTCCTGATAAGTGACAATCAGAGCATTCTATATACTCCCTCCGTCCATAAATAAGGACTTAAATTTGTCTAAATTAGCATGTATGTATACACTAAAAGGTGTCTAGATTCACCAAATCTAGAGAAATCCAAGTCACCTATTTCTGGATGGAGGGAGTATCATATGTATGTATTGTTTGTTGCACTATAGCAAAACTGCTTCATGGATGATAATGTGTTGCTCACATAAGTTAAGGAAGATTTTTCACAAGATTGGGGGCAATGTAAAACCAAAGCTGTCCATATATAGGAGAAAACATCATTCCTAATTATGCCAAACAAGGTGTATAAGAATCCTATAAAATTTCTTTGAGTAGGTACCAACATGCACGTAAAAGGGGCTCGAAAACATGTGAAAGGAGCTGTTCAAAAATCATACTATTACAAAAGATTTCTTTGGATCAAAGCGTACTATTACAAGAACTCTTTGGATCAAAGCGGGCCCTCTGAATTGGTATGATCAAATATTAGTCGGTCAATTGCACAAGTCCTAACATACATGCATTATACTAGAACAAAAAAAGCACTACCACATGTCATGACGGTAAAAGACTTTACAAAAGCGAGCGGAGTCAGCAATTTCCAGCCTAAGGTTGCACCTACTCTATGAGTGTGATGTAATTCAGTTACTGGCCATTTTAAGCTATATCGATTATTCCAAGTTAAAGAATCTTCAGCTACCCTTCCAATAGCAATAGTAGAAGGCCTTCCGTCCAGAGCACGGGTCTGGAATTCATAGGGATCGCCATTTCTCTCACAATGATGAGAGCTTTCTTTTTTAAGCGACAATCAATCAGAGCACTATATTCTATCAATATGTATTGTATAGATCCATGCACCGGCCATTGCAATATTGCATAATGTGTTGGCCACATAAATAAAGGAGGAATTTAACAAGATTGGAGTCAATGTAAAATTGAAATTGCTGCAAATTAGTCCATATACAGGAGAAAATCTGATGATTCCCAATTATGCAAATCAAACAAGTTGTGTTGGAAAGAATTATGAAGAATTAATTTCCCATAATCCTACAAGAAGATGGTTCGGAATCCATTTCTCTCATCAATCAGGAGAGCTTTCTTTTTTTAGCGACAATCAATCAGAGCAATCTATCATGTATGTATTGTTTAGATCCACATGTCATTGCATTATTGCTCGGTAGTACTTATTAGCCACTAGTATATATCGTCTACAGACGAGTGACAGTCAGAGCATTCTACATATCTTATTTATGTATTGTTTGGTTGCGCTATAACAAAACCGCTTCGTGGATGATAATGTGATGGTCATGAAAATAAAGAGAGATTATTACTACAAGATTGGAGTCAATGTAAAATTGAAATTGCTGCAAAGTTGTCCATATATAGGAGAAAAACCTCATGATTCCCAATTATGCAAATCAAACAAGCCGTCAAAGTGTCCAAAAAATCATTTTCAAAATTTCTATTGAGCAAAGCTGCCCCGAGGGTTGGTAGGATCAAATAATGTTAGTCGGTCAACCACGCAAGTCCTATAACTGAACAAACATACAAAAGGAACCGCGCGCACAGATATGCATCATGGTAAAATAAAGTCGTGATTTACAAAAGCTAGCAGAGTCAGCATTTCGCCCCAGCCTAGCCAGAGATCGACGTGACCGCCCTTGGTGTCATCACCTGCCTTGTGATGTGATGTAATTCGGTTGCCCCTCATTTTATACTACGTACTACTCATACCGAACGCCATACATACGTCCACATCCCAGGATCTTCCAACCTAGACACATATCTTGTGCTATCTCCACGGAATACATCCACCATGCATATCTTTGGATCTTTAGGAGCACACATCGTCCTGGGATTACACGCTCGTGATGATATCTTGAGGGCTGGAAACTCATAGGCTGTTTCTCCCTACACGTCCCTCTATCTTGTTGGCGATCGACCAGGGAGGATCTGCGCGGATGGGACGTACAGCTCTCCTAGTAGATATCCCGAAACCTAATTGTGATTTAGTAAAGAAGCTCACAATTTAGTCAATGGATTGGCAATGTTCGTCAATTACGCAGTGCATGTTTCCAATGGACGGCGCAGAGCAACTGCAAGCCTGAAACGACTCGTCACGCACGCAGCCTGCATGTGCTCCTCGATTCTTGCCTGCACCCTCCTCGCCCGGGGCCTGAACCTTCCGTGACCCAGCGCGCGACAACTGATTCCACTTCTGCACTAGTGTGTCCGTATTGTCCGCGCGGCGATATTTTGCGGCTAGCTAGGCTTGACGAGGCGGAGGGGAATCCAGGCACAGGACAGAGGAAAGCAGACAACGGATCCAGCTCCCATCAGTCTGCCGTCGCCTCCGTCTCTGCCCTGCCACCATATAATTGGTGGTCTCGCCTCCCAACATGGCAAATTGGCTATTTCACGTGCGTGCACATCGTTGGAAGCTAGTGACTGCTAATAGTAAGTAGGTAGCAGATCAATTGTTTTCCAGATATATAACGGGATAAACTTGGAAGCTTGGATGAAACCACGCAGCAAAGAGAGCCCATCTTTCGACACAGAGGCAGGGCTTCCTCATTTCATCAGAAAAAAATGCCGATCGAGTGATTCTGAACAACCTGCCGAGTGGAGTGGGGTTTGTTAGGAATAAGCAACTTGTGCAACTTGTATTATCTGGGGGCCAAAGGCCACAATATATAGTACATCTGATTTGAGGTACAAGAAGATAAATCTAGACAAATACGGACTCCTAGACCAATACTAATACACCTTAACACCCCCCTTCAAATGCAAAGCGTATGCAATAGCATTGCATTTGAAGAAGTGAAAACAAAACCAAAAAAAAAATGATAATCCAAAATCCGCGTCTTCAAAGTGTCGCCATAGCATGAATAGTCTTCAAAACCTATAGAGTCAAGCCACAGTCGATCGAAGAAGAGATCGACACAGACCAAGAGGCGGTCAGAAGAATAGCACCGAAGAGTGAGGAAGAGAGAGCGGCGGCGGCCGGAGAGAAGAACTAGAGGAACTAGACGGAGGAGAGGATGGCGCCAAAAACAAAGGAGACGCATCAGAAGGAGAAGGTGGAGGAGTAGAGACAGCGAGAGATGTATCAGGAAAAAGAGAAAGAGGAAGTAGAGAGGGTGCCTCGACTGGAAACAGGAAGAGATGTACCATCAGCCGTGATAACACGGACAAGAGAAATAAGAGAGCGAAGAGCAGAAAGAATAGAAGACGCAGAAGTCGAAGTAGAGCGGCGTGCCAACAAAGACAAAGTCGGCGAAATGCGGTCATAACCGCATGAAGAAGCCGCGAGAGTCGAAGTAGAGAGGCGTGCCAACAAAGACAAAGTGGACGAAAGGCGGTCATAGCCGCGTGAAGAAACCGCGAGTGTCGACGTAGAGCGGTGCGCCGACAAAGACAAAGTCGGCAAAAGGCGGTCATAACCGCATGAAGAAGCCGCGAGAGTCGAAGTAGAGAGGCGTGCCAACAAAGACAAAGTGGACGAAAGGCGGTCATAGCCGCGTGAAGAAACCGCGAGTGTCGACGTAGAGCGGTGCGCCGACAAAGACAAAGTCGGCAAAAGGCGGTCATAACCGCGTGAAGAAAGCCACGAGAGTCGACATAGAGCGACGAAGTAAGGAAGGAAGGCTCGGAGAATTTAACGGAAGAAACACCGGCATGAATTACCGGAAAGGAGCCAGCGACCGGAAGTTGCTAACGGCGGAGGCGGAGGCAGCGGCCGGGCGCGGCGGCGGGGTGCTGGGGCGAGCGGCGGCGGCGGCGGCGGCTACGAGGGAGACAAAAAAAGGCCTTACGGCTACTAGCTACGAGATGCGATGCCCCCGACGGAGATCATGGAGATCGACCTCGCCGGGGGCGGCGCGGCGGAGGCGGTGGCTAAAACGTAGGCCAAGGAGCGACACGCTCTGATACCATGTTAGGAATAAGCAACTTGTGCAACTTGTATTATCTGGGGGCCAAAGGCCACAATATATAGTACATCTGATTTGAGGTACAAGAAGATAAATCTAGACAAATACGGACTCCTAGACCAATACTAATACACCTTAACAGGGTTCTCTTTTGTTTTACTAGTAGTAGTACTAATATATTCCCCCCGGTTGTAAAAAAAGAGTATATGCTCCGGCCGTTGCAAAATAATTAAAGTCTATTTTAAGTAAAAAAATATGTTTTTTTAAATTTCACCGATCTATTAATAATTATCAACAGTGGTATAAAGAACAACAAAAATAATGAAAATAAAAAATAGTTATTTGGACTACATACACTAGGGCGAGCCGAAAACGGGACATCGTCCTTGCTCCTCTATCGCCGAAGTCAGTCAAAACTTTTCGTAGTTGAGCTTTTTTACTAAACATCCAGGAAGTCATGCTATGGCCAAGGACACCGCACTATAGCAGAACCATCTCCCATGATATAGATCATAAGATACTGACCTGAAACAACGGCTACGAACACGAAAAATGACCGGATTCTAGGAGATTCATTCGGACACAACTCCACGCGTTCTCCGCCGCTAAACACACTACTGGCGATAGGACGAGAAGGAACTTATTCTGATTTCAAGGTGTAGCCATGACTCACCATTCCAAACAAGACACCAAAAAACAACCTAAACAAAGAACAAACCCTCATATCGGTGAGGGTCACCTCCAAGGCCCCAAGACCACCGGAGACGGAGCGGACCTGCGGCCTCGCTAGCGAGGGAGACGAAACCTTAGATGTGTTCTTAGAGTCGCCTCATGCTCACCTATTTTGTCCTCCGATATGTACGTACTCCCTCCGTCCAGAAATAACTGACTTGATATTATCTACTCCATCTGTTTCAAAATATAAGACGTTTTAGCTTTGTGAATGAAGTGTATCTATACCTTTTTTAGTGTCTAGTTTCATTTAGATTTGAAGTGAACCTAGATACTAAAAGCAGTCTAGATACACTACTTTCACAAAGCTAAAACATCTTATATTTTAAAACGGAGGAAGTAGATACGAATGTATCTATACATTAAAGGATGTCTAGATACATTTGAATCTAGCCAAATCTAAGTCAGTTATTTTTGGACGGAGGGAGTACCAATTTTCTCTACGTTCGACCAAGTGTGTTAGAATTTACAATGTGTAATCTGTGTAGTATAGAAATATATTGTATAATAAACTTAGTAAAGTAATTGGTGTTCGAGATATCTATAACATTTTTATAAACTTGGTTAAACTTAAAATAATTTTACTTGAGACAAAACTATACCCCTTCAATTGTTATGAAACCGTGATAGTAATAAAACTAGTGGATCCTTGTAAAAAAGAGAGTAAACTAGTGGATAACCCGGTTACTCCCGCCAGTTTGGTTTATAAGTCCTACACGTCCGAGCTTAATATGAGTTATGTATTACAAAAAGGATCTTATTAGAAACTTTAGATGTTATATTTTCTAATAATAACGTATTGGTTTTTAGACTATATTTTAATTAGCAGGTCGATCTAGGGATACAGGCTGAACTTATGTTGGTCGTCGACGCAATCATTGTTGCTCCTCATATAATTAGTTAGGGTATGAACATTCACGCAAGACATGCCCATGCATCATGGTGTGTCACGGCTCGATTATCACGCTAGTATCTGGTCGTGGCCATTCACACAAGATATGCCCGGACGGGTAGACCACCGAACACGTCACTTAACTGATCCACTGACCAAGACTGTTGGTTGTTGTTGAACATTTCCCTCTTTCTTCGTTCTTTCCCTCTCAGACCAGTGTACCTGCCACTGCCAATGGACTTTACCGATCGAGAAATAGTACTGTATCAAGCAAGGGCTGATCCATCGATGTCCAATGTTGTAGGGAGTGGTCCATGCATGCATGTGACTCCCTCTGGCATTATAGCTATGTAGCTGCAGTAGCTCTAGCCTCCAGGTCTTGGCAAAAATGTCGGTATCGCTGCTAGTGTGCGCGCTCCAAAGAGAATTCAGATACTTGCTTCTATTTTCTTCTGCCTTTGAAATCTCAAAACACCTCGTGTGTTGAAGAACTCTCCGAGAAGAATACCAAAGCTAAATATCGTGCTAAAAAAGGATATACAGACCGTCGTCCCTGAAAATGCCATCTGGATCCTGGGCACAAGTGAGCTTGTAATTTTGGGAAAAGAAAGCAGACATGTATTATTTTTAACATTTTACAAAATTCTTTTTTTTTGCGGGGAAAGAACAATATATTAAGCAGGAATGGGAATCCAGTCATTTGCGAGTGCCTCGGCAATTTCCTCCGGGGAATTCCTCGGCCACACCACAGTTCTACCCTGAATTCGACCCATCTGAACAAGCTCATGGCTAGCTACATTTGCATCATGGCTAATCTTAACAATCCTAGTATTCCTTTCTTGGCGGAGGTCCCGAATGACTAGCTACATTTGCATCATGGCTAATCTTAACAATCCTAGTATTCCTTTCTTGGAGGAGGTCCCGAATGGCGCTGACTCTGAAGGCATAGGCTGAAGTATTTGGGGTGCCCTCAGAGATCAGAACACTTGCTTCAGCGCAGTCCGTTTCAATCGTGAAATTCAGCTAGGACCAGTGCAGTGCAAGATGCAAGCCCTCATCCAAGGCCATGATCTCCGCTTCAGTAGCGTCGTTACACTGTTGTAGCGAGTGACAGGCAGTGAAAATGACCTCTCCCCTGTCATCTCGCATTATCATGCATGTGCCCGCGTTCCTCTCAGTATAAGCGTAGTCAATGTTCAGCTTCGCCTCACCGTCCGCTGGAGGACACCACTTCTTCCACACCTTCTACCTCTCGTCCTCCTTCGCTCATGTCCGCTTTAGTCCCTGCTCTGGGTCCAACACCATCTTTCCTTTGGCTATATCTGCATTGGGAAACTGTTTGATCATGGTCAGGGAATTTAAATAACTCACTAGGAACCTACGGGATCCTTCGATTGAGGGACATGGTTTCTCATGGGTGACTTCGTTATGAGCGTGCCAAATTCGCCACAGCGTCATCAGAGTAGGCGCGCGTTGGCCATCCGACGCCGAATTCAACAGTTGTAGGAGTCATTCGGTGCCAGTTGGTTGTAGCAAGTTGTCACTGGGCATGTTCCAAACCTCCGTCATGGCTTGCCACAGGCTTCGCGCATGTGGGCACCGTATGAAAGCATGGAAGGTATCTTCATCCTCGCAGCCACAAATCTGACATAGGCCAGTAGCATCAATTCCTCGTCTGTGCATGTTCAGCCGTGTTGCTAGCGCATTACGGCATATCTTCCATGCTAGCGTTTTCACCTTCGGCGGTATAGGGAACTGCCATATGAGTCGCCATAGTGGCCTGGCCCCGTCAGGTCTAGTGCTTGTAGCGCCCCGGTCCTGAGCTTGCATTTGTCTGTGCAAGGCCAATCTGTAAGCGCTCTTGACCGTGAACTGTCCCCGTTTGTCTGGATGCCATGCCAGAAAATCACTCTCATTCCGCGTCGAGGTTTTAATCTTAAGGATTACTGAAACATCCTCCCTGTTAAAGTATTGTTGTAGCTGCTGCATGTTCAGGAGCCATCCGGTGTGAGGAAGTTTGCAACCCATCGATATCTGCAGCGCCCTTGGCTTGACCAGGGTAGATGACCAATTTCCCTCGAAATCCAAGGTTCGCGCCAAGCCCTGATTCTAGCACCGTTACCGACGCGCCATATTACCCCTTGCTTGAGTAGTTGGAGCCCATGTTCGATAGCATGCCAAGTCGAGGATCCATTACCTAAAAAAATAGTGTCAACCAAGGAGCCATTTGGCTAATATTTAGCCTTCAGCAATTGTGCACATAATGTATTTGGATTTTTAATGAGCCGCCAAGCTTGTCTAGCCAAAAGGGCTTGATTAAAAAGCCGCATATCTCTGAATCCCATGCCGCCATAGTCTTTGGCCCGCAACATGATATCCTAGGAAACCAAGTGTGTCTTCCGCTTACCTTCCTCCGCGCCCCACCAGTACCTTCTGATCATTTTTGTGAGCTCATCACATAGCCCAAGAGGCAGCTTAAAGACACTCATAACATAGACAGGGATAGACTGTGCTATAGCCTTGATCAGAACTTCTTTAGCAGCTTGTGATTTATGGTTGTCATCCCACTCTATCAAGCATTTAGCGAGTCTAGCATGTAGACTCTAGAAGCATCCTTGACTCATCCGTCCTTCAGGAGTCGGCAGCCCGAGGTATTTTGTTTCGAAAGTCTCTTGTGTAATCTGGAGGGTTGCCTTCACATTTACCCGGTCATATGCTCTAAATCCAGATATGTCCTATGCTCTAAACGTTATATGCATATACCAGAATGATTCACAAGAGATAGTAAAGATATTCTTATGAGCTTTAGAAGAACTAAGATTATATTATGTATAGGTGACAAATAGTTATAAATAGTTCATTGTAAAGTGTTACATTGATACTCCCTCCGATCCATATTACTTGTCACTAAAATGAGTGTATCTAGACATGTTTTAGTGCTAGATACGTCAATTTTAATGACAAGTAATATGGATCAGAGGGAGTACTAGTTTTGTCACAAGATACAGTTTATCTCAATTTAGACTATGAGTGGCACAATGTAATGGAAAGGATGTTCCATGATGGATTTGGATGATTTCCAAAGTTAAGACATTGTGATGGATACTAGAACAAAAGGCTAAGTATATGACTACTATGGTAGCAGCAAAGGAGGGCGTTTGTGTTAAGTAGTTTGTTATCAAACTAGATGTGATTCACAATGGGCTAGTACTATGAAGATATATTGTATGACAATAATATCAACATGTTTTAACCAAAAGAAACTAATGGTCTTACCAAAGGACTAAATTTATACAATGCCATCTCATTTGAGAATATGTGATGTGTAGATACGCAAACAAATACAAATACACACGGACCTAAAAGTGTCAGATCTGGAGATTATGTTTACCACTAGCAAACGCGTATATACAACACCAGAAAGCCATAGATTTTGAATGCGCAAGTTTTTAAAACTAGATTATTGACTCTAGTGCAAGTGGGAGACTCAAGGTAATATGCCCGAGAGGCAATAATAAAGTGGTCATTATCTTATTCCATGTTTATGATAAAAATTTATTTCCCATGATATAATTATGTTAATTGGAAACGTTAATACATGTGTGATCAATAAAAAAATAAGAGTTCCTAGTTATGCCTCTCATATAAACTAGCTCGTTGATTAACAAGATGATCAAGGTTTCCAGATCATGGACATTGGATGTTGTTAATAAAAAGGTCACAACATTGGTGGAATGATGTGATGAACATTCATCTGACGTATAGCAATACAATCAAAGTCATTGTGTTTAAATTGCTATAACATCATCCGAAGTAACTTTAGTCCTTACACCATGAGATCATGTTAATCACTAACATCGAAAGAGTAACTTGATAACATAAAGCGTCACACTGTAACAAGGTGACAATAAAGGTGGGTTCAAATACTCTGAAAGTGTTATGTATAGGCTCATGGATCAAGAGTGGGATTTTCCATCCCAATTACGGAGAGATATACTCTGGGCCTCTCGATGATATCACATTGATGTAGCTTGCAAGCAAGTGATAAGATCACTAGAATGATATATCACGGGAACAAGAAAAGAGTACTTGTCGGTAACGAGATCAAACTAGGTATAGGGATACCGATGATCGAATCTCAGACATGTAATATATCACGGGATAAAAGGGTTTAGTTATAAACGTTAAAGGTTCTCACGGTCACTGGAGTCATCGTTGAATGTGTGGGAGTCAGTATAGATCTCTAGGTCCCGCTGCTGATTATTGATCGGAGAGGGGTCTCGATCATGTCTACATTATTCACGAACCATAGGGTGACACACTTAAGGGATACCGACACCATTTGGAGCAAATATGTTTTAGAGAAAGATTATGAAAGCGCTGGAATTATTTCGATGGCACCGAAATTGTTTCGGGTGAAATTGCTGAAACTAGTTATGCATGTGATATTGAGATGTTGCAGGGGGTTTAATGTGAATGTTTATTAATTAAAGTAATTAACAAAATTCTGAATAAAACAAGTAAAATAGTTTTATTAAATGAGAGTTGCATTAAATTTGGTGAAAATTTAATGCATGTGAGTGGAGGTGTGTTTATGTGAGTGGGAGCTCCACCCACACGAATGAGGGAGAGGTTGGGGCACCCACCTTGGCCGCCGGCCATGGCATAGGGGCTGCCCCCTCTCCTATAAAAGGAGCAGCACCTCCTCCTCCACTCTCACACCTCCTCGTGAAGGATCTCTCTCCCCTTCTAGTTTATTTCCCTATGGCCTCGAATTAGCGAGGTACATGTTTCTGGTGGCTTTGTCTGAAAGGAGTTGATGCTTCCATTACATCGCTGGAGCAAGGACACAGAGGTTGTCAGAGGACCGGACATGTGTGCGATCACGAATGCGCCGCTGAGTTGCGGTGCTGGAGTTCCTCACGATCTTGAGATCGACAAGCGAATGACTACATCATCCACGCGTCCAACTTTGTAACGCTTTGTTACTCTTCAAGGGTATGTTCTCTATGGATGTATATCCATCCATTGATTGTATCTAGGTAGATATATCTTGGTGCTTAGTTGTTCATGCCGTAGATTTTTTTTGTTTTCTATGCTACAAACCCAACACCCCCTATTATTTGTTAGAACCATAGGGACATTTAGAGATGTATACTCTGTGTTTTGGAATCTCCATGTCGTCTATTATAATGACTTTCTTGAAGTTCCACGTCATCTAGAGGGGAAGGTTGTCCACATCATAGTAGAGCAAATATGAGTCGCACCACGTCCCAAGCACAAACCTGCCAAAGTCATTGAAAAATATGCCACCTAAAGAACCTTAATCAAATGATGGACCAGGAGCTCTGCATATAACTCCACAACACCAAAGGCAAGAAGACCACTAGGAGGACTAGATGTGTGTAGACACCAAGAACAAAACATGCAAAGGAGCATCGCCAGCACTATCAAAATACATCGATAGTCGAGGCCGTGCAATGACACCGGCGAAGACAAAATATGATAAGGAACTAAGACTATATAGTTCAGAATGCCTTACAAGTTACGACCATTTGGTTCAGAATGGTCATAGATCTATGACAAAAAACTCATGGTCGTTAAGAAAAGATCACTAGTGAGCATACTTCTTGTAGTGTATCGACATCGATGTGCTGGCACAACGGTCGAAAGGCAACACACTGCCAAGGCCACCCATGACATCCAGGAAACTTCTCGTGGGCAAGATGAACTAGCCTCGCCCCGCTAGGCTTAGATCCAAAGGGTGTGCGGGAATCGGGAAGGCAAACTTGTTCGCGGCGGATCTGACTCCAAAACTGTGCCTTAGAGGAGATAACATGACACAAAGGTATCATCATCTCCCCGTCTAGGGAGACAACAAGGAGGAAGTAACCCACAAGCACCACATGAGTCTTTGTTCGGTTAATCTCCTACTTAGATGGGTTAGAGGGGGATTGGAGCGAACTTGAGGGGATTTTGACTTGCAAGTGATTTAATCCATCTCATTCCATGTAAATCCCCTTCAAATACTGCCAAACCGAACAAGCCCTAACATGTTAGGAGTCCTCTCGAGCTACTCGGGGCATTTTTTTGAAAGATCCAGCAAATACACTTCTGATATATTAGTAGACGAAAACACGTACAACAACTTGTACAACAAAGATGCTGCCCGGACGAAATTACGTCCAATAGTGAGCAGAAAAGATAGAAATTTAAAAACTTGTGGTGATGAACCAGCCACCCTCATAACACTGGCTCGGTGCTCCGGCGATCCTGTGCGACAACCCACGTGGGGCCATCACCGCAGAGCTTTTCAAGGCCTTCGCCTCACCTTACATCCACCGTTTGGGTCCGCCGCGCTAGCTCCCTCCATGCTTGCCAGCAAGAAATCCCCGTACAAAGACGCAATCCTCATCCCATCTAGCACAAGTCTAAGCCTCCGAAGGCAATGCTCCGAAAAGTGTCACCATCTCCCGCTCTGACATAGCCAGAGTTAGGGCTTGCTTGTGGAGGATCCAGCGACGGGTAGAACGCGAAGACCCGCAACAAAGCTCTAAGGAAGGGAACAACGTCCAAATTGTCTCGCCCGAGTGATTTTTCTTACAAAATTGATTTTCCTACTTGGCAGAATTAAGACCGTCCCAATCTAATCGCGGTGTGAAGTGCCAAGACAAAGATTAGAGAGTCTCGCTCTTACTCCACTCCACATGCCGCCATCCCGGCAATAACCAAACTTCCGAGGCACGCGCACGCAAAAATACCAGCTCTATAAAAACGGCGCGCCATCCTCGCATCCGACCCGCACCGCACCAACCGAGCAAGCAACCGAACCCGGCCAGACCCAACCCCGTCCGTCACGACCAACTAACCCAACCGTGCGCTACGCGCCCACGCACTCTCGCTCGCTCTCCTCCACCTCACCTGAATCGTCCGGCCTGGGCGGCGTGGCTCCGCGGGAGGGAATCGCCGGTGCGGGTCTCGCCGGCGACGGGCCGTTTTGGGCATGAGAGGGGTCCTCCACGCGGCGCCCAGCGTCGGCCCCTGTTGCGGCGGCGGCTCCATGGACGGCCTCCTCGTCTTCGTCTTCTACCTCTCGCTTCCTATACGTGGCGCCCGCGTCCGCTCCCTAGCCTCATCCTCTAATTGCTAGCCCCCGCCGGCCCGGATCGATCCCGCCACGCACCGCACTCTCCGATCTCTCTGTCTCTGTAAACTCTGCTCCGATTCGACTCAACTCGACTCGATCCCTCCGCCGAGCTGCAGCTTGACCGCGCCGGAGGATGGACCAGCCGCCGAATGGCTTCGCCGCAGGAGGTGCGTGCCCGATCACGAAACCTCGCTCCTCTTTTTGTTTGCTTCCTCAGAACATGTGTGCAGTTTTTTCCTTCTAATTCGTCAAGTTAGCTCAAGATAAATCAGCTTTCCTCAATGCATTAAATCCACTGCATAAGTTTTTACTAGTATATTGTTTCAGTTACCGTGTACGTAATTATTAAGTGCTATTTGTATTTTAATGGTCTCAAGTGGCGTGTGGTAATTATTAGTAGTACTAATCTTGGGACTGTTTATCGAGCGAAATGTTGCTGTCATGGACTGACGTCTTAATCAGTGTTGACAGTTTAGTGTCTTCTCCAGCGCTCAAACAGCAAACAATTATTGGACCGGAATCATTCTCTCGATTCATTTGATTTTGACAGGGGACCACCACTCATGTCTGGGGCCATCACAGAGGAAAAATGTATAGTACAAATGATGGGTCTTAATATGATTGATCAGCCAGATTTTTTTTTAGTTTAAAATCAGCAGAGAGATTATATAGAAAAAGAAGCGAGGATGTATTCTTGGTGACCTCAACTGAAAAACTTAACGTAGATACAGAGAAGTGATGTCGGTGAACTAGAATCTAGAACAGTGAATATTACAAGCGAACTAATGAACTGTGATAGCAACCGAGAATATTTACATGTAGGGAGTGTGGTGGTGACTCAGCAAGTGAAGCTGTGAGAGGGATGTGGAACAAGGTTCAAAAAACTGAGGCCGCTAAAAAGATGAAAAAAAGTGTTTTTTTTTGTTCCGAAGAGAACAAAATGGGAATAGCACCCAGGGCCATTTGCTCGTTATTCTTGACTGCCTTCCTTTTTATAGACTATGCTGCTGCATCGGCTGATCCATATAGCTGCACATCGAATAATTCTAGGGATTGTTCAGGCTGATCTAGTTCCAACATTACACTTTCTTGTTTCTAATCAACTGGACAGAATAAAGAGAATAAAAAACATTCATGGCATATTCCTGATAATGCTCTGTCACTCCTTAGAAGACAGTTCTTGTCAGGTGGCTTTTCATATACTAGAACAGGCAACTGCCTATGCCCAGTAGGAGATTTAACAAAAAAAAATGTCAGTATAAATTAACACACATAAGTGGCAATTTTACTATCTGCTTATTCAGATGGATGCTTGAGAAATGCTGTATATGTGATACTAAGTGAATTGTACGCTTATTTTCTTCATGATTCCAGGTCTTTTTGTTCAGCACATTGATGGGAAAAACGCTTCTCCCCCTTCTGTTATTGTGATTGGTGGTGGGATTTCAGGCATTGCATCTGCTCGTGCACTGTCGAATGCCTCATTTAAGGTAAGTTGTCCCTGCAGGATGAAAGATAAAATATTTCTGTTCCCGCTTCTGTCCGGTGTACTTTCCAAAAAACGGTTAGTAAAACTAGAGTGTTAATGCTCCCAGAATCTTTTGCTTATACATATGATTACACGCCTACAGGTTACATTGTTAGAGTCGCGAGACCGACTTGGTGGCCGTGTGCATACTGACTATTCTTTTGGCTGCCCAATTGACATGGGAGCATCTTGGTTAGTTGCATCCTAGAACTAGTATTTAGTTGTGTTTCTCCACCTTGCATTTAGTTTATGCAGAGTGATCTCATGGATTTATCATGTGATTCAGGTTGCATGGTGTATGCAATGAGAATTCTCTGGCACCATTGATTAGGCTTCTTGGGCTTAGATTATATCGCACCAGTGGTGATAACTCTGTGCTTTATGACCATGATTTGGAGAGGTAGTTCATTATCTATAATGGTCTGCGTGTATATTCCTTCTTTAACTTGGTTGTTTTTTCCTTACGTTATTTTTTTCATTTTATAAGCTATGCTCTCTTTGATAAGGATGGTCGTCAAGTCCCCCAGGAGATAGTAACCAAAGTCGGGGAGATATTTGAGGAAATTCTTAAGGAGGTGCTGTATTCATTTGCATTTACATGTTATCTTCCTTTCATTTCAACGAATCAGTTACTCCCTCCGACCCATATTAGTTGACTCAACTTTGTCTAGATACGGATGCATCTAGACTAGATACTTAACTAGATACATATGAATCTACACAAACTTGAGTCAACTAATATGGGTCTAATATGGGTCGGAGGGAGTATAACTTAATAACCTTCTTGTTAATACTGCAGACGGTGAAAGTTAGAGATGAAAATGCAAATGACATGCCTCTTGTTCATGCAATCTCAATTGTGCTCAACAGGAATCCACATCTAAAGTAAGTGGAGTGTAGCACTAGATTGTCTAGTTCTGGAATTATGAAGTCTTAATGTATCTGTGAAATGTTTAAATATGTGCTCTTACCTTTACAGGCTTGAGGGTCTGCAGTATGAAGTATTGCAGTGGTGCATATGTAGATTGGAAGCATGGTTCGCAACGGACGTTGATAATATATCTTTGAAAAATTGGGATCAGGTATGCTTGAAATACTCATATGGGACGTGTGCATGCTGACATAAGCTTCACGGGTGCACATTTATGCTATGGCAGTGTACTGAGTTTTGCGGAAATTACAGGAACATGTTCTTACTGGTGGACATGGGCTTATGGTGAATGGCTATGATCCTGTTATCAAAGCTCTCTCTCGAGATCTTGATATCCACCTGAACCACAGGTACACAAAGCAACATATACTCATGGTTCAGTAATTCACATAGACAAATTGATTAGGCATTTCTGAGGTATAATCCCAAATTGATGGCGTCTTATCTCATCCTTTTGGTGACCAGGGTTACCAAAATCATCCAGCGGTATAATAAAGTCATTGTATGTGTGGAAGACGGGACAAGCTTTGTTGCAGATGCTGCTATAATAACTGTCCCTCTCGGTGTACTCAAGGCAAACATCATCAAGTTTGAACCTGAACTCCCAGACTGGAAACTATCAGCGATCGCTGATCTTGGTGTTGGCCTCGAGAACAAGATAGCCCTCCGGTTCGACACAATATTTTGGCCCAATGTAGAAGTACTGGGTAGGGTTGCCCAAACATCAAATGCCTGTGGTTACTTTCTTAACCTTCACAAAGCTACAGGACATCCAGTCCTTGTATGCATGGTGGCCGGCAGATTCGCCTATGAAATGGAGAAGCTATCAGACCAAGAATCCGTTAACTTTGTCATGTCACAGCTCAGAAAAATGCTTCCAGGGGCCACTGAACCGGTAAAAGCCTTAGATGCTAATTTTTCATATTCTGTGCAGTGACTGAAGTACTATCAATTCTGTAAATATCAGATTTTGCACAGTAGCTTCCAGGCTCTAACTGCCTCTGCTGCATATTTACAGGTTCAGTATTTGGTCTCACGGTGGGGAACTGACCCAAATTCTCTCGGTTCCTACTCGTGTGACTTGGTCGGTAAACCAGCTGACTTGTACGAAAGATTCTGCGCTCCGGTGGGCAACATGTTTTTCGCCGGGGAGGCTGCCTGCATCGACCACTCTGGCTCCGTGCACGGAGCGTATTCATCAGGTATCGACGCTGCAGAGGACTGCCGAAGGCGGCTCTCGATGCAGCTAGGTATCTCCAATCTATTCCAGGTTGGCAAGATTGCCATGAGGGAGGAGATGTCTGAAGTCATGGTTCCCCTCCAGATATCTAGGCTGTGAAAGAAGAACAAACCTGTATATTATTTAGCACCGTGCTGTTCTGTTAACATCGTAGCTGATTGTACTTGCCTCCCGAATTGTACAATTTCGCAGTTTAATCTCTGATGTATCTCTGAATAACTTGTTTGCATCTCTCTGACTTTATGGACATTGCTATTTTGATCCATTATGTCTACTCTTGTGTTCTGATATAGTTCTTTTTTTTAGAGTAAATTCCAGTTTTTGCCCCCTTGTTTGAATCTTTTCACACTAATTTCCTTATTTAACATATTTTCATCTGATTATCCCATTTAGAAAAAGTTATGCCATTTTTTACCCCCAGTAAGATTTTGCACCTGATTTGTCTCCCAATCGGCACTTTTTCTCGAGTTTTTCACATGGTTGAAGAAAATCTTGAACACAAAAACATGTACATAATCACCATCTTGTTGGAAAGCAACATGAGGAACCCAACGTGTGTCTTAGATTCATCATTAAGATTTCGTCTTGACTTAGTCGTGTAAGTATATAATGACGTGAATTGGTTATGTAATCTGGATACATCACAAGAAATACGAAGTAAGAAGCATATACGATTAGATGTATATGGTTAATCGATTCGCATCATCACCTACCAGCACAGCCACCTAGTAGATGGCTATCGAATTTTTAAAGGGGGTAAAACTTGACAGAACTTTTACTAAATGGGGTAATATGGATTAAAAATGTTAAATAAGGTAATTTATGTAAAAAAAATATGAAACTATGGGGTAAACATTGGAATTTACTCTTTTTTATAATTTTCTTCTCCGCACGCATAACTTTGGTTGTTCATACGCGCAATGGGCCTCTGTCTGTTGTAGTGTTTGTTTGACCTTCGAGTAGAGATTAATTTCTTGTAGTACTCATTATTAAAGAATCATAACACAATTCAAGAACCAAAGTTGAGCCTAAAGCAATGACAACGTTGCATACCACTTGGCCCTTCCATCTCTATCGAAAGCCTTGCAGTGCACAAGTTCGCGCATCCAGAAATAATTCCATGATCACGTGGACCAAATAAAAGGCATGGATTCCACATTAACATTTTGTGACGCAACTTGTGGTTTTTATTCGGTTATGTAGCATCAAATATCGAAAAGGATCACTTTACCCTCTTATATACAAGAGATGGTGAGGAGCTTGTGGTGGTTAGGACATCTCCACTGGGCCCGACCCCCCACCCGAGCGCGTCGGAACGCGTCTGCGCGGACGTGCGGGACGTGCGCGGTCTCCCAGCGGCACGGCCCAAGCGGACAGATGCGTCGACCCATCCGTGCACCAAATTTGGGCAACGGTTGCGTCGGCCCGGACAGCACACGGACCGCGCGGGTGTCCGCCAGTCGACCACTGGGGCTCATATGTAAGTGAAACATTAGTACTTAAACTTGCTTTCTATTAGATTAGGTCCTGTCAATTATAAAAATGCACATTTGAACAAAATAAAAAAAGGACTACTACTGCTGCTGTAGGAGGCCGTCCCTACGTCTACTCGCTGCCGTTGCCGTTACTGCTGGCCCCATCGATCGCCGACCAGATGGCCTGCTGCTGGAGGTGATCGTGGTAACGGTCGCGCGCTCGGCCACGAGACATTCGCCTTGCCGGCCGTCCAGTGGTCCCTCGCCTCGTGGTCGTCCAGTGGTCCCTCGCTGCCCGGTTACGCGTTCTAAAGGCTGCGTTTTTCCTATTTTTGTGAAAAGGAACCTAGCATTAAAAGAAACGTAGAACAGTACAAGGCATCACAAGAAAAACGAAATTTATAATGAAATCCCCGAGATGTCTTCGTCTTCAACCTCCAGACCGTGTCGATGACGCGCCACCGCTGCCATTCCTCCCTGAGTCGGACTGACATTGTTGGTTGCGAATGGGAAGTCGTCGAACGGGTCTAGAAGGCCACATCCGTCCTAGAGACAAAGATGAAGAAGTAACCGTCGATGAAGCTCCTTGGCGATCCATAGATCCCCACAACCAGAAATCCCCTTGATAGACATACAAAATTCCAAGATCTGAAGAGAACCAACATGAACGGACAAGGATGTCGCCTAGAGGGGGGGTCAATAGGCGGTTTAAAAACTTTTACGAGCGGGACTCAACAAAGGTGGAATTAAACTAGCGTTTACTTTGTCAAGCACAAAACCTAGAACGACTAGGGTTCACCTATGTGCACCAACAAGTTATGCTAAACAAGACAAGCAACTATGTGATAGCAAGATATAGACTTCAAGCACGAATGCTATCACAAAGTAAGGTGCATAACTAAGAGCTCGGGTATAGAGATAACCGAGGCACGCAGAAACGACGATGTTTTACCAAGTTCCTCCCAACAACGGAGTACGTCTCATTTGGAGAGGGGGTGGTTTCAAACCACCAATGCCACAAAAGGCCTCCCTTGTTCTCCGGTGAATCTCACCCCAACAGGATCGATCCATACTTCTACTATTGGTGCACTTGTCGGTGGCAATCCGAAACCTCTCACAAGATTGGGGCACTTCTCCACAACTCAATTGGAGGCTCGCAACAAACAAGCTTGGGGAAATCTCCACAACTTAATTTGAGGCCCCAAGTAATCCACAAACCTGCAATACAACTAAACCGTCTAGGGTTCCAAGAACCCGAGAGTAAAAAGCTTCTCCCTTTCACCCAATCAAATCCTCATCGAGAACTCAAACCGATGCACCAAATGCAATGGCAAGAACACAAGAAGTGCCCAAGTCCTTCTCTCCCAAATTCCACCAAAGCTACAAAAACTTATGAGGGAATAAGAGAGGAAGAACAATGGAGAAAATCCACAAAAGACTCCAAGATCTAGATCCCAAGATATTCCCCTCACTTAAAGGAGAGATTGATTGGTGGAGTTATAGATCTAGATCTCCTCTTTCAAATCCCTCAAGAATATGCAAAAATCATAGGAGTGATTGAGGGATAGCAAGCTCAAGAAGGTCAACAATGGAGGGAAAAACTTGCAAGAAAGGTTGGGGAACCATTGGGGAAGAAGAGCCCCCTTAAATAGGTCCCTAGAAATCCAACCGTTAGGCCCAGAAATCGCTTGGTCCGGAGTCTCTAGACTAGGAACGGAGTCTCCGGTGTACCCAAGCCAAACTAGGACAAACTGGAGGATAGTATGTACTCGGTCAGGAGATTTAGTCCGGAATCTCCGGTCTTACAAAAACTGGCAGAAAGACCAGTACAAAAATAACCATAACATCTGTATCCGGACTCCGTTTTGATGATCTTGGGCTTGTTTTAAATAGGACAATAAGCTCTACAAGATCATACCGAAAAACATCATAATCCAGCAAGGGAGGATAGAACCAAATGACGAAAGGTTTAACCTCTCTCAAAAAGACGAACCGGTAAAACCTCCAACATCGAAAACGCAATAAAGAATGCATATGAAATCCGTTTTTGGTGAACTTGAGCTTGTCATGAAGATTAACACAAACTCTAAATCCTATCATGGATAAGAACCAAATAAGAACCAAGAAAGATGATGCCAACTATGCAAAGGTTTGAGCTCTCTCCGAAGGATATGATCAAGTTACTCACTCGAGAGCCCCTCTTGATAGTACAGTTGCCTATCCTATAAACTGGTCTCCCCAACTAACACCATAAGACCGGTAAGAAAGATACCCTATCAAGAACATACCTTTTCCTTAAGCATATTCCACTTGATCTTGATGATAATGATCTTGTCCACCTCAAGATGGAAGACCTTTCTTGATTGCGCTAGCTTGGTGAAGTCTTGCAAATTGCTCCCCCATACTCACTATGGGAGAGCTTCTCTTTTAGGCATATCATCTTCCCATATCCATGATCATCATAGGACGGAAAGCTTAAAGAAAATGATCTCTTCAAGGTGGCTCATCTTGAACTTGCACATCATTTCTTCTTTCTTCATTATGCTGGTGTCTTGAAGGTATATAAGAGATATCACTCCAACTTTATTCTTCAAGACACACTTGCTATAGGCTCAACTCTTTATAGACCGTTCTCTGCCTGTTGGCGAAATATTACACTGGAGACTCCGACCTGGAGACTGGAGACTCCGGCCTGGAGACCGGTGACTCCGGTCTGCAAACATCTCACACCGGAGATTTCGGTCCATCTCTGGAGAGTCTTCGCACCCCCAATCAGAATGACCCGGGCATATTTTCGAGGGTCACACCGGAGACTTGCGTTGAAACTCCAAATGAGGACACCGGAGAATCCAGTTGGGACACCGGAGACTCTGGTCCTTGCATACAGGAGATTCCGGTCCATCTCCGGACAATCTTTGGATCACTCATTGAAACCTTGGTCAACACTTAATCTTCTTCACTTTCTTCTTCTCCCAACCTTGAAGCCAACATATGGTTCAAGCATTGCCTATGGAAAACTCCTACAAGTAAAACTCAATGCAAATATAAGTCCATAAAGATTGTCATTAATTACTAAAACCACACATGGGGACATACATGCACTTTCAATCTCCCCCATTTTGGTAATTGATGACAATCCCTTTGAGAGGGTTTATATAAGGAATTAACCCAAAAAAACGTTGTGCTAACATCAAATACAATAGACGTATGTGATGTTAGTACAACCACAATATAGAGCAAACTCCCCCATAATCTATGCACATGTGGATGAACTTTAATTTCATTGCATATATTGCCAACCATTCCCGGTGGTGGAGTTTTCTCTATATATTAAAGACAAGTGTTTAAGTACAAAACTCAAAACACACAACCAAATTCCCAAAAACCCTCTAAAACTTCTCCCCCATTGGCATCAATTTACGAAATTGGTGAAAAACTTTAGAAAGCCAATTTAGTGAGAGTTCATCCATAATATGAGTAGAATCAAATGCACATATCCAATGACGAATGCCAGGAGGAAATCAAACTAAACTAAGGATCCAAAGATTGCAAAGAAATAAAATGGTGAAGAAGCATCAACGAATGAAGCAAGCAATTAAAAGATCCAAAGAACCACTTCATAAAAGGAAGATACCAAAAGAAAGATATATATTATGATAAGATTGAAAGTAGAGTGATTTAAATAATATGAGGAGACTCCCCAAAGTGTGTGCATAACAAAGTGCATAATTATGGAATCCTATCTCCCCATAATCAAACAAAACACCAAACAAGAACAAGAAAACAAATGCGTGTTCTTAGGTAAATTAGGAAAGTTTCCCAAGGTTTATGCACCAAATATAATAATTGCTTTGAATGCAAAGTGCATAAACATGGTACCCCCGCTCCCCCAAACTTACATAACAACACAAAGGCATAAGAGATCAACTTTCTTAACACCAATGAGTGCCACAAGATGGAAATGAAGAGGTCAAGCACCCAAAGTAAAACTTTTGGAGCCACCAAAGAATAAACAGGAGCATAAGGTGGACTCCAAAGCTAAGGGATATCAACTAGAGATTTTAGCCATAATCATGTGTATAAGTTTGTAGGTAGACAACAATCACCAAGATATACATCCACAAAGAGACATGTACACACAAAATGGATACTCAAGAATGAACAAGATATCCAAACGAAATTCATAGATAATGCCAATAAGATTTTTGCTAGAAAGCATGGACAAAGGCTCAAATTTATATTATTGAACATCACCAAACACCAAAAAGTACATCAAAACTATCACAAGGGAACAAGAGATAGTTGGAATGCATTGGGAAAGGCAACAAGTATCATAAAGAACAAATAAACCTTGCAAATTCATCCATATAGTACATGAGAGAAATTGAGGAAATGATTGGCAATAGAATTGCTAGATTGGCATATGTGGGATTGGTGAATCATAAACATGATTTTTGTATACTCCCCAAAATATGAATACTTAATCTATAAGAATAATGATGATAGAATAAAATCTTGCAAGAACCACAATAAAAGTAACTGAAGGAAATCATGCCATGATGCAACCACAAAAAGGTTGGATGCTAGAAAAGTATGCATGAGAGGGATACTTGTTACTGAGATACCATTGGTAGGATGAAGTAGATATGAGTTTGTTGATCATCCTAGCTTGCCTCCAATTATCATTTAGTCACCACATCTTCTTATTATTGAGACAAGTATTCAATGTATCTCCAACGTACCTAAAACACATTCAAGTACACAATGGTCCCAAAACTCATTGGGTTCAAAATAGTTAGATACACTTCAATACATAGGACAAACTCCACAAAAGCATGTGCATATTGATATGAAATTGAATTTCATGCACATCTTAGCCAAAATAGGATTTGGTGGAGTTTCCCCTATATATTGGGTCAAATAAAGCAAGCATGCCATAATATAACATGTAGTAAATATGCATGCACAAGGCTTTCAAGAACCTACAAGGAGATACAATTTGAACAAAAACACAAAGTAAACCAAGATGGTACACACAAGAGTGTGACATGAAAAAAGGTGTCCAAATTGTATCAAGGAATCAAATCAACACATGACCGAATACAAGTTCAACAAATGAACTAAGCTAAATCCAAAGAGCAAAAGATAGATAAATACACAAATGCTCAATGATTTATCTCATTATAAAAAGTCAAAACACGAAACAAGGAATGAGACAAAACTAACTCCCAAAAAGAGCAAGGTTCCAACAAATAAACCACACTTTTCATGATGGCACAATACCAAAACAAAAATATCGAACTTCCAAGCACATAAAACATGATATTGAACAAAACAAGAAGCATAAACATGAGTGTTCGAAATAATATAGGAGAGCTCCGCCATGGATAGTGCATTATGTAGGATTTTCCTTTTGAATGCAAAATGCACACAAATGGGATCATCACTAGTATCTACATTAAATAAAACACACGAGGATACCAATAAAATAAGAGGATCCACAAGAGGCAAGGAAAGCTTGGGAGACAACACAAAACATTTTCTTGGCAAGAGATAGTACAAAATTAAGCAACGGCAAAAGTGAATATGATCAATAAACTTATACCATAAATCTAGTACTAATTGTCCAAGGACAAGAAGTATTGGGAATATTCTTCCCGAGGTAGTTCACATGGATATCCATGATCATATTCACACAAATAAGCATATAACAAAGTATAAAAATTAAGCTTGATGCTCCAGAAGAGATTCTTGGTAGCTTCCAGTAGTCGCACAATCACCAATGATTAGAGTAACTTGAAGTTAACGGTTTCCATGAGGATATAGAGACCCAATTATGAGGAAACACATACCAAGAAACACTCTCAAAAACAAGATCCAAAAGATGAGCAATAAAGGCATTCAAGCAAATTTGAATTTGTTTGAGCTAATGTGTCACATAGGAGTTAGATAATTATCAATATCAATTCTAAGTGACACACCTCTAATTTTCAAATTTTTTAGGCTTGTAATATGCACTAAACATATAACTCCCGCATAATGTGATAGACCATAAATCTCAACATGAGGCAAACAGATCCAAATAGAAATAATTAATGGACATAATAGAACTTGAATTTCTCATGAGAATCATACCACATAGAGACTAGATAATATTGCAATATCAATACTAGGTGGTATTCCTCATGAACACACATTTTTAGGATTGTGGAATGCCCAAGCATAACACTCCCCAAAATGGGATAGTACATTCATCTCTCACAAGAGCCAAATAAGATACCAAATATAATCAAGAAAGGCTCTAACACAAGAAACACACATGCATGGTGTGCCACTCAACATACACAAATATACTTGATAACTCAAGATAATTACATGGAAGGCACAATATGTACAAAAGCATTCAAGGTTCAAAACTAACACATGAACAAGGGGGCGAGCAACTTTCAATGTAATGAATTGAGCACATGTTACCGCATGGAGGAACATTGGAAATATGATAGAGGCATATAATCCACATGACTTGAGTTGAAAAATATAATAGATGAAGATCCCTCAATTCTTCATGATGTATCCAAGTCTCCAATGCTCTCCAAACACACATATTGATCAAGTTTTGGCTTGTTGGTCCTCAACCAAGTTGGGTCCTAAGAAGTTAGTCACAATAGGCTTGGCAACCCAAATGGTTCTTTTCTTGAACCCACATTGAGCACCAACAAATTTCGTAAACATATTGCCAACCTCATCCTTATGAAGATAATAAGCATCATCAATCATGATAGG
Organism: Avena eriantha; assembly: GCA_910589775.1. Classification (NCBI taxonomy): domain Eukaryota; kingdom Viridiplantae; phylum Streptophyta; class Magnoliopsida; order Poales; family Poaceae; genus Avena; species Avena eriantha. Next base: position 14,817,021 of record OU342741.1, on the reverse strand, counting down.
GTTGGATGAGGAGTTACCAATAGTGCAAGAGGAAGAGATGTGAACCTTCTCACGACATAAGTAGCAAGTTCTACTCTTCCCATTATTTTCACTTGATTTCTCCACAATGGGAGCATTGGCTTGAATCTTCTTGGGGAGTGGCCTTTCTCCAACTTGAGATAGGCCATGACCTTGAACTAGAGGCCGCTTTCCTTTTTGCTTCTCACCAAGAGGCTTCTTCTTCAAAGGGAAAGATCTAACATGGTGCCCTTCAATTTTGCACTTGAAGCAAACAATCTTGGCCAAATTCTTGACTTGTTCTTGGACCTTCTTATTGTTTCCCTTGTGCTTCAACTTGATATTGGACTTGTTCTTGATATTGGAGTTGAATCCAAATCCACTATTGTCATTGGGGGATTTTTGCACACTCAAGATGTTGTTGAGTGTGTCCTTCCCTTTATGACCCTTTTCAAGTCATTCTTCAAAGAAGTGACTTGAGCCTTGAGCTCTTTAATTCCTTTGCATGGTTAGTGTGAACAACAATACTAGAGCAAGTGGATGCTACATTGTTAGATCAACAAGGCACGCAATGTAATTCATCACAAGATGTAGCAATGTCATGAGTGGATGAATTACAAGGACTAGCACATGCCAACATGACATTTGGAGTAGAAGTAGTGATAATGTCCACATGAGGCTCATTATATGTTACCTTTGACTCAATAGCCTCATGAGCTAATTTTAGCAATCATGGGAGGCTAGAAAATCCTCATGAGATCTTGACAGCTTACCATGACTTTCTTCCAAGATCCCATACTTGCTAGTTAGCAAGAAAGTTGAGTCTTTAGCTCAATATTCTCCTTCAAAATATATGCTTCACAAGAAATAGAGTTAGTAGCACAAGCATCATAATTAATTGCAAAAGGTAAGGGCAACTTCGAAAGCTCTTTTGAGTAAGAGGTTTTAAGTTGCTCATGTGACTTAGTGAGTTTGATGAGCTCGCCCTTGATGACCCTATAGCCATTTTTGAGGTGCTCAAAATCCTCAAGGAGTTTAGCATAAGCAATTTCAAGCTCATCATTTTTACTTTTAAGATCACTTTCCACATTAAGACATGTATCATGAGATTCCTTCACTCTAGAAAACTCTAGAGCAAAAGTCTCCTCAAGAGATTCCTTAGTGGTTTGTTCCTCTTCAAGATATTCATTTAGATTTGCAATTTTATTAGCATACTCATGCTCAAGGATACTCATTTTATCAATGATGTTCTCATGCTCCTCAATTTGTGCATCTAACTTATCAATATGTTATTTGCTCTTAATAACAAAGTCCAAGATTTTAACGAAGTTAGAGCAAGCAATATTATTCTTAACAAGAGCATGATAAACAATATCACCCTTTTCATATAAATCATCAACATCCAACTCTTCTTCCTCATTATACTTATCCTCATTATCACAAGAGGTATTGGGTTCCAAAATAGGAGTTAACTTTGAATCCCTAGCCATAAGGCATAGATGGGTACCATGAGATGATGATGAATTATTTGAAGCTTCATTCAAGATCTTGTCTTGGCCAATAGAATCTTCATTTTCCTATACATGGTTAGCAACACAAGCACTAGAGGAAATAGAGGTATTTTAAACATGGCAATAAGACTACACAAGCATATCATCATAATATTTATTCAAGCCATTTCTACATGATATGCAGGGACTACCAACACAAGCGTATAAGGAGTTTTGGGTGCTATAAGTGTTAGGGTCCAACAATATACCATTGCAACTAGATAGGGATGAAGTATGACTAATAGTAAGCTCACTATCCACATTGCAATTTCTATCACCACTCACCATATCATTACCTTGTGAAAAATCACATGTTGGTGAAGTGGTAGAAGATGAGAACTCATCTCGACTGGAAGTGGAAGCAACACAATCATCCTCATGAATATTGGACACAACATATTTATCTTGAAGTTTTGTCCATAACTCATGATAGCTCTAAAAAGGAATGATTGAAGATGTAACTAAATAGCTCAAAGCATTAACAAGCACATTAGAAGCTTGAGCATCAAGATATAAGTTTTTATCATCCTCGCAAAATAGATTTTCGAAATCCATAGGAGGAGAAAAACCTATATCTACAATATGCTCCAAATTTAGGTCCATGTCCCGAAAATGAATAAGCATACGAGTTTTCCATATATCATAATTTATGCCATCGAATATGAACATTTCATTATGCACTAATACCCTACTCGACATCTTTAATCTCAAGGCGGTGAAGCCTAAAATGAGAGACCGGGCTCTGATACCAATTGAAAGGATGATACGTTGCAAACGTATCCATAATTTTTGATGTTCCATGCTTGGTTTTATCTACTTTCTTATGTTTTGTCCACACTTTGGAGTACTTTCTATACACTTTCTTGGACTAACCTATTAACAAGATGACACAATGCCAGCTGCTTGTTTTCTATTGTTTTTGGTTCCAAGAAAGTCAGAAAATGAATATTCTCGGAATTGGACGGGACAAAAGCCAAATTCAATTTTTCACCGAGGGGGACACAGAGCCAGAATACGAGACAGAGAGGGGCCAGGGGCCGGCCACACCACCTGGCCGCGCGGCCAGGCATGGCCCGCGCCAGGGGGTGGTCTGGCCGCCTAGGGCACCCCCTCGGCCTCCCCTTTCGCCTATAAGATGCCTCCGATACAGAAACCCTAAGTACCCGATCAAAATTCCACGAAAGAGTCTGTAGCCGCTGTCATCTCCATCCCTAGATCGGGAGGGATCTGAAGCTCTTCCCGGCACCCTGCCGGAAGGGAGAATTCACCCTAGAGGCCTTCTTCATCATCATGCAAGCCTCTGGTGTGATGCGTGAGTAGTTCATCCTTGGACTACGGGTCCATGTAGTAGCTAGATGGCTGGTTCTTCTCCTTTATGATATCATGTTTAGATCTTGTGAGCTCCGTTCATGATCAAGATCATCTATTTGTAATTCTACATGTTGTGTTTGCGGGGATCTGATAGATATTGAGATGCTATTTTAGATTGTTTATTGATTCTATCATCTCTTTGTTATTTGTGATCTTGCATGCTTTCCGTTGTTAGTAGCTATCTTGGCCAAGTAGATGCTAGCAACTCCAAGAGTTAGTATTTATGCTCGATAGTGGTTTCATGCCTCTAGTAATCTGGGGAAGTGACAGAAATCTCTAAGGTACTAGATGTGATGTTGCTACTAGGGAGAAAACAACAATCCTTTGTTCATAGAACAATCGTATTGTTTACTTTACACGCAATGCGTAATGCAATTATCTGTTGCTTGCAACTTAATAATGGAGGGGGTTCAGATGATAACCTGAAGGTGGATTATTAGTCATAGATGCAGTTGGATTACGGTCTATGTATAATGTTGTAATGCCCAATCAAATCTCAAAGGAGTCAAGATGTTTAGTATATGCATATTGCTTTCTCGATGTTTGTCAATTGCCCCGCTGTAATTTGTTCACTCAACATGTCATCTATCTTAAGGAGAGCCACCACTAGTGAACTATGGACCCCGGTCCTTTCTTTTACCATCAATCTACAACTGTTTACTGCTTTCTGTTTACTTTCTGCAAACTATTACTTTCTTCCACACAATATGTTTAATCCTTTGTTTTCAGCAAAACCAGTGAGATTGACAACCTCATTGTAAGTTGGGGGCAAAGTTCTGTGGTTGTGTTGTGCAAGTTTCCACGTTGCTGCTGGCGCCGGTAGTGCGCCCTGCGAAAGTCCAGCTAGCAACACCTTGGAGGTGTTTCCTTGCTCCTACTGGTTCGATAACCTTGGTTTCATAACTGAGGTAAAACTTGTTGATGTGCTCATAATACATTCCTCTTGGGGTTCCCCAACGAGCTCGAGATATTTTGGGCCATCAAGGACTTTTTCTAGCGCCGTTGTCGGGGAGTCAAGGACATCTTCACAAGGAGAGTCCCTCATAACCAATCTCTTTACTTTTCTTTTTTGTTTTGCTTAGTTTATTTTTTTCTTTATTTGCTTGTTCTTTTTATCAAAAACATAAAAAAATAGTTCCTACTATAGTTGTTATTTTCGTTGGTCTGTTATTGTCTTGCTTTATCATGCTTTCTATCAATGGTTGGTTTCTATGAAACTGAATCTAATTGGCAAGGTGGGTTCACGGAAGAACAAAAATATTATTATAAGGAACACCGCTCGTCACAAAAAGGGAAACACTTATGGGAACAAATTGATAAATTGTATACCATTGCTAGAAACGTGTGCTTTACTTATAATGTTACTTATTGCTTTGATAAATCTTGTTGCTGTAAGAGGTATAAAAACACCTCAGTTTTCAATGTGAGTACAATGATGATGTTACCATATCTTCTTATGTTAAGGGAAATTATGACTTTTATGATGTGGAACAAATTGAAGAATTTATTTCTTGGAAGGGTGCATTTGAACTAGCTTATTTGCTTGAAAATATTGACGATGCACCTTATAAATATGAGGTTTATGATATACTTAAATTTTTCTTTGATAATTACAAGGAAGAAAATGGCTATATTCTTGAATATCTTAATAGATGCTCTCCACCTGCGGAAGAGACTAATGCCTTGCAGGAGCCTATGGAAGAAGAAGTTGCTGAAACTGGAAGCTCATTGGATGAAAAAGAGGAGGAGAGTGATGATCGAGAGGAGGAAGAATGGATCTACCCATTTCTACCTTCTAATGAGAGTAACTCTTTACCCCTTACATTATTTGATTCTCCCCCATGCTTACCAAAGGAGGATGAATGTCATGTTCCTGTGGATTCTTTGGAAAATGTTTATAATAAAGCTCTAGATGATGGTCCTATATTGGTTGATAATATTAGTTGTACTACTATTGAAAATGAGATTGATCAGTCATCTTTTTTATAAAATTGTTAAAAGTGGGTCTAAAGGTTTTAATTCCACTATTTTTCAGCTTGACAAAAATTATGTGTTTGTAGATCATGAAAAGCATGCCTTATGTGATAGTTATATTTTTGAGTTTATTCATGAGGCTACTGAAAATTATTATGAGAGAGTAAAATATGGTTGTAAAAGTTTTCATGGTACTGAGACACCTCTCTATTTGCTGAAAGTTTTGAAGTTACTCTCGTTTTATCTTCCTATGCCTAGCACTTTGTTCTTTGTGAATTTATTTGCGTATAAGATTCCTATGCATAGGAAGTGGGTTAGACTTAAATGTGTTTTAAATTTTCTTCTTGATGCTCTCTTTTACTTCAATTCATATTTCTTATGTGAGGATCATCAAAATTATCATGCCTAACTTAAAGGCGTTAAAGAAAAGTACTTATTGGGAGATAACCCAAAAGTTTTAGATGGGTCTTGGAAGTTATTATCTCAGTAATAACCTCTCCTTATCCTTTTTATTTGCTTTTTGTGCCAATAGTAAACCTCTAATGAGAGGGAAGTAATGCTTGGGAAAGTTGCTGTCCCGAAACAGATTTCTGTACTCCACCGTAAAAATTCATGTAAGATCTATGTACTTCGTTTTGAGACGTTAATTTTTATGCTTCTTCCCCAGGTTGTTATCTAACTTTCTTTAGTTCAAAACTTTTTTATTTGAGCAACAGAAGGTCTTCTAAAAAATTGGTTTTTACCTGCTGGTCTGTTTTGATAGATTTCTGCCATTATTTGCATTTGCTTCTTGTTGGTTCCTTTTTGATTTCTTTTGGGGAATTGAGATTTTTGAGGGAAGTGCTACAGTAGCTTGTGTTTTAATGGAAGTTTATTGGTGTTGAAACTGAACCTAAAGACTTATTATCTTGAGTGCACTAATGTTGCTAATAAAGATTGTGTGAAGTTTTGTATGAAGGAAAATTTTCAGGTGTATGGAGAGAATGATGTAATGAGATGAAGAATGGACTAAAGCTCAAGCTTGGGGATGCCACCCTGTGTCACCCCAAGATATATTCAAGAGGTACAAGCGTCAAAGTTTGGGGATGCCCAAGGCATCTCCTTCTTCATCAATAAAAATCCCAGGTTTCTTCCAAACACTTCATTTTTATTGTTTCATTCACAGTTGTGTTGTTCTTGAAGCGTCTTCTTTTTGGTTTTTCGTTTCGTTTGCTTGGTTTTCTTAGTTTTCTGAATAAATTGGTTGTACCCCCTCTTTCATACATTGGTTTTCAAATAGTTTGGTTTGGATTGGAAAAAGAGTAGGAAAAGTTCATGCTTAAGTGGTAAAAGAGAGCTTGTTTTTGACTATGGCCTATGCTTTGTCATGCCATGCTTGATATTGTTTTGGCTTTATGCTTAGTGATCTTTTTTGTGGCATGACATGTTATAAACAATTGAGATTGCTTAATGTGCCTTGGAAGAATCATGCGTTGTTTTAGCATATTAAAGCATAGTATTGTGGTATTCTCCTTTGATGCTTTATTTGGGTTGACTTGGCGCATGCTCACACCATGTTATGACTATCCCAAGTCACCATAGACTTTATGATCCTTTAGTTTTCGACTTGTAATATCACTTTATGCTTTGATTAATGATGTTTTGTCACTTTGCATGATTATGGCCATTATTGCTCTCTTAGTTGGTCGCTCCCAGTCTTTTGCTAGCCTCCATAACCAAGTATGAGTTCCACTCATGCATCCAACTCCTAAAACCAAGTTATTCCAAAGAGTCCCCCATACATACCTATTAGCATTTGCTATTCCAAGTATATTCATATTTTTATCTACCTTCTGAATTAAACTTGTTATGTGAAAATTAGTGATTAAAGCTCTCACGAACTTGATGGCACACTTTACTTTCTTGCACTTAATAAACTTGAACCATTGCATCCATCTTTGTTGCGTATATGCTTGCGCTTTATAAGTTTAAGTTAGTAGAACCATGTATCATGGGGAACGCTTTCAACATTGCACTTGTACATTGTACCTAGTTGATATCATGTTCTTTTGCTTATGGATCCCGGCGGTGTGAAATAAAAGGGGAACTTGTAAGATCAATGAGTTTGTATTTGTGTTAGAGAAACGTCTAGGCCGCTAGCCTAAGCCATGCCTAATCATGGTGGAAACTTGGAGCATAACCATAATGAGCACTCTATGGAGCATCCTCAATAAAAACCTATGCAAATAAAAAGATCGTTGAGATGCTCATTGTCTGCTTGCCTTGTCATTTTGATTATGGGATAGCTCATGTATCATGTGCAAGGGGTACCCCGTTAGCGGTTCTCTATGATACATATGTACTTACAATTACAAGAGCTTACTTGTGACTGAAGTTGAGTAGCATGAGGTTCGGTCTTTGTAAGTAAGGGGGATGAGATTTCAGCTTATAACTTGTCAAGCATATCCTCCTAGTTGTGTCACTTTAACCTTAATCACCTAAAGATGCTTATGATAGGGGCAATGAGAGCTGAAAGCTAATAAGTACCATAATTTTTGGAAGCTCTTTATGAAACTTGAATCCCTACTTCCTTCTATGAAGGCCTTTCTTTTACTTTTATCTTGAGTCTCCACCTTCTATCTTTATGCACCTACTTTGAGAGCATAGTGGCCATTCTTAGTTCTATGTGCATTGTCCCAATACTTGTTGATTGATGCATAATTTTCATGTTGCTTGTTCTTAAACTATTTTATCTAGTCACTCTTATGAACTTTAAAGGCGTCCTATGCATTTATATTTTCTACTCTATGAGGGACAAGCTGAATGCCACTATGCTATGTTTTCTTTATGTGAAACAAACAAACGTCTTGCAAAGCATTGTTATTCATGAATCTTTTGTTTGTGCATTTTCATGTTGCAACATAGTTGCTATGTCTTATTGTTAGAACTTTATCTGTCATGCTATGTTGAAGTACTATGATCCCAACTATCAATGTTATACAAATACTTTGATCAAGTTTATGATGGTGCATGTCAACTAAAAAAATATTCTTTCTTTTTATCACTTACCTACTCGAGGACGAGCATGAGTTCAGCTTGGGGATGTTGATACGTTGCAAACGTATCCATAATTTTTGATGTTCCATGCTTGGTTTTATCTACTTTCTTATGTTTTGTCCACACTTTGGAGTAATTTCTATACACTTTCTTGGACTAACCTATTAACAAGATGCCACAGTGCCAGCTGCCTGTTTTGTGCTGTTTTTGGTTCCAGGAAAGTCAGAAAATGAATATTCTCGGAATTGGATGGGACAAAAGCCAAAGTCAGTTTTTCACCGAGGGGGACACGGAGCCAGAATACGAGACGGAGAGGGGCCAGGGGCCGGCCACACCACCTGGCCGCGCGGCCAGGCATGGCCCGCGCCAGGGGGTGGTCTGGCCGCCTAGGGCACCCCCTCGGCCTCCCCTTTCGCCTATAAGATGCCTCCGATACAGAAACCCTAAGTACCCGATCAAAATTCCACGAAAGAGTCTATAGCCGCCGTCATCTCCATCCCTAGATCGGGAGGGATCTGAAGCTCTTCCCGGCACCCTGCCGGAAGGGAGAATTCACCCTAGAGGCCTTCTTCATCATCATGCAAGCCTCTGGTGTGATGCGTGAGTAGTTCATCCTTGGACTACGGGTCCATGTAGTAGCTAGATGGCTGGTTCTTCTCCTTTATGATATCATGTTTAGATCTTGTGAGCTCCGTTCATGATCAAGATCATCTATTTGTAATTCTACATGTTGTGTTTGCGGGGATCTGATAGATATTGAGATGCTATTTTAGATTGGTTATTGATTCTATCATCTCTTTGTTATTTGTGATCTTGCATGCTTTCCGTTGTTAGTAGCTATCTTGGCCAAGTAGATGCTAGCTACTCTAAGAGTTAGTATTTATGCTCGATAGTGAGTTCATGCCTCTAGTAATCTGGGGAAGTGATGGCCCAAGATATCTCGAGCTCGTTTGGGAACCCCAAGAGGAAGGTATGATGAGCACAGCAGCAAGTTTTCCCTCAGTTATGAAACCAAGCTTTAATCGAACCAGTAGGAGCAAGGAATGAAGGAAATATGCCCTAAGAGGCAATAATAAAGTTGTTATTATGTATTCCTTTTATATGATAGATGTTTATTTTGCATGCTATAATTATATTGATAGGAAACGTCAATACATGTGTGTTTAATAAACACAAAGGTTCCTAGTTATGCCTCTCTTATAAGACTAGCTCGTTGATTAACAAGATGATCAAAGTTTCCTGATCATGGACATTGGATGTTGTTAATAATGAGGTCACAACATTTGTGAAATGATGTGATGAACATTCATCCGAAGTATAGCATTACGATCAAAGTCATTATGTTTATATTGCTATAACATCATACGAAGTAATCTTAGTCCTTAGACCATGAGATCATGTTAATTGCTAACACCGGAAGAGTATCTTGATAACATCAAAAGTCACACCGTAACAGGGTGACTATAAAGGTGGGTTAAGTGCTACGAAGGTGTTATGTTGAGGCTCATGTATCAAGAGTGGAATTTGTCAATCTCGATGACGGATAGATATACTCTAGGCCCTCTCGGTGATATCACATTAAGATAGCTTGCAAGCAAGTGATGTGATCACTAGAATGTTATATCACGGGAACAAGAAAAGAGTGCATGTCAGTAATGAGATCAAACTAGGTATTTGGATACCGATGATCAAACCTCGGACATGTATTATATCATGAGACAAAGGGATTAAGTTAGTAGCGTTAAAGGTTCTCACGATCACAGAAGTCATCGTTGAATGTGCAGGAGTCAGTATGGATCTCTAGGTCCCGCTTCTGATTATTGATCTGAGAGGAGTCTCAATCATGTCTGCATTATTCACGAACCGTAGGGTGATACACTTAAGGGTTTTCGGACACCATTTTGGAGCACATATGTTTCATATGAAAGAATTGCAAAGCGCAAGAATTATTTCGATAGAAACCGAAATTGTTTCGGGTCAAATTGCAGAAAGTGGTCCTGCATGTGATATTGAAATGTTGCAAGGGGTTTTATGTGAATGTTTTTTAATTAAAGTAATTAACAAAATTCTGAATAAAATAAATAAAAGAGTTTTATTAATTGAGAGTTGCATTAAATTTGGTGGAAATTTAATGCATGTGAGTGGAATTTTGGGTGGAGCTTGAATTGATGTGAGTGGAGCTTCCACCACATGAATGAGGAAGAGGTGGGGGCACCCCCCTTGGCCGCCGGCCATGGGAGGGGAGGATCCCCCTCTCCTCCCTCACAAAGCACACCTCCTCGTGAAGGATCTCTCTCCCCCTCTAGATATTCCCCCATGGTCGCGGATTAGCGAGACACATGTTCCCGGTGGCCTTGCGTCTGGAAGGAGTTGCTGCTTCCGCTGATTCGCTGGAGCGAGGAGGTGGAGGTTGTCCGGTGGCTTGAACATGTGTGCGAGGACGGATGCGCTACTGATTTGCGGCGCTAGGACTTCCATACGATCTTGAGATCGACAAGCGTATGACTACATCATCCACGAGTTACAACTCGTTAACAAAACTCTGTTGTCTTCGAGGGTAAGTTCTCCATGGATGTATATCCACCTGTTGCTCTGTATCTAGTAGATAGATCTTGGCGTACAGTTCTCATCGTTGGAATTTTTTGTTTTCTATGCTGCGAACCCAACAGTGGTATCAGAGCCTGATCTATGCGTAGGTGCTTTGCACGGGTAGTACACATATGTTTATATGTGGGCGATGATGATCATGTTATTGCTTCTTTCATGTATTTTGGATATTGGTGGAATGGTGGGATGAAGCGACCCAGACCAACCTTACATGCCATCGCACATGAGACCGGTTCCACAATTGACATGTAACTAGTTTTGCATAAGTGGCTAGTAGGTGTCTGTCTCTCCTACTATAGTCAATATCTGATTTACAACGAGTTGCTAATAACTTGGTTATCCTCGTTGCGGTTCATGTTCGTAGGTAAGACCAGTTCTATCTCCGAAAGCCCTAAGCCACGTAAAACGTGCAATTGATAAATTAGAGGCGTCTAGTTTAGATCGTTGCTGGGCTAGTGTCTTGATATGGTATTGTTGTAAGTAGATGTATGATAGATACTCTTACAACACACTTAACTTGTAAGTTCCATAGACCTTGGCCTTACATATAAAGGAATGATAGAGATCATAACACGATGCAAATGATAGAGATCAAATGCATGGACCATATCATCTCACTTTACACATTAGATGTTTGCATCTTATATTGCTAGTTTGGTGCTTTTGGTAGCATTGTAAGATGATCCCTCATTTATATATCAAGATAAAATGTGTTCTTCCTTAAGTATGCACCGTTCTATGGATCGTGTTTCGAGACATCACGTGATGATCAGGTGTACTCGACTCTATGCTTTCATACAATGGGTGTAAGACAGTTTTACACACGCGAATACTAAGGTTCTTACTTGGCGAGCCTAGCATGTACAGACATGGCCTCAGAACACGAACCGAAAGGTTAAGCATGAGTCATATAGTTGATATGATGCCCATATAGATGCTCGCCTTTGAAGCTTCACCGACTCATGTGATGATCGGACTTGGTGTAGTGGATTTGGTTCATGTAATCACCAAAAAGACACGAGGGGTGTCATTTTTGAGTGGGAGTTCATTAGTAATTTGGATTAGTTGAACTCAATCTATCATAAACTTAGTCTAAATATACTTTACAAATTCTGTTGTAGATGGCACCACCTGCTTTTAATTTCAATGTGTTCATGGAGAAAGATAAACTTGCTGCGAATGGTAGCAACTTCACCAACTGGGCTATGAATTTGAGGATTCTCCTCACTGCTGCACAAAAGCAATATGTGCTAGAGGCGCTGCTAGGCCCCCCACCAGCTCCTGATGCTCTTGGCGAGGAAAATAATGTCTATATAACTCGTCAGGAGGACCACAACTTAGTTCATTGCGGCATACTGTATGGGCTAGAGCCAGAACTTCGAAAGCGTTTTGAAAATGGCAATGCCTTTGATACCATGGGAGAATTGAAAATGATTTTCGATACCCATGCTGCCGTAGAGAGTTATAATGCTTCTGAAAAGTTCTTTAGCTGCATGATGGAGGAGAACAACTCTATAAGTGAGCACATACTCAAAATGTCTGGGTACGCCGATAAGCTTGGTGTGTCCTTGGGAATAACGATTCCCATTGACTTAGGCATACATCGTGTTCTCTAATCTCTGCCACCTAGCTACAAGAGCTTCGTGATGAACTATAATATGCAAGGCATGAAGAAGTCTCTTCCCGAGGTTCTGTCAATGCTTAAGACTGCTGAAGTGGAGATTAGGAAAGAATATCAAGTGTTGATGATCAATAAGACCACCAGTTTCAAGAAGGACAAGAAAGGCAAGTAGAAGGGAAAGAAGGGCGGCAAATATGTTGCCGCACCTAAAAAGTAATCCCGAGCTGGCCCTAAGTCTGATACCGAGTGCTATTATTGCAAGGGGACTGGCCATTGGAAGCGCAACTATCCCAAGTATTTGGCGGACAAGAAGGTTGGCAAGGAAAACAAAGGTATATGTGATATACATGTTATTGATGTGTACTTGACTAGTACTCGCAGTAGCACCTGGGTATTTGATACGGGATTGGTTGCTAATATATGTAACTCGATTTATGGGCTGCGGAACAAGCGACAGCTAGCAAGGGATGAGGTCACGATGCGGGTCGGCAATGGATCAAGAGTTGATGGGAACGCTGCCTCTCCGTATGCCGTCGGGATTAGTTATAAATCCGAATAATTGTTATTTGGTGCCTGCACTGAGCATGAACATTGTATCCGGATCATGTTTGATGCGAAGTGGTTATTCCTTTAAAACTGAAAACAATGGTTGTTCGATTTATATGAATGATATCTTTTATGGTCAAGCACCTGTGTTGAATGGTTTATTTCTGTTGGATCTCGATAGTAGTATTACGCATATTCATAATGTTGATGATAAAAGGATTAAACATGATAATGATATATCTGCATATATGTGGCACTACCGTCTAGGTCATATTGGCGTTAAACGCATGAAGAAACTCCATTTTGATGGACTTTTGGAACCACTTGATTTTGAATCATTTGATACATGTGAGCCATGCCTTATGGGCAAGATGACTAGAACATCGTTTTCCGGTTCAATGGAACGGGCGACAGATTTATTGGAAATCATACATACTGATGTGTGTGGACCAATGAGTGTGTCGGGGCGAGGTGGATATCATTATTTTGTTACTTTCACGGATGATTTGAGTAGATACGGGTATATCTATTTGATGAAACATAAGTCTGAAACCTTTGAAAAGTTCAAGGAATTTCAGAATGAAGTGGAAAATCATCGTAACAGAAAGATCAAATTTCTGCGGTCTGACCGTGGAGGAGAGTATCTTAGTTACGAGTTTAGCACACATATGAAAGACTGTGGAATAGTTTCACAACTCACGCCTGTCGGAACACCACAACGTAATGGTGTGTCGGAACGTCGTAATCATACTTTATTGGATATGGTTCGATCTATGATGTCTCTGACTGACTTGCCACTGTCATTTTGGGGTTATGCATTGGAAACCGCTGCATTCACTTTAAATCAGGCACCATCTAAATCCGTTAAAATGACACCATATGAATTATGGTTTAGAAACAAACCTAAGATGTCATTTCTTAAAGTTTGGGGATGCGATGTTTATGTGAAGAAACTTCAGCCGGGTAAACTCGAACCCAAAGTGGAAAAATGCGTCTTCATAGGATACCCTAAGGAAATGATTGGGTATACCTTCTATCACAGATCCGAGGGCAAGGTTTTTGTTGCCAAGAATGGATCCTTTCTTGAGAAGGAGTTTCTCGCGAAAGGTGTGAGTAGTCGGAAGGTAGAACTCGAAGAGGTTATTGAACCTTCTCTTCATTAATTGGCGAGTGGCGCAGCACCAGAAGTTGTTTCAGAGTTGACTTCACCTGATGAAAAGAGAGCTAATGATAATGATCATGAAACTCTGAAAGAGGATATTGCCGAACCTCGCAGGTTAAGCAGGACACGTGCAGCTCCTGAACTGTACGGGAATCCTGTTATGAATTTCATGATTGATGAAATATATGACCCTACGACGTATGAAGAAGCGATGATGAGCCATGATTCCAACAAATGGCTAGAAGCCATGAAATCCGAGATGGAATCCATGTATGAAAACCAGGTTTGGACCTTGGTGGACTTACCTCACGATCGAAAGGCTGTTGAGAATAAATGTATTTTCAAAAGAAAAACTGATGCTGATGGTAATGACCATCTATAAAGCTCGCCTTGTCGCAAAGGGGTTTCAACAAATTCAGGAGTGGACTATGATGAGACATTCTCTCCCATAGCGATGCTAAAGTCGGTTAGGATTATGTTAGCAATTGCTGCATATTTCAATTATGAAATATGACAGATGGATATCAAAACTGCGTTCCTCAATGGTAATATTGAAGAAGAGTTGTATATGATACAACCTAAGGGTTTTGTTGATCCTAAGGATGTTGATAAGGTGTGAAATCTTCAGCGATCCATCTATGGACTAAATCAAGCATCCCAGAGTTGGAATCTCCGCTTTGATGAGGTGATCAAAGTGTTTGGATTTGTCCAAACTTATGGAGAGGCTTGTATTTACAAGAAAGTGAGTGGGGGCAATGTGGCATTTCTGATATTATATGTGGATGACATATTATTGATTGGAAATGATATAGATCTTTTAAACAGTGTTAAAAGTTATCTAAACAGCAAATTTTCGATGAAAGACCTTGGTGAAGCTTCATATATATTAGTCATTAAAATCTATAGAGATATATCAAGGCGCCTAATTGGGCTATAGCAGAGTACATACCTTGATAAGATATTAAAGAAGTTTAATATGGACGGAAGTAAGAAGGGGTTCTTACCTATGTTGCAAGGAAAGACATTGAGTAAGACTCAAAGTCCGGCTACGACGGAAGAAACAGAGATAGTGGATAAGATCCCCAATGTTGCTAAGAAACAGAGATAGTGGCTACGACGGAAGTTGCGCACCTACTTTGTTGCTAAGATTTTCCCTTTTTCACTGAAAGGGGAAGCTAAAACTTGGTTTAGTAATTTACCTCCTGGATCTATTGATAGCCCTGATTGCTTGATTAGTACTTTCCTGCAGAAATATTTTCCTCCTAGTGCTAGACATGCTATTTTGTAGGAACTTTTTGATTTTAAACATGGAGAAAAAGAGATATTGCCTGAATCATGGGCAAGGTTTTGTGCTTTGATTCATGCACAGGCTGGAAGTCCATTACCTAAGAATGAGCTTCTTGATATATTTTATAATGGACTAACTGAAGAATCTAGGACATACCTAGATAGTTGTGCTGATTGTGTTTCCAGGAATAGGACTCCCGAGGAAGCTGAGGAATTAATGGCTAAAATAAGCAAGAATTATGAAGATTGGACTCCTCCTGAACCAGCTATACCTGAAACAATTATACTTGGACCAGCTATACCAGCGTCTATACCATCATCTAAGATGAGGGGAGATATTGAATTGAATGATGAAGTGATGAAGGAATCTAAGAAATGTCTTAAGGAGAAGGGAATTAAAGCTGCATATGTCAAGAATTTACCTCCTATAGAAGAATTATGCAAGCCAATTCCCCATTCATCCACTATTGAGGTACACTCTCACCAACACTTTGATGAAGGTGATATCCCTTACTCTAAACCTCATGATCAATGCTTAGAAGAATTCGATATTTTTATTGTTAAGCAAGATAATTTCAATAAAAGGGTGCAAAATCATCTAATGGAAAACACTAGAGCTATTGTTGAGTTAAAAGATATTGTGGAAAGAACCTCTAATGATGTTAAAATGATTGTTAAACATTTTCAAATCGTTCAAACTCAAATAGATCAACTTATTAAAGTGCAAAAAGACTTGCTAGTTAATGCTGCCAAAGAAAGACATGCTTATGAAATTAGAACTAGAAGTGGTGCTGCTACCCAGGATCCTCTATATCCTGAGGGGCATCCCAAAAGAATTGAGCAGGATTCTCAACAAGCTAAAAATAGTGGTACTACTCGTAAGAAAAGAAAAAATAAACATAAAACTATTGTAGAACCCTCTGAACCTGCTAAACATCCTAATAGTATATTTGTCTCTAATGCTAAAACTGAAAGTGGTAATGAAGAAAATGATGTTCTTGATAAAGAAAAAGTTGAAGAAGAACCTGAAGGGCACACTAAGAATGCTAAATACATTAAAGAAGATTTTATTGCTAAGAAACATGGTAGTGAAAGAGAGCCTTGGGTCCAAAAACCTATGCCTTTCCCTGATAAGAAACACAAGTCAAAGGAAGATGAACACTATAGTAAGTTTTGTGAGTGGATGAAACCTTTATTCCTGCAAATTCCTTTGACTGATGCTATTAAATTGCCTCCCTATTCAAAGTATATGAAGGATATTGTCTCAAATAAAAGGAAGATCCCTAATGAAGAAATCTCTACTTTGCTTGGTAATTATTCCTTTAATGGTAAGGTTCCAAAGAAACTTGGAGACCCAGGGATTGCAACTATCCCTTGCTCTATTAAAAATAGTTATGTTAGAACTGCTTTGTGTGATTTGGGAGAAGGAGTCCGTGTCATGCCTTTCTCTCTCTGCCTTTCTCTCTCTACAAGAGACTTCAACTTGAAAAAACTAATACCAACGGATATATCTTTGCAAATGGCTGATAAATCTGCCACTATTCCTGTTGGTATATGTGAGGATGTACCTGTTCAAGTGACTCATAATTGCTTGATACTAACTGATTTTGTTGTGCTTGAAATGCCTGAAGATGATAATATGTCTAGTATTCTTGGGAGACCTTTTCTTAATACTGCAGGAGTTGTTATTAATTGTAATCAAGGAAAGGTGACTTTTAATGTTAATGACAAGGAACATACTGTATATTTCCCCAAGAAGATTGGTAGGACTTATGGTTTGAATTCAATTGAACATGTTGAGGGCATTCAAGTTGGAGAAAAATATTGTCCCATACCAAGAGAAAATTTGAAACTATTATGGTTGGGACCATTGCTATCAAGGTTGAGTTAACATAATCATTAGTGAAATACAAAGTTTTGTTTCATATAAAATTGTTTTGGCAACAAGACCTGATCAACCTTGTTAACAAAAGGATTTCATTGAACAAAACAATGTTTTCACCATTATTATCTCTACTTACTTCTATTCTATCCATTTAGTTTTTTGCTTTCGTTTAGTTTTCTTCTGTTGTTAGTTGCTTGCATGTTAGAGTGTCTTAGAACTTTTGTAGTTCTAGCCTTGTTTTTGTTGGGTTTACAGCATAGAAAACAAAAAATTTCCTACGATGGGAACTATCGCCAAGATCTATCTATTAGATACAAGCAACGGGTGGATATACATCCATAGAGAACTTACCCTCGAAGACAACAAAGCTTTGTTAACGAGATGGAACTCATGGATGATGTAGTCGTACACTTGCCGATCTCAAGATCGTGATGAAGTCCAGCAGGTCCGTCTCTAGCACGTCCATCAGATCTAGCTCCAGCAAGTCCAGCACCACCAAGTCCAGCACCGCGAAGGAGCGGTGCATCCGTGATCGCACACATGTCCGGTACCCCGACAACCTCCATCCCTCTCTCTAGCAAAGCTGCGGAAGCAGCAACTCCTTTCTAGATAAAGCCACCGGGAACATGTATCTCGCTAATCCGAGACTATGGGGAATAACTAGAGGGGGAGAGAGATCCTTCACGAGGAGGTGTGTGTTGTGAGGAGGAGAGGGGGCCCTTTTATAGGGAAGAGGGAGGCACCCAAGGGCCATGGCATGGCAGCCATGGTGGTGCCCCCACCTCTTCCATCATTCATGTGGTGGATGCTCGACTTGATGGGTTCGTAGCATGGAAAACAAAAAAATTCTACCGCAAGAACGAACAAAACCCAAATCTAATCTAGATAAAAGCCAAGATCTAATCTATTAGACATGTGCAACGACATAGATAGGAACTAACCCTCGTAGATCCGAAAGCGTTAACGAGATTAGATCTCGTGGTTGATGTAGTCGATCACTTGCCGATCTCAAGATCGTGTGGACGATCCTTCCGGCGTCGCGTTCTGGCAGCGCTTCCGCAGTCGGTCACACGTGCGGAGTCGAAGCAGACCTTCCTCTCCTCGTTGCAGCGAGCAGCGGAGGTAGTAGATCTTCTCCACGGAATCACAGCAGCACGACGGCGTGGTGGCGGTGGTGGAGTAGAGAATTCTGCAGGGCTTCGCCTATGCCTGTGCAGAAGAAAGGAGGAGGAGAGAGGCGGCAGAGATTGGGAGTTATGGAGCAGGGGTGGAGGGGGTGCCCCTGCCCCTCTATTTAAAGGGGTGAGGCGCCATGGGAGGGGGAGTCCTTGTAGGACTCCCCTCCCTCTAGGGCCGGCGGATTGGGGAGGGGGGAGGAGTCCTCCTTCCCCACGACTCCTAGTCTTGACCCACCAGGACTCCTTGATCCCTTCCTTGGTTTTCAAGCAAACTCCAAGAAACCTTCCAGAACCTTCCGGAACATTCCGAAACCTTCTAGAACCCTCATACAAATACTCCGGAACATTTCCTAACTCAGAAAATGATCCCCAATATATGAATCTTATTCTCCGGACCATTCCGGATCTCCTCGTGATGTCCCGAATCCAATCTGAGACTCCGAACAACATTTGGTCTCCAACGCACATTCCATATCTACTTAAAACAACTTCGAACCTTAAGTGTGTCACCCTACGGTTCGTGAATATGTAGACATGACAGAGACACATCTCCTATCAATAACCATCAGCGGGACCTGGAGATCCATAATGGCTCCCACATACTCAACGATGACTTCGTGATCGATTGAACCATTTACATACGAAACCAATTCCCTTTGTCACGCGATACTATACTTATCCGAGGTTTGATCGTCAGCATCTCCATACCTAGTTCTACCTCGTTACTGATAAGTACTCTTTACTCGTTCCGTGATATGTCATCCCTTGTGATCCAGTCACATGCTTGCAAGCTAACTAGATGACATTCCACCGAGAGGGCCCAGAGCATATCTATCCGTCATATGGATGGACAAATCCCAATCTTGGTCCATGCGCTTCAACACATACTTTCAGAATACCCAATGACACCTTTATGACCACCCAGTTACGAAGCGGTGTTTGATGTCATCAAAGTACCCATCCGGTGATGGTGATTAACACAACCTCATGGTCGAAGGATTAGGTTACTATGCATTTAAAAGCTTACAGCAATACAAACTAAATGACTTGATCTTTATGCTACGCTTACTATGGGTGTATGTCCATCACATCATTCTCCTAATGATATAACCTTGTTATTAATCACATCCTAATGTCCATTATCAGGAAACCATGATCATCAATTAATCAACAGGCTAGTTCAACAAGAGGCTTACTAGGGACTCTTACATGTTTACAAAACACACATGTATTAGTGTTTCCTAATAATACAATTATAGCATGGGATGTAAACATTCATCATAAACACAAAGATATAATAATAATCACTTTTATTATTGCCTCTTGGGCATATCTCCAACAGTCTCCCACTTGCAGTAGAGTCAATAATCTAGATTACATGGTAATATACCGAACACCCATGGCATTCTGGTGTTGGTCATGCTTTGCCCTAGGGAGAGGTTTAGTCAACGGATCTGCCACATTCAGATCAGTGTGTACTTTGCAAATCTTTATGTCACCATCTCGGACATACTCGCGAATAGCGTGGAAACGTAGCTTGATGTGCTTCAGCTTGCTATGTGACCTTGGCTCCTGTGCATTAGCTATGGCACCTGTGTTGTCACAGTAGATGGCCATCGGGTCCAACGCACTGGGAACCACGCCAAGTTCAGTAATGAATTCCTTCATCCAAACGGCTTCTTGTGCAGCCTCCAAAGCAGCTATGTATTCCGATTCAGTTGAAGATTTCGCCACAACGCTTTGCTTCGCACTCCTCCAGCTCACTGCAGCACCATTCAAGATAAATACGTATCCCGACTGTGACTTAGAGTCATCCTGATCGGTGTTCCAACTAGCATCGGTGTAACCGTTTACAACAAGCTGTTCATCACCTCCATAAGAAAGAACCATATCCTTAGTCCTATTTAGGTACTTTAGGATATTCTTGACCGCTGTCCAGTGCTCCATTCCAGGATCACTTTGATATCTGCTAGTCAAACTAACAGCATGTGCTATATCCGGTCTTGTACACAACATGGCATACATGATAGAACCTATGGCCGAGGCATAGGGAATATTATTCATTTTCTCTCTATCTTCTGTCGTAGCTGGACTTTGAGTTTTACTCAAGGTCTTACGTGATAACATGGGCACGAACCCTTTCTTGCTATCTTCCATTCTAAACTTGTTTAGAACTTTGTCCAAGTATGTACTTTGTGAAAGCGCTATTAGGCGTCTTGATCTATCTCTATAAATCTTGATGCCTAGAATATATGCCGCTTCGCCAAGATCCTTCATTGAAAAACTATTATCAAATAGGTTTTGACGCTATTAAGAAGTTCTATATCATTCCCAATCAACAATATGTCATCTACATATAGTACTAGGAATGCTACAGAGCTCCCACTCACTTTCTTGTAAATACAAGCTTCTCCATAAGTTTGTATAAACCCAATTTTTTTGATTACTTTATCAAAACATTGATTCCAACTCCGGGATGCTTGCTTTAGTCCATAAATGGAGCGCTGAAGCTTGCATACCTTGTCAGCATCTTTAGGATCGACAAAACCCTTGGGTTGTACCATATACAACTCTTCCTCAATGTCACCATTAAGGAACACCGTTTTGACATCCATCTGCCAAATTTCATAATCGAAATATGCAGCAATTGCTAACAAAATCCTCACAGACTTTAGCTTCGCTACTGGTGAGAATGTCTCATCATAGTCAACTCGTTGAATTTGTCGGAACCCTTTTGCGACAAGTCGAGCTTTATAGACAGTAACATTACCATCTGCATCTGTTTTTCTCTTGAAAATCCATTTGTTCTCGACAGCCTTACGGCCATCCGGTAAGTCCACCAAAGTCCACACTTGGTTTTCGTACATGGATCCCATTTCGGATTTCATGGCTTCTAGCCATTTGTCGGAATATGAGCTCATCATAGCTTCTTCATACGTCGCAGGGTCATCAGCGTTGTCCACCAACATGATGTTCAAGGCAGAGTCATACCAATCAGGAGTGGTACGAACCCTCGTTGACCTGCGAGGTTCAGTAGTAACTTCATTTGAAGTTTCATGATCATTATCATTAGCTTCCTCTCCATTTGCTGCAGGCGGCACAAAAACATCTTTCGGTGCTACGCTACTCTCAAATCCGAGAGAAGGTTCGATAACCTCATCGAGTTCTACTTTTCTTCTAGTCACTTCCTTCGAGAGAAACTCCTTCTCAAGAAAGGATCCATTCTTTGCAAAGAAACTTTGCCTTCGGATCTATGATAGAAGGTATACCCAATTGTTTCTTTAGGGTATCCTATGAAGACGCATTTCTCTGCTTTGGGTTCTAGCTTATCAGGTTGTAACTTCTTTACATATGCCTCGCAACCCCAAACTTTAAGGAACGACAACTTAGGTTTCTTACCAAACCACAATTCGTACGGTGTCGTTTCAACGGATTTAGATGGTGCCCTATTTAAAGTGAATGCAGCTGTCTCTAATGCATAGCCCCAAAATGATAACGGTAAATCTGTAAGAGACATCATAGACCGAACCATATCTAAGAGAGTTCGATTACGACGTTCGGACACACCATTACGCTGTGGTGTTCTCGGCGGTGTCAACTGTGAAAGTATTCCACATTTCTTTAAATGCATGCCAAACTCATAACTCAGATATTCACCTCCGCGGTCAGAACGCAGAAACTTAATCTTCTTGTCACGATGATTTTCCACTTCGCTTTGAAATTCCTTAAACTTCTCGAAAGTTTCGGACTTATGTTTCATAAAGTAGACATACCCATATCTACTTAAGTCATCCGTGAAAGTGAGAACATAACGATATCCACCACGCGATGCTACACTCATTGGACCGCACACATCGGTATGTATTATTTCCAATAAGTCTATAGCTCGCTCCATTGTACCAGAGAATGGAGTCTTAGTCATTTTTCCCATTAGACATGCTTCGCATCTTTCAAGTGATTCAAAATCAAGTGATTCAAGAAGTCCATCAGAATGGAGTTTCTTCTTACGCTTCACTCCAATGTGACCAAGACGACAGTGCCACATGTATGTAGAATTATCATTCAATTTTATTCGTTTAGCATCTATGTTGTGAACATGTGTATCACTACTATCGAGATTCAGTAAGAATAAACCATTCATCTCAGGTGCATTACCATAAAATATATTACTCATATAAATCGAACAACCTTTATTCTCGGACTTAAAAGAGTAACCGTCTCGCAATAAACAGGATCCAGATATAATGTTCATGCTTAACGCAGGCACCAAATAACAATTATTCAAATTTAAAACTAATCCCGAAGGTAGATGTAGAGGGAGCGTGCCGACGGCGATCACATCAACCTTGGAGCCATTTCCAACGCGCATCGTCACCTCGTCTCTTGCCAGTCTTCGTTTATTCCGCAGCTCCTGTTTCGAGTTACAAATATGAGCAACCGAACCAGTATCAAATACCCAGGCACTACTACGATTACTAGTAAGATACACATCTATAACACATATATCAAATATACCTTTCTTCTTGATGTTGCCGTTCTTCAGATCCGCCAGGTACTTGG
The DNA here is from genome assembly GCA_910589775.1 of Avena eriantha. NCBI lineage: Eukaryota > Viridiplantae > Streptophyta > Magnoliopsida > Poales > Poaceae > Avena > Avena eriantha. The sequence continues at coordinate 14,794,247 of OU342741.1, read as the reverse complement.
GGCAGTTACGCTTCCAGTGACCAGCACCCTTGCACTAGAAGCACTCAGTTTCAGGCTTGGGACCAGCCTTGGGCTTCTTAGCAGGTGCGGCAGCTTTCTTGTGGTCCTTCTTGAAGTTGCCCTTGTTCTTAGGCTTGCCCCGTCTCTTGAAATTGGTGGTCTTATTGACCATCAACACTTGGTGCTCCTTCTTGATCTCCACTTCAACAGTTTTCAGCATGGACGACAGTTCAGGCAACGTCTTGTTCATGCAGTGCATGTTGTAGTTCATCACAAAGTTCTTGTAACTTGGTGGCAGTGATTGAAGGAGACGATGAATCCCCAATTCATTAGGAATCGATATCCCCAATTCTTGGAGCTTGTTTGCGTACCCAGACATGGTGAGCACGTGCTCGCTAACGGAGCTTCCTTCTTCCATCTTATTGTTAAAGAACTTTTTGGAGGCCTCATAGCTCTCCATGGCCGCGCGAGTCTCAAAAATTAGCCTGAGCTCCTTAATGATCTCGAATGGGTCGTGGTGCTCAAAACGCTTTTGGAGCTCCGCTTCTAAACCGTACAGGATGGCACACTGAACTATGGAGTAATGATTTTTTCGAGTGGCGTAAACATTCTTTACGTCATCGGTGGCATCATCTGCAGGTGGGTCACCTAGCGGTGCTTCGAGCACATAGGTCAACTGACCAGCCCTGAGGACGATCTTCAGTCCACGGAACCAGTCCGTGAAATTGCTTCCATTGTTCTTAATCTTTTCTTTCTCTAGGAACGCATTGAAATTGATGGAGGGGGTCGCCATAATCTACAACAATTTGCAAGTAGTTTAGACTAAGTTTATGACAAATTGAGTTCAAATTTAATTATTAAACTAACTAGGTGAACTCCCACTTAAAACAACATCCCTCACATTGTCTTAGTGATTACACGAACCAAGTCCACTACACCAAGTCTGATCTTCACGAGAGAAGATGTAGTTTCATCGGCGAACAATCTTCATGTTCATCATATCATTTATATGACTCATGCTCTACCTTTCGGTATTCTGTGTTCCGAGACCATGTCTGTACGTGCTAGGCTCGTCAAGATAACCTTAGTTTCCGCATGTGCAAATCTGGCTTGCACCCGTTGTATGCACACGTAGAATCTATCACATCCGATCATCACGAGATGCTTCGAAACGACGAGTCTTAGCAACGGTGCCAACTAAGGGTGAACACTTTATTACTTGATATTTAGTGAGAGGGATCATCTTATAATGCTACTGTCGCGATCTAAGCAATACAAGATGCATAAAGGATTAACATCACAGGCAATTCATAATTAGTGTGATATGATATGGCCTTTTCTTCTTGCGCCTTTGATCTCCATCTCCAAAGCACGAACATGATCTCCATCATCACCAGCATTGCGTCAAGGTCAGTGGCGCCGCTTCATGGTTGTCCATCATCACCAGCAACTATTACAACTACTTGGAATAAAGCTATTACAAGATGAATAGACACGCAGGTCTTAACAGAATTAAAGACAACCATTAGGCTCCTGCCGGTTGCCATATTACAACAAGGATCATTGCATACATCAAAGTCAATCACAATCACATGATGGCCATATCACATCACAAAACCCCTGCAAAAACAAGTTAGACGCCTCTAATTTTCTTTGCAAGTTTTACGTGGTTTGGGGCTTTCGCATAAGACCGATCTTACCTACGAACAAGAACCACAACGTTGATACAAGTGTTGTCAGATGCTCATTGTAAATTGAATCTTAACTATGGTGGGAGAGACAGACACCCGCAAAGCCACTTGTGCAAAGCAAGTTGCACGTCAAGCGTGGAGCAAGTCTCATGTGCGATAACATGTAATGTTAGCCCGAGCCGCTTCATCCCACCATGCCGCAAGATGCAAAGTACACGCTAAGACACCGACAACAAAAGCATCAACGCCCACAAAAACATTGTGTTCTACTCGTGCAACAGATCTACGCATAGATACGGCTCTGATACCACTGATGGGTTCGTAGCATGGAAAACAAAAAATTTCTACCGCAAGAACGAACAAAACCCAGATCTAATCTAGATAAAAGCCAAGATCTAATCTATTAGACATGTGCAATGAGATAGATAGGAACTAACCCTCGTAGATCTGAAAGCGTTAACGAGATTAGATCTCGTGGTTGATGTAGTCGATCACTTGCCGATCTCAAGATCGTGTGGACGATCCTTCCGGCGTCGCGTTCTGGCAGCGCTTCCGCAGTCGGTCAAGTGGACGATCCTTCCGGCGCCGCGTTTTGGCAGCGCTTCCGCAGTCGGTCACACGTGCGGAGTCGAAGCAAACCTTCCTCTCCTCGTTCCAGCGAGCAGCGGAGGTAGTAGATCTTCTCCACGGAATCACAGCAGCACGACGGCGTGGTGGTGGTGGTGGAGTAGAGAATTCTGCAGGGCTTCGCCTATGCATGTGCAGAAGAAAGGAGGAGGAGAGAGGCGGCAGAGATTGGGAGTTATGGAGCAGGGGTGGAGGGGGCGCCCCTGCCCCTCTATTTAAAATGGTGAGGCGCCATGGGAGGGGGAGTCCTTGTAGGACTCCCCTCCCTCTAGGGCCGGCGAATTGGGGAGGGGGGAGGAGTCCTCCTCCCCCACGACTCCTAGTCTTGACCCACCAGGAGTCCTTGATCCCTTCCTTGGTTTTCAAGCAAACTCCAAGAAACCTTCCAGAACCTTCCGGAACATTCCGAAACCTTCTAGAACCCTCATACAAATACTCCGGAACATTTCCTAACTCAGAAAATGATCCCCAATATATGAATCTAATTCTCCGGACCATTCCGGATCTCCTCGTGATGTCCCGAATCCAATCCGAGACTCCGAAAAACATTTGGTCTCCAACGCACATTCCATATCTACTTAAAACAACTTCGAACCTTAAGTGTGTCACCCTACGGTTCGTGAATATGTAGACATGACAGAGACACATCTCCTATCAATAACCATCAGCGGGACCTGGAGATCCATAATGGCTCCCACATACTCAACGATGACTTCGTGATCGATTGAACCATTTACATACGAAACCAATTCCCTTTGTCACGCGATACTATACTTATCCGAGGTTTGATCGTCGGCATCTCCATACCTAGTTCTACCTCGTTACTGATAAGTACTCTTTACTCATTCCGTGATATGTCATCCCTTGTGATCCAGTCACATGCTTGCAAGCTAACTAGATGACATTCCACCGAGAGGGCCCAGAGCATATCTATCCGTCATATGGATGGACAAATCCCAATCTTGGTCCATGCGCTTCAACACATACTTTCAGAATACCCAATGACACCTTTATGACCACCCAGTTACGAAGCGGTGTTTGATGTCATCAAAGTACCCATCCGGTGATGGTGATTAACACAACCTCATGGTCGAAGGATTAGGTTACTATGCATTTAAAAGCTTACAGCAATACAAACTTAATGACTTGATCTTTATGCTACGCTTACTATGGGTGTATGTCCATCACATCATTCTCCTAATGATATAACCTTGTTATTAATCACATCCTAATGTCCATGATCAGGAAACCATGATCATCAATTAATCAACAAGCTAGTTCAACAAGAGGCTTACTAGGGACTCTTACATGTTTACAAAACACACATGTATTAGTGTTTCCTAATAATACAATTATAGCATGGGATGTAAACATTCATCATAAACACAAAGATATAATAATAATCACTTTTATTATTGCCTCTTGGGCATATCTCCAACACCACTCACATAAATATGCCTCCACTCACACTTCCACTCACATGCATTAAATTTCCACCAAATTTAATGCAAGCTCTCATTAAATAAAACTATTTTATTTATTTTATTCTGAATTTTGTTAATTACATTAATTAACAAACATTCACATAAAACCCCCTGCAACATTTCAATATCACATGCAGAACCAGTTTCAGCAATTTCACCCGAAACAATTCCGGTTTCCATCAAAATGATTCCAGCGCTTTCTTAAATCTTTATCTGAAACATATTTGCTCCAAATGGTGTCGGTATCCCTTAAGTGTGTCGCCCTATGGTTCGCGAATAATGCAGACATGATCGAGACCCCTCTCCGATCAATAATCAGCAGCGGGACCTGGAGATCCGTACTGACTCCCACATATCAACGATGACTCTTGTGATCGTGTGAACCTTTAATGTTGTAACTAAATCCCTTTGTCTCACAATATATTACATGTCCGAGATTCGATCATTGGTATCCAAATACCTAGTTTGATCTCGTTACCAACATGCACTCTTTTCTCGTTCCCGTGATATAACATTCTAGTGATCACATCACTTGCTTGCAAGCTATTTCAATGTGATATCACCGAGAGGGCCTAGAGTATATCTATCCGTCATCGGGATGGACAAATCCCACTCTTGATCCATGAGCCTCAACATAACACCTTCGTAGCACTGAACCCACCTTTATAGTCACCCTGTTACGGTGTGACGTTTGATGTTATCAAGATACTCTTCCGGTGTTAGCAATTAACATGATCTCATGGTCTAAGGACTAAGATTAATGCGTATGATGTTATAGCAATATAAACATAATGCCTCTGATCATAATGCTATACTTTGGATGAATGTTCATCACATCATTCCACCAATGTCGTGACCTTGTTAGTAACAACATCCAATGTCCATGATCAGGAAACCTTGATCATCTTGTTAATCAACGAGCTAGTTTATATGAGAGGCATTACTAGGAACTTTGTATTTTGTTTATTAAATACACATGTATTAACATTTCCAATTAATACAATTATAGCATGCAAAATAAACATTTATCATAAACGAGGAATAAGATAATAACCACTTTATTATTGCCTCTCGGGCATATTCCCTTCATTCTCCCACTTGCACTAGAGTCAATAATCTAGTTTGAAAACTTTGCGTATTGAACACCTATGGCTTTCTGGTGTTGCATATACGCGATTGCTAGTGGTTAACATAATCTCCGGATCTGACAGTTTCAGGTCCGTGTGTATTTGCATGTCTTTGTGTCTCTACGCATCACTCATTCTCAAATGAGATGGCATTGTATAAATTTGGTCCTTTGGTGAGACCTTTAGTTTGTTCGGGTTTAAATATGTTGATATTATTGTCATACAATATATCTTCATAGTATTAGCCCACTTTGAACCACACCTAGTTTGGTAACAAACTACTTAACACAAATGCCCTCCTTTGCTGATACTATAGCAGTTATATACTTAGCCTTTTTGTTGTAGTATCTATCACAATGTCTCAACTTTGGAACTCATCCAAATCCATCATGGAACATCTTTTCCATTACATTGTGCCACCCATATTCTAAATTGAGATAAATTTAATTTTTATCTTGTGACAAAAACTAGTATCAATGTAACACTTTACAATGAACTACCTTTAACTATTTGTCACTTATACATGATATATTCTTAGTTCTTCAAAAGCTCATAAGAATATCTTTACTATCGTCCAATGATCATCTTATGAATCATTCTGGTATGTGCTCATAACTTATAGAGCATAGGACATATCTAGATATATACATATCACAGTATAATCGATCAAAATATTCATGTGATTTTACTCACCAAGTGTTGAAACACTTGAATCTTGATACAATCCTTTCCATGCAGCAAGAACCTTTCTTGTTGTTTCCATATTGAGCCCTTTCAATATCTCATATATGTACGCCTGGCATAACCATATTAGCACCTCAATCTATCCATATAGACATTGATGCCAAATATTCCGGTTTAGCCCAAGTCTTTCATCAAAATCCTATTTTAATGAAATTCTTAACTTGTGTCAATACAAGATACATCATTTCCAATCAACACCATGTCCTCTACATAATGTATTAGAAATATGTCTCAGCACTCCCACTTAATTTCTTGCAAATGCAAGCATCTTCATCATCTCCGATGAAATTAAACTCCTTTAACATTTTCATCATGGTGAAGATTCCAACTCCGCTATGATCACTTCAACTATTGAAGTTTGCATGCACTTTTAGCACCCTTTGAATTAACAAAACCCTTCGGACCGTGTCATGTACATGTCCTAGGTAACCATTTTTTTGGAAAACCTTGTTTTGTTTATTCAACTACCATATACCAAATTATATGTAGTGGTTGCTACATTAATACGTCAAGACTAAATATTGCTATCATAGATCAAATCTTGTCATAGTCAACTCCTTGAACATTGCCGTCCTTTTTTCTGACATGTGACTATTTCATAGATGTTAAACATCCATGTCTATTTCTTTATAGATCCAAACACAACCGATAGGCTTCACGCCTTTCCAGAGGGTCTTCCAAGTTCAGCAACTTGATTTCTCGTGTATGGATACTATCACGGATTCTATGACTTCTAGTCATTTTATGGAGTCAGGGCCCATCATCGCTTCTTTGCATGCTGCCGGTTCATCATTGTCAAAACAATAACAACTTCTGTTTCAAATCTTACTATTTGATTCTTACCGACCCACATGGTTCAATTAGAACTCTAATCTCCAAGATCATACCCTTTGTAATCACGGGAGCCATGAGCATTATGGCCGCCACCGGAACACTTTTCGGTGTTGCGCTACTTAGCACATATAGCTAAGGTTCAACAACCTTATCAACGTTCTATTGTCCTCCTACTTAACTTTTCACAAAAAATTCCTTCTCAAGAAACTTGATGTTTCAAGTGACAAACTCTTTTGTCCTCGGTGTTATGGAGGAATCCTCAACAATTTCTTTGGGATAACCTACAAAGACGTGCTTATCCGACTTTGGTTGTGAACATTTTACTTATAGCTTACCCAAATTTAAGAAAAGACAATTCGGGTTTTATCCCAAACCATAACTCATATGGTGTCATTTCAACGGATCACGATGGTGCTCTTTTCAGTGTAAAAGCGGTAGTCTCTAAAGCTTTAATCCTTAAAACGTAATGGCAGTTTTATAAATGACACCTTTCATCTTACCATGTCAAACAAGGTTTGATTTGATCTCTCGAACATACCATACTCCTCTGGTTTATCGGGAAATGCAAATTCATGGAACAATTCCTGAAATCTTAGGTGTTTTGCTAAACCTGTAACTCAAATATCTTCCTTTATGATCAAATCAGAAACTCTTTTATTTTCTTGTTACAATGATTTTTCACTTCATCTTGAAAGTCTTTGAACAATTTTCAAACATTTCATACTTCTTCCTTATTAAGTAAATATATAGATATATATTCACTCAAATTTCTAGAGAAAGCATATGAAGCAAAAAAGATCCATCGCATATGGCTACACATAATGGACTATATACATCAACATGCAAAATATCCAATAAGTTAGTCATCCATTCCTCTTTGGCCTATGGACGGAGTTTTAGTTATCTCGAGGAAAGTTTCACAAGCGTCAATTGATCAAAATCAAAAGACTCCAAAAATCCATAAACATGGAGTTTCTTCATGTTTACTTTCCAATATAATTCAAACAGCGATGTCACTTCATAAGTGATCATCCAATCATTTGTCTTACGACATTTTAGCAATAATGTTTATGGATGTGATTTCTCCAACTAGACTTGTAAAAGTTCATCCATCCTTTATGGAATACGGTAATTATTTGAACAACCACTGTTCTCATAATACCGGAACAAAATAACAATTATTAAAACAAATCTTGAAGGCTAGGTTTGACGACAACGAAAAACACAATAACACTTTATTTGTTTTCGATGAGCATCATCACTTATTCTCTTGCCAGTTACTTAGGCCGTTGTAGTTCATGAATTGTGTTGTTCTGTATGACACTTCACACCAACCAATTCGGTATCCAATACCTCAGAACCACATTTTTTAACAAGCAAGGAATATAGCCATAACATGTATATCTTCTATATACCTAAGTTGGACATCTCCAACCTTTTCTTTTCTGCCAAATATTTTATAGATTCTCTTTCAACAATTCCTTTTCTTTTAAAAGAATCTATCAACATCAATAGTGGTGTCATTCACATGACACATAGTACAAAGTGTATATAGTCAAATACTAATACTTTTGGACTTGCACTTTGAAGTGGATCACCATCATCAAATGTTTGGCATTCTTTCAAAAATCCATTCTTTAGTAATATTTTAGTGTAGTAAACATTTTACTTACATCTTCTATTCATCCTTAGCATGACAACTTTCATGATCAAGCTGCTATAGCTTATAAAGGTGAATTGCGAGTATAATGTTTCTTTTTCAAAACCTTTTGGAGGATTAGGACGACTAGCGTCTCCAACCTTCACAAATTCTCATCAAATATGAGGACGTATACATTGTTTCAAAACATTGTTTCAGATATCACAATATCTTCCACACATGATGGTTTCCAAAACAATTTTTCAGCTCCTAGATAATCTTGATATTAAAACAACTTTTGAATATCAATAATCATGGAGGCAAACATGATACTTTAGACACTAACATTGGAATTCTTACTCTTGATTTAATACTACTTATTACACTTCATGGAGTAAATAGAGTTTGCTGAAAGTTTGCAATAGGACTTCTAAACTTTAAATTGACATTCAAAACAATACGATACCAGTTCGTAAAGTAAATATCCAGAATTCTATAGTTCTATTATCTCAATTAAAACTAAGCATAAGGTAGTGAACAGACGCCAATGACTACAACAAATTATGCAAATTCACTTTGATTTAGTTTATGACGAATTGAGTTTGACTAATCCAAATTAGAAATGAACTCCCACTCAAAAACGACATCCCTCGTGCCTTTTTGGTGATTACATGAACCAAATCCACTACACCAAGTCCGATCATCACGTGAGTCAGTGTAGCTTCAAAGACGAGCATCAATATGGGCATCACATCAACTATATGACTCATGCTTAACCTTTCGGTCCGTGTTCCGAGGCCATGTCTGTACATGCTAGGCTCACCAAGTAAGAACCTCAGTATTCGCGTGTGTAAAACTGTCTTACACCCGTCGTATGAAAGAGTAGAGTCGAGAACACCCGATCATCACGTGATGTCTCGAAACACGATCCATAAAACAGTGCATACTTAAGGAAGAACACATTTTATCTTGATATCTAAATGAGGGATCATCTTACAATGCTACCAAAAGCACCAAACTAGCAGTATAAGATGCTAACATCTAATGTGTAAAGTGAGATGATATGGTCCATGCATTTGATCTCTATCATTTGCATTGTGGTATCATCTCTATCATTCCTTTGTGTGTATGGCCAAGGTCTATGGAAATTACACGTTGAGTGTGTTGTAAGAGTATCTATCATACATCTACTTACAACAATACCATATCAAGACACTAGCCCAGCAACAATCTAAACTAGACGCCTCTAATTTATCAATTGCAAGTTTTACGTGGCTTAGAGCTTTCGGAGATAGAACCGGTCTTACCTACGAACATGAACCACAACGAGGATAACCAAGTTATTTGCAACTTGTTGTAAATCAGATATTGACTATAGTAGGAGAGACAGACACTTGCTAGACACTTATGCAAAACTAGTTGCATGTCAGTCATGGAACCAGTCTCATGTACGATGACATGTAAGGTTGGTCCGGGCCGCTTCATCCCACTATGCCACCAATATCCAAAATATATGAAAGAAGCAATAACATGATCATCATCGCCCACATATAAACATATGTGTACTACCCGTGCAAAGCACCTACGCATAGATCTGGCTCTGATACCACTGTTGGGTTCGCATCATAGAAAACAAAAAATTTCCTACGATGGTAACTATCGCCAAGATCTATCTATGAGATACAAGCAACGGGTGGATATACATCCATAGAGAACTTACCCTCGAAGACAACAAAGCTTTGTTAACGAGATGGAACTCGTGGATGATGTAGTCGTACACTTGCCGATCTCAAGATCATGATGAAGTCCAGCAGGTCCGGCTCCAGCACGTCCATCAGATCCAGCTCCAGCAAGTCCAGCACCACCAAGTCCAGCACCGCAAAGCAGCGGTGCATCCGTGATCGCACACACGTCCGGTACCCTGACAACCTCCGTCCCTCGCTCTAGCAAAGCAGCGGAAGCAGCACCTCCTTTCCAGATCAAGCCACCGGGAATATGTATCTCGCTAATCCAAGACCATGGGGAATAACTAGAGGGGGAGAGAGATCCTTCACGAGGAGGTGTGTGTTGTTAGGAGGAGAGGGGGGCCTTTTATATGGAAGAGGGGAGGCACCCAAGGGCCATGGCGTGGCAGCCAGGGTGGTGCCCCCACCTCTTCCATCATTCATGTGGTGGATGCTCCACTCACATAAATATGCCTCCACTCACATTAAATAAAACTATTTTATTTATTGCAAGCTCTCATTAAATAAAACTATTTTATTTATTTTATTCTGAATTTTGTTAATTACATTAATTAACAAACATTCACATAAAACCCTGTGCAACATTTCAATATCACATGCCGAACCAGTTTCAGCAATTTCACCCGAAACAATTCCGGTTTCCATAGAAATGATTCCAGTGCTTTCTTAAATCTTTATCTGAAACATATTTGCTCCAAATGGTGTCGGTATCCCTTAAGTGTGTCACCCTACGGTTCGCGAATAATGCAGACATGATCGAGACCCCTCTCCGATCAATAATCAGCAGCGGGACCTAGAGATCCGTACTGACTCCCACATATTCAACGATGACTCTTGTGATCGTGTGAACCTTTAATGTTGTAACTAAATCCCTTTGTCTCACGATATATTACATGTCCGAGATTCGATCATTGGCATCCAAATACCTAGTTTGATCTCGTTACCAACATGCACTCTTTTCTCGTTCCCGTGATATAACATTCTAGTGATCACATCACTTGCTTGCAAGCTATTTCAATGTGATATCACCGAGCGGGGCCAGACTATATCTATCCATCATCGGGATGGACAAATCCCACTCTTGATCCATGAGCCTCAACATAACACCTTCGTAGCACTGAACCCACCTTTATAGTCACCTTGTTACGGTGTGACGTTTGATGTTATCAAGATACTCTTCCGATGTTAGCAATTAACATGATCTCATGGTCTAAGGACTAAGATTACTTCGTATGATGTTATAGCAATATAAACATAATGACTCTGATCGTAATGCTATACTTTGGATGAATGTTCATCACATCATTTCACCAATGTTGTGACCTCGTTATTAACAACATCCAATGTCCATGATCAGGAAACCTTGATCATCTTGTTAATCAATGAGCTAGTTTATATGAGAGGCATTACTAGGAACTTTGTATTTTGTTTATTAAACACACATGTATAAACGTTTCCAATTAATACAATTATAGCATACAAAATAAACATTTATCATAAACAAGGAATAAGATAATAACCACTTTATTATTGCCTCTCGGGCATATTCCCTTCAGTTTTGTCATTGGATCATTTCAGAAAATCTTTTTCTGTCAGAAAATCATTCATCTATACCTGAAAATTGCTCAAAAATAAAGTGTCTCGAAAAATTCCAGAAAATTCATATTAAATTTTTACGTGAAAAAAGGGGCATATGAGTGCCTGGAAGGTACCAAGGTGGGCCACCATGTAGGCACACCACCTGGTGGCGGGGCCAGCCCTAGGGCGCGCCTACCTATGGTGTGGGCCACCCCTGGCCCTCCACTCACTCTCTCACTTGCCACTTTCTTCTCTCTCCCGAGTAGACACCAGTTCATTGCTCAAAATCGCGTTCTTGTTGTGCTTGCCCTCGATTTTTCGATCTCCTTGCTTAGCCCATCTTTGCTGCAAAAATTTGGACCATTTGTTCTCCGGTATGTGACCCTCCGCTTGTCCAAGTAGATTTGTGTTTAGTGGTTTATATCTTGAGTATTTTGCTGCTGTAGGTGACATGTTATGAGAGCTTGTAAGCTTGTTTGATGCTTAGAGATATAGTTTTGATGCATGTTTAGGACTCTTACAAGTCCCTATGAGTAGTGCCCTTCATTATATTCACTCTGTAATCACTTGTCTGATGGATGTTTAAATTTCAGAATAGAAGATGAATGAGCATCAACTAAACCAACATGAACTGAGGGTGCCTGAGGTTATGAAGTTTCATCGAGAAGAGGAAGTTTTTCCTTCCATCTATCCATGTTATGAATTCATGGGGGCTGCAGGAATTTCCCAGGACTTCCATACTTTGATTGCTAATGCAGGATTAGAGCACTTTGTGGAGGATGAACCCTATCAATTTGTGAAACTAACCATGTCTGTAGTGCAGGACTTTCGATTTAGTTACTCATTGCCTAACCCATGGTCCACTACAAAATTTACAATATAGCTACCGACCTTTCTCTCGATGATTTTTGTGCAGCTATTAAGGTACCTTAGTGGGTATAATGTGGAAGGATTAAAGAGCGACTTGCACCACTCATGGACTTGTACGCATAGATTTGCCAAGGGAGCAGCTTCTCGAAGGAGAGCGGGAAAATCCATAACATTCATCTCCCTTCTATTCGCAACTTTGCTTACTTTATTGCCAAGTGTGTTCTTGCTAGGAAAACTGCCAAATAAGTTATCTTCATATGATCTAGCATTCATCTCTGCTGCTCTTAAACGAGATAGGTCTTACAACTTGGGTGCTTTGATAGCTTTCCGTCTTGCTGCTAACCGCGAGAAAGGTGGAATTTGTGGGGGCCTGATTGCTTCTCGTTTACTAGCATTGCATGGTTTAGTGCCTCATCATCTAGACCTACAGTTTCCCATAGAAAGGCTTGATCTTAATTCCATGATACAACATAAATTTGTTTCTTCATGGGCTAGTTTGAGTGAGTTGTCTTATGAGATAACTTTTCTCAAAGTTGGTTGGAGAAGGAGCAAGTCTGAGCATGTTGTTCTTTTGCCTGCACCTGTTTTGTTTAACCTTGATAACAGGGTAGGATGGTCCCTCACGACGGAGGAGTTTGATACGTACTTGGGAGAGCTCTCTCAACAGGAGCAGGATACTAGAAGGGAGGTCACGGATGATTCGGTCCAGCCCTCGAATGAGGGGGAGTCTTCATATCAGCAACCTACCTATGATTGGGGAGCTTCTTGTTCTTCCCAAGGGCCCAACTACGATCATGCTTACAATGACCCACCTGCTTGGAACCCTTACTCGTATCTGGATTGATACCCACTTAGGTCAAAAGCCTAAGCTTGGAGGGAGGTACGCCGACATCGCACTCATCTCCATATCATTTTGCGTCGGTACTTTGTATATTCATGTTTCGTTCTCTTTTCAGTTTTCGTTCTTTCTTTGCTTTTGCTTTCTAAAACACAAAAAGACCAAAAATATTCCTGTTGTTTCTCTTTGTTTGCTTCTTCTTCTTTTTGCCTTGGTTTTCTTTTCCCTTTTTGCTTTGTTTGAACTATTCGAAAAACCCAAAAAGATTTTTCTTTGCTTGTTCTTCCTTTTTGGTTCTTGTTTTAAAAATCAAAAACACCAAAAATATTTGTTGTTCTTCTTTGGTTTTGTGAGTTTGTTGCAGGGTTCATCAGTTCTTAGTGGAATTTGGTTTCATATTATTATTATTCAAGCCACACAAGTGAAGGGTAATAATGAGGATTAATGACAACTTGAGGTGTGGTAAGAGGCTAGTAACAAACTCTATTTGTTTTCATTTTTGTACATATACTCATAATTGTGGGCATGCTTAGCCTGTTCGTGTAGGGTGTATGTTATTCATGGATGCTTAGTAGTTCTTGCTTTCATATGATTAGTTCCAGCTTGCTAATAGTTTGTAGCATGTCATATGAATGTTTGCTTGCATTACTCTATTCATAACTTGGTATGACACCGTGGTATCCTCCTCTGAATGTTCATTTGAATTTACTTGGCACATGCTCACGCATGCATATGACTAAAATAATCATTTAAGCCTCGATGAATTATTTTGCCTTGAGGGTCTTGAATCACTTTCATGCCATGATTAGTCCTGTTTTGTTTCAAGCATGGTTATGACAGCTATTGCTCTCTCTTTTGTCGCCCCTTACTATTGCTAGCCTTCACTTACACTGAGTATGCTTTACTCGTGTTTCCAACTCCCTAAAACCAAATATTGCCAAAAGTGTCCACCATACCTACCTATTAGCATCATTTTCTATTTTCGTGCATATCCAATATGCCTTGTTTTCTTCCAAATAAAATGTTTGCTTGTTATGAGAAAGTTAGTTAGTAAAGCTCTCACAAACTTGATGGCACACTTTATTTCCTGCACTTAATAAACCTGAACCATTGTGACTGTCCATGAAAGTTATATGCTTGCAAATTATAGGATGGGGATTAGCAGAGCCGTGCTATCACGGGGAACGCTTTCAACACCTGTAAATATATACCCAGTTGATACCATGCTCTTTTGTTTGCGGATGTCGTCGGTGTGAAATAAAAGGGGAGCTTGTAAGTCCATGGAGTTATGTATGTGTGTTAGAGAAACGCCTGGGCCGCCGGTCTAATCCATGATGTCATGGTGGAAACCTGCAGCATAACCATAATAAGTATCTATGAAGCATTCTTCTTATAAAAAAGAGAGATAGCTATTGAGAAAAAGGAAAAAAGAGATTTGAGAAAAGAGGAAAGAGAGAAAAAAGCACCATTTTCCCATGGTAAATAAGAAGATTGTTGAGATACTCATTGTCTGCTTGCCTTGTCATTTTGATATGGGGATTCTTCCGTATCATCGGGCAAGGGGTACCCCGTTGGCGGTTCTCTATGATACGCATGTATTTACGATGACAAGAACTTACCGGTAACTAAAGTTGAGTAGCATGAGGAGCGACCCTCGTACTCAAAGATGCTTATGATAGGGGCAATGAGAGCTCAAAGCTAATGAGTAGCATACTTTCAGCATTTGGAAGCCTTTCAAACTATTCAAAACCTTTTCATTTCTTTGTTGAGTCTCCACCTAATTCTATGAGCACTTTCTTGAGAGCGTAGTTGTCATTCTTAGTGTAATGTGCTTGTCTCAAAACTTGATTATTTGTGTTATGACTTTGATGCTTGTATCTTTGATATCTTTACTTATAGTCTTCACCTGAACTTCAGAGGTACCTTGGCATTCACAATCAAAGGCAAGCGAGATACGACTCTATCATACCTTGTTATGAGAATTGTAATGATGCTTATGTTTATGTTTCATGCTACTTATTATTTTTGAGTTGGAATCTCTTCATATCTTGCAATGCCTATTAAGTAAACTTAGTTGCATACTCTTTATTATGAATTGTCTAAGTAGTTAATCACATGCTGATAATATATACATCATATGAAGCAAATGTGTTCGTGAAAGTTTATTTTATCGCACTCGGTTTTCAGCTGAATTGCTTGAGGACAAGCAATAAGCTAAGCTTGGGGGAGTTGATACATCCAAAACGTATCTACTTTCCCGAACAATTTTGCTATTGTTTCTCCTCTAAACTTGTGTGATTTGGATGCAACTAACACGGACTGATGTTGTTTTCAGCAGAATTGCCTTGGTATCTAGTTTTTGTGCAGAAAATCAACTATCAGGAAAAATCCCAGAAAATATGCCAAGAATCCTATTTCACTAGAAGACTCATGGAGCCAGAATACGAGACGGAGAGGGGCTGGGCCCAGGCCACACCACCTGGCCGCGCGGGCTAGGCCTGACCGCGCCAGGGGGTGGTCTGGCTGCGCTAGGGGGTGGTCTGGCCGCCCCAGACACCCCCTCGGTCTCCCTCTTCGCCTATAAGTTGCCTTCTGACCTAAAAACTCAGGGGGGGGTCGACGTTTTTTCAGAAAGAGTTCCGCTCCACCGCCACCACCAGATTCCACGATTCAGAACCAGAAACTCCGTTCTGGCACCCTGCCAGGACGCGGAATTGGAGGAGATCATCACCATCATCATCACCATCGCTTCTCCATCGACCATTCATGTTTCCCCATCTATGAGTGAGTAATCCCTCGTTGTAGGCTATGGGGATGGTAGGGATTGGATGAGATCGTTCATGTAATGGCATCAGATTGTTAGGGCATGGTGCCTAGTATCTTCTATTAGTGCTTTATGACTTTGTTGCGACTTGTTATGCTTAATGCTTGTCACTAGGGTCCGAGTGCCATGGTTTTAGATCTGAACATGTTATTGATTCAATATGATAGTATTGTTTTTGGTCTTACCTGCAAGTTGTATACACACGTTGTTGTCCAGAACCAATGGCCCCGAAGTGACAGAAATCTCTAAGGTACTAGATGTGCTGTTGCTACTAGGGAGAAAACAACAATCCTTTGTTCATAGAACAATCGTATTGTTTACTTTACATGCAATGCGTAATGCAATTATCTGTTGCTTGCAACTTAATACTGGAGGGGGTTCGGATGATAACCTGAAGGTGGATTATTAGTCATAGATGCAGTTGGATTACGGTCTATGTATAATGTTGTAATGCCCAATCAAATCTCAAAGGAGTCAAGATGTTTAGTATATGCATATTGCTTTCTCGATTTTTGTCAATTGCCCCGCTGTAATTTGTTCACCCAACATGTCATCTATATTAAGGAGAGCCACACTAGTAAACTATGGACCCCGGCCCTTTCTTTTACCATCAATCTACAACCGTTTACTGCTTTCTGTTTACTTTCTGCAAACTATTACTTTCTCCCACAAAATACGTTTACTGAGGGAAAACTTGCTGCTGTGCTCATCATACCTTCCTCTTGTGGTTCCCCAACGAGCTCGAGATATTTTAGGCCATCAAAGGACAAGGATATCACCTAGAGGGGTGATACGTCCATTTTGCATCACTATTCTATGTATTAATTCACTATTATTCATTGATATATTTCATATTGAGAGGTGATACTTATGTTATTTCATCTATTTTTGCATGGTTGATGACTTTTGGAGCATGGACCACTGCAGTCAGGATTCTGATGGAAAAGGTGATGTTTGGAGGCAAAATTCGCGAAGATTAGAAAATCCGGGAAAATATACGGAAAATCCTATTTTTCAGAAGACTAAGGATGCCAGAAGATGGAGTGGAGGTGGGCCACAGGGGGCCCACACCACCCCATGGCACGGGCAGGCCTAGGCCGCGCCTGGAGGTGGTGTGGCCACCCTGGCCCACTCCAGCCTCTCCCCTCTAGCGTATATCATCCCCACGAAACCCTAAGACTTGGGGAGTGACCACAGAAAGATTACACCGCCTCTGCGTGGCGGAAAACACTGAGAGAGAAAGATCTCTCCGGCAGACAGATTTCTGCCGGGGGAATTCCTTCCCAGAGAGGGGAGATTGTCACCATCAACACCACCATCAAGCTGGACTTCATCGGGATCATCATCATCATCATCACCACCACCAGCATCACCTTCAGCACCATCTTCATCATCTCCATATTGCTGTAACAATTGTGTTGAATCTTGCATAGTTCATAGGGGAAACTTTCCTGGTGTTGATTACTCTTTGTAGTTGATGCTATTGAGTGAACCATTGAATTATTGTTTATGTTCATATTGTTATACATCATTATTCCATCTCTGATCATGATCCATATGATGTCTTGTGAGTAGTTCGTTTTGTTCTTGAGGACATGGGAGAAGTCTTGTTGTTAGTAGTGGAGTTGTGTTGAGAAAGATTCAATAGATTGTTATTTAAGTTGTGGTGTACTTCTTCTAGTGGTGTCATGTGAACGTCGACTACATGACACTTCACCTATATGGGCCTAGGGGAATGCACTGTGTATTTGGCTACTAATCGTAGGGGTTGCCGGAGTGACAGAAACCTGAACCCCCGTTAGGAAACCATTGCACAAGGGACGTAAGGGTCTTAGAGTTTAAAGTTGTGGTTAGGTTTCTACCTTAATTACTTTCTTGTACTTACGGATGTTTGCAAGGGGTTTAATCACAAGTATGTATTAGTCTTGGATAGGGTGGTACATTAGCACAGGTTCACCCACACAACACTTAGCAAGCTAGAGAAGATTAATCGACTATATGAAGCGAAAGCACTTGATAGTCTTCCCATGTGTCCTCGAGAACGTTTGGTCATCTATAGAAATACAACCGGCTTGTCCTTTGCTGCATAAAGGATTGGGCCACTTGCTGCATTTATTCTTACTGTCTTTTATTTACTCGTACTTTGTTTACTTGCTTTATCGAAAACCCCTAAAAATCCGTTTGCTAAGTATTTGCAAAGAATTCCTGATCCATACCACTAGCCAGCACCTTCTGCTCCTCGTTGGGTTCGACACTCTTACTTATCGAAAATACTGCGATACACCCCCTATACTTGTGGGTCATCAAGACTATTTTCTGGCGCCGTTGCCGGGGAGTGAAGCGCTATTGGAGAGTGGAACTGGTAAAGGAAACTTCTACTGTGAGTATTGTTTACTTCTGCTAGTTGCTTTATTTTCGTTATGGATAATTCGCTGAGTTTCTTATTTGGCAATGCTACTACCACTGCTAAGGTAGTAGATAAGCCACCACCTGCTGAGAATGATGTTTTCAAAATACCTACAAGAATTATTGATCGTGTTATGGATAACTCCTATGTTGGGGATGGAACTGTCCATCCCGGTGATCATTTACTCTTTATACACGAATTATGCGGGTTGTTCAAGTGTGCAGGTATTACTACAGATCAAGTTAAGAAGAAATTATTCTCATTATCACTGAAAGGAAGAGCTAAGGAATGGTATAAGCTGCCGAAGAATGGTCAAGCTCTGGAATGGGAGGAAATAGTGCCTCTCTTTTATTCAAAGTTTTATCCTCCTAGTGAGATTCATAAAGATCGGAATCAAATATACAACTTTTGGCCTCTTGATGGAGAGAGTACAGCTCAAGCTTGGGGGAGATTGAAGTTACTAATGCTCAAATGTCCCATTCATGAGCTCCCCAACAATATTATTATCAATAACTTTTATGCAAGGCTCCCTCTACATGATAAAGATTTATTGGATGCTTCTTGTGCTGGATCATTCACTCGCATGGAAGAAGAAGTTAAATGGGATCTTCTGGACCGTATTCAAGACAATGCTGAAGCTTGGGAAAATGACAAAGGTAGAAAGTCAGGTATAAATTATGATTATGATTGCATTGAATCTTTTATGGGAACTAATGACTTTCAAAATATTAGTAATATTTATGGTCTTGATTTGCAAGTCAGTACGAATTGTTTTAGAGCTTTTGCTTCCTATATCGAAATTCCAAAAAGGGGATGGAACAAATACCATGCACCTTACAAAGATATTGTTGACTATGCTCCTAGTGGAAGTGCTGAGTATTGCATTATTGACCCCATCTTACCCGAACCTTATATCGAGAAGATTCCCTTCCTCGAAAAGGTAAAGGAGCATCCTACGATAACTAATGTAATCACCGAAAGTGAAAAAAGAACTGTAAAACCTGATGAACAAATAAACATTGAACCTGTGATAGCAATTGTGAAAGACCTTGTCACTAAAAGCATAGAAGATGGGCACATAGTCTTTTGTGAGGATGCTTCTAATATTGTTTCACATCCCAATAGAACTAAAAGGGCTAGTGTTCCTGTGCTTTCTGTTAGAATTGGTGATCATTGCTATTATGGTTTATGTGATATTGGTGCAAGTTCTAGTGCTATTCCTTATGAGCTTTACAGAGAAATTATGCATGAAATCAGTCCTTGCGAGTTGGAAGAGATTGATGTGGTTATTCACCTTGCTAATAGAGAGACCATCTCTCCAATTGGTATAGTACGAGACGTGGAAGTTCTTTGTGGTAAGATTAAGTACCCTGCTGATTTTTAGTACCTGGTTTGGCTGCTAGTAAAACCTACCCTATCATTTTTGGTAGACCTTTCTTGAGTACTTGTGGAGCTATTATTGATTGCAAGAGGGAGAAAATATTGACTAAGTTTGATGGGGAATCTTATGAGTTTAATTTTTCGAAATTTGCTAAAGAACCTTGCGAAGAGGAAACCCATAGTGAAGATTTTAGGGTTGAACAACTTGCTTCTATTTCTCTTGCCCCTAACAATGCTTTGCATCAATTTATGGAAGATCACGAAAGTGAAATCTTCATGGAAGAAAGGAATGATATTGACAGGATTCTCCATGATCAACCTATGATGCTTAAGCACGACTTGCTTGTAGAAGACTTGGGTACCACGATGCCACCTAGAAAGGATCCTGTTTTCGATCTAAAACCTCTCCCTGATGATCTTAAATATGCTTATATTGATGATAAAAAAGATATATCCTGTTATTGTTAGCGCTAAACTTTCAGGGAAGGAATAAGAAAGGTTATTGGAAGTTTTGAGGAAACATCGAGGAGCCATGGGCTATACTCTGGATGATTTAAAAGGGATTTCACCCACTATATGTCAGCACTCTATCAACATAGAACAAGATGCGAAGCCGGTAGTGGATCACCAACGACGTTTAAATCCTAGGATGAAGGAAGTGGAAAGGAATGAGGTATTGAAACTCCTTGATGCTGGTATTATTTACCCTATTGCTGATAGTGAATGGGCTAGTCCTGTTCATTGTGTTCCTAAAAAGGGAGGTATTGCCGTTGTCCCTAATGATAATGACGAGCTTATTCCTCAAAGAACAGTCGTAGGCTATAGGATGTGCATTGATTTTAGGAAAGTCAATAAAGTTACTAAGAAAGATCACTACCCCGCTTCCTTTTATGGATCAAATGTTAGAACGGTTGTCTAAAAAGACCCATTTTTGTTTTCTTGATGGTTATTCTGGTTTCTCTCAAATTGCTGTTAAACAACAAGATCAAGAAAAAACTACTTTTACTTGCCCTTATGGAACTTATGCTTATAGACGTATGCCTTTTGGTTTATGTAATGCTCCTGCTACTTTCCAAAGGTGCATGTCTGCTATCTTTCATGGTTTTTGTGAGGAAATTGTAGAAGTGTTCATGGATGAATTTTCTGTCTATGGAACTTCTTTTGATAATTCTCTGCACAACCTTGATAAAGTTTTGCAGAGATGTGAAGAAACTAATCTTGTTCTTAATTGGGAGAAATGCCATTTCATGGTTAATGAAGGGATTGTTCTTGGGCATAAAGTTTCTGAAAGAGGCATAGAAGTTGATAGAGCTAAGGTTGAGGCAATTGAGAAGATTCCATGTCCAAGAGACATCAAAGGTATTCTTAGTATCCTTGGTCATGCTGGTTTCTATAGGAGGTTTATTAAAGACTTCTCTAGGATATCAAAACCTCTCACTAATCTTCTTCAAAAATATGTACCTTTTTTTTATGATGATTGTAGGGAAGCTTTTGAAACTCTTAAGAAGGCTTTAACTACAGCCCCTATTGTTCAACCACCTGATTGGAGCTTACCCTTTGAAATAATGTGTGATGCTAGTGATTTTGCCGTAGGGGCTGTCCTTGGGCAACGTATTGATAAAAAGTTAAATGTTATCCATTATGCTAGTAAGACTCTAGACGCTGCTCAAAGGAATTATGCCACTACTGAAAAGGAATTTCTAGCTGTTGTTTTTGCCTGTGATAAGTTTAGGCCCTATATTGTGGACTCAAAAGTAACCATTCATACTGATCATGCTACTATTAAATATCTTATGACGAAGAAGGATGCTAAGCCTAGGCTTATTAGATGGGTACTGCTTTTACAAGAGTTTGATCTACACATAGTAGATAGGAAGGGTGCTAAAAACCCTGTAGCTGATAATTTATCTCGTTTGGAAAACATCTCTTTTGATCCTATGCCTGTTAATGATAGTTTTCCAAATGAACAGTTAGCCTCAATAGGGGTAAGCTCACAAGGAAGCCCTTGGTATGCTGATTATGCTAACTTTATTGTCTCCAGGTATTTGCCTCCAACTTTCACAGCTCAACAAAGAAGAAAGTTCTTTTATGATTTGAGGCATTATTTTTGGGATGACCCACACTTATACAAAGAAGGAGTTGATGGTATTATGCGAAGATGTGTTCCAGAATATGAACAAAAAGAGATATTGCATCAATGTCATGGTAGCGCCTATGGAGGACATCATGCAAGAGATAGAACTGCACAAAAGGTACTACAATCAGGTATCTACTGGCCTACCCTTTTTAAAGATGCAAGGAAATTTGTTTTATCTTGTGATGAATGTCAGCGTGTTGGTAATATTTCTAGACGCAATGAAATGCCCATGAACTACTCTCTAGTTATTGAACCTTTTGATTGTTGGGGATTCGACTTTATGGGTCCTTTCCCTCCTTCGAAGGGTTACACTCATATTCTTGTTGTCGTTGATTATGTTACTAAGTGGGTAGAAGCCATTCCTACGAAAAGTGCTGACAGGGAAACTTCTCTAAAAATGCTTAAGGACGTTATCTTTCCTAGGTTTGGAGTGCCTAGGTATCTCATTACTGATTGGGGGTTCTCATTTCATTCATGGCGGTTTTAGGAAGACCCTCGCTAAATATGATGTTAATCATAGAATTGCTTCAGCTTATCACCCCTAAACTAGCGGGCAAGTAGAGTTATCAAATAGAGAAATTAAATCTATCTTGCAAAAGACTGTTAATAGGTCTAGAAAAAACTGGGCTAAGAAGTTGAATGATGCTTTATGGGCTTATAGAACTGCTTACAAAAATCCTATGGGAATGTCTCCTTATAAAATGGTTTACGGGAAAGCTTGCCACCTACCACTAGAATTAGAACACAAAGCTTATTGGGCAGTGAAAGAACTAAATAGAGATTGTAAGCTTGCTGGTGAGAAAAGATTATTTGACTTAAGTTCCTTAGATGAATGGAGGAGTGAAGCCTATGAGAGTGCTAGGCTCTTTAAGGAAAAAGTTAAAAGATGGCATGACAAGCGAATACTTAAGAGAGAATTTCATGTTGGTGAGAAAGTTCTATTATATAGGTCTCGTCTCAGATTTTTTGCAGGTAAGCTACTACCAAAATGGGAAGGACCTTTCATCATTGAAGAAGTATACCGTTCAGGAGCAATAAAAATTTCTTCTCTAAAAGATAATACTACACAAGTTGTGAATGGACAGCGACTCAAACACTATATTGCTGGAGATTCTTACAATGAAGATGTTGATGCCTTTCAAGTTATAACTATAGAGAAATTCATTGAGGACCAAATTCAGAGACCTGCAGAGTCCGTTTGCAACTAGGTAACAGTTCTGGTAAGAAAAGTTCCGCGAAAACACAATCCAACTATATTTTTGCAGTTTTCGGCCAATAAGGAAAGTTACGAAGCGAAAAAGGGACGAAAAGGGAGCCAGGGTGGCCCACACCACCCCATGGCGCGGGCCCACCCCTGGCCGCGCCACCAGGTGGTGAGTCCACCCGGGACTCCGCCTCCGACTCGTTTTCTCCCAGTACCTTCCGTTTGATATGAAACTCCGTAATATATAACCCCCAGGATCCCCCGAGGTTCGTATATCGTGTTTTCGTCGTGTTTTTGTTTCGATCTATTTCTGCCAGGACATACTCTTTGAAGGTTTAGAAGCACAATGGTGTCCGCCAAGGATAAAGGGAAGGAGCCCATGGAGGAAGACCTCCAAGACCCCGGGAAGGAGAAGGAGATCGAGAGTGAAGGTGAAGAGGAGCAAGGCCAACGTCCGCACACCGGCACTACCATTGCAAGCATTGGAGTGGTGAAACCTGCCAGGGTTAGAAGGACGGCACGGATGCAGACTGAGGGGAAAGCTCCTCGTCACAGTTTGGCTCCACGGTCACTTCCTCCACGCACCAGGAATCCTTTCCATACCCTTATCCATGAGCATCAATACCAGAATATGCCCAAGGAGAAATTACCCTCCAATTGGGATTTGCCTCGTTCTAGCCATGCAGGAAAAGAAGACTTCAAGGAGGAAGAGTGGGGAAAGCATAGCAAGAGCTGGGATTCTCAACACGACATGATCATGAGTCGCATTGAGCAAAACTCACAGCTGATTCGTAATCTCACCTTCGAGATTGAAGACCTGGGGAGACTGATCAAAGAGCTCGTCAAGAGGATACCACCACCACCTAAGGAGTAATTCGTCATCAGGTTTGGCATCCCCTTGGTTTGTTCCAAGCTTGGGGGAGTGCCGCGGTATCATATCACTATCTTCTATCTTTTTACCTTATTAGTAGAGTCATATCATGAATAGAGGAGTTATTATGTAGTATGGTTTGCATTATGGAAGTGTCCCCTCTCTCGTTAGATATGTATCCCTTGGTGTGAGTTTCTGTTATGGAATATTAATGAGAAGTTCTATCATTCACTCTTTTGCATAGCTTATGTTAGTTTTCAATTCTTGGTTATATGATTGATCTTGTTGTTAGTATTGGTAGCACTTTGGGATCATTGAGTTAATTTAGTTGGTTTTGGCAAACCTGGCTCGGTCAGTAGCAACACCTTTTTGAGAGTTGAAAAGAAAAAGATAGAAGTACTCTAAAGAGAAAAATAATTTCATCATCTTTCTTTCTTGATTTGCTCATAAGTCTAGTATTCTCTAGTTAAGATCTTTTGTGCTTCCAAGGAAGATTGCATGTCTATTTTTATCACTTGTATATTTGTTTGTTTCCTTCAACTCTTATACTTGCTACCCAGCCTTGCTAGCCAAAAACCTATACTGAGAGGGTATTCTTCTCGTGCATCCACTCCTTCAAACCAAAACCTTTGCCATTTGAGTCCACCATACCTACCTAGTAGCATTATTGATATTCCAAGTAAATTCCTGTTTTATCTACCTCCCAAATTAAACTTGTTATGTGAAAATTAGTGATTAAAGCTCTCACGAACTTGATGGCACACTTTACTTTCTCGCATTTAATAAACTTGAACCATTGGACCCTTCTTTGTTGCGTATATGCTTGCGCTTTATGAGTTGAGGTTAGCCGAACCATGTATCATGGGGACCGCTTTCAACACTTCATTGGTACTTGTACCTAGTTGATATCATGTTCTTTTGCTTATGGATCCCGACGGTGTGAAATAAAAGTGGAACTTGTAAGATCATGGAATTTATATGTGTGTTAGAGAAACGCCTGGGCCACTAGCCTAAGCCATGCCTAATCATGGTGGAAACTTGCAGCATAACTATAGTGAGCATTCTATGAAGCATCCTCAATAAAAACCTATGCAAATAGCAAATAAAAAGATCATTGAGATGCTCACTATCTGCTTGCCTTGTCATTTTGATTATGGGATAGCTCCTGTGTCATGTGCAAGGGGTACCCCGTTGGCGGTTCTCAATGATACGCATGTATTTACAATGACAAGATCTTGCTCGTGACTGAAGTTGAGTAGCATGAGGATCGGTACTCATAAGTAAGGGGCTTTAGATTTCAACTTATAACTTGTCAAGCATATCCTCTTAGTTGTGTCACTTTAACCTTAACCACCAAAAGATGCCTATGATAGGGGCAATGACAGCTGAAAGCTAGTAAGTATCATAATTTTTGGGAGCTCTTTATGAGACTTGCAATCCCTGCTTCCCTCTTTGAAGGGCCTTTCTTTTACTTTGTAGTTGAGTCAGTAAAACTACTCCCTTCTATCTCAGCAAGTATTTTGATTTGTTGTGTTTCATTCATTCATATGTTGATTTATCCATTCATGTTTCTTATGTTCCTTGTTTTGCACATTGCTCTTATCTTGATGTTTACTACTTTGAAAGCTATCATTGAAAAACCAGCTATTTGTGAACTCCAGCAAATTATCAACTATTCTTCGACCAAGAGCTAAGTTTGCCATTGCCAATTATGATTCACTTTATGTATCTTCATTGTGTTTCCTTTACCTATTACAAGTTGAGTTGTATAATAGTGAGTTGTCTTCTATTATGATCTATGCTTTTGATGAATGTGATGCTTCTTGTGCGTATTCTTTTATCGACTCTTCACTCCATAAACCCGAGGCCATGTTAATTGAGCTCAGTTTCGCTTGGGGACAAGCGAAGTCTAAGCTTGGGGGAGTTGATACGTCCATCTTGCATCACTATTCTATGTCTTAATTCACTATTATTCATTGATATATTTTATATTGAGAGGTGATACTTATGTTATTTCATCTATTTTTGCACGGTTGATGACTTTTGGAGCATGGACCACAGTCAGGATTCTGATGGAAAAGGTGTTGTTTGGAGGCAAAATTTGCGAAGATCAGAAAATCCGGGAAAATATACGGAAAATCCTATTTTTCCAGAAGACTAAGGATGCTAGAAGATGGAGTGGAGGTGGGCCACAGGGGGCCCACACCACCCCATGGCGCGGGCAGGCCTAGGCCGTGCCTGGAGGTGGTGTGGCCACCCTGGCCCACTCCAGCCTCTCCCCTCTGGCGCATATCATCCCCACGAAACCCTAAGACTCAGGGAGCGACCACAGAAAGATACCGCCGCCTCTGCGGGGCGGAAAACACCGAGAGAGAAAGATCTCTCCGGCAGACAGATTTCTGCCGGGGGAATTCCTTCCCAGAGAGGGGAGATTGTCGCCATCAACACCACCATCAAGCTAGACTTCATCGGGATCATAATAATCATCATCATCACCACCATCATCACCTTCAGCACCATCATCACCATCTCCATATTGTTGTAACAATTGTGTTGAATCTTTCATAGTTCATAGGGGAAACTTTCCCGGTGTTGATTACTCTTTGTAGTTGATGCTATTGAGTGAACCATTGAATTATTGTTTATGTTCAGATTGTTATACATCATTATTCCATCTCTGATCATGATCCATATGATGTCTTGTGAGTAGTTCGTTTTGTTCTTGAGGACATGGGAGAAGTCTTGTTGTTAGTAGTGGAGTTGCGTTTAGAAAGATTCAATAGATTGTTATTTAAGTTGTGGTGTACTTCTTCTAGTGGTGTCATGTGAATGTCGACTACATGACACTTCACCTATATGGGCCTAGGGGAATGCATTGTGTATTTGGCTACTAATCGTAGGGTTTGCCGGAGTGACAGAAACCTGAACCCCCGTTAGGAAACCATTGCACAAGGGACGTAAGGGTTTTAGAGTTTAAAGCTGTGGTTAGGTTTCTACCTTAATTACTTTCTTGTACTTACGGATGTTTGCAAGGGGTTTAATCACAAGTATGTATTAGTCTTGGATGGGGCGGTACATTAGCACAGGTTCACCCACACAACACTTAGCAAGCTAGAGAAGACTAATAGACTATATGAAGCGAAAGCACTTGACAGTCTTCCCATGTGTCCTCGAGAACGTTTGGTCATCTATAGAAATACAACCGGCTTGTCCTATGCTGCATAAAGAATTGGGCCACTTGCTGCATTTATTCTTACTGTCTTTTATTTACTCGTACTTTGTTTACTTGCTTTATCGAAAACCCCTAAAAATTCGTTTGCTAAGTATTTGCAGAGAATTCCTGATCCATACCACTAGCCAGCACCTTCTGCTCCTCGTTGGGTTCGACACTCTTACTTATCGAAAATACTGCGATACACCCCCTATAGTTGTGGGTCATCAAGGGGGTGGGGTGAATAGGCTGTTTAAAAACTTTTATGAGCGGGGATCAACAAAGGAAAAATTAAACTAGCGTTTACTTTGTTAAGCACAAAACCTAGAACAACTAGGGTTCACCTATGTGCACCAACAACTTATGCTAAGCAAGACAATCAACTGTGTGATAGCAAGATATAGACTTCAAGAATGAAGGCTATCACAAAGTAAGGTGCATAAGTAAGAGCTCGAGTATAGAGATAACCGAGGAACGTGGAGACGATGATGTTTTACCGAGTTCCTCCCAACAATGGAGTACGTCTCGTTTAGAGAGGGGTGGTTTCAAACCACCAACGCCACAAAAGGCCTCCCTTGTTCTCCGGTGAATCTTACCCCAACGGGATCGATCCACACTTCCACTATCGATGCACTTGTCGGTGGGAATCCAAAACCTCTCACAAGATTGGGGCACTTCTCCACAACTCAATTGGAGGCTCCCGACAAACAAGCTCGGGGAAATCTCCACAACTTAATTGGAGGCCCAAAGTAATCCACAAACCTGTAATACAACTAAACCTTCTAGGGTTCCGAGAACCCAAGAGTAAAAAGCTTCTCACTTTCACCCAATCGAATCCTCACTAAGAACTTGTAGCATCCCATCTGTCTAACATATGTAATGCTACATGGTCTAGTAATATAATTGTTGCATCATAATTATATCATGCTCATGTCATCATGCCACCTTGCATTTGAGCATCATATAAAACCCTTTTCATTGGTTCTTCTCTCATATGCATTATTAATTGTATTTGCCTCTTGATATATTGTATTTGGTTCTTGATAAATGCTTGATGCCCAAGTTGAGTTGGGGGCATATCTGTTATTCCACTCCACCGCCTTTTCCTTGTCACCACCTTATAATTCCACCATCCTAATTATCCATGAGCTTTTACACTTTTCCTTTGGCATTTAAATCTAGCTCATGTGGGTTGGGAGGGATCCACTTCTATTTCCACATGCTCTCATATTAGCATCATGTTGTTTTCACATTATTGATATGTGGAGCCACCTTTGCATGCATTATGAGTGGCATCCCTCTTTCTAGCTTCCATATGGATTGTATTGGAATTTCTGCTCATGTTGGAATATTATTGGGGATATTATGAACCTAGTGGAACACACACACTAGCATGTCCCAAATTATATTCAAATATGATCATCTCCATCCACTCCACATGGAACCTCCTTTTAATCTATTTTGCTTGGCCTTTACTCCATATTTTGGAATGCATGTGTATAAATTCCATGATTATTACTTTGTTTCCACAAGATTAGACATGGCATTTAATGCCCATGCATGGGCCATGCAAATTACCACTATCTTTCTCCTTTGGTTTTTTTTTTTGGGAGTGGAGCATGGACCTTTGGGAATCATGTTAAGTGATTATTTTCCTTTTGTTGAGCTCCACCTTTCTCTCCCAAACCCTCATCTTCTTGTTTGTTCCCTCCTTGCTATGTGCACCTAAAACCCTAAACATCTCTCTCTCTCCCTTATCCCATCATCATGTGTCCACCAAAATCCATCTCACCCCAACCATGTTTTGATCATGTTAAACCCTATCTCTCCCTATCCATCATCACACCCCTCCACTTTTGCTTGATCTTGTTGGCAGGTGAAGAAAAACCCTAACCAACCCACTCACCCTAGCCTCTCTCTCTAATTAACCCAAACCCTAACCTACCCATTTTCCCTCCTAGCTAGGCTCCATGCCGAGCCTCCCCTCCCTTCCTAACCTGGCTACACCCCCCATGCCGAGCCATGCACCCCTCTCTCTCTAACCCTTGCCCAACCCTAGCTACCCGAGCCTTCCCCTCTAACCCTAGACCTAGCCGAGCATCTCTCTCCCTCTCGGCTCCTCTCTCTCTCTCGCTCACTGCACGAGGACCCCACATCAAGCCGCTGCTCCTTGGCCTCGCCCTGGTCCCACCTTGTAGTCCCTGGCCTCCCTACCCCTGCCCTAGCCATGCCCAGCACATGAGGGAGGAGAAGCAAAAAAGGTGGCCGAAGCCACCTTTTCCTCCACCAGTTCCCCACGGCACCTCTCCCATCTCCCTTTCCGTTATCTACTCCCTCCCGTCTCTCTCTCGTGCCCAGATCCACCCCTGGCCACTGCGCCATTCCTTTCCTCTCCCCTGCACCTCTTCTCCAACTCCGGCCACCCCTCGGCATCCACCGTCATCCCCTCGAAACAGGCGGCGGGCGTGGTTGTTGGGCGTCGAGGAAGACCAAGTCGGTCCCCAGGAGCCTGCCTGCAACCGGAGTCAAGGAGGAGAAGGGCGGGAACCACCAGAGCCACCGCCGCTCCGACGGAAAACCCTAGCTCGCCGGCCGTCTGCTTCGTCGCTGATCCGCTGCTTCTCCGGCCGAGCCACCACCACCGACCCACTCCCGGTGAGCGCCCGACCCTCCCAGACACCTCCGCTTGCCGATCTGTTGACGGGTCGCGCCGTGCGTTTCGTCGAGCGCTCTCGGCGCGGCGAGCTCACGTCGTCGAGGACCGTCCTCTCGCTGCTTATGCCTTACCTAGCTGCCTACCGCCCTCCTGTCAGCAACCCCACCCTACCGCAGCGGTTCCGCCTCCGCGTACGTGCCCCAGGTCGCGAGTTCGAGCCCCGTCCCGCCGCGCCGCGCGCTGTCGCCGTTCTCTATCAGTTTCGTCAGAAACGGGAGAAGAAAAACAGTAATCGTTGGCATCTTGCAGAACCCCCCCCCCACACACACTTTTTGCCAGCTAAACCCGCACTCCTCCCGGGCCCACCTGTCAGCCGCGGTTGAACTTTTACAGAAAAGCACCCCAGGTTCCAAAAACCTCAACCCGCCGTCCCCGTCCGAGCCACGTGGCTGTGCCCCGTTCGCCGCCCGCCTGTGGGTCCGCGCGAACGCCGGTCCCGCTTGTCAGCGGATGTGGCTGGCTAAGCCGCGGTGAGAAATGTTTTGCCGCGCCGTTTACGCCCAGTCAGCGTTGGCCCCACCCATTAGTGACCGGGGCCAGCTGCGGCTGAGTAGAAAAAGTCTGCCTGCTTTTCTGTTTTAATAAAATATTTTCAGAAATGTTTAAATTCAAATTTAAATCTGTTTTTAATAACTTTTGAATTATAATTCCAAATAATACAAATGATATATGTTTTTGAATCAGAAAAATATGAGGAATTCAAATATGCGATTCAAAATGTTGTTTGACCACTTTAAATTTTCGAGATGATTAAAATTACAATAAAATGCCCTTTCTCTTAATTAATTAATAACTTTAATTCTATAACTCCAAATTCGACAAATAATATGTCTAAATCGATCAGCGCGACGAGCCCGTTCTATCTATGCATTCCTTGTTCTGAATTGAAGCATGCATCAGGTCATTGTTAAAAATCAGAACTGTTTATGGCAATAAAACTTGACCAAAGAAATAATAAAATGCTTTATTCTTGTACCTCACACCTCACCATGCCATGCTACATTAATGCCATGTAAATTGTGCATCATTCATCATGGCATGCTTGTTTGCTTGTCGCATTTTAATTCATATGCTTGTGCACTTTATTTATGTTGGCCCTTGTTTGTTTGGTTCTTCTTCGAATAGACGCCCATCAGGAGAATTATCAAGAATCACAGGAGTTCTACCCAGATCCATCTCTCGCTTCAACTAAGCTACCAGGCAAGCACTACCACATGCTTGCATACATATAGTACCTATTGCCTCTATCTTATTCTTGCATCATTGAGTCGCGATTGCATTAAAATGAATCCCAAGTACTGCATAGCCTTTACTTTTAAACCCCACCGAAGCTTGTTCCTCCATCCCATGAGCCATTACTGTAGCATCCCATCTGTCTAACATATGTAATGCTACATGGTCTAGTAATATAATTGCTACTTTCTACATACAATTGTTGCATCATAATTATATCATGCTCATGTCATCATGCCACCTTGCATTTGAGCATCATATAAAACCCTTTTCATTTGGTTCTTCTCTCATATGCATTAGTAATTGTATTTGGCTCTTGATATATTGTATTTGGTTCTTGATAAATGCTTGATGCCCAAGTTGAGTTGGGGGCATATCTTCTATTCAACTCCATCACCTTTTTCTTTGTCACCACCTTATAATTCCACCATCCTAATTATCCATGAGCTTTTACTTTCTTTTGGCATTTAATCTAGCTCATGTGGGTTGGGATGAATCCAATTATATTTTTCTTTAGCTTGGCCTTACTACATATTTTGGAATGCATGTGTATAAATGCCATGATCATTATTTTGTTTTCACAAGATTAAAACATGGCATTTAATGCTTTTGCATGGGCCGTGCAAGATCACCACCATCTCTTCTCCTTGGGTTTGTCTTTGTTTTTGGAAGTGAATCTTGTCTTTTGGGAATCAAACTAAGTGCATCATGTTCTTTTGTTGAGCTACCCTTTTTCTCTCATTCTCACCTTCTTGTTTGTTCTCCCTTTGCCATGTGCATCTCAAGCCTAACCTCACCGCCATCTCCTCCATCTCTTGCATAATCTTGTTGGCTCACCACAAAAACCCTCTCACCACTTTTTCTCTCATCTCACTCTCCATGCCATCACCACATACTTGTTGGGTCTTGTTAGATCATACTCTAAAAACCCTAAAACCCATCCCTTGTTTTTGATCATGTTAAACCCCCCTTTGCTCATCTTTCTCTATATCTCTCCCTTAAAACCCTAGCCCTAACCACCCTACCCCACTTAAACCATCTACCCCACCACCCTCCTCTCTAGCTAACCCGAGCCACCACCTAGCCCTAATCTACCTGGCTCAACACCTAACCTAGCTCACCCCCAACCCGAGCCTTCCCCTCTAACCCTAGCTCCTACCCGAGCTCTCTCTCTCTACCAAGCCAGCCCCACACCGCTTTGCTGCTCCTTGGCCTCGCCCTGGTCCTACCTGGTAGCCCCTGCCCTCCCTACCCTGCCCTAGCCACGCCCAGCACGTGAGCGTGAGGGAGAAGAAAAGTGGCCGAAGCCACCTTTCCACCCCGAGCTGCCCCACGCCACCCCTCTCCTCTCCCGTCAATATCCACTTCCCCACGCCTCCTCTGCCGCGCCAGATCTACCCCAGGCCGCTACGCCGTTCCTCCCATCTCCCCTGTCTCCACTTTCTTTCACCGCCAGCCACCGTCGGTGTCCACCACCGTCCCCTCGTACCAGCAGGCGGGCGTGGCGTGGAGGTTGTCGAGGAGGCCAGCGAGGTCCCCTGCGTCGCCCCCATACACGCCAGCGAGGAGGAGAAGCCCCGGACCTGCCACAGTACCGCGACGCCGACGAGAAACCCTAGCGGGCTGTGCGTCTGCTTCGCCGATGATCCCCTGCGTCCCAAGCCGTTCCGCCACCACCGACCCACTCCCGGTGTACCCAAGCCAAACAGGGACAAACTGGAGGACAGTTTGTACACGGTCCATAAATAGATCGGAGATTTAGTCCGGAATCTCTGGTCTTACAAAAATTGGTAGAAATACCAATACAAAAACAACCATAACTTTTGCATCTAGACTCCGATTTTGATAATCTTGGGCTCGTTTTAAAGAGGACAATAAGCTCTACAAAATCATACATAAAAACACCATAGTACAGCAAGGGAGGATAGAACCAAATGATGAAATATTTTACCTCTCTCAATAAGACGAACCGGTAAAACCTCCAACATCGAAAACGCAATAGAGAATGCATATGAAATCCGTTTTCGATGAACTTGAGCTTGTCATGAAGATTAACACAAGGTCTAAATCCTCTCATGGATAAGAACCAAGAAAGATGATGCCAAGTATGCAAAGGTTTGAGCTCTCTTCGAAGGATATGAGCAAGTTACTCACTCAAGAGCCTCTCTTGATAGTACGGTTACCTATCCTACAAACTGGTCTCCCCAAATAACACCATGAGACCAGTAAGAAAGAAACCCTATCAAGAACATACCTTTGCCTTAGGCATCCACTTGAGCTTGACAATAACGATCTTGTCCACCTCAAGATGGAACACCTTTCTTGATTGTGCTAGGTTGGTGAAGTCTTGCAAATTGCTCCACCATACTCACTATGGGAGAGCTTATCTTTTGGGCATATCATCTTCCCATATCCATGATCATCATAGAATGGCAAGCTTCAAGCAAATGATCTCTTCGAGGTGGCTCATCTTGAACGTGCACATCATTTCTTCGTTCTTCATTATGTTGGTGTCTTGAAGGTACATAAGAGATATTAATCCAACTTTATTCTTCAAGCCATACTTATTACGTGCACCAGAACAACAACCATCGCCGAAAATGATAAACGTAGATCAGAAGAGACTGGCCTCAAATTACACCAACAGATACAGAACACGACCGAATCCCAAGAGATCCACCGGCCACATGACTCCACGTGTCCTCTATCGATTCTAGACGCACCAATGGAGCGAGGATAGGACGGAGAAGACCTTATTTTGACTTCAGGATGTAGCCGCCGCCTCAACATTCTGAAGAAGACACTAAAAACAATCTAAACAAATACAAAAAGGCTTCCGCCGGCAAGAGGCCGTGGTTCGCCATGCCTCCAAGGACCTAAGGCCAACGAAAATGAGACGGACCGATGGCGTCGCCGTTGGAGGGAGGAAACCCTAGATGGATTCTAGCCGCCACCTTGGAGAGTTTTTTAGATGCCTTAGGTTGCGTTAAAATTAACTTCACAAAAAGCAGTTCACCTTCGAAAGAGATTTAGGGGACGGAGTTCAAAAACATAAGAGCATCTCCACTAGCATTCCCAAGAGGCCATTCCCAGGACGTTTTTTGGTCCAGATTTGCAAAAAAACGCCCCAGTATCATTCCCAGGAGGGGTTCCCAGGCCGGATTTCGTCCAAAATACATCCAGTGTTCCCAGGCCGATCCCACGAAGCCGGGAATGCCCTGGGAACGTCCGGATGAAACCGCAGCCACTCGCCCACCAACACGTGTCCCTGTCACTCCCCCACCTCTGTCCTTTCTCTCCCTACCACGCCTAGTGATGGCTCTGAAATATAGCCATCTACGTCCATATTTAAACTAAATATTTTTCATATTCTTGATGAAATATCTCTCTAAACCCTGCCACTAATGCTAATATTCAGAGGGGTATGCAATCCTTTCTTTTATATTTTTCCTACGCAGATAATATCATTTAAAGGAGGGAATCACTACATTAAAGTCAAAGATACGAGATTTCCAATAACCAGAAGAAACTAGGAGCCGTAAAGCGGAGGCATACGCTTTAACGACCAACTATACCACCGGAGCAAAAAATCCGGCCGTATAGCTCCGGTCGTATAGTTGGCGTCGCCACCGTTAGGTCAAACAGAACAACTTTCGTGAAGGGACCCCTATATAAAGAAGCCTCGGGCGACGAGAAAACAAGCCAGACCTCGCCAAAAAGTCTCCACCACAGATCACTAGCCGCCTCCAGATCTCCAAACTCTTCTCCATCTCCATAGCCATATTCCACTACTTATAATAGTAGATCTCTTCTCCGATTAGCGATATTGTAAGACTATTGCTATCAATCTTATGATTTTCATTACAATGTTTGTGATTGTTGATCTCATCTCTATGTGTGAGTAATTTTCCTTGGGCTAAGGGCTTCGGCCTAGTCATGTAGCAATTGTGCATTTTATTTATCATAGATGGGATTGTGTATTAGTTTGTATGACATGATGATTATTGTATCCTCTCTTGCCTCAATCCAAGGACTTGTCAGGTAACCAATACCCCGAGGGTTGACCAGGTATAGGGATTATGAGTGATGACTGATCTGCAGGTTGGGAACCCCAGTGACAAAAGGGGTAGTACGTTTGTATGTGAGGGATTTGCTTGGGATTAACGGTGACATCACTATGCATATCATTAGTTCTCTTTCTTCTATGGATAAGACTAGTAGGTTATTGCTATAAGCGGTTATAGATGCAATAACAATTATGGATACATGATACGTCCAAAACGTATCTACTTTCCCGAACACTTTTGCTATTGTTTCTCCTCTATACTTGTGTGATTTGGATACAACTAATGTGGACTGACGCTGTTTTCAGCAGAATTGCCTTGGTGTCTACTTTTTGTGCAGAAAACCAACTATCAGGAAAAATCCCGGAAAATATGCCAAAAATCCTATTTCACCCGAAGACTCCAGGAGCCAGAATACGAGACGGAGAAGAGCCAGGGGGTGGCCACACCACTTGGTGGCGCGGGCCAGGCCAGGCCGCGCCAGGGGGTGGTGTGGGCCCCCCAGGCACCCCCTTGGCCTCTCTCTTCGCCTATAAGGAGCCTTCTGACCTAAAAACTTCGGGGGGTTCAATGTTTTTCCAGAAGGAGTTCCGCTCCGCTGCCACCACCAGATTCCATGAAACAGCACCAGAAACTCTATTCTAGCACCCTGCCAGGAAGGGGAATTGGAGAAGATCATCGCCATCATCATCACCATCGCTTCTCCATCGACCATCCATGTTTCCCCCATCTATGAGTGAGTAATCCCCCACTGTAGGCTATGGGGATGGTAGGGATTGGATGAGATCGTTCATGTAATGGCATCAGATTGTTAGGGCATGGTGCCTAGTATCTTTTTTTAATGCTTTATGATTTTGTTGCAACTTGTTGTGCTTAATGCTTGTCACTAGGGCCCGAGTGCCATGATTTCAGATCTGAACATGTTATTGATTCATTATGATAGTATTGTTTTTGATCTTATCTACAAGTTGTATACACACGTTGTTATCCGGAACCAATGGCCCCGAAGTGTCAGAAATCAGGATAACCGGAAGGGAAAGGCTTTGATGTGAGGATCACATGTGTTCACGGGGTGTTACTGCTTTGCTCCGGTGCTCTATTAAAAGGAGCACCTTAATTGCCAGTAGTTCCCTAGAGGCCCCGCTGCAAACGGGCTGACAGGACAAAAGATGTTGTGCAAGTTCTCATTGCGAGCACGTATGACTATATATGGAACACATGCCTAGGATTGTCTAGTACTTGGATGCTTTATCTTATTTATCTGCAATTGTCCTATGTTCTGATTGCTATTTGAATTGTCTTGTCCATGCAACGCCCGTCCATCCATCCCTATGCCTACCGCACTCGAATCCCACTGTTTACTGCTTTTGTTACTACTGTCTTTGCTTTACTACTGCTGTTACTTTACTATTCCTACTACAAAACTGTTGCTACTGATAAACTGCTGTGAGCAAGATTGTTTCCAGGTGCAGCTGAATTGACAACTCAGTTGTTAAGGCTTATAAATATTCTTTGGCTCCCCTTGTGTCGAATAAATAAATTGGGTTTCACTTTCCTCTAAAATACTGCGATACAGCCCCTATACTTGTGCCACATATAATTTATCTTGCTCTAACAGGTACATGCATACTTTATTTCTATCTTTTATTCCCATTAGATGTTTTGCACAACTACAGGTGAAACCGAACGCCCTAGGCCCTCTCTCTCTCCATCATTGACAACAAAAAAAAAGACACAAGCTATTGGTCCGGTAAAAACACAAAAGGAATTCTAAAACTCCCAAAGGTCCGTTAAAGTAACTTCACTACGCATTCGCTTTCCGAGGATTCGATAACTTAGGTCTACTAGGGAAAAGGAAGCTATACTACATCCGTAATCCGGATCAAAGGTATCACCTAGCCGCCCACCACGCAGGGGAAATTCCCAAATTCGAGACGCCGCGCTCGTCGTCGATTCCGGCCACCGGAGCTATCATGGAAGGCGAATGGAGCTTCCATGATGACAACATTCTCCCTGGACTCGAATCTGACGCCACGAAAATCTTTTCCCCACCATGAAGCAGGAGAGGCGGAGAGAGGAAGCACTCTGGGCATCCGCTGGGCCTCGAGCTCGCGATGCCGCTCCGCTCGACGGTATCCATATGCCGCGATGCTGCCCCGTCGGGCCGTTTCGATGAGATCCACGAGCTTGACGGTGACTCCGAGCTACTGGGGGCGGTGCACTTGGAGCCCGACCGCGTGGCGGGAGCAGCTGACGGTGCGCGGGATGGTAGCGAGGCTGGCCATCTGCGCCATGTACAGCGTCATCGTCATGAAGCTCGTCCTCACCACGGGGCTCGTCCCCATGCTCAACGTCTCCGCCACGCTCATTGACTTCGTCGTCCTACGCGGCTGGATCAAGGCGGTGGCCCACCTCGGCTTCGCCGCCCGCCCCTTCACGCACCAGGAGAACACCGTCGTGCAGACCTACACCGTCGCATGCTAAGAAAATGTTGTCGGCTTTTCGTGGCTGCGCCGCGAGCAGCAGCAACGCCCAACACCGCGCGTGGCCGTGTCGCGCACACGCCTCCGCCGACCGCGGCCGCCTCGCCGACCTCTCCCTCCCGTGTCCGACGCTTGCCCGCTGCTTACCTACCTCGCTGGCCGCTCAATCTTGCCCGGGCCGCGACGCCTCTGTTCCCTGCGAGCAGCAGTGCCCAGCACCGCGCGTGGCCACGGCGTCGGGCGAGTGACCGACGTCGACGGCGTTTTGTCTTCCTTCACCACCCAGTTCGCCGCTCCGGTCTGCTCAACGCTGGGAACGCGGTTGGGAAACCGTCATTCCCAGGCCGAAAAAATCGATTCATTCGAACCTATTTTACTTCATCCAGAACTAAATTTGGCCTAGGAACCACGAACGAGTGGTGGAGATGTTCTAAGTTTTACATACAACCAGCTTATAATTGTGAAAGTGTTGTTATTTTACACTTTGTTATTGTGAATAAAGGCACGGAAACATGTTTTACTGCGCCATTTGGACCATTGTTGCTACAGTTTTTTAATACTTCTTCCTACCCATATTATTGTTCTCAACTTTGTCTAGATTCGGATATACCTAGTTAAGGATTTAGACTAGATGTATTTGTATCTAGACAAAGTTAAGAATATTAATATGAACCGGAGGGAGTAGAGGATTGCACTCTAAGAGGTCGTTTGGTATGCATCATTTAGGCCTAGAATTCTGAAATTCATTTTGCAATTGCATCCTTATGCTGTTTGGTTGTCACGAAATTGGGTCGTCATTTTATTTGGCAAATCCATCGAAATATTCCCATGTGTAAAACTGATTCCTATCTCAAACCCGTCATTTCCAAATTCTGGTAGTAGCCAAACATATGGGTGTTTTTAGAATCATAATATAAATGAAATGAATCTTTGTATTTATAAATTGTATTTATAAATGAAATGAATACCTAGGTGCCAAACAAGCTCTAAAAAGAATTTGGCAAGGCAAAAAAATATCTTGTGTCAGAGAAAGGAGAAGGAGACAAGAAACCATACACCACCCCTATGGTTGGTGTCGCGGTGGTCCACTTGCATAGGCCTAGGATATTCCGAGAAAATATCCCACCCTGCGATGCAAGCTTGCAAATCGAAAGCCCCAGCCGGCTTCCCAGAGCCGCCCGTCCGTCTCCGTGTCGCGGCCGACTTCCTCTGCTCCTCCGTCCCGTCTATATAATGCCGCACCCACCTCCCCCTCCCACCACGCAAACTCCATCCCAAAATCAGATCACACCGCACCGCAACGCCGCCGGAGAAGAAGGAGGAGCGAAACACACCCTTTGCCTCCCGCCCGTTCCGTCGGATCGCCGTCGCGACGAATAAATCGTCGGCGAGTAATCCACCCTCGCGTTGCCGGTTTGGAGCCAGTCAGGGTTATGAGCTGCCTCACGCTCCGCCGCTCCTCCGACGCCAGCCGCCTGCAGGACGGCCTCCTCGTCTTCGTCTTCTTCATCTCGATTCCCATACGTAATCTGAATAATCGTGGTAGTACTAATTATAGTATTAGTACCACCAGTCTCTTGTAAACCGCGCTCGTGCTAGCTGTCGCGTGTGCGCGGACGGAGTGGTCCTCTTCTGCCGCTTCTCTGTCTGCGTATTCTCCATCTTCGTCTCGTTCGTCGACGGCCGCGGCGGCTGCGGCTATGGATCCCAACAGCTTCAAAACCGGAGGTACGGTGGTCTCTGTCCTACTCTGCTGAAATTTCAGCGTCTCCTGTTAGATCTTACATAAAGGGGGAATTTTTCGTGCTGAATGGAGATTTAGAACACCATCTCTGAATCTAATCATTCGATTGCAGTCGTAATTGAGGAAAAAAATTGCATTTTGGTCACAGTGCTCAGATAGATTTTGTCCTCCTTTGATCCCCTTGATTGTTCCCTATTGGGAACAATTCCTGTGCGTTGATGTATTTTAGGCCTTCTGATTCCAACCATATATAGTACTCAAAAGATTGCTGAAGTTAAACACTCAATTGCAATGATAATCGAGGGAAAAATTGTAATTTGGTTGCTGTGCTCATATAAGATTTTGCCCCTTCTGATCCCCTTGAATCAAAACTGACTGGGAATAATTTCTGTGCATTGATGTACTGTAGGCCTTTTGCTTCCAACAATTGAAAGGCGGTGCGCTTCGCCGCCATCGGTCATCGTGATCGGTGGTGGCATCTCGGGGATTGCGGCAGCTCGTGTCCTCTCCAATTCCTCCTTTGAGGTGACTGTTATAGAGTCGAGAGATCGTATCGGTGGCCGTGTTCACACCGACTACTCCTTCGGGTGCCCCATCGATATGGGGGCCTCATGGTTAGTTTCACTTAAATTGACTAACTAATGGGAACAATCCTTAGTAGGTTTTGTCTACATAATCTTTTACTAACTTTGAGCTGGTGTTGATGAAAAAATTTCAGGCTGCATGGTGTCAGTAACGAGAATTCCTTAGCACCATTGATTGGCCATCTTGGGCTGAGGCTATATCACACTAGTGGCGACAACTCTGTTCTGTATGATCATGATTTAGAAAGGTAATTTTAGCACTTGAACTTGCCTTCTTGTTTGCCAATCAGCATACTTATTTTCAATTCTTGTTCTTACATCTTAATTAATGTGTTGATTGATTCCTTTACAGCTGTTCTCTCTTTGATAAGAATGGCCTTCAAGTCCCAATGGAGACGGCTGCTAAAGTTGGCGAAATATTTGAGAGAATTCTTAAGGAGGTAGATTGTGATTAACTCTTGAAAGTTGTACTTGGTTCTCCTTTGAGTGAATTTCTAGCTAACCGTAATGCTCTTTAATTTGGGCGTTGCAGACGGTGAAACTCCGTGATGAGCAGGAACATGACATGCCCCTTCAACAGGCGATCTCAATGGTGCTTGAGAGGCACCCTGATCTAAAGTATGTATAATCGTGTATCATGCTGACATGTGACGATTTTATTTATAAATTGGATGGTTACAGAACAAGAGGGTTACTGATATTATTGGCAATTTTTAGGCTAGAAGGGCTAGATGATCGAGTCATGCAATGGTGTGTCTGCCGGCTTGAGGCATGGTTTGCTGCAGATGCAGATGAAATATCTCTGAAAAACTGGGACCAGGTCAGCACAAATTATTTGATGCTGTCAACCATTTAGTACAAAAAAAAGGAACCCACCAGCTGGTTACATTCTTTACTTACCATTGAATTATATTCCTCTCTGTAGGAACATGTTCTTACAGGTGGCCATGGTCTGATGGTTGATGGATACTATCCTGTAATTCAGGCTCTTGCTCAGGGTCTTGACATCCGTCTCAGTCAGAGGTATGTGTTTTATCCCCGACATATATTATGCAAGGAATAATTCCAGTATGTGTGTGTTCAGCATGTCTGTCGCACTTGTTCTCTTCAATTCTCCTTCTATGATGGTGCCAAGCATTTGAAACTTGAGTATAAATGCTACTGCGTATCTGGTTGAAACCATAATTATTTGAAAATATCATGTATCCTGCCTTGAGTCAAAGACACCATTTTTCTTTGTACTATCTAATTGCAGTTGCTAGATGCTTTTACTTACTTTGTTTTTCCTTCATATACAGAGTAACCAAAATCGCCCGCCAGTACAACGGAGTGACTGTCACCACTGAGGACGGCACACAGCACTCGGCTGACGCCTGCATAATCACGGTGCCGCTTGGCGTGCTCAAGGCGAACATAATCAAGTTCGAACCTGAACTCCCCATATGGAAAAGCTCTGCCATTGCTGACCTCGGCGTCGGCATAGAGAACAAGGTCGCGATGCACTTCGACAAGGCCTTCTGGCCCAATGTGCAGGTGCTGGGGATGGTCGGGCCGACCCCGAAGACGTGCGGCTACTTCCTGAACCTCCACAAGGCCACGGGCAACCCGGTCCTGGTCTACATGGCTGCCGGCCGGTTCGCCCAGGAGGTGGAGAAACTTTCTGACAAGGAGGCTGTGGCCCTCGTCATGGCTCACCTCAAGAAGATGGTGCCAGAAGCCACTGAACCTGTAAGTGATGTCTGCTGAAGTACGAACATTCTTGTCGAAGACTGAAAAGTACTTGTCTGCATTTTGTGATGGTTGATCAGTTGAACTAACCATTGGCATGATCTTGGTGTGTGTTGCAGACGCAGTACCTGGTGTCTCGGTGGGGCTCTGACCCGAACTCGCTGGGCTCCTACTCGTGCGACCTGGTGGGGAAGCCGGCGGACGTGTGCGAGAGGTTCTCGGCGCCGGTGGACAGCCTGCTCTACTTCGCCGGAGAGGCGGCCAGCGCGGAGCACTCGGGGGCAGTACACGGCGCCTACTCGTCGGGCATGGACGCGGCCGAGGAGTGCCGGACGCGGCTGTTGATGCGGAAGGGCGTCCCGGACCTCGTCCAGGTCGCGGCCGCCTGCGAGGAGATGGCCGACGTCGTCGCCCCTCTCCAGATTTGCCGCACGTAGAATTTGAGATGCAACGAAGCGTAGGTCCATCCTGCCATGCCCGATTGATCTGATGACGACTGAGTGACTGACACAAAGAGGGCTAATGTGCAATCGATCAATCCGAGTCGGCAGATTGCAAAGATTGAAACTATTTAGTAGTACTAGTACGTTTTTCATTTTCTTTGTGTTGCTTTGGATTTTAATTAAATCAAGTAAGCGAGTGAGTTGCATTCGGAAATTGTAGTTCTAGCACTATCTATTATTATTACCATTACTGTATTATTATTCCAAATGGGGAATCAGTCTTGTGCGGATTATCATTGCATGACCATGAATTATGTGAATTCACGAGAACAACATTTTTTTTGAGGATCAAATTCACGAAAAGAACATGAACATTAACTTTGTGTGATATAGTTTCTTTTAGAGGGTGTGATCTTGATGGTCGGGTGCTTTCTTGGTTGGTTCGTCGTCTGTCTCAGATCGTGATCATGACTCGCTTGCTGAGGGTGGAAGAGAAGTGCACGCCCACGTCGTCGTCTGTCACGTTTATGCCGCCGGATGACGTGGCTTTCACCGTGGCCGGTGGTGCTTCCAGGTTGTCGCCGGCAAATGGCGACGTCGACGGCGGCGCGAGTGGTTATGGCGCCAGCGGAAACTAACCACCGTTCCCATTTTTCAAATAGCGCACGTGCTCCCACCGCTTAAACCTGGGTCCACTCGTGCGGGCCCTACCACGTGTTATTAGCCCAAATCGTCGTCGCCCCTCGAGCTAGCACTCCGTCTCGAAATCGAACACGAAGCCACGCCGAAACAGGCCAGGCGGAGAAGACGCAGCGAAAAATATCTCGTCCCACGGAGCCGGCGAGGGATGTCGGCGATGTCTCGCGCGATCCGGGCCTGCGCCGCCACCGCGTCGCGGAGGAACCTGTCCGTGGCCGCAGCATGGCCGAAGGAGGCGTCCGGGGCGGCGCCGGCGTTGGTGACGGGGCGCAGGGGCGGGATGGATCGAGGGGAGGACGGGAGCCGCGTGCAGTGGGTGTTCCTGGGGTGCCCCGGGGTGGGAAAGGGAACCTACGCCGGCCGCCTCTCGCGGATGCTCGGGGTGCCCCACATCGCCACCGGCGACCTCGTCCGCGACGCCCTCGCCTCCCAAGGCCCCCTCGCCAAGCAGGTACTACTCGCCTCCGCCTTATATCCATGTGGATTTATTATATGCCATGTTTGTTTCGCAAATTTCATATCACAGTACATCCAGTAGAACAGCACAGGTTAGTCAGGTGAAACACTGGCAGACACAGCACATCCAAATATCCAATTGGACTACTTGGAAGGATCACAGCTGCACCAAATGTTGTTCAATGGCTATTCTCGTGCCCGACAACTCGGAAGGATCAGCAGTCAGAACAAATTGTTGCTCAATGGCTATTCTCGTGCCCGACAACTCGGCAGGCTTATATAGCAAATAAGCCAAATTGGTCGTCCTGAGAAATAAGTTCTGGGAACAAAATACTTGGGTAAACAAAGTCTATATAAATCCTCACGATCTCGTGAAGTGGATACTGCCGCCTCCGCTTTGATCTCCACGTGTATTCCTTGTAGATGATGTTTCGAAAATTTCCTGTCCCTCCAGGTCGAATCTTGTCATGATTTAGTATAGCTAAATCTAATTTAGTTGATGCGTGCCCTGGATCCGGTGCCAATTTATCACCAGGAACCGAACTTATTAAGTGCAAAAAGGTTTGTTAACTTTCTCAGAGTAGAGCAATCCAGGCCCACAATACATCCAAATATCCAATTGGACAACTTGGAAGGATTACAGCTGCACAAACTGTTGAGATTGCTCTGCAGTCAGAACAAATATATTTTTTAGATTGGAACAAATAGTTACTGACTGACTATTCTCACGTCAGCAGTTTGTTCGGCTTTAGTAAATAAGCTGAATTGGTCATCTTTATGAAATAAGTTCTGGAACAGAATACTTTGGTAAAGCCTATATACCTTCACAGGCTTGTTAAGTCTATGTATAAGACACTAGAACTAGATTGAAAGGGCATTAAAAGTGGTAAAAAAAGGCCCTAGTGCATGCATGTATTAAGTTTACAGTCGATGATTTTATCTTTGATTATGGACCATAAGCCGATTGATGCGATGCTAAATAGACCATTGTACACCTTTTATTACTATTTAGTTTTGTGCCTCTCTACTCCGACTCTGTTGTATAACTCCCATTCTCTTGATCTGCTTTTTTTCCCAGCTTGCTGAGATTGTGAATCATGGAAAGCTGGTGTCTGATGAGATCATCATAAATCTTTTGTCGAAGCGCCTTGAGGAGGGAGAAGAAAAGGGTGAATTGGGGTTCATACTTGATGGTTTTCCAAGAACTATAAGACAAGCGGTGAGCTAGTTATTTCACCTGACTGTAAGTATGCAAGACATACACTTGCATCTTCTCAGTTGGACTTTATCATTAAGGGATGGAAATCATGAAAAAATGCGTACAGTTTCAGAGCAATATTATGGATCTTTATTCTTGTACTAATCTTATGTATGGTAGTTTAGTTTCAGTATCATTTGAGACCAACAAACATCAACTCAATTTTCAACTTATCTGCTGATACTGTACAGCAGTTCCCAAATAATTATATTCTGTGCTTTTTTAGGAAATACTCGAGGGAGTCACAGATATTGATTTGGTGATCAATCTTAAACTCCGAGAAGAAGCTCTGCTTGCAAAATGCATTGGTCGAAGGAAGTGCAGCCAGTGCGGCGGAAACTTCAATGTGGCCTC
Source organism: Avena eriantha (assembly GCA_910589775.1). Classification (NCBI taxonomy): domain Eukaryota; kingdom Viridiplantae; phylum Streptophyta; class Magnoliopsida; order Poales; family Poaceae; genus Avena; species Avena eriantha. The sequence goes on along the minus strand of OU342741.1, from coordinate 14,749,274 downwards.
CATTGACATTGAGGGTGAGAATGGCGGGCCTCGAATGTATATGCCTCCACTACTACCTCCTGCAGAGTGTGAATCGAAGTTAATTACTAGAGCAGATGATACCGAAGAGGTGGTAAAGGAAAGGTTGCGTGTTTACCATGATTTGGTACGTACCAGAGACCTATTCGTATTTTTTAATCTGAACAATCAGTTTTCACTAGTAAGGTGTGTATGAAGCTATGTTTATATGCACTTGAAGTCAATTAGTAAATTCGCCAATATAAAAATGGATGCTTAGATCTGAATGTATGAAATACCGAAATATGGATATGCTGGTTATTTTATATGGTAAATATACACTACATTCAGCTATTGACACTTAAAGTTCAAGTGTCTCAGCTAGTTTTTTATGTGTGTTGTTTGTTCTAAATTCAGCAATGAGCACACTTCACCTACCAAACTTGAAACTATACTATGGAACTAATGCAGCAATATTCCCTCATTTTATAAGTAAATAGGCGTGGAATGTTTCATTTATATCTTTGAATGTGTGAAATACCAAGATGTAGATATGCTACTTGGTTTATATGCTATATTTTCAACAATACATATTCACTACCATTCGACCAATTGGCACTTTTGAAAGCACGTGCATTCGTTATACGAAATTCAGCAATGACCACAGTTCATCTGCTTAACTTGATACTATATTATGGAACTTGTGTGCAGCATCCTGTTATCCTTTCTGAGCAACTTGTCATCTTTGCAGTGTGAACCAGTAGAGGAATTCTACAGAGCACGTGGTAAACTCTTGGAGTTCAATTTACCAGGAGGAATACCCGAATCATGGCCGAAGCTACTGCAGGCTTTAAATATAGAAGACCCTGACAACAAAAGATCCGCAGCAGCATAATTTCGTATGTTAGGGACCGTATTCTGTATTTGTAGCCTATGCCAAACATAGTCGATTGATTGATAAGCATTCATAGCATCTCTACAAAGTAGTTCACTGGGTCATTATTTGATCTGGCACTCAAAATTGTATAGTTGATTGATCATCATCGATCATACGTGTTCGATGGGCTTGCTAGTTGTATTCTTTAAATGCTTATGTCTTAAGAACAAATTGTAAATAACCGAGATCTGAGCTTGTAGTCTGCTGATAAAGCCTCTTCTTGGCAGAAGCCAACACTGCAACCATTCTTATGAAAACACCGCGCAAGCAGCAGATGATTCTTGTGGTATGGCTGAGATTGAGAATGTTTTACGTACTTGTCGTGCTTCTTGGTTACCTTTTTCGAGAATGTCTTTTGGTTATGTTCACTCCAGACTTCAGTCAACTGATCCTCTAGAAAAAATGTGTATTCTTTGATCCGAGTTCAGCAAGGATGCACTTCATCTGCCAAACTTAACTATGTAATGGAGCTCATATATAGCAATCCCACTTTTACAGATTTAGTTATATTTTTTACCGAAACTTTGTTGTTTAGTGTTGCATCCTGTGATTCCTGTCATGGAGCTCAATTTGCGAGGAGGAACCGAGGAATTCCCGAATCGTGCAACCTTTAAACATAGAAGACCCTCACGATAAAAGATCTGCAACATCATGATTTCTGTGTTAGAAATATACTTCCTCTGTTTTAAAATATAAGATATTTTAGCTTTGTGAAAGGAGTATATCTAGACTACTTTTAGTGTCTAGGTTCACTCTAAATCTAAAATAAACCTAGACACGGGTTTAGATACATTCTTTTTATAAAACTAAAACATCTTATATTTTGAAACGGATGGAGTAGGTGTTATACGCGAAAAATTTGTAACCCATGGCAAGCGTAGACATGTCATAACTGAGAGGAGTACGTAGTAAATTTTGACATGGAAAAGGTTCATTCTAAAATCGAACCCAGACTCTGAATCCCAAATCCCTGTCTGAATCACTACTACAGACGGGCGCACGGAAGCGTCTGTCACCAGTGGTAATCTTTTATTGTTTTTTTTTGCCAAAGGTAATCTTTTATTGTTGACGATTCACTAACCCGTCCCGCGTAATACTCAACACCGAAGACCTAGTTAAGTTTTGACCGTCGCATGTACTCCCTCCGTTTCAAAATATAAGAAGTTTTAGCATTACTCTTTTCTGAATGACTTTGATAGAATGTAACCCGCGACTGATTAAAACCCACGAATCATAACCCTCTCCCGAGCCGCCCCCAGGCGGCTCCGGAGGGCCTCTTCTCCGTACTCCCCTAAGACACCCCCCCCCCCCCCCAAACCCTCACCGCGTCGGCCGCCGCTGCTGCCGACTTCAGCGGCGGCGGTGGCACCCCGTCCATCAAAGATGGGGGGCAGGAGAGGGGGCTGCGGCAGCGTTCACATGGGGAGGTGAGGCTGGCTGTGGGCTTGATGCGGCGTGGTCGTCTTGACCGGGGCCTGAGGATCTCCGGCGGCCGACGAGGGGCTGGAGGCGCACCGTCGTTTGGGCCGGTGGCCATACGCCGCTCGGGGTGAGGCCGTGGCCTAGCTACGCCGATCTCCTGCGGTTGTTGCCCTCTATTCCTCTGTTGGTGCTGCACGGAGATGACATGCGGCATGGGGGCTGCTCGTCTGCTGCAAATATTGGCGGCGGTCCTAGGATTCCTCTCGCACCAAGACGAGGATCTACTTGTTGCTTTGCCTCTTTGATCTGGTCGGAGTGGCGAGTTACAGAAGGCTTTGCCGGTGAACTCCCATGGATGAATAATGCCTGGAGATTGCTGGATTGGAGGGATTCGGTCGTGCGCACCCATGTTTTACTCTGACCGTTTGGATTCAGAGGGAGCGCTTTGAAACTCTCTTGGCTGTTAATATCATGGGGCATGTTCTCATTCCATAGTGTTGAGGGAGAATATCATGGAATCCGAGATCTGAGAACTAGCAATGGTGGTTCGAGTCTGGGTGGTGATGAGGAATTGGCTTGGTGACTCGTGACTTGGAGCAATGCCATGCAAGTGGGGGTGACTGCACAAGAGAGGTTCACAATCCTACCTTTCAAGGTGAAAACCCAGGGTCTGGCCTTAATTGATTGTGCATGACAATAGCCTTGCTGAAGGTATTGTTTTTAGACGTGGACTTTCTTTAAGGTGAAAATCTAAGATCTATGATCGGACGATGACGGTGTTTGTACACTGTTCCCTTTTTGGAGACGTCGTTTTTGGAGAAGTTAGACTTCTGGTGCTATCTTGGTGATGGTAGTACCGTTGTTTCAACGAATGGATCATTGTAGCAAGACTTTCCTTTTTTTATTCTTTTTTTTTGGCTGTGTGCATCCATATGGCCGCTAGGACAATGCGTTGTTGCAGAGACTGAGTGTAATTGCTATATTAATATATGTTCCTTTCAAAAAAAAACCGCGACGAGCCATCCTACTTATGTTTGTCACTCGTTATTGTTTAGCACCGACATTTTTAGCTCTTCCTTTTTGGAATAATAATAATATTATATTTATCATTTTAAATACCATCTAATCTGGGGTATGAGAAAAGCACACATTTTATACGGAAATTCATAAATACATCCATAAGTGCAATTTGCAACATAACTATTTACATCCAAGTTGCAATGTACATTTTGGTTTAGAACTATGCGCATACATGTTTTGCACTAGAGTTTATAGCTCAACAAGTATCACATAGAACTTCGCCGAAACACTGAACAATGATCCTCATGTGTAAATATGGAACTGGATTTCTAAAATCCACGGACTTTGGACCTGAAATAATTGGGCACGACTGGACTAGACTCCGTTGAACATGGACGCACCAGTACAAGCTATGTGTCGCGTCTCCGTTGGGTCCTCCGGCAGCTTTTTACAGTTTGAGTCGGCCCGCGGGCACGAAAAAAAGATATTTTAATCTCTATCCGTTTGAGTAGGGGTGTCCCAGCGGGCTCTATCCATTTTCTATGAAATACAAAACACAAAGGACCAAAATAAAATCTAAACTTAGCTACATATACATACATACTATAAAATAAAAAGAAAACATAACTAAAAATAAACCCTAGCTACGGTAGGGTAGGGCATCTGGCGGAGAAGTCGACGTTGGGGAGGTTGACGTCTCCCTCGACTGGGAAGTCTCCCATCTAGGACGAGTTGTATCTCATCTCGTGCTCCTAATCCAGCAATTGCACCTCGTAGCGCGTAGGCATGGTCGTTGCGGAGGTGTGCCGGCAGCTGGCGCCGGCGGCGCTCGATCTCCCAGTCGAGCAGGTCCCGCTCTGCCAACACCGGCATCACCGGGACGCGCACTTGGTTCAGATGCCACCCCCGATAGAGACAAGTTGTGGTGCTCGCAGGGGTGGCGGTCCTTCCATCACTGCCGGCACTCGGTGACTGGCACATACCACCGGCCCCTTTCCTTCTCGGGCAGACGATGGGCATAGCCAACCGCAACACAAGCCCGTCCAACGCGTGCAGCTATGGTCATAGCGGCGAAGTACCCTGCACGCGTGGACATGGTGGTAGGGGCGCGCGAGGACCTCTCATGGTTGGTGGTGGCGGCGACGACGATAGAGAAGGTGGTGCAGCGCGACGATGGCGGCGACCCGACGAGGAACTACCGGCCTCGTGGTCGTTCCTCATTGTCGGTGGAGAGAGGCTGATATCGATCGATTTGGCAACGAGCAAGGGTTGTAGGGAGGCCTGGCCACGCGCACCCTCGGCCATCAATGTCGACACGGTGGTCAGGGTGTCGTCGATTCTTTTCAGCCGTAGTGACTGCCCGATAGCCTTTATCAATGCCGCGCTGACTGTGGCAGCAGACGAATCGCCCGATCGCTGATAGGCGGGCAACACGAGGGAGGAAACACGCTGTGTCCGCAACGACTCATTTCGAGCGTATATTTGGCCAGGAATGGGTTGGTCCGGACACACGTGATCGTTTTGGTCGAACCACGAGAGCGAGTTTTCAATGTCAGGACATCCGCGCGGACATATTTGAACAGTGTGTGGTGAAATTGGTCGGCCCGGTAGAGATGGCCTTAAATCTAGCCCCTCAAGTACAGGATCCCGCATCAAATCAACATCGTTGCCCTCTCTCCCTGCCCGCCGGCGGCCACCCTATCCTCGCAGCTCACCGGCCAACTCGACGTCGATGGCGGCAAGGACATACCTTCCCCTTCTTCCCGAGTAGCCAACGGCTCCTGAAGATGAGCCGCAGCCTGCCCCTCAAGACACCTCTGCCGTCGCCAAAAAAAGCACGGCCAAACTGCTGTTAGTCAACGTTTCATGGCTCAGGACAGTAATTGGCCGACGATCGATCGATCAGGTGGACCGTGGACGACGCGGGTGTGAGGACTGCGCTAGTACTTCGAGAGCAGGGCAAAGCCAACGTGAGATCGTTAGGTACGCCTGTTTTTTTTCTTTTCTGGGTGCGTGCGTGTCTACTTTTTAGCGTTGCGCAGGCAGGTAGGAAGGTTAGTGTTACTAGCACAAAGCCCGTGCGATTGCTACGACACCGCACTAATCAAATAAAACAACATTTCATATGTTTAAATCTTGTACACATTCGAAACCAAATGCCATGGATTCTTTAATTTACCTGCTTTTGCAGCATACAATAGTGATTATCACGGATATCAATTTTAAAGTGTATGGTCAAAATCACATTATAATTTAAACCGTGTAATAATGAAAATCACATGATATCAATTTGATCATTTAAATCACAATAAACCATCAAATATCAGAATAAACAAAACAAGTCCTCTTAAATTCCACACCACCACCACCCCCTCCTCCACCCCCACCACACACGCACACAAACACCGGGTGATCATGAAGAAATGTCTCAAACAAAAATTGACAGATGACCTTATCTCTCGCTTCTTGAACCCGGCCAGTCACACGGAACTCGTTCTTAATCGATGCAATCGAGCATGCATATATCTCTAAATTAATTATGAAAGTTGAAAAATGTTCTTCCATCGATCTAATCAATATGTGTATGAGTATATAAGTTAGTGCGAGGAGCCAGAAGTTCTGGTAGGTCTTGGTGTTGGGCAGGTAGCCGGCGTTCTGGTCCTTCTTCTGTACGTGCTTGATCGAGAACTCCGACGTGCTGTCATGTCCTCGGCTCGACCCGCTCCCGCTCCATAACCTGCGCAACCCGCAACACAGGTGTATTGACCATGTCTCTGCCATGCATGAAGAGATCGATGCATGCATGCGTGGAATTTGATTTTACCCGAGAAAGTTGGAGAAGCGGCAGTGGCCGATGAGGAGGACCTCGACGCCGCTGCGCTAGCACTCGGCGAGGATAGTCTGCACCTTGGCCTTGTGGCCCTCGGTGGCCGGCTCGACGTGCTCCGCTTGGGCCGCGGCTTGCTTGTGCCCCCTCTTATGCGACCATCCATACGCCCCTTCCGTTAATTCACATCGCATGGTCTAGCCAATTTTCCTCCCGGTGGCTCTTTTCTGGCTAAAATAAAACACTAACTATATGTATTTCTGTCTCCGTAATACTCGCCTTGGACCAAAACCGTGAGATTTTGTGTCTGCAGCATCGCATTAGATCAATTGCAGGCAAAATAAATCAATTGAACGAGTGCATCAATTCCCACGCGGACTTCTCTTGTCGCTTCTGGTCCGTGAACTCCCTACACAAACAATCAGCAACCTACATGAATCGACAAGGCTACCAACTCGATTCATTTATCTAGTGTGATGAACCCTAAGAGGACAGGAGAGTAGCTGGTACCTAAACGCGAGAGGGGAGAGGAAGTTTTACAGGAAGAAGTCGAGGTTGGGCTTGGGCGGCGATGAGTGTCTAGTCCTCACAGAATCGCTAGGATCAGGTGAGGTGAGGACGCCCGTCCACTTTTCCAGCACCTTCACCCCACCGCCATTGTCGCCGTCGCTGTGATCAATATGCTCGAGCGAGCAAGTGCCAGACGTTTTGGCTGCTGCTCTTTCACTCAAGTGGCAGTTGGACACCATGGACTTCATCTTCCCGGCCTCCATGTTTTGCCCAGTTCGTAGAGGAGAATTCAAGAAGATAGACCGGATGGGGCGCCGCTCGTAGAGACGTAGGGTCGATTCCTATTACGGTTGGCATTTCCTGATTTGTTTTTCTTTTGGAAGAAAAAAGGCACGACGGGATTCGATCTGTCCCTACACCGTGCGATGGTAAATCAAGGGAACGGGCGCACAAATGGTCGCATGCAGGCAAGCTGCATCCCTCCGCGTGGACCCTCGCGGGCGGTTGTCACGCCTTGCGTTTTTTTAGAGGCGTGTTGCCAAACTTTGGAACGCAACGGACAAATGAAAGCGTACTAACAGATGGACCAAAGCGCACTTTGACGGACGAAGAGAAAAACGCTCCTTTTTTATTATTAGGTATAGATTGAGGTCCAAATGGACCTTGAATATCCAAATTTAGAATCGCTTTGGACTGGATGGATTTGGACATGGATGGGAGCATGTTTAAGTGGATATCAGTTCGACAGTTCTTATTTGGATTTGGACATTGATCCAGTTCTAGTTTTACTCATGTTTGATAAGGCCCAACCCCTCTCCCCGACCTAACCCTAGGCGTTGCCGCCGCCTCTTACCCTTTCTCGCCGCCACCGGAGGGGCTAGTGGGCAAAGCCTAGGCGTCCCAAGGAGGGTGGCGGCAGGGATCCCTCTCCCCTGACTGGTGGTGCGGCACATGCCGTTGTCGCCGGGAGTGTGGGCTACCGCCGGCGTGGCAGACGTAGGTGGAGGCTGGTGGTGGGCACCATGGCGGATGACGGTGATGGGATGACCGGTGGAGCTCTGGTGGGTGTGGTCGCCTGGCCCTTGGCCTAGATGCGCCCGCCCCCGCATCCGATATTCAGATTTCAGAGGATCTTCGCAGGTCTCTTGGTGCCAGGTTGCGGTCGTGGCGGCCCGGGCTTCCTACTCCTCTGCCGGCCTAGCTGGTTGGGAATCGGGCGGCCAGTCCCATGGGGAGACGGTGGACGGCGGCGTGGGGGCTGATGATCTGCCTAATAAAGGTTGCGGTCCTTGATCCCTCTCAAGCCAAGACGAAGATCAGTCTGACGTTTCTCTACATTGATCTGGTTACTGTGTCGTGTTCCGAAAGGCTCCGCCGGCGTACTCCATAAGTGCGATCATGCCGAGAGATTGCTGGATCAGATGGGATTCAGTCGTGCACATCCATGTTTTACTCTGACCAGTTGGTTTCAAAGGGTGCGCTTCGAAGCTTTGTTGGTCGTTAAGATCATAGGGCATGTTCTCGTTCTATGGTGCTGACGTTCATGGAGACCAAGATCTATGGACTGACAATGGTGGTTCGAGTCTGGGTGGTGATGAGGAATTGGCTTCGTGATTCGTGACTTGGAGCAGTGGCATGCAAGTGGGGGCGGTTGAACATGAGAGGTTCATGGTTCTATCTTTCAGGGTGAAAACCTAGGTGACATAGGTACATTTACTCGGGTGCATATGATTTGCTACCCTAGCTGTATAAAAGGCTTACGGCCCATGAAGAGTCAAGATGATGGCCCAAAAGGAGTAACCGACAAAGGCTTTAGTTGTATTAGGAAAGAGAACAAAGGACCGACATCGTGTTGGTATTGTAATTATGCATATGTAACCTATCCGCATACAACTTTGAGACCCGGCCTATTATATATAGGACGGGAGAAGCCTAAGAAAACACACCAAAAAATCCCCAAGCAATCTGTAATAGTGTGATTCACCAAATATTCAGGAGAATTTGACTCCATTGTTCTCCTGACATCCGACGAAATCCCCAGCATTCTCTTTTCCGCAAAACCCTAAGTCCTTCTCTAGGGAAATTGTCGAGGTCACCCCTCGTCAATTGGCACCATCTGTGGGAATCTTGAACGCTGGAACCATGGATTCAGCGGACCTCTTTTTTCCAAGCAGCAACCCAACAAAATCGGTGTCACGCCCGCCCACCCCTACATTAGTACCCACCGACTTCAACAGTGGGTCCGATCGCATCGAAAGCTTCCTCTTCCAAGTAGAAGATCCCTAAGAATCACACCCCTCGGCCCTGATTACATTAGAACTGTCAGTGGAAAATACCACGCCTACAATGATACCAACATCATCTATCAGATCCTCCATGGAAGTCACGGCGCAGATCGAAGCAGCCGAAGAAAACAAGCAAGACGAGATGGATCTGGGGACCTTGATGGTCTTTACGACAATCTATCTTTCGGATCAGGCTCCCAACTAACTTTACCACGCGGAACAAGCCCATCAAACTCTGAACCCGAGGAAAGCGACAAAAGCATCAACTTCGGGATAAGGATGGCAGAAATCTACCCAGAACAGAAACTAACAGACTTCACTGATCTACCCTATAGTGTGTCCCTCAGGACATATGACGACATTACTAGCCCATGCATGACATGCCACCAAGTGTGCATGGTCAACGGGAATACCTCACCGCGTGACTCTAACGGTAACCCTATCCTCGACCCCAATGAGATTTTATCGGATGACAATGCAAGAAATCGCAGCAACGAAGGGAACCACGGAAACGGAGGAGAAACAACAGACAACCGCATAGTACAAGGAGGAGGAGCAGAACCAAATGGAGCAGAGGGGCGAACTCTTCGACTACTAGCGACTACATGGAAAAAAGCCAGGGAAGCAATTTCGGGTGCAGTTCCAATGACAGTCGACGCCTCACATGAAGATTTATTAGCATATCAATATTTGCTTCACCACAAGAAGAGAGACCTACTAAGGATGCAAAGACAACTCGGCGAAAGAAAAAGGTTAGCCGACGAATCTAGCCTATGACGGGCACACCTAAGCTCTACCCGAGGATTCGGGAGAGTAACAGGAGGAGCATCGCCAAGAAGGGGAACATCTCGATTACAGAACATGCTCGAAGCAGAAAGAAGCGAACTGATCCAAGACCTTGATCTATCATTGATAGCTGTGAGATTCGACACACTTTTATTGATGGTTTTCTCCCGGATTTGATCGTTTTCTGGCTTTACCTAACGCTAATACTTCGGTAACGAAGAAAACTTGGTTTTTAATGTGTGTTTCAGGTTCTGAACATCAACAAAAGGATTTAACTAGAGAAATACAATATTCTAGAGAAAACAAGCAAGTCTCACTTTGGAAGCACACGAGGGGAGCTCACAGAAGCTTTAATGAGCAACTATATGGCGGGAATATTTTTCCGGCCATATAGTTCCCGTCGTATAGTTGTCGCCGCCTCTGTCTTGTCAAAAGGGACAACTTCCATGAAGGGACCAAGGATGAAAACACAACACAGCAGCCGCCATACCATCCAGAAGGGAGAAAGAAGAGATCCGGAGAAGAAGGGGAAGACGTTCTTCATCTCGCTCCACAATCTTCAACCTCCTAGCCAATACACCTCCACAGCCACTACTTGTACTTGAGAGAGAGAGAGGGATCTCCACCTTGCAAGACTAGGGTTTGGGATTGTTTCTTCCCATCTTGAATTGTGTTGGATATTTTTCTATTCTTATTGTGGATCTCCATGGTAATACAAAGACGAATTCCCTTTATTTGATTATATTGATGATCCGTTCTTCTCTCATGTGTGAGTAATTCCCTTGGGCATGGGAGATGTAGGGGATTGGTGAGATGTGATGTGCCTTTATATATTTTCCATTAGTTTGTGATTGATTCTAATTACTATATTATGTGTCCTTGACTATCTGTGGGATGCCTAATGCTTGTTGTCCAATTAAGGGCCCAGACAACATGATACTTTGTTCTACATAGATAAGATCTTATTCGCTAGTGGACCGGCGACCTCCGGGTGACACGGGGATATCAATGGAAAGCTAGTTGACTCGAGGATAACAAGTAACCACTATGCTTATTGCATTAGTCCGATCCAAGGAGCTTAATCGCTAAGCGACCTAAAGGGTCTTAATCATCTAGTGTCTGACCATGGTTTTGGTAGCAGGCTAGTAGGATTATTGAAGTTGGGATGAAATCTACCAAGAGGAGTCCCGGCTAATTATGGGTTGCTCGCCTACACATATATCTATAAGATTATAATTGTTACATTTACCACTCGTCCACCTGGCACAGTCACTATCACCATGAACTAAATCTCCCCGTGCCTTCTTTCGCCATCTGCAGGAAACAAAAAAAAGCAAAGTCGTTCTTTACTTTTATGCTTTATATTTCTGAAGTTTACATTTTAGTTATATTTAAATCTATCGCATTTAATCAAAATTCTATTCTTATTTCAGCACTTGCAGTCAATTCACTCGAAGACCTGTGACAACTTCGGGTGTGACAGAGACTTCATCAATAAATACTTACCTTTGGGCTCCCTGTGGGATCGATATCTGAACTTCGAAACTAGCTACAAACGATATGTGCTCTTGCAGACATCAAGCTATTTTCTGGCGCCCTTGCCGGGGAGCTAAGCGCTAAGTGTTTGTCTTTTGACATTTTAGGTGTTGCTACTACAAAATGTTCTCCTTAGGAGACAAAGGGTCTACACGCTCTGGTAGGACCTACCTGCCGGATTATATTGAGCGCATGCCTGCTCAGAGGCGCGAAGAAATTATTGAAAAAACTTTTAAGATCAAATAAAGTTGAAGTCGAAAACCTGAGTGATATTATGGAAATCATGTCTATTTACAGGACAACTCCTATGAAACCCGAGAAAACTCTTAGGGAATACAATGCTCCAAGTTCTGAATTTCTTAAATAACCAATAGAGTTCCCTAATCCTGGAGTTAGAGAATATTGATTTGATGGTGGAATCATTAAAATTTTGCAGGAGAAAGCTTTCAGTGGAAGGGAATATGAAGACCCGGGAAGACACATTAGAGAATTCGATGATGTGATAACATCGCTTGGACCAAAAGGTTTGCCCAGAGACTTCTCTCGTCTTAAATTATTTCTATGGTCTCTTAAAGGTAAAGCTCTAGGCTGGTTATACTCTCTCCCTCGCCATTACATTAAATATTGGGAAAACTGCATTACTAAATTCATAAATAGGTTTAATCCTTTTAAAAAGGTAACTGAATTAAGAAAGAACATAGGCAACTCTAGTCAGAATGTGGGAGAAAACTACCCATAAGCCTAGGAAAGATTCTTTGGAATGATCAATAGTATTCCTAATCATGGCTATTCTGAACTAACAATCTGCCATTTATTTTATCATGGTCCAATACTCAATGTAGAGAATTGCTCGACTTCTCAGCGAGAGGATCAATAAATACTTTAACTATTAAAGAATATTTGGAATTAATGTCTACTAGGGCTAAGAACGATTCTTTATATAATCCTGATTTTGGCACTAAGTCAGAAAAATGGATACTTCGGATAACTCCTGATCTTATGCCTGAGGTACGCAAAACTATGAAAGAAAAAGGTATACCTTCTTAACTAGCTAAGGAAAACAAAGGGGATTTGTTACAAGTTTTAACTAAAGAAGACGAAACTAGAAAAGTTTTTCAAGAATTAAAACATCGACAAGTAAAATCTCATAATAACTTGCATAAGCATTTCCAAAAACATAAAAAGATTTTGGCAGAACTCACGGAAAATTATGATGAGATAGGCCGAGAAATAAAATTATTTCATAAGTATCTTAGTATGATTGAAACCAGTGTGAACAAATAGCACCTGGATATCAAATTTTTCTTCATGAAGACGAAGATATTCCTGTTTCTGCTAATGTTGTCACAAGAAGGGGTGTAGTTGTTACAGGACCCTTAGGACCACCGGAATACGAAGCTGAAAAGAGCGCAAAGGAAAAAGCCTTGCTCAAAGTAAGCTAAGAAGATGATACGTTGGTGGATCCTCAAGATGAAACTGAGACGCAAGAGCAAACCAAGGAGGACCAAAATGATGCACAAGATGATCATTATGACTCTGATGCAGAGACGGTTGATCCAAGAGAAGATATAGAAATAAGAAAGTAAGATGAAGTTGTTGTAGTAGAAAATAAGAAAAGCAATAAGCAACAATAAAAGAAAGCAACAAAAGAGCCTGACCCCCCAAAAAAGGTAAAAGACAAGAGTAAGTCAGGTGAGAAAAAGCTTCCTTATCCAGATCGAAAAAAGAAAGCACCGGATGAGGTAATTTATAATTCTTTTACAAAGGCACTTAGTGACCTTCGTCTAGAAATTCCATTTGCGGATGCAATCAAAGTTGATACTTATGGTAAATTCCTTCATGATATTCTTAGTAGAAAGAAAGAAATAACTGAAACTGTTGCTATGGTAACTAGCTATCCTGCTAATGGAATGCTGTTGTCTAAGTCTGGAGATCCTAGAATACCAACTATTTCATGCTCAATAGGTAAAACAAATATTCACAATGCCTTATGTGATCTAGGAGAAGGAGTTAGTGTAATGCCATACTCCCTCTATAAAAGGTTAGGATTATGGGAGTATTCTCCTACTACTATCACTTTACAGATGGCTAACAAGTCCACTAAACAATCCATTGGTATGATTGAGGATGTCTTACTTAGGATATATGAGCATGTTATTCCCACTGATTTTATTATTCTTGAAATGCCAGAAGATGAAATATTATCTATAATACTTGGAAGACCCTTTCTCAGTACTGCAAGTGTGTTAGTAGATTATGCAGAAGGGAAGATAATATTCAATGTTTATGATGCTGAAATCATCCGGTATTTTCCAAAGAAGATAGAAGCAGGAGAATCATATGTTCCACCAGCAAAGCGAGTTCATGTGGTAAGTGCCATTGATAAGGGGAAACCAAAGGTAAGAATTCGAGAAGAGAGAAGAGCTTGAGTTATTCAACCATTCTTAATAAATGCTTAATGGGAGTAACCCATTTTCATCAATTTAGTAGAATAGAGAATAAGAAGTTCATCGCATTCCCACCACTTTTTCACAGACATTCTTGCGGAAGCGCACCCGTGAAGTTGCAGCTGTCAAAAAGTAGTAGAAACATCGATTGAATGAGTAGAGAATAATAATAAGAATAAAAGTTTGAGTTTTCTATTTACAGATGCTACAATTTTGCTTTTAATATGCTAATGTTGGCAATAGTTTTTACTATCAATTTTCTATTAAAAACTTTGTATTTCTCTAAGTTATGGGATAAGAAGGTATCCTCGAAGAAATAGAATTTTTTTGATGACTACTGATGGTTTAACGACCAACTATACGATGGGAATAAGAATTTCGGCCGTATAGTTCCGGCCGTATAGTTATCTTTGCCATCAACAAATTTTCCTCAAAGGCACGGAGAGTTTAACGAACAACTATACGGCGGGAATAAAAATTCTGGCCGTATAGCTCCGGTCGTATAGATATCGATGCCTTCGTACAAAAGTTTCTAAAAGGTACTGAGAGTTTAACGACTAACTATACGTCAGGAATAAAAATTCCGGCCGTATAGTTCCGGTCATATAGATATCGATGCCTTCATAGAATTTCATCCCAAAGGTACTGAGAGTTTAACGACCAACTATACGGCGGGAATGAAAATTCCGGCCGTATAGTTCCGGTCGTATAAATATCGATGCTAGTTTTAGAAATTTATCTCGAGAGGCAGACGGTTTAACGACCAACTATACGGCAGGATCATTGTGATCCGACCGTATAGTTATGCCTGTATAGCTGTTTTCTGTATAAAGAAACCCTAAATGGTGGCGCCACCGCAACTATACGGGCGGAGCAACATCACCCGCACGTATAGTTCCGGCCGTATAGTTTAGTGCGACCACAAAATCGTACCAGAGCGGCTAGGTCTTCCTCCTCTCCTCATTATTTCTCTCATATTCTCTCTCCAAACCTCTCAAAATCCACCTCGAACTCTTGATTCTTCGCGGATTTCATTCGTTTGAGTGGGGGAATCAACAAATCGGTATGTTTCTCTCCCTGTCCATGCTTTATTTTTAGATTTCCATGGTTGAAACTCTCACATTGATCTAGTGGATGAACTCAAGCTTATTTTGTTTTTCCTATTAATTTCTCACGTTAGGATTGAATTTTTCCACATAGAATCGTCCATATATCATAGAGAAACTATATGCCTAAGGTTTTATGGTGAAATGTTTTAGTGCATCACGATGAACAAAATCGGCAACCTCTTTCGTTCGAGCAAGCGCCAATGGGGTGAGGGCTCAAGCTCGGGGTCCCGAGTTCCGCGCAACTCCAAGTTGGACATTGTCTCATCGAGGAAGGTGCTGCCCACACGTTGATCTCACCACAACTTTCTCACCGCATCAGGGTTGAAGGAGGACTTCGATCTCATGTGCAGCAGGGCGGGGTTGGCGGTACTTGGCTTCGCAAGCCACGACACCTACGCCGAACTTAACCATGAGTTCCTTGCCTCCTTCTATGACAACCACAAGGAGAAAGGTAACATGTGCATGATAAGCTTCACCATGAACCGGCAGCACTATGAAATAAATTTCGAACAATTTTGCTTCAGCTTCCCTCATACTGGGGAGCCCAATATTATTAACCTCTATAGCGTCACAAGTGGAATGACTTGGGAGGTTATTTCTGTTAATGGTGACAGGCACTTTTATCAGAAGAATATGTCCACCATCCAGAACCTAACCATTCGCTACTATGCTTTGTTCCTCGCCAACACACTACTGAGAAGGGGTGACACAGGCTCCATGGTCAATGCGGACATGGCAATGATCACCAAGGCTCTCTTCCCCACTTCACTGTACTTATCCAACACTTCTGCCACCAAAGCAATAAGACCAAAGGTGATATTCACATTGGTGGATTGGTAACCCACCTTGCCTATGCATTAAACATTGTACTACCTGTTAAGGAACCTGTTGACGGCTCCAAACTCTTGGACGTGAAATATTTGACTGCTTGTGGCTTCCTTGGTGTTTACCATGCTAACCAGAGGCTCCGAGCATATCAATTCAGTTATCTTGATGATGTACATGGTGAGCAGGTTCAGTTGCCCTGCCCCTAGGACTTCTCAATTGTGGACAAGAACACTTGGATCCTCAGCAAGGACCAAGTGATGGAGATCTTGGCCGAGCTCTAGCCCGAGGAAGAGGAAGATGAAAGGCAACAGGATGATGAGGAGTAGGAGCAGGAGGAGGAACAGGGACACAACCCTGCTTGGGAGGGACAACAGCAGTAGCAAGGAGGAGCTTCGGACCCGTGGCCCAACCAGCCTCAACAGGGGTACATCTACGTCCCCTATCAGGAGTTCCAGTAGTTCAACCAACGCGTTGGGCAGATCAACCACACTCTTCAGGATGTGAATGAAGATGTGAACACTTTGACTCACAACTTCAGTTACTTCATAACCCACTTCCCCGACTTCTACCAGCAATATCCGCACCAGCCACCAAATGACGGCAACAACTGAGCCTGGCAATCGCCTAAGCTTGGGGGAGGTTTGAAAACCTCCAAACTTTGCATTCATATTTTATTTTCTTCTTTTTATTTATTTTATTACTTCAAATCTGCATGTTTATTTTCAGCTTTGCATGACTAAACCAAAAATACCAAAAGAAATTAGTTGTAATTTTATTTGCAAGTTTGTTTCTTTGTTTTTCTCGGAGATTGCTTAATTTCAGGTGACTTGGCAATAGGGAAACATAGATGGGGTTCGACTTAAATATGGGAACGAAGCAAGCCAAAAGAGGTATCATATTCCTTTCATCATCCTTTCTGCAACCTTAAATTGATCCTTCAAATATTTACTCGCTTGCACTGAGGTCGCTCTCCACTTAGCTTGTTATCCTATAAATTCTATTCCTTTGCTAGTGTCTCCTTTTTAGCTTTGAAATAATGAGCAAAGAACTTGGTTTAAAATACTTCCTACATTTTTACAACAAGAAAAAGCGTCTAAAAGATGACTTGAGTCCACGTTTAGCCCAAAGAATTTAATTTTGGAACCACTCCATTCCATTTGAGCTTAATACAAATAGACTTGATAGTACCCTTGATTGAAATTGTTTGATAAAATGGATGCTTCGAAGTAGTAGGAATTATGCCACTAATTTTTCTAACAGTTACCGTAAGATATTTCTTTACGCGTGTCATTACAACTCTATCGTGCTCCATCGGGAACTATTAACTCCGCTGGTCAACAAATGATCTAAATGTGGGAAACCAGTTGATTTTGGCTATTGAGTTATGTAAACGTCTGTAGCAACAATGCTATGATGGCTAATTTTTTTAGTCTCCTCATGGTTTCACGTTCCAATTGAAGTTATAGTACTCCTCTGGCCCACTATTGCTCAACAATTTATTAGCATGGTCACGAGTGCACAACACAGCCTCAATTAAACATGATAAAAATAGTGGCATGATTTCTCTAAGAAAGAGCTAAAGTTTTTGAAAGGCAAAAGAAAAGAAATAGGTTCTTTGATAGTCTTGAAATTTTGATATGGGATAGATGAGTTGTTCTTAAATTACATGCTTTGATGCCAACTTGATTACTCTTAATTGGTTAGACAAACAAGAACAAAAAGTTTTCATCTCTCTATAAAGAGAGGGACCAAAAGAATTTGTCTCACTTTCCTAGCTAAACTTTCGACATTTGCTTGGGCATATGATTTATTTGCTAACAAGATATACGTGGTTAGGAAGTGGACTTAGTGCAATCTTGTGAATACTTGTATGATCATATTTAAGATTGCAGGGATTGTGAAGAAAAGAATTTGACACCAATTCAAACATGTGAGTTCCTTTATTTTTAGTTTCGAATCTCCACTATTCTTCCTTATTTCCTTATTACTCGAGGGCGAGCAACATCTAAGCTTGGGGGAGTTGATAGATGTGATATTCGACACATTTTTGATGGCTTTTATTGATGGTTTTCTCCTGGATTTGATCGTTTTATGGCTTTACCTAACGCTAATACTTCGGTAACAAGTAAAACTTGGTTTTTAATGTGTGTTTCAGGTTCTGAACATCAACAGAAGGATTTAACTAGAGAAATACAATATTCTGGAGAAAACAAGCAAGTCTCACTTTGGAAGCACGCAAGGGGAGCTCACAGAAGCTTTAACGAGCAATTATACAACGAGAATATTTTTCCGGCCGTATAGTTGCCGCCGCCTCTGTCTTGTCAAAAGAGACAGCTTCCATGGAGGGAAGGGGGCGAAAACAGAACACAGTAGCCGCCATACCATCTAGACGGGAGAAAGAAGAGATCCAGAGAAGAAGGAGAAGACGTTCTTCATCTCGCTCCACGATCTTCGACCTCGTAGCCAATACACCCCCATAGCCACTACT
Source organism: Avena eriantha (assembly GCA_910589775.1). NCBI lineage: Eukaryota > Viridiplantae > Streptophyta > Magnoliopsida > Poales > Poaceae > Avena > Avena eriantha. The sequence continues at coordinate 14,731,082 of OU342741.1, read as the reverse complement.
TGTACTTAAGAGAAAGAGGGATCTCCACCTTGCAAGACTAGGGTTTGAGATTGTTTCTTACCATCTTGAATTGTGTTGGATATTTTTCTATTCTTATTGTGGATCTCCACGGTAATATAAAGATGAATTCCCTTTATTTGATTATATTGATGATCCGTTCTTCTCTCATGTGTGAGTGATCCCCTTGGGCGTGGGAGATGTAGGGGATTGGTGAGATGTGATGTGCCTTTATATATTTTCCATTAGTTTGTGATTGATTCTAATTACTATATTATGTGTGCTTGACTATCTGTGGGATGCCTAATGCTTGTTGTCCAATTAAGGGTCCAGACAACATGATACTTTGTTCTACATAGATAAGATCTTGTTCGCTAGTGGACCGGCGACCCCCGGGTGGCACGGGGACATCAATGGAAAGCTAGTTGACTCGGGGATAACGAGTAACCACTGTGCTTATTGCATTAGTCAAATCCAAGGAGATTACTCGCTAAGCGACCTGAAGGGTCTTAATCGTCTAGTGTTTGACCATGGTTTTGGTAGCAGGCTAATAGGATTATTGAAGTTGGGATGAAATCTACCAAGAGGAGTTCCGGCTAATTATGGGTTGCTCGCCTACACATATATCTATAAGATTATAATTTTTACATTTACCACTCGTTCACCTGTCACTATCACCATGAACTGAATCTCCTGCGCCTTCTTTCGCTATCTGCAGGAAACAATAAACAAGAAAAGTCATTCTTTACTTTTATGCTTTATATTTCTGAAGTTTACATTTTAGTTATATTTAAATCTATCGCATTTAATCAAAATTCCATTCTTATTTCAACACTTCCAGTCAATTCACTCGAAGACCTGTGACAACTTCGGGTGTGATAGAGACTTCATCAATAAACACTTACCTTTGGGCTCGCTGTGGGATCGATATCTGAACTTTGAAACTAGCTACAAATGATCTATGCTCTTGCAGACATCAATCTTTCATGTCAATAGATCAAGCATAAAACATCAAGGCAAAAATGGCTCAAGCAGCAATTGTGGCCGCACAAACATATCTTATCACAACTCAACCTGCACCCGATGATCCTCGTGCAGCTCTTCACCACTCTGCCCCGATGAACCTCTGCATGGTAGGAGCATCTCTCGCACAAGCAGAACAGGGAATCACGCATCAACCCAACATATACCCACGTCGTCGCAGTAGCCCTCGGAAAGCGGGTCACACCCGACGATCTTGGTTGCCCCACCGAGCACATCTCTTAGGACTGGAGCTACGAAGCAACACAAGAGGTGACAATACACAATACAGGAACGTCGAGGCAAGAGACAAAAACCACAACCGAAGAGATCATGACGACAACAATGAAGACGACTACAAGTTATGCGGAGCCAGCTGTTTCACTCAGCGGATTCGAAAAACCTCAGTACCCATGGACTTTAAACTCGCGCACGACCGCCAAAAGTACGATGGACTTCAGGTGCTCGAAGCTTGGCTAGCAGATTATCTAGCCACTGCCAAGTTACAGGGTGGCTCCACAGCCACCACAATGCAAAGTTTACAACTGCACCTTACCGGTGCTACAAGGTCATGGCTCAGACAGCTACCCGAAGATAACATTAGTAGTTGGAACGATCTCGAAGATAAGTTCATCTGACACTTATAGTCCATATTCAAATGACCCACGTCTTTAGAGCAGTTGCGGGCATGCAAATAGAAGCCTGGAGAGTCAATAAGAGCATTCGTCCAGCGATGGAATATCATCAAAAATTCAGCCGAATCCATATCCTACGAAAGGGCCATCGATGCCTTCAATGACGACCTACGTTGCCAAAGAATTCATAGAAGAACTAGGGTGAGTCAAACCTAAGACAATTTCGTAGTTAATGGACATAAAAAATTGCTAGGCTGATGGAGAGGACGCGCTACACAACAAACGAGCACGCTCACCCAAAGAAGATAGGGATAAACACGACAATGGTAGAAGACGAAGAAACAACAATGGAAACACGGGACCAAGTTACCTCACAGCCAGTTTTTCGGGTGAAGGAAACAACAGGAACGTCGACTACCACAACGGGAACCGCCGTAACAGGGACGAAATTGGAGGAAGCCAATCAATGCAGCGATATCAGCCAAGAGCGCGGGACCCACCCATGTCCGCAATGAAGATACTGGAAGGACCCTGTAATATGCACTTTTATATCGAGTCAACAGAAAAAAACGACAATCCAATCACCTCATGAAAGACCGCTAAACGTTCTTAAAGATGCAAGAGCTATGCAATGCAAATGCGACCGAAGAAGCAAAACAAGGATACACATCCACGCCTGGCACATTAACCATCGGTGCACCACCACTGCCAGCAGGGAAGCCGCAAAACACAACTGATCAAGGAAACGAATACCCTAGGTCAAAGGGGCAATGTCAATGATTCAAAAAGGGCGTCCATCCAACAGAATCCAAAAGTTAATCACAAGACAAGTCAACATGGCAGAGACAGCTCCACCAGCCACACCAGAGTATCTCCATTGGTTAGAACAAGAAATCACATTCAATAGAGCTAATAACTGATACATTGCAAATGTATCTATAATTTTTGATGTTCCATGCTTGGTTTTATCTACTTTCTTGTGTTTTGTCCACACTTTGGAGTAATTTTCATATGATTTCTTGGACTAACCTATTAACAAGAGCCACAGTGCCAGCTGCCTGTTTTCTGCTGTTTTTGGTTCCAGGAAAGTCAGAAAATGAATATTCTTGAAATTGGACGGGACAAAAGCCAAAGTGCCTATTTTTCTGGAAGACATCTGATGCCAGAATACGAGACGGAGAAGGCTTGGGGGCCGGCCACACCACCTGGCCAGGCCTGGCCCGTGCCAGGGGGCGGTCTGGCTGACCCCAGTACCCCCTCGGCCTCTCCTTCCGCCTATATATTTCCCTCGGGACGAAAACCCTAAGGACCCGATCAAAAAAGCACGAAAGAGTCTGTAGCCGACGTCGTCTCTGTCCCTAGATCAGGACGGATCTGAAGCTATTCTCGGCACCCTGTCGGAGAGGGGAATTCACCCTGGAGGCCTTCTTCATCATCATGCAAGCCTCCGGTGTGATGCGTGAGTAGTTCATCTCCGGACTACGGGTCCATGTAGTAGCTAGATGGCTGGTTCTCCTCCTTTGTGCTTTCATGTCTAGATCTTGTGAGCTCCGTTCATGATCAAGATCATCTATTTGTAATTCTGCATGTTGTGTTTGCGGGGATCCGATGGATATTGAGATGCTATTTCAGATTGATTATTGATTCTATCATGTCTTTGTTATTTGTGATCTTGCATGCTTTCCGTTGTTAGTAGCTATCTTGGCCAAGTAGATGCTAGCAACTCCAAGAGTTAGTATTTATGCTCGATAGTGGGTTCATGTCTCTGGTAATCTGGGGAAGTGACAGAAATCTCTAAGGTACTAGACATGTTGTTGCTAGTAGGGAGAAAACAAGAATCCTTTGTTCATAGAACAATCATATTGTTTACATTACACGCAATTCGTAAAGCAATAATCTGTTGCTTGCAACTTAATACTGGAGGGGGTTTGGATAATAACCTGAAGGTGGATTATTAGTCATAGATGCAGTTGGATGGCGGTCTACGTATAATGTTGTAATGCCCAATCAAGTCTCAAAGGAGTCAAGATGATTAGTATATGCATGTATTGCTTTCTTGATGTTTGTCAATTGCCCCGCTGTAATTTGTTCACCCAGCATGTTATATATCTTAAGGAGAGCCACCTCTAGTGAACTATGGACCCCGGTCCTTTCTTTTACATACAATCTACAAACTGTTTACTGCTTTGTGTTTACTTTCTGCAAACTATTACTTCCTTCCATTCGATACGTTTAATCCTTTGTTTTCAGCAAAACAGGTGAGATCGACAACCTCATCGCAAGTTGGGGGCAAAGTTCTGTGGTTGTGTTGTGCAGGTCTCCACGTTGCTACTAGCACCGGTAGTGCGCCCTGCCAAGGCTCAGCTAGCAACACCTTTGGGTGTTTCCTTGCTCCTACTGGTTCGATTAAACCTTGGTTTCATAATTGAGGGAAACTTACTACTGTGCTCATCATACATTCCTCTTGGGGTTACCCAACGAGCTCCACATCAACACCGAGCCATCAAGTATTTTTTTGGCGCCGTTACCTGGGAGGCAAGGACATCTTCACAAGGGGAGTCCCTCATAACCAATCTCTTTTCTTTGTTATTTTTGTTTTTCTTAGTTTCTTTTTTGCTTTGTTTGCTTGTTTCTTTATCAAAAACACACAAAAAATAGTTTTACTAGTTTGCTTTCTTTATCAAAAACGCAAAAAAATTAAGTCTCCTTTAGTTGTTGCCTCTTCCTTAGCTCACCATGTTGATCCCTAAATTCACCTTGAAAGATCTTTCAATTGGTAGTGGTTCTATAATTGGGAAAGATAATATTGAAGAATTCTTTAATCATGTTAGTAAGCATGAAGATACTGAGGATAGATCCCTTGCATAACTTGCTCCAAACTATGAGGTTGCTGCAGCTTATTTATTTCACATGTTAGAATTAGGTTTGTTAACCTCAACCCCTTAATGCAAGTAATGTTTCTTAAGCTTAAAAAAATTGAGGACCCTGAAAAGAGGGATTTTATTCTAGAAACTTTGTTTAAGTAATTCTATGATGTTGCCAAGGAAGCTAGAAAAGTCTTTGAACGTTTCAATATGCTAGGCTCACGTGTAGATGTTATTGATACACGATAAAATATGAACAAAACCGAACCTAATGGGGAGGAACCTACGATACCAATACCCTTTAAACTAGTAGCAATACATGAAGCCATAGAAAAGAATCTTGATTAGATTGTTCCTAAAAATCCTTTTAATGAAAATAGTGAACCTAAGAGCATTGAGAAAGGATCCTCTAGAACTTATTTGGATGATATACCTTGCCTTGTTGAAGATATTTCTGGTATTAATCTTAATGCTTCTTTATTTGAGAACACTTGATTCTTTTTCTTGCTTCTTATGCCTAACTTAAAGGTGTTAAAGAAAAGTACTTATTGGGAGATAACTCAAAAGTTTTAGATGAGTCTTGGAAGTTATTACCTCAGTAATAACCGCTCCTTATCCTTTTTATTTTCTTTTTGTGCCAAGAGTAACCTCTAATGAGAGAGAAGTAATGATTGGGAAAGTTGTTGTCCCGAAACAGATTTCTGTGCTTCACCATAAAAATTCGTGTAAAATCTCTGTATATCCTTTTGAAGCGTGAATTTTTGTGATTCTGCCCCAGGCTGTTATCTAACTTTCTTTAGTTCAACACTTTTTGATTTGAGCAACATAAGGTCTTCGAAAAAATTCGTCTTTACCTGCTGGTCTGTTTTGACAGATTTCTGTCATTTTCTGCATTTGCTTCTTGTTGGTTCCTTTTTGAGTTCTTTTGCGGAATTGAGCTTTTTGAGGGAAGTGCTGCATTAGCTAGTGTTCTAATGGAAGTTTATTGGTGTTAGAACTGAACCTTAAGACTTATTATCTTGAGTGCACTAATGTTGCTAATAAAGATTTTGTATGATGGAAAAATTTCAGGTGTATGGAAGAAAGATGAAGGATGGACTAAAGATCAAGCTTTGGGATGCCACGCGTGTCACCCCAAGAAATATCCAAGAAGTACAAGCGTCAAAGCTTGGGGATGCCCAAGGCATCCCCTTCTTCATCAATAAAAATCCCAGATTTCGTTCAAACGCTTCATTTTTATTGTTTCATGCACAGTTGTGTTGTTCTTGGAGCGTCTTCTTTTTCATTTTTGTTTTGGTTTTTTGTTTTCTTTGTTTGCTTAGTTTGATGAATAAATTGGTTGGACCTCCTCTTTCATAAATTGGTTTTCAAATAGTTTGGTTTGATTTTGAAAAGAGTAGGAAAGCTCATGCTTAAGTGGTAAAAAGAGCTTGTTTTTGACTGTGACCTATGGTTTGTCATGCCATGCTTCATATTGTCTTGGCTTTATTCTTAGTATTCTTTGCTATAGCATGAATTGTTATAAACAATTGAGATTGCTAAATGTGCCTTGGATGAATCATGCGTTGTTTTAGCATATTAAAGCATAGTATAGTGGTATTCTCCTTTGATGCTTTATTTGGGTTGACTTGGCGCATGCTCACACCATGTTATGACTATCTCAAGTCACCATAGCCTTTATGAACCTTTGGTTTTCAACTTGTAGTATCACTTTATGCTTTGATCAATGGTATTTTGTTGCTCTGCATGATTATGGCCATTATTTCTCTCTTAGTTTGTCGCTTCCAGTCTTTTGCTAGCCTCCACAACCAAGTATGAGTTCCACTCATGCATCCAACTCCCTAAACCAAGTTATTCCAAAGAGTCCACCATACCTACCTACTAGCTTATGCTATTCCAAGTATATTCATGCTTTTGTTTACCTTCCAAATTAAACTTGTTATGAGAAAATTAGTGATTAAAGCTCTCACGAACTTCATGGCACACTTTACTTTTTGCATTTAATAAATTTGAACCATTGGGTCCTTCTTTGTTGTGTATATGCTTGCGCTTTATAAGTTGAAATTAGCAGAACCATGTATCATGGGGAACGCTTTCAACATTGCACTTGTACTTTGTACCCCGTTGATATCATGTTCTTTTGCTTATGGATCCCGGCGGTGTGAAATAAAAGTGGAACTTGTAAGATCATGGAGTTTGTATGTGTGTTAGAGAAACGCCTGGGCCGCTAGCCTAAGCCATGCCTAATCATGGTGGAAACTTGCAGCATCACCATAATGAGCACTCTATGAAGCATCCTCAATAAAAACCTATGCAAATAGCAAATAAAAAGATCGTTGAGATGCTCATTGTCTGCTTGCCTTGTCAATTTGATTATGGGATAGCTCCTGTATCATGTGCAAGGGGTACCCCGTTGGCGGTTCTTTATGATACACATGTACTTACAATGACAAGATCTTACTTGTGGCTAAAGTTGAGTAGCATGAGGTTCGGTCTTCGTAAATAAGGGGCATAAGATTTTGGTTTATAACTTGTCAAGCATATCCTCTTAGTTGTGTCACTTTAATATTAATCACCTTCAAGATGCTTATGATAGGGGCAATGATACCTAAAAGCTAACAAGTACCATAATTTTTGGAAGCTATTTATGAGACTTGAATCCCTACTTCCTTCTATAAAGGCCTTTCTTTTACTTTTATGTTGAGTCTCCACCTTCTATCTTTACGCACCTACTTTGAGAGCATAGTGGCAATTCTTAGTTCTATGTGCATTGTCCCAAGACTAGTTGATTGATGCATAACTTGATATTGATTATTTTAAACTATTTGTATCTAGTCACTCTTATGAACTTTGAAGGTGTCCTATGCATTTATATTTGCTACTCTATGAGGGACAAGCTGAATACTATTATGCTATGTTTTCTTTACGTGAAACAAACAAACGTCTTGCAAAGCATTGTTATTCATGAATCTTTTGTTTGTGCCTTTTCATGTTGCATCATAGTTTCTATGTCTTATTGCTAGAACTTTGTATTTCATGTTATGATCGAAGTACTATGATCCCAGCCTTGAATGTTTTACAAATACTTTGATCAAGTTTATGATGGTGCATGTCGCCTCAAAAATTATTATTTCTTTTTATCACTTACCTACTCGAGCACGAGCAGGAGTTAAGCTTGGGGATGTTGATACATTGCAAATGTATCTATAATTTTTCATGTTCCATGCTTAGTTTTATCTACTTTCTTGTGTTTTGTCCACACTTTGGAGTACTTTTCATATGATTTCTTGGACTAACCTATTAACAAGAGCCACAATACCAGCTGCCTGTTTTGTACCGTTTTTGGTTCCAGAAAAGTCAGAAAATGAATATTCTCAGAATTGGACGGGACAAAAGCCAAAATGCCTATTTTTCTAGAAGACATCTGATGCCAGAATACGAGATGGATAAGGGTTGGGGGCCGGCCACACCATCTGGCCACGCGGCCAGGCCTGGCCCGCGCCAGGGGGTGGTCTGGCCAACCCCAGCACCCCCCCGGCCTCTCCTTCCGCCTATATATTGCCCTCGGGACGAAAACCCTAAGGACCTGATCAAAAATCCACGAAAGAGTCTGTAGCCGCCGTCGTCTCTATCCCTAGATCGGGAGGGATCTGAAGCTCTTCTCGACACTCTGCCGGAGAGGGGAATTCACCCTGGAGGCCTTCTTCATCATCATGCAAGCCTCTGGTGTGATGCGTGAGTAGTTCATCTCTGGACTACGGGTCCATGTAGTAGCTAGATGGCTGATTCTCCTCCTTTGTGCTTTCATGTCTAGATCTTGTGAGCTCCGTTCATGATCAAGATCATTTATTTGTTATTTTGCATGTTGTGTTTGCGGGGATCCGATGGATATTGAGATGCTATTTCAGATTGATTATTGATTCTATCATGTCTTTGTTATTTGTGATCTTGCATGCTTTCCGTTGTTAGTAGCTATCTTGGCGAAGTAGATGCTAGCAACTCCAACTGACATGGGTATGCCCAATAGGCACTCAACTACGGCCTACCTGGTGCGGCTCGACGGAAGGCCCACTCGACGAATTGCCAAGGTCCATGACGCCTATGACGGTTCGACTGGTATGAAGCCCATATGGAGACGGACTCTCAACGTAGAAGACAAGGAAAGCTCAAGACTAGAGTTGTAATCTTTTTGTAACCAACTCGTACTGGTACCTGAAACCTAGCCTCCCCATATATAAAGGCTAGGAGGGTCCAACGAGAAGGTATCCTCTCCCCAAACAGGCAATCTCTCAATCGCGACTCTCACAATAGAGCTAGATAACACCCGTAGCATACACATATGCCAGATCCAATCTACGCATACACCGCCATCGGCGACATTGTAATCCTTCGGATCATCATCAATCAAGAGCAGACAAGCAGGAGTAGGTCCTCTATGAGGCCTGAACCTGGGTAAACCTTGCGTCCCTGTGTGCTTGTCTGTTAGCCGATCGAGACTTCCAGCGTTTCCCTCCTTCTCCAAAACCCAAGTCCATAACAATGGGCATTGATGAGTTAAACCATCGTCAATTGGCACCGTCTGTGGGAATTGGGAGTGCTGATGTTGCGATCTCGACGGCCCCATCACCCGTGATCTACGATTCATCTGCATCGGAGAACTACACCCACTTCGGCTCCTTCACCATCAACAACAACTAGATCGCATCTGGTCGATTCATTTGTGCCGACGCAGTCGCACAGCTTCGTCATCAATCTCTGCCTCCGTGGCCGATTTTATCTTCACCAGCACGGACACGGGGCTGACTTCAACGCCATCCTTGCCATCTTCTCCGCCACTTTCCATGATCTACAAAGTTTGTTATTTGTGGCCGCCCCACGTCATACTACAGTAAAATTCTCATAGATGCTGGAATTTCTAATCCGCACTGGTCCTCTGCACGTGGAAGAAGACAAAGAGGCAGACACTTTTATTTACTACAATCCGGCATGAAACATGTAGCTGGTCGAATCCACTACGTATCTTTGGTCAGATTAAGCTGTCACTTTGTATCAGGAGCCCACGACGGAATTGAGCAACCCAGCACGCAATTAGTGGAGAGCATGGCGATTGACCATATGCAGTCGAAGACACCGCACACAGCCTAAAGAAAATCTTGTAGCAAGCTATCATGGAAATAGCTAGTCCTTGTGGAGTGTGCCACCATGGCCTTTCACGTGAGGCAAAGATCAAGCCTTGGAACAATATACGTAACCAATTCCAAATATTGCATGTGTCCAATAGTTCAGCAAGGAGCGTGTTTTCAATTCAGAAATAGGCCTTCTTCCGGATAGATTTGTTATCTCACATAGAGAGACGATGATTCGGTCGTGTTGGCTCCGACCATTACCTCGACTACATCTGCCGCCTCAACTTCGGATACAACTACTCTGCTACGTGACTCTGTCCGAGGCCCTGCAATCTCTTCATTACCAACTCCACACTCGAGGACCGCGTCGACTCCATCCGCCACGCGACTCTGTGCCCGGGGGCTGCGCCAACCCGCATATGCAGCAACTCGCTACCTCCACCGGCTTAGACGACTTCGGATACGACGACTCGCCATGCCTTTGACTGCGGTGACCCACCACGTCCTTCGATTTCGGCGACTCGCTGCCGCGTCGACTCCGGTCCGCGATATCGGCTCTCGAACGCCGCGTCGACTACATCGATAACATCGAATCTACACTCAGGGGCTCCGCCGACTCCGCCGTGAGGCCGTTACCGCCTTCGGCTACGGTGACTCACTATGGTCTTCGACTCCGCCGACCTGTTGTGTCTTCAACTCCTTCACATGACCCGCTGCCGCGTTGCCTACGTCCGCAATTGCATCGACTCCGTCCACGATGACTACCAATAAAGCTAAGTTTCCCTCTACTTAGAGCTGATTTTTTGTAACTCGCACTCGAAACACTCGTGGGCTGCGCCCTATTCGAGTAACCTAATGTGCCATCGATTACACACACTCGAGCACCTCAGACGTGACAGCCCGAGTAGCTGATTCTGCCTGATCGTTGAATCCTTGAACTCCAAATGTCTCGGCAAGGTACTGAGACTAAGGGTAATCAGGCTAACGAAAAGGCCTAGCATGCAGTGCAAAAGTGTTGACTCGATTGTCACCAGAATTTTACTTTGCCAATCGACAGGCAACTATCCTTTACAAGATACAAGTACTTCACAATTCTTAATGTTTTATGCAGCTTATAAGGATGTCGACTGCGTCGAGCTATTCTATCGGTTCCTCCAACAAGAGTCGACAAAACAACTGGCTATGACATACACTCAAGACCCGAGTCGAGTACCTCCTCGGATGGTTGCATCGCTTGATGCTACACACACACGTGACGTTGGTCACGCACCCGACAGAAATGACTGTGTCGATTCCATCTGCATCGTCGACTCACCCGGCTAATCGCCGCATGACTTTGACTATATCGTCAACTCTTGGCTCCTTATGCGTGAGACGCTGACTCGATGCACTTCTGGCTCAGTGGTTTCTCCTCGCATGATTGTCGACCACATCTACAAGATACAAGTCTCGAGTCTTTGCCCGAGTCTGCGACTCCGCCAGACACTCGGGGGCTACTCCAAACTGGAGCGCTGGTGGCGCATATACAAGATCCTCGAGTGACACGCTCTGAGTCCTCACTCGAATCCATGATTCGACTAAGGACTCGGGGGATACTCCCATAGGGAGCGCTGGCCGCGCACCTGAAATTTTTTGTGAAGATATCCAAGCATCATGAAAACCCTTCACTCGAATCTACGATTCGATTGTGGACTTCGGGTTATTCCCATAGGGAGTGCTGAAAGCAAATTCGACTGAAACTAGCAAACAAAAAGACGACAGCAGTCGCAAAAGTTCTTTAGTCCCTGCCTGAGTCTTCGACTCAACCAGGCACTCGGGGGCTACTCCCATAGGGAGCGCTGGTCGCACACCCTATGATTATTTTTCCTTATACATCGTACTAGGTGTCGATAACATACACACTCGAATGATATGGCGACTCCGCCTCATATTTTCCCTACAAAGAGATTACGTCTCCTGGGCCACCCGAATCATCTCCGCGATGACAAAAAAATTCGGATGCCGCGCTTACAGCGTGAAGATAAGACCTGAATAAGGCCTGGCAACGCATCTGCTGCGCACTACCAGATATATATCCGTGCCTGCAGGTACGATGAATATGCCTTGACGGACGCGTCAAGTGCTCACACTTGTACACTGGAATTCGACTCCTGTAAGACCTCCGTGGCCTGAGTCAAATTACGCCAGCAATTTCCGGATTCGAGTCTGGGACTCGAGTTTGAGTAGGTGGCGTTGTTTTTGCCCTAGAGCAATTAACTGGTCTCGATCCATCGAGCGCACCAGGCACGTTTACCATCATCCCTATGAACTACTACAAAATTCGACTGGCCCGATGAACTTCCGAGTGAGTGCTTCGCACTCGACATAATTGTCGACTCCGACATCCTAATGCAAAACTTAAGACTTCTGAGTCTCCATCCAAATCTACGATTCACATGGACACTCGGGGGATACTGACATGGGTATGCCCAATAGGCACTCAACTACGGCCTACCTGGTGCGGCTCGACGGAAGGCCCACTCGACGAATTGCCAAGGTCCATGACGCCTATGACGGTTCGACTGGTATGAAGCCCATATGGAGACGGACTCCCAACGTACAAGACAAGGAAAGCTCAAGACTAGAGTTGTAATATTTTTGTAACCAACTCGTACTGGTACCTGAGACCTAGCCTCCCCATATATAAAGGTAGGAGGGTCCAACGAGAAGGTATCCTCTCCCCCAACAGGCAATCTCTCAATCGCGACTCCCACAATAGATCTAGATAACACCCGTAGCATACACATACGCCAGATCCAATCTGCGCATACACCGCCATCGGCGACATTGTAATCCTTCGGATCATCATCAATCAAGAGCAGACAAGCAGGAGTAGGGTCCTCTACGAGGCCTGAACCTGGGTAAACCTTGTGTCCCTGTGTGCTTGTCTGTTAGCCGATTGAGACTTCCAACGTTTCCCTCCTTCTCCAAAACCCAAGTCCATAACAATGGACATTGATGAGTTAAACCCTCGTCACCAACAGTTAGTATTTATGCTCGATAGTGGGTTCTTGCCTCTGGTAATCTAGGGAAGTGACATAAATCTCTAAGGTACTAGACGTGTTGTTGTCTACTAGGGAGAAAACAACAATCCTTTGTTCATAGAACAATCGTATTGTTTACATTACACACAATTCGTAAAGCAATAATCGGTTGCTTGCAACTTAATACTGGAGGGGGTTCGGATGATAACCTGAAGGTGGATTATTAGTCATAGATGCAGTTGGATGGCGGTCTATGTATAATGTTGTAATGCCCAATCAAGTCTCAAAGGAGTCAAGATGATTAGTATATGCATGTATTGCTTTCTCGATGTTTGTCAATTGCCCCGCTGTAATTTGTTCACCCAGCATGTTATATATCTTAAGGAGAGCCACCTCTAGTGAACTATGGACCTTGGTCCTTTCTTTTACATACAATCTACAAACTATTTACTGCTTTGTGTTTACTTTCTGCAAACTATTACTTCCTTCCATTCAATACGTTTAATCCTTTGTTTTTAGCAAAACCGGTGAGATTGACAACCTCATCGCAAGTTGGGGGCAAAGTTCTGTGGTTGTGTTGTGCAGGTCTCCACATTGCTACTAGCACCGGTAGTGCGCCCTGCCAAGGCTCAGCTAGCAACACCTTTGGGGTGTTTCCTTGCTCCTACTGGTTTGATTAAACCTTGGTTTCATAACTGAGGGAAACTTACTGCTGTGCTCATCATACCTTCCTCTCGGGGTTCCCCAACGAGCTCCACATCAACACCGAGCCATCAATAACTCATTTTGAGTAGCACGACCAGGTCATTCGGCGTTGATAGTTGAAGCAGAAATTGGCGGGTTCGACATGATCAAGGTCTTCATGGACGCGGGAAGTAGCATAAACTTGATCTATGCCAAAACACTAAGGGCAATGAACTACCCCTTGGTAAATTTGACACCAATAGAAACATCCTTCCATGGCATAGTACCAGGTAAAGTTGAAATCCCTTTAGGTAAAAATTTCCTTGACGTTGTTTTTGGATCCAAAGAAAATTTCAGGCGAGAAAAGCTCGAGTTTGAAGCCATGGACTATCCATCACAGTATCACGCGATCCTGGGACGCCCAGCCTTCACATGATTCATGGCAGTCCCACACTATGCATACTTAGTCATGAAGATGCCAGCTCCAAAGGGAATCATAACAGTAAAAGGAAGCTTTACACGTTCCAACAATTGCGATTGAGAGCTCAATAAAATTTCTGAATCTTTCGAGATGGCAACTGATTTCAAGCAGCTAAAAATGTCAGCAACCGCATAACCTCCGGCAGTAGCGCGTGTCAATCCCGATCAAGCCTTCAACATTGCGAAAGATACAAAAGAAGTACAGATCCACCCTACCAACCCAAAGAAGACAACATTCGTGGCTTTCAATCTTGGTCCCGCATAGGAAAGCACGCTCATCGAGTTTCTCCATGAGCACTGGGAAATATTCACATGGCTACCTTCTCACATGCCGGGAGTTCCTAGGGAACTCGCTGAGCACACATTAAATTTGGATCCAAAAGCGAAACCGGTAAAACAATCCCTTCGTCATTTCATAGAGCCAAAGTGCAAAGTTATTGGAAAGTAGGTACATCGCCTTACTAATAAAGGAACTGAAGATACCGGAGTGGCTTGCAAATCCAGTATGCATCCCAAAGAGCTACGGATGTGCATTGACTTCACCGCATTAAATAAAAATTCCCCAAAGGATCACTTCCCACTGCCGTGAATCGATCAAATAATCGATGCAACCGCGGGATGTGGACGTCTTTCCTTTTTTGGATGCATATTCAGGATACCACCAGATTCGGATGAAACAGGAAGACCAGGAGAAAACAACGTTTATTACGCCTTATGGTGTATTCTGTTACACAGCAATGCCCTTCGGCCTCAAGAACGCTAGAGCAACATATCAGCGGATGATGCATAATTGCCTGGGAAGCCAAATTGGCACAAATGTACAAGTATATATCGACAATGTTATAGTTACAGCGAAGCAAGGATCTTCACTTATCAAAGATCTCAAGGAAACATTCAAAAACCGCAAGAAGTTTTGCATCAAATTAAACCCGACAAATTGTTCCTTTGGAGTCCCAGCAGGGCAACTCCTCGGATATCTGGTATCATCAAGAGGAATCAAGGCCAACCTTGAGAAAATTCAGGAAATTTTGACAATGAAAAAACCAACAAATATACGAGGTGTACATCAGCTGGCTAGACGAGTGGCAGTGATACGTTGCTAACGTATCCATAATTTTTGATGTTCCATGCTTGTTTTATATCTACTTTCTTTTGTTTTGTCCACACTTTGGAGTATTTTTACACATTTCCTTGAAACTAACCTATTAAAAAGACGCTACAATGCCAGTTACCTGTTTTCTGCTGTTTTTGGTTTCAGAAAAGCTGGAAAATGAATATTCTCAGAATTGGATGGGACAAAAGCCGTGGGGAACACGGAGCCAGAAGATGAGACGGAGGAGGGCCTCAAGGGGCCACACCACCTGACCGCGTGGCCAGGCCTGGTCCGCGCCACGGGGTGGTGCGGCCGCCTCAGGCACCCCCTCGGCCTTCCTCTTCGCCTATGTATTGCCTCCGATGCAGAAACCCTAAGGACCCGATCAAAATTCCAATAAAGAGTCTGTAGCCGCCATCATCTCCATCCCTAGATCGGGAGGGATCTGAAGATCTTCCCGGCACCCTGCCGGAGGGGAGAATTCACCCTGGAGGCCTTCTTCATCACCATGCCTGCCTCCAGTGTGATGCGTGAGTAGTTCATCCTTGGACTACGGGTCCATGTAGTAGCTAGATGGTTGGTTCTCCTCCTTTGTGCTATCATGTTTAGATCTTGTGAGCTCCGTTCATGATCAAGATCATCTATTTGTAATCATACATGTTGTGTTTGCGGGGATCCGATGGATATTGAGATGCTATTTCAGATTGATTATAGATTCTATCATGTCTTTGTTATTTGTGATCTTGCATGCTCTCTTTTGTTAGTAGATATCTTGGCCAAGTAGATGCTAGCAACTCCTAGAGGGAGTATTTATGCTCGATAGTGGGTTCATGCCTCTAGTAATCTGGGGAAGTGATAGAAATCTCTAAGGTAATAGATGTGCTATTGCTACTAGGGAGAAAACAACAATCCTATGTTCATAGAACAATCGTATTGTTTACTTTACACACTTTGCTTAATGCAATTATCTATTGCTTGCAACTTAATATTGGAGGCAGATGATAACCTGAAGGTGGATTATTAGTCATAGATGCAGTTGGATTACGGTCTATGTATAATGTTGTAATGCCCAATCAAATCTCAAAGGAGTCAAGATGATTAGTATATGCATGTATGCTTTCTCGATGTTTGTCAATTGCCCCGATGTAATTTGTTCACCCAACATGTCATCTATCTTAAGGAGAATCACAACTAGTGAACTATGGACCCTGGTCCATTCTTTTACCATCAATCTACAACTATTTACTATTTTCTATTTACTTTCTGCAAGCAATTACTATCTTTCACACAATACGTTTAAACCTTTGTTTTCAGCAAAACCGATGAGATTGACAACCTCACTGTAAGTTGGGGACAAAGTTCTGTGGCCGTGTTGTGCAGGATTCCAAGTTGGAAATAACACCTTGGAGGTGTTTCCTTGCTCCTACTGGTTCGATAACCTTGGTTTCATAACTGAGGGAAACTTGTTGCTATACTCATCATACCTTCCTCTTGGGGTTCCCCAACGATCTCAACATATTGAGTAAGCAAGACTTTTTATGGCGCCGTTCCCGGGGAGTCAAGGACATCTTCACAAGGGGAGTCCCTCATAACCAATCTCTTTACTTTGTTTTATTTGTTTTGCTTAGTTTATTTTCTGCTTTGTTGCTTGTTTCTTTATCAAAAACACGCAAAAAATTAGTTGTACTAGTTTGCTTTCTTTACTACAAACACAAAAAAATGACTACTCTTGAAAACACTAAGTTGTGTGACTTCACTAGCACCAACAACAATGATTTCATGTGCACACCTATTGCTCCACCTGTTCCTGAAGCTACTTTCTTTGAAATTAAACCTGCTTTACTCAATCTTGTTATGAGAGAACAGTTTTCTGGAATTGGTACTGAAGATGCTGCTGCTCATCTTAATAACTTTGTTGAACTTTGTGAGATGCAAAAACATAGGGATATATATGGAGATATTGTTAAGCTTAAATTGTTTCCTTTCTCTTTGAGAGGAAAAGCTAAAGAATGGTTGCAATCCCTAACTAGAAATAGTATTGATTCTTGGACTAAATGCAAAGATGCTTTCATTGGAAAATACTATCCTCCTGCTAAGATTATATCTATGAGAAGTGAAATAATGAAATTTGAACAATCTGATAATGAACATGTTGCTCAAGCTTGGGAAAGAATGCAATCTTTGGTAAAGAATTGTCCCACTCATGGACTGACTGCTTGGATGATTATCCAAACCTTTTATGCATGACTAAATTATTCTTCAAGAAATCTACTGGATTCTGCTGCTAGAGGTACCTTTATGACCATCACTTTGGGTGCTGCAACAAAGCTTCTGGATAATATGATGGTTAACTATTCTGAATGGCATATTGAGAGAGCTCCACAAGGTAAGAAGGTAAACTCTGTTGAAGAAACCTCCTCCTTGAGTGATAAAATTGATGTTATTATGTCTATGCTTGTTAATGGGAAAGCTCATATTGACCAAAATCATGTTCCCTTAGCCTCTTTGGTTGCTCAAGAAGAGCAAGTTGATGTGAACTTCATTAGAAATAATAATTTTGGCAACAATGCTTATGGTAATAACAATTATAGGCCTTACCTTCCTAATAATACTTATGGTTATCCTGGTAAACCTGGAATACCTAGTGAAGAGAGAATTTTAGAAGTTGAAAGAGCCACTAAAAACTTCATGCAAATGCAATATGAACAGAATAAATTATTCACTAGAACCATAGAGGAACAATCTACTATTTTGAAAAATATTAGTCATCAACTTGAGAGTTTAAATAGGGAAATTCCTAGTTTGCAATTAAAACTTTCTAATGCTGAAAGAAATATGTCATCTTTGTCTGAAGCACAATCCTCTTTGATTAATAAAATGGATGCTAAACCTGAAACTATTGAAAATCCCTTTGCTGCTACTAATGTCATACAAGTTAGAATTGATGAAAATGTTAGACTATTAGCTGAATTGCATGCTAAGTGGGAAAGAGAAGATGAAATTGCTAGAAATATTAGTATTTCTACTATTACTACCACTAATGTTGAAGCCAGTAAACCAATGGAACCTTTTCTAATAAAAATGCTGAAATCTTTTGAAACATGGGAAACAATAGCTCTACTACTTTAGATGATAAGTATGATTTTGATCTTGATGGTTGCAATATCTCTGAAGTAATTATGTTCCTACAAAAGCTTGCTAAAATTCCTAATGCTAGTGCTATGAATATGGCCTTTACAAAACACATTACTGATGCTCTCATAAAAATTGAAGAAGAAAAGATGAAACATAAAGCTTCTATTCCTATGAAACTATAAGATGGTTGGGAACCCATCATTAATATGAAAGTGAATGATTTTGATCTAAAAGCTTTATGTGATCTTGATAGTAGTGTTTCTATTATGCCTAGAAGGATTTATGAAATGCTTGATTTGCCACCATTGGAAGATTGTTATTTAAATGTCCCACTTGATGATAATGCTAAAAATAAACTCATAGGGAGTATTAATAATGTTCTTATTATGGTTAACAATGCCTATGTCCCCGTTGATTTCTATGTTTTGGATGTTGAATGCAATGCTTCTTGTCCTATTATTTTGGGAAGACCTTTTCTTAGAACTATTGGTGCCATTATTGATATGAAAGAAGGCACCATTAAATATCAATTTAGACTCAAAAAGGTATAGAACACTTCCCCAAAAAAAGAGAAGATCTCTTTTTCTTCTCCTTTTTTGCTCTTAATGCTTCTTCATTTGAGAATACTTGATTCTTTTCTTGCTTCTTATGCCTAACTTAAAGGCGTTAAAGAAAAGTACTTATTGGGAGATAACCCAAAAGTTTTAGTTGAGTCTTGGAAGTTATTACTTCTATAATAACCGCTCCTTATCATTTTTGTGTGATTTTTGTACCAAGAGTAACCTCTAATGAGAGAGAAGTAATGCTTAGGAAAGTTGTTGTCCCAAAACAGATTTTTGTGCTTCACTATAAAAATTCTTAAAAAATCTCTGTATGTCGGTTTGAGCTGTGATTTGTTGTGCTTCTGACCTAGATTTTTATCTAACTTTCGTTAGTTCAACACTTTTCGATTTGAGCAACATAAGGTCTTTGAAAAAATTGGTTTTTACCTGCTGGTCTGTTTTGACAGATTTCTGCCATTATTTGCATTTGCCTCTTAATCTCTTTCTCTTTGAGTTCACTTTGTCACTTGAACTTTTTAAAGGAAGTGCTACAGTAGCTTGTGTTTTAATGGAAGTTTTACTCGTGTTGGAACTGAACCAAAAGACTTATTATCTTGAGTGCACTAATGTTGCTAATGAAGATTGTGTGAAGTTTTGTATGAAGAAAATTTTTAGGTGTAGGGAAAGAACGATGTAATGAGATGAAGAATGGACTAAAGCTCAAGCTTGGGGATGCCACACGTGTCACCCCAATAAATATCCAAGAAGTACAAGCGTCAAAGCTTGGAGATGCCCAAGGCATCCCCTTCTTCATCAATAAAAATCTCAGGTTTCTTCCAAACATTTCATTCTTATTGTTTCATGCACAGTTGTGTTGTTCTTGGAGCGTCTTTTTTTTTGTTTTTGGTTTTCATTTGCTTAGTTTGCTTGAATAAATTAGTTGGGCCCCGTATTCATACATTAGTTTTCAAATAAGTTGGTTTGATTTGGAAAGAGTAGGAAAGTTCATGCTTAAGTGGTAAAAGGAGCTTGTTTTTGACTGTGGCCTATGCTTTGTCATGTCATGCTTGATATTGTTTTGGCTTTATGCTTAGTGATTTTTGCTGTAGCATGACATGTTACAAATAATTGAGATTGCTTAATGTGCCATGAAAGAATCATGCATTGTTTTAGCATATTAAAGCATATTATTTTGGTATTCTCCTTTGATGCTTTATTTGGGTTGGCTTGGCGCATGCTCATACCATGTTATGACTATCCCAAGTCACCATAGCCTCGATGATCCTTTAGTTTTCGACTTGTAATATCATTTTATGCTTTAATTAATGATGTTTTGTCGCTTTGCATGATTATGGCCATTATTGCTCTCTTAATTGGTCGCTCCCAATCTTTTGCTAGCCTCCATAACCAAGTATGAGTTCCACTCATGCATCCAACTCCAAAGAAAACCAAGTTATTTCAAAGAGTCCACCATACCTACATATTAGCATTTGCTACTCCAAGTATATTCATGTTTTGTATCTACCTTCCAAATTAAACTTGTTATGTGAAAATTAGTGATTAAAGCTCTCACCAACTTGATGGCACACTTTAATTTTTGCACTTAATAAATTTGAACCATGTCCATCTTTGTGGCGTATATGCTTGCGCTTTATAAGTTGAAGTTAGCAGAACCATGTATCATGGGAACGCTTTTAATATTGCACTTATATTCTGTTGATATCATGATTCTTTTGCTTATGGATCCTAGCGGTGTGAAATAAAAGGGGAACTTGTAAGATCATGGAGTTTGTATGTGTGTTAGAGAAACGCCTGGGCCGCTAGCCTAAGCCATGCCTAATAATGTGGAAACTTGCAGCATAACCATAATGAGAATTCTATGAAGCATCCTCAATAAAAACCTATGCAAATAGCAAATAAAAAGATCACTGAGATGCTCATTGTCTGTTGCCTTGTCATTTTGATATGGGATAGCTCCCGTGTCATGGGGCAAGGGATACCCCGTTGGCGGTTCTCTATGATACATATGTACTTACAATGACAAGAGCTTACTTGTGACTGAAGTTGAGTAGCATGAGGTTCGGTACTCGTAAGCAAGGGGCATGGGATTTCAACTTATAACTTTTCAAGCATATCCTCTTAGTTGTGTCACTTTAACCTTAATCACTTAAATATGCTTATGATAGGGGCAATGAGAGATGAAAGCTAATAAGTACCATAATTTTTGGAAGCTCTTTATGAGACTTGAATCCTTGCTTCCTTCTATGAAGGCCTTTCTTTTACTTTTATGTTGAGCCTCCATCTTCTATCTTTATGCACCTATTGAGAGAGCATAGTGTCCATTCTTAGTCTAATGTGCATTGTCCCAAAACTTGTTGATTGATGCATAACTTTGATATTGCTTGTTCTTAAACTATTTGTATCTAGTCACCCTTATGAAC
This sequence comes from Avena eriantha, assembly GCA_910589775.1. Taxonomy (NCBI): domain Eukaryota; kingdom Viridiplantae; phylum Streptophyta; class Magnoliopsida; order Poales; family Poaceae; genus Avena; species Avena eriantha. The sequence continues at coordinate 14,710,042 of OU342741.1, read as the reverse complement.
TTTGAAGGTGTCCTATGCATTTATGTTTTGCTACACTATGAGGAACAAGCTGAATACCATTTTTATTATGTTTTCTATATGTGAAACAAACAAATGTCGCTCAAAGCATTGTTATTCATGAATCTTTTGTTTGTACATTTTCATGTTACAGCAGTAGTTGCTATGTCTTATTGTTAGAACTATATCTTTCATGCTATGTTAAAGTACTATGATCCCAGCTATCAATGTTATAAATGCCTTGATCAAGATTGTGATGGTGCATGTCGCCTCAAAAATTATTCTTTTTTTATCACTTACCTACTCGAGGACGAGCAGGAGTTAAGCTTGGGGATGTTGATACGTTGCTAACGTATCCATAATTTTTGATGTTCCATGCTTGTTTTATATCTACTTTCTTTTGTTTTGTCCACACTTTGGAGTATTTTTACACATTTTCTTGAACTAACCTATTAAAAAGATGCCACAGTGCCAGTTACCTGTTTTCTGTTGTTTTTGGTTTCAAAAAAGCAGGAAAATGAATATTCTCGGAATTGGATGGGACAAAAGCCAAAGTCAATATTTTACCGTGGGGAACACGAAGCCAGAAAACGAGACAGAGGAAGGCCTCGAGGGGGCCACACCACCTGGCCGCGCGGCCAGGCCTGGTCCACACTAGGGGGTGGTGCGACCACCTCGGGCACCCCCTCGGCCTTCCTCTTCGCCTATATATTGCCTCCGATGCAGAAACCCTAAGGACCCGATCAAAATTCCACGAAAGAGTCTATAGCCGCCATCATCTCCATCCCTAGATCGGGAGGGATCTGAAGCTCTTCCCGGCACGCTGCCGGAGGGGAGAATTCACTCTAGAGGCCTTCTTCATCACCATGCCTGCCTCTAGTGTGATGCGTGAGTAGTTCATCCTTGGACTATGGGTCCATGTAGTAGCTAGATGGTTGGTTCTCCTCCTTTGTGCTATCATGTTTAGATCTTGTGAGCTCCGCTCATGATCAAGATCATCTATTTGTAATCTTACATGTTGTGTTTGCGGGGATCCGATGGATATTGAGATGCTATTTCAGATTGATTATAGATTCTATCATGTCTTTGTTATTTGTGATCTTGCATGCTCTCTTTTGTTAGTAGATATCTTGGCCAAGTAGATGCTAGCAACTCCAAGAGGGAGTATTTATGCTCGATAGTGGGTTCATGCCTCTAGTAATCTGGGGAAGGTACTAGATGTTCTATTGCTACTAGGGAGAAAATAACAATCCTTTGTTCATAGAATAATCGTATTGTTTACTTTACACACTTTGCTTAATGCAATTATCTGTTGCTTGCAACTTAATATTGGAGGGGATTCAGATGATAACCTGAAGGTGGATTATTAGTCATAGATGCAGTTGGATTACGGTCTATGTATAATGTTGTAATGCCCAATCAAATCTCAAAGGAGTCAAGATGATTAGTATATGCATGTATGCTTTCTCGATGTTTGTCAATTGCCCCGATGTAATTTGTTCACCCAACATGTCATCTATCTTAAGGAGAATCACAACTAGTGAACTATGGACCCCGGTCCATTCTTTTACCATCAATCTACAACTATTTACTGTTTTCTATTTACTTTCTGCAAGCAATTACTATCTTCCACACAATACGTTTAATCCTTTCTTTTTAGCAAAACCGGCGAGATTGACAATCTCACTGTAAGTTGGGGACAAAGTTCTGTGGCTGTGTTGTGCAGGATTCCAAGTTGGAAACAATACCTTGGAGGTGTTTCGTTGCTCCTACTGGTTCGATAACCTTGGTTTCATAACTGAGGGAAACTTGTTGCTATACTCATCATACCTTCCTCTTGGGTTTCCCCAACGAGCTGAACATATTGAGTAAGCAGGCAACGCTCAGCCATTTCATTGTTCGATTAGGAGAAAAACCACTACCATTTTACGCTCTCATGAGGAAGTCAGATAAGTTTGAATGGACCAAAGAAGCTAAGCGCACCTTTGAAGACCTCAAAAAGACGCTTTCGACGTCTCTCGTCGTCGTGTCTCCACGAGAGAAAGAGCCATTACTTCTTTACACAGCCGCCACAAATTAGGTGGTCAACACAGTTTTAGTTGTAGAGTGAACCGAAGAAGGAAAAACCCATGGTGTCTAGAGGACAGTTTATTTTTTGAGTGAGGTCCTCTCGCTATCCAAACAAAGGTACCCACATTACCAAAAAATAGCATATGGAGTATTTATGACAGCACGAAAACTACGCCATTATTTTTTGTAACATCCGATCATAGTGGTCAATGAAGCACCTCTGTCGAACATCCTCAATATTCTAGAAGCAAATGGGCGTGTCTCTCTATGGGGCATCGAGCTGTCCCCTCGAGACATCACGTATGTGAAGCGCAAAGCAATTAAGTCGCAAGTTCTGCCTAATTTCATCACGGAGTGGACCGAGTTACATGTGCGGGTCCACCTGATCTTTCTAGCGCCTATACAATGTACTTTGATGGATCAAAAAGAACGAAAGGAGCAGGGGCAGGAGTCATACTAGTATCACCACAAGGCGACAGGATGCGATATATACTTCATATGAGTTTTACAAACACATCCAACAATGAAGCTGAGTACGAGGCCTTGTTGCACAACATGCGAATGGCTAAAGCTTGCGGTGCAACTCGCCTAAATTTTTTCGGTAATTCCAATCTTGTAGCACAACAAGCAATGAACAAGTGCGATGTTGTCAGCAATAATATGATTGCTTACCGTGATCTATACAGCATCATGGAAGCTCAATTTGATGGATGCGAAGTATCGCACATAGGAAGAGCAAGTAATGAAGAAGCCGACAATTTGGCAAACATCAGGTCCCTGTGCTTACCAGTGCCACCCGTTTTTTTAGGAAGAAATATCTGAGCGTTCTATCAAAGCAAAAAGAATTTCATAGGTCATAGCACCTAAGATAGGGAAAATAAGCCGCAAAAAGACTCGGGGGCTCCATCAGCCAGCACAAGCACAAAAGAGGCCATTGAAGAAGAACCAGAAATTGATGAGGTCATGATAATAGAACCTACATGGATGCAGCCATACATATCCTATATGACTCAGGGAGAACTACCCGAAGATGTGACAGAAGCTCGGTGAATCACTCGAAGATCGAAAGCCTTCAGGATAATCAAAGGAGAGTTATATAAAAGAAGTATTTTGGGTGTGTTGCAGCTATGTGTCACACCCGAAGAAGGAAAAACCATACTCAAGGAAATACATGAAGGAGTTTGTGGTCATCATGCTAGCAGTCGAGCAATTGCCGCCAAAGCATTCGGGTCAGGATTTTATTGGTTCACAATAGTTCAAGATGCAAAAGACATAGTCAGAACATGTGAGGCATGTTAATGATTTGCAACAAAACCTGGAGCACCCGCTGCTGAATTAAGCCCTATACCTCTAGCTGGGCCCTTCGCTCAATGGGGACGTGATATGGTGGCTAAACTTCACAAATCATCTCTAGGAGGACACGTCTTTCTGCTAGTAGCAGTCGACAAATTTACTAAATGGATCGAAGCAATGCTGATCACCACTCAAGATGAAACTTCGGCTGTGAATTTTATAAAGTCCATTGTATTTCGGTTCGGTGTACCAAATAGCATCATTACATATAATGGAACTGCTGTTACTTCCAATGAGTTTAAGGAATACTGCCAGGAGATGGGAATCAAGGTAAGCTACGCCTCAGTAGCTCACCCACAAACCAATTGACAAGTGGAAAAAGCCAATGGACTAGTAACTACTGGCCTCAAGAAAAGGCTTCTAGCACCACTCGACAGAGAAAAATGAGCGTGGGTTGATGAGTTACCATCTGTTTTGTGGAGTTTGCGAACTACCCCTAATACTTCAACACAAGAAGCACCATTCTTTCTGGTCCACGGCGCTAAAGCCATCCTTCCAGTCGAAGTATCACATGAATCTCCTAGAGTAGCCGCATACGATGAAGAGGAATCAAGAGAAGCACTTGAAGATGACATTGACGCACTCGATGAAGCTCGAGATGAAGCCCTACAGAGAGCTACTATATATCAGCACATGGCCGACGATTGTGACCTAGGTCCTTCATAGTAGGGGACCTAGTTCTTTGCCTCAAACAAGATGGCCACCGAAAGTTAGAATCACCTTGGGAAGGACCTTACATTGTTACAGAAGTTATTCCTGGAAGAGCATATCAACTACAAGACAAGAAGACGGGAGACAAATATTCCAATCCATAGAATGTTGCACAACTATGATTCTTTTTACGCTTAAGAATTTATGTTTACTTACAATACAATAAGTCCTATGGCCCGTCTTTTAAGCCAGAATGTCTAGGCCAACGGCCAGGCGGCAATCCGCCAAAACAATGTATCATCGGTTTCGCCATGTATATAAAAAAGAGATAAGTTATCCACACCTTGAGTTTTTGTTATTTATATTCAGAGGATTTATATGTCCGATCAAACTAACAACAATTATGAGCCTATGTACAGATACAAGTATCTGAACATAGCCCCGGGGGCTACTCCCATCGGGAGCACTAGCACACACCCGATAGAAAACAAATTGTGCATATCAAGTAAAGACCATCATCGCCTAAAAAACCTATGAGTCTTACATTTATGTATCCTCGAAAAGTTACTCCTGTCGGGAGTTTCATAAAGTATCAAAATATCTGATAAAATTCAGAAATATTGGCAGCCTAACAAGGTAGCCGGCAAAACTCAATATATAAGAAAATCTCGGATCGCACTCAAAATGCGACAAAACTCCGAATGCCATGTTCAAAAACATGAAGATAAGACCCGGGATTCATCCTGTGTGGCCTGGTAATCACACAAGAATGCGCTCTGCCAGCAATATATCCGTATCTACGATACGATGAAAAATCCCGATAGACGCGTTGGGTACCCGATAAAATAAAAACTATGAATCAGTATTCGATAAGACCTCAACGATCCGAACTGAATTACGCGAGTAAAAATTCCGACTTTAGGCCTAGGTACTTGAATTTGATGTAGGACAACCTTGCCTTTTCCCGGGAGCAATTAACTGATTTCCGATCCGTCGGATACATCAGGCTCATTGTACCAAATCCCGATTAAGCTAAAAATAGTAAAAATAAAGGGAAAGAATTGAGTATATCTTCGGGACTCGACCCAAATCTACGGTTCGGGTAGAGTCTCGAGGGCTACTGACATAGATACGGTTACTCGGGTGCCTATGATTTGCTACCCTGGCTGTATAAAAGGCTTACGGCCCATAAAGAGTCAAGATGATGGCCCAAAAAGAGCATCCGACAAAGGCTTTAGTTGTATTAGGAAAGAGAATAAAGGACCAATATCGTATTGGTATTGTAATTACGCGTATACAACCTATCCACATACAACTTTGAGACCCGTCCTATTATATATAGGATGAGAGAAGCCTAGGCAAACACACCAAAAAATCTCCAAGCAATCTGTAATACTGCGATTCACCAAATATTCAGGCAACTTTGACTCCATTGTTCTCGTGGCATCCGACAAAATCCCTAGCATTCTCTTTTTCACAAAACCCTAAGTCCTTCTCTAGGGACATTGCCGAGGTCACCCCTTGTCACCAGGGTCTGGGCTTAATTGGTTGTACCTGGCAATGGCCTCGTTGAAGTCATTGTTTTGAGAGTGTAGACTTTCTTCAGGGTGAAAACCTGAGATCTTTGATCGGACGATGACGGTGTTTGTGTACTGTTCCCTTCTTGGAGGCGTCGTTTTTAGAGAAGCTGGACTTCTAGTGCTATCTTGGTGGCGGTACTACTGTTGTTCCAATAAATGGGTCACTGTAGCGAGACTTTTCGTTTTTTTAATTCTTCTTTCTTTTTTAGCTGTGTGCATCCGGATGACCGCTAGGGCAATGCGTTGTTGCAGAGGCTGGGTGTAATTGGTATCTTTTGATATTAATATATGATCCTTTACAAAAAAAATGTGGAAAATTGTTCAAATTCCAAAGAAAGCCAAAATAAAAGTTAAGAAAATGAACCTAAAATATCTTATCATGTAAATTGAACATCTATCTTCAGTCATAGAAGCTTTCACATGGAGGAGACTCGTAGTGTTTTTTCTGCAATTAATGGAATTTAGGTTTAAATAAGCAGTAACCTGCATGTAGAGCATAAATAAGTGTTCAAACATTTAACCAATAACAAATGAACAAGCTAACCAAGGGGATAACAAATTTTATAAATATCTTTCTCCATGGTTTAGCATACATATTAAGAGCTACACTTAATTTTTATGGATTTTTGGGTGTATTAAAAAGGTAAAGACAAGACTAAAAGTAAATAAACAAGAGTAAAATACAAAAACAAGACAAATAAAGTGCTTTGTAAATCTAAAAGAAAAGAAAAGCTCACAATGGTGCAACCTCCCCAAGTTTGGGTGTTTTGCACAAGTTGGTGAAGATGCTAGAAAATGTGTTCTGAATGTTGAGGTGCGCCAGCAAATGTTCTAGCGGTTGTTGTGCTCCACCATGAGATGCGTCTTGCAGCTCCTAGAAACTGGTGATGATGCAACTCCTAGAAACTAGTGATGATGCTTCACAAAACACTCTATTTTTGGCACTCGATAAATGGAAAATGGCCTTTTAGTGCGATGAAAAGGAAAACTTCCTCTCATGCGTGCACAATATGTGAATATTATCACAAACTATGCAACGATTTCAGCCCTAACATTGTCGTTTGTCCTGAAAGTCATGTAACTTCGAACATGATAGCTCATTTCTAAGAAGGTTTTTTTTTGAGATATTTACAATATTCCAAGTATGATATTTTTCCTTATAACTATGTCACATAATATGATACCACGTGAAGGTTTCACATTATTTCGATCGTTTGTGAATCTCCTATGCTCGTTTCAAACTACGTTCAAAACGGCGGGCATGAAAATTCTTAGCTCGGGGCTGAGTCTAGCTAAACTTGAAGTGAATCTCTAATAAAATAGCATATTGTGAATCTAAAAATTATTTTAATAAAAATCATGAGAGTTAGATCATGTACATGGAGTTCAAATATGACCCACTTCCTACCGATTCGACATGAATTTGTCTTTTCACGAGGGGTGGAAGGAAAGGTTTAAGGTACCCCGGTTGGGACATTGTCCGTGTAAGGTGATCTAGTATTTTCTAAAAATAGGATGGTACCATTTTAAAACTTTTATTTGGTGGATGCCTCACAAAACACTATGTTTTTGGCACTAGATAAATGGAAAATGGCTTTTTGGTGCAACGAAAAGGAAAACTTTCTCCTACAACATTCTTCGCCATCCCAAGACGCACATGCGTGCACATTATCACAAACTATGCCTCGATTCCAACCCTAACATTGTCGTTTGACCTGAAGTCATGAAACTTCGAACATGATAGCTCATTTCTAAGAAGTTTTTTTTAAAGATATTTACAATATTCCAAGTATGATATTTTTCCTTACAACTATGTCACATAATATGACACCACGCGAAAGTTTCACATTGTTTTGATCTTTTTAAAAAATTTATGCTCGTTTCAAACTATGTTCAAAATGATGGGCATGCAAATTCTTAGCTTGAGGCTGATTCTCGCTAAACTTGAAGTGGATCTCTAATGAAATACTCCCTCCGTTCCATTCTATAGTGCCTATAGTTTTTGGCACGGAAATTAAGAAACGCATGTGGAGAGAAAATTAAAATAGTTTTGGGTGGGATTTCTCATGGCTAATCGACGTGATAAAATAGAGGAGTTTTAGGGAGACATGAAACACTATATAATTTATATAAACTCCCAAAAGAAGTTTTTCAGATGAGTTGTGTAACACAATATATCTTATATTTTGGATTTTTTTCTTAAAAAACTATAGGCACTATAGAAAGGAACGGAGGGAGTAGCATATTTGAATCTAAAAATGATTTTTCTAAAAAATCATGAGCATTAGATCATGTACATGTAGTTCAAATATGACCCACTTCATACCTATTCGACATGAATTTGTTTTTTTCACGAGGGGTGGAAGAAAAGGTTTAAGGTATCCGGTTGGAATATTGTCCATGTAAGGTGGTATAGTATTTTTTTTAAAATAGGGTGGTACCATTTTAAAACTTTTATTTGATGGCTGCTTCACAAAACACTCCCTTTTTGACACTCGATAAATGGAAAATGGCTTTTTGGTACGACGAAAAGGAAACCTTCCTCCTACAACATTCTTCGCCATCCCAAGATGCACTTATGCGTATAATATGGGCACATTATCACAAACTATACAGCGGTTCCAGCCCTAACATTGTTGTTTGGCTTGAAAGTCATGAAACTTCAAATATGATAGCTCATTTCTGAGAAGGTTTTTTTTTGAAATATTTATAATATTCCTATTTTCCTTACAACTATGTCACATGATATGACACCACGTAACGGTTTCACATTGTTTCGATCGTTTTTGATTTTCTTATGCCTGTTTCAAACTATGTTCAAAGCGGTGTGCATGAAGATTATTATTCAAAATAATGTCTAATATTAAGTGTGGGTAGATAGATCTTATTTTTCTGTAAATTTTGATATACTATTTGTATTTTTCTGAATTAAATGATTTAGTTATAATTTTTCTAAGATTCATGTGGTAAAAGGGAAAATAGCTGAAACCTACGTCGACGGCATTAAATCGTAGCTGTGACGTCGTCGCATCACTGTCACGGTGGACCCTTCTGGGCCCACGCGTCAGGCGCTACGCCGATGGCTTATCTACGCCAACGGTGGTTGTCGGTGCTACCGAGCCTATGCCGACGGCAAAGTTGGGCCTATGGCCGCGTCATCCTGCTGCCTAGCCTAGCCACCTTGGCTGGCGGCCCCGACATTTTGCCGTCGGTGTAGAGATTGGCCGGCGGCGTCTTTTGCTTCTCCCATAGTGTGTGGAGCACCCTTCATTTCCTTCACTCGTATCTTTCACTCGTTGTGTCCTTGCCAAGGCCGATCCAAACAAAAATTGGACTCAGGGCAAATAAATATATTTTATACTAAGCTTTTATACTTATTTAAACATGTACTTATGTTTCCTACTCTAGCATTGATAAGTACAAGTTTATTTGGTTAGATGGCATAATTAACCATATAACAATGTTTGTGAAAAATAGTTGTAGTATTGTTTGTTATTAAGTTGTAGTGTATCACCTAATAGTTTTCTTGAGCTAATTTAAATTCTATGTTTTAATAAAAATTCTCTTTTAGTTAATTATGCATGGTGTATTAAATCATGCCATTGATGCATAAGTCTTTGTATCTGCCTATCTATCAGTATATATATTTTAATATCATTATATATAAATATAGAGATCTTTAAATATCCTAATTAGGGGTGTTTCTAGTGTATTATTTAAATATATATATATATCTTACAATTCTCTTGCCAAAAGTTTAAACCATGCTTAAGTTTCTATAAACTATTAGAAAATTCTCACAAACCTAAATGTTTCAAAATTTAAAAAAAAAACTCAGGTACCAGAGAGTGAATTTAAAAATTACACAATTATAGAATGATTTTTAAACAAATAGAGAAACTTACCCAAAATTGAACTTTAAGAAAGGATAATAACATATGAGTACAGATGAACGAAAATAAATAAATATATCATGTGTCTAGATATTGAGTGGAAACTTAGTGTTGAGAATTTTCTTAAAAGATATGGCTATCAATGATCTGTGTAAAAATCTCAAAATAAGTTACCATACAAAAAGCTAAATAGTTATGAGTTTGGTTTAATAAATAAATATATCATGTGTTTGAACCTTACGATATCCACTTACAGTCAAAATTTAGGGAAATAGTTTAATGCCAAGAATAAATAAGAGAATAGTAAATTTAATTAATAGGTTGCATGTGTGCTATTTAAGTAGTATTAAAAAGTAAAAGACAGATGTCAACCTAGACGAGGACACACTAAGTTGAAGAATTAAATGTGAATAATTAGAAATTTAATTAATGGAGCAAGATACACACTAGCCTATTATCCTATCTATGTAGTACGTGGTTTGGGGCCCTTGTTGCTGAGGGCCCAGGGCGGCTGCCCCTCTGCCCCATGCTATGGGTCAGCCCTGGTCCTTGCTACATCTTTTGCATTGTCAAAAGTTATTTAACAATGAGGCATAAGGCGAAGCATAATGTACCTGTTTTTCCACCCGAGGCTATAAAAATTTATCACTCCAAGAGCTCCTTCGTCAATTTTCCTTGGAAGATCAAGTAGCAAGTGGAAAACCATCATTGGCTGTACATTGCACTCCATGGTGTCGGCAAATAGAGGGGATTTTCTATTTTTTTGACCTTTCTTTATATTTTCTAACAAAGTATGAAATAGATATGAATTTTAAAAATCTTAATCCATTTTCAGGATCCCGCGGACCCGGAGGACGAGCCGGCCGGCATCCACGGTGCACGAGTCCGCCAACATCATGTCCGCGGCCATGTGTGAATACGCCAAGGCATGATCGGCGTGGGACTCCATCAGCCCCTCTCCGCCTTCAACGATGACATCCGCAGCGACGAGCTGCACTACAGGGTCCGGCGCTGCTAGATCTAGGGTTTAGTTTAGGATTTTAATTATTTTTTAAGAAATATGTAAATTTCCTAAAATTTGAACGAAATTTGCCGGTTTATGAGCTTAATTTTTTTTATTTTGGGAAAAGTCCTATTAGGACGCCAAGGGCGGCAGCCCCTACCGATACGATGACACATTATTGTGCCGACCCTCCCAATAACAACGCCTGACCGACGCTGTTGCCGGAAGCTTTATTGAAAGTGCTCTTAGAATCCGCAACTATATATATATATATGTGGAAATTAGGAGGAGACTAGAAACCCGAACTAAACCCATCCTCCCCACCACGAACAGAAAAGAGAAGAGAGTAGGTAACCCATCGTGATGCCATGAGTCATTCATCTTCCTTTGGTCTTTAAAATACTTGCACTTGGTAATAGTATATAAATGCACTCCACTATACCTAACTGTACGCGCAATTATGCAAGCCAGTTGTGTTTGTCGTGAAGCCAATTATTCTCATCGAGGGCCACAAGTTGGTTTGGTTTCACCATTCTCGGCTGTACCGATCGAGCTAGTGCTTAGTCCAAAACACCTATAATTCCGAGCTCCATCAAGTGTACACCTTCCAAGAGTAATCACGGCAGGAGATCATGGCGGAGACGGTGGTGAGCATGGCCAGGTCCATGCTAAAAGGCGCCATCAGCAAGGCCGCCTCCGCCGCCGCCGCCGAGTTGAGCTTGGTGATGGGCGTGCAAAAGGATATCTGGTATGCGTTTTCTTTCCATCCGACAGATCTCATTTTCTGTTGTTTGAACTTCCTTTTATTACCATGGGTGTGGCAAAATATAAAGCCCACTTTTTCTTTCCATCCGATCCGACACAAAAAGGCGTTCTAAGTTTCTCTCGAACCTTTGTTTGGCAGGTTTATCAAAGACGAGCTAAAGACGATGCAGGCATTCCTGGCGGCAGCAGAAGCAACAAAGCACAGGGACATGCTACTGAAGGTTTGGGCGGAGCAAGTGAGAGACTTGTCCTACAACATAGAAGATTGCATGGATGAATTTATGGTTCATGTGAGGAGCCAAAGCCTCACAAAACGGCTGTTGAAGCTCAAAGATCGTCGTCGGCTCGCTGTACAGATTCGCAACCTGAAATCAAGAGTTGAAGAAGTGAGCAACAGAAACACACGCTACAATTTAATCAAGACGGAGTACTCCAAAACCATTGATGAGGTAGATTCCTACTCTGAAGATGTTCGCAATCATTCATCTAGCAACATCGATGAAGGGGAACTTGTGGGCTTTGCCAAGCCTAAGGAGGAGTTGATTCAGCTGGTGGATGTCAACACTAAAGATGGTCCTGCCAAAGTTATATGTGTCGTTGGCATGGGTGGTCTGGGCAAAACTACTCTGGCAAGGAAGACATATGAAAGTAAGCAAGATATTGTGAATAATTTTTCTTGTTGTGCTTGGATCACAGTCTCGCAGTCATTTTTCAAGATAGATATGCTCAAGGATATGATCAGGCAACTTGTGGGTGTCGAGTCACTGAAGAACTGCCTGACAGAACTTGAAGGGAAGGTGATGCAAGTTAAGGACCTCACCGAGTACCTCAGAGAACAACTCAAGGATGAGAGGTACTTTATTGTTCTCGATGACTTGTGGACCTTAGATACGTGGAGGTGGATCCACGATATTGTTTTTCCTAGTAGTAACAAGAAAGGTAGTCGAATCGTAGTAACAACACGAGATGTTGGCTTAGCAAAGGAATGTACTCCTGAATCCCTTATCTACCACCTTAAGCCCTTAGATTCAGTAGATGCCACAAATTTGCTACTAAAAAAAAGTAGGAAATTGCACGAAGACCTGGAGAGAGATGACAAGTTCAAGAACATAGTTGAAAGACTAGTTAAAAAGTGTGGTCGTTTACCACTTGCTGTACTCACAATTGGAGGTATCCTTGCCACTAAAAATATAGTAGAGTGGGAGGACGTCTATAGCCAACTCCCCTCAGAGCTTGAGAGTAACCAAAGCCTTGAAGCATTGAGGAGGATGGTTACCTTGAGTTACAACCACCTGCCATCTCATCTCAAGTCGTGTTTCTTGTACCTAAGCATCTTTCCTGAGGATTGGGAAATCCAGATGAGGCGTGTAGTGGAAAGATGGATTGCTGAGGGGTTTGTTAGAGCCAAGAGTGGGATGAACATTGAGGATGTGGGAAAAGCTTACTTTAGTGAGTTAATCAACCGAAGCCTAATTCAATCATCAAGAGTGAGCATAGATGGAGTTGTTAAGAGCTGTCGAGTCCATGATATTGTGCGTGATGTCATGGTCTCAATTTGCAGAGATGAGAATTTCGTGTACATGGCAGGAGACAATGTAACTAGTGTTACAGAGGAGACCTTCCGTCATATAGCATGTCATGGTAGCAAGTGCCAAAACATAGACATGGATTTGAGCCATATCCGGTCATTGACCGCATTTGGCGATAGACCCTTCGTGCAGTCACTTCCAATTTTTTCGCCTGATTTGAGGATGCTGAGAGCCTTGGATCTAGAGAATGCACGGTTCCAAGTCACACAGAAGGATATCAGCAACATAGGATTGCTACGCCACCTGAAGTATGTGAATTTATCTGGTCTTCTAGGAACTTCATATATCTATAAACTTCCAAGAACCATAGGGAAGTTACAAGGCTTGCGTACTTTGAACATAAGATATAGTTATATTACGGCAATACCAACTGAGATTTGTAAACTCAAGTCTCTACATAATCTCCGTTGTACTAGAATAAGCTACTACGACTTCTTTGACCTGCACTATCATCCTAAGAGATGCCTGGCGAGAACATTTTCTCTTCCCATGCTATTCACACCTTTGGTCAATCCTAATGTTGGTGCCAAGACAGTTGCTGAACTACACATGGCCTGGTCTAGCTGTTGGTCAAGGTCAGAAGGTGTGAGTCTGCCAAGAGGGATCGGCAACATAAAAGAGCTGCAAATACTCAAGGTCGTGGACATCAACCGAACTGGTAGAAAAACAATTCAAGAGCTAGGTGGGCTTCTGAAGTTGAAAAAACTATGCGTGGAAACAGAAGGGGCCACCAAACAAAAATGCAAGGCACTCGGTGATGCCATCCAGAATCTCTCTGCCCTCCAGTCTCTTGAAGTGCGGGGTGGAACACTCGAGTGGCTGCATGTGGTTTCCTCTCCTCCTCCCATGCTGAGGACCCTGAAGTTGTATGGATACCTTGGGGAAATTCCTGTATGGTTTGGCAATCTGATGCATTTGGTGAAGCTTCACTTACAGGACAGCGAACTAAAGGAAGAAGGTAAACCCATGGAAATACTAGGGGCAATGCCTAACCTCAAGATTTTAAGTCTTGGATGGCTCTCTTACTATGTGGAGATCCTAGTTTTCAAGACAGGAGCATTCCCAAATCTCAATAAACTTGATATTTGCGGGGGAAACAGGCTGGGTGATTGTCTGAGAGGGGTGACATTTAAGGATGGCGCCTCACCTCTCATGGAAATGGTACAAATCTCTTCTACCCGGTTGAAATCAGGGATTACTGGTATCAATAAACTTCCAAGGCTTAAGGAGATTTCACTTGGTTACGATGGTAGAGTGGCCAAGCTTGCTATGCTGCAAGGCGAAGTAGACGCACACCCCAATAGTCCCGTGCTGCGACTAAGGCAGGCCTGGAGCCAACATGACCTGGGGGATGTCGTCCAAAGGTCCAATGACGCACAAGTGGAATCATCATTATCATCATCATCATCAGCAGCAGCAGCGGCGGCGGCGGGAGAGTGCTCCCCTCAGGTGGTGGTCATGCCGCCGATGATTCACAGGTCACATACTTGTATCTCTTTGTTCAGTACTAGCTGTAGTAGCCAAGATGTTTATTGCAATGAATAGTGAATACAGTACACTTACTATCCATATCTTTCTTGTTGTCCCTAGCAGCCAAGACTGTCCGCCGTACACGTACAATTCATGCTGACGGAATCGGGGATGTATGTTTCTTCTCTTCTTCTTCTCCACATCCTTCCTGCACCGTGCTGAAATAAGAGAACATCCCGCACAAGTGACCGCGTCCAGGAAAGTTGACTGAATAATCTGAAGTGAAGTTGAAGCTGCAGGATCCCTTCTTGATACAATCCATGCGCACCTCCAGTGTCAGGGATCGTACTGATGATAACTGGCCAGTTCACCAGCATCTCGTTTTCACTTTTGCAATTTATCATGTTACTTCGTTACATGTTCTCTGGTTCAATTTCTGACACTGTATTCATCTTCTGAACCCATATGTTTACAACTCTGTTTGTACCAACGCTTCCTTAGTTCTCTACCGGGCGCGCGGCGGTGTTGACATATATCTCAGGTTGATGAAATAAACTAATGCTCCGTATGCATTCGAATTCAGGTGCGCAGAAGAAGGGGATGATCCACATGGAGTGCACCACTAATTAAGCTGCAAGCTCTGATGGCTTACGCTGAGCATTATGTATTCGGACGTTGGCAAAAAAGTTAAAACCTCGCGCGCATTTGGATAAAAGTTAAAACATGGCGGGCATTCGGATAGGAATCGCTCCAGCAATTGCACGTACGGTTCTTTTCTAAGCACTAAACGAGAAGATTTTTGATTAGCCAACTCAATTTAAATATGAAAATTCAAAATGTTTTTTAGGTCAAACCGTTTGTCCGAATTAAAATCCGTTTTCACCGATAGACTAGTCGTGACGAGATTTTCGAAACTAGATCACATGTTGGTATGTTCTAAACTTTTTTAACCAAAAGTTATCCAACCGTAACACGTGAGTTATCCAGGCTTCAGCATGTAAGTTACCAACCCGATAACATGTAAATTATCTATAATTACAAAATTACACATAGATCATGTGTTAGAGTGGATAATTTTTTTACCCAAAAATTACTCATCAGTAACACGAGAGTTATTCAGCCTTCAGCATGTAAGCTGCCCACCGAATAACATGTAAGTTATTCATCCCTATAAAAGTTTACCCAATGATAGAATATAAAATATTATTCTAACGGTTTGGCCTCGTCGTCCATCGCCGCTTTCGCAGAAAACGGATGATTCAACCTTGAAAGGCTAACGCGTCAAACATCAAACATAGTTTATTTAAAGGAACTAAATCTAAACTTCTTTTGCATATGATATAAATAAATGAGGTCTTATGCCCCACCCACCCACCGCACTAAGTCGTAGTGAATAACATAACGCGCAACCAGTATCTAGTGGCTCGGCTTCATCATTCGACGCCACTACCGCGGCGTACTGGTGACAAACACTATTAGGGAAACAGCTACCGCCGGCACACAAAATTACCCTACCACTAGCGCATAGGTGTGCGCCGGTGGTAGTGCATTACCGCTGACGCATAGGTGTGCGCCGGCGACCGCTGGCCGGTGGTAGTGCATTACCGCCGACGTATTGACTTGTGCGCCAGGAATAATTCCTCTACCACGGGCGCATCACATTGTGCGCCGGGGGTAATTCCTCTACCACGGGTGCATCATGTTGTGCGCCGGGGGTAAGTGTCTATCACCGGCGAATGGGCCGACGCGGCGGCGGCAGGTTCTCACACCACTGGCGAAGCGGCTGACGCGCCAGCGGTAGGTGCTCACACCAGTAGCGCATGTATATGCGCCTGTAGTTGGGATTAGCAGTGTGTCGGCGGTATTTTTTAAGGAATAAAAAACAACCAGAATACACAGATATATAGGAATAATGACAGCAAAATAAGTACATATACAGAACTAATTACAATAGAATACATATTATAACACAAATAGCAGTACACACAAACCATTGGTTCATAGCACGTATCAATAACACAAGTAGTAACTTCGACTCCAACTAGCATATATATATACCAACTAGCATATATATATATATATATATCAATATTACACAAATATATACAAATCTCTAGAGTTGCACAAAGGGACTAAAGACGGATCACATCGTGGTCACAAAGAGCATCATCGCGATGAAGGGGACAAAGGTCCTCATCTCTCTCCTCTATCTGGCTAGATACTTCGTGTATCTAGTTTCTGCCTCCTCCCTAGTGTTGTAGCCCTTGTAGTTGTTGCCACCGAAACAATGCACCTGTCTCCTACAATCTTTCCAGTCATTGTAAACTCTGGAACTGCATCCTTGTACACGACATACCACGTTATCTATGACACAAGAGAAAATATAAGTGGTTAGCAAAATTCATAGAGATAACATATACTAGACAAATATGCGAGCTTCGCCTCGCCACCTGCAATTCATTTTGGCACAACGTGGCCAGTGTAATAGAATTGCAGGTGTTTTCATCTGCGCCACTGTCGTGAATAACTCGTAGGGTTTTGAACATTTTGTCCTCACTGGCACACGTAGATCTAAATCGACTGGTCGTAATTTATTAGTGCAATGTGCAAACTAAGTGTGCATACTTGTGACGGCCGTAGCCTGGAGGATTGTGCTGGCATGTTGGCAGTTCTTTTTTTGAGGATGGGCATGTTGGCATATGTAAGTTATCCAACCTCACTGACGGTATCCCTGCTGCACACATCCTAGCAGAGTTGATATAAATTACAATCTGATATCAATGTATTCTTAATCAACTGAAGTAAAGGGGTCACCATAAATTAGTTAAGTCCCGTGTAGGCTTTCATCCCCAAGTCGGATAGACCAAACCAAAATTAACTAGAAATCACTGAAGCCATACAACTCAAAGAACACCTTACTCAGAAAACAATACGTTGCCAAAGGTTAACCGGCCAATGTATGCATAGCAATCGTATACGGTCAGACAATAGCATTTTTAAGTACGCCAAAATCTATGATACAAAAACACAAAATAAAGATGCCCAGAAACTCAAACATCTCCATCACAACAGGACTTAAGCCATAAATAAACCGAGGAATATAAAAACGTGAATTTGGCATGACTGGCACTTGTGCATAACCAACTTCTAACGTCTGCTGCTGCTTCTCCCCGCTAGTTTTCTTAAAAAGACGTCTACTGCATTTTTTCACGCTGCATTTTTTCACGCCCATTACGTAAGAGAAAATGGAGATAATATATTACACATCAGTAAACTACTAAACTTTCACACATACTTACTACTACTATAGACTATCCATAGCCTATCAGTTTCGATATCCTCCCTTCCTGAAGTCAAGTCATTATATTCCAAAATGCAGAACTTGGATAGAGATATGAAAATGTCACTATCTAACCTCTATGGTTGCTCTAAATACATACATATATATATATATATATAATTCATAGCAACCAAAGGAATTATCTCATCTCTGGCTCCCTACTACAGCATAAGGCTTGTTTCATAACATCGCTTCTTAATGGTTTTATACAGTTAAACAAAATGAATTGTGTTCAAGTGACAAATTGTCTCAGTAGATAACCAAGTAACTGAACTTCAAACAATCTAATATGTACACACTTCTTTTTTGATTTTTTTTCAATGGCTGCCCCAGTGATGCTCTAAATCAATCATGCTAGAATAAACAGAAATAAGAAACGTGCTTGCAGGGAAACGACATCATTTGGTTCTCAGCTAAATGTGTTGTTTCTTGAAGAGTAAAGATGTACCAGTAAGTCAAATAAACGATAAGCTAGCAAGATCTTCAAATTCAGTGAGGGGTGAAAAAGTTAGTGGGGGAAAGTGAGCTCACGCCCATCCTTGACTTTCTCTTTACGTAACTACTTGGGGATATGGGTCGTAGCTCTTGCGAGGGCCGTAGCTGTGGTAGTACTCTGACCACCTCCTCAGAAGCAGCACTGACATGGAGTGGGAGGAGCAGTATCATTATTAGTATGAATCTTTATTCTAATCAAAACTTCAAAGTAGTGTTGCTACTTTGCAAACATTGAAAGTAAAAATCATGTCTATAGACAGGAAAAAAAATATGGCTTCAAAGCATCAACCCCATTTTCTTAATTTGGCTATTAAACTGAGTGAGTGTAAAACAAAGATTTATGAAAAATACTACCATGGAAATCTTGATGAAGAGTTTAAGGGTGTTGTTAAAATTAGTTTGATATTGCTTCTTGAATATTGATGTGATTATCTCCTTTGCTAGGACTACCACGAGCAAAGAGTGCATCCCATCTAAGTAGGATGCAAAATTAAGTGGTTAAATAAAAATTGAATCAAATCAGAGCATATGGTTTCCCTCTAAGCAAGATATAAAAATAATTGGTCTAGACTAATTAGAAGTAGATCTGAGCAAGGAAGTCTTGTCTCTCTATAGAAGGTACCGACTAATTATGTACACAAGTTTCGAAAGGTTTTCATAGGATACAAATCAACCGTGACTTTTACAAACTCTATGTACTGAGATATATCAATCTAGGGAACTACGTGTCGTGTAAGATTAGAGCAACATACCTTGTAATATTCTATAGCTCTTTATTAGAAATGAGCTCAAGACTAAAATAGAGTAGTAATACAGTTGAAAAATAATGCACAATTAGCCAGCTTTACAGAAAAGCAGAAGCATGCCTAGTAATACAAAATAAAGAACAAAACTAAGGTACAAAAGTAAGAACTCTTGAAATCATTTAAATAAGATAGTCAGATGAGAGTTAGAATACAATAGAGGCCAGGACCAGTCCAATATACGTTGCAAAGATTTTTTTAACTTTAGTTTGTAATGAAATTTTCATCATCAAATTTCATACCACAGATCGATTTTCTCCATTAGCATCACCCTGTAAGATATGGAATAGTGATATTTAGTTTACACGAAAAGACTCTTGAGTTAGTTGTTGGTACAGGGATTACTCAAGAATAGTTCAATAGTTGAGCACTCAAAATTAATCACCGGGGTCTCATAGCAAGATAAGGCATTATATCAAATCCTCAAAGCATATTTCGAAGAGATCTTTCTGGATCTAATGCTATGAGGTATATATTATATATGACATGCAATAAGAAATTTATATTCTTAACTCAAAGCATATTTCACCAAATGTATTGAATATTCCGCAAACATCAGATTGCAGACAGGTTGAGTCGAAACCTTCTGTTGCTTCTCATGTGGAATCAATGGAGAACCGTAATGAAAAATTGCTTCATGACATCGAGCATTGTCTACTAATTGATATAATCCATGGAGCCTCATATTTGGTCAGCGGCTCCCAAAATATCGAAACTGAATCAGCCTCTTTCATACTGAGAAACCCCGTCCACAATGACAAGTAAACCTGGTATGCAGAACACCACCGTTGGCTGTTTAGTGATAGATTAACTGTAATTAACATGTCATTATAAATAGTACATAGCTGGTACTCCCTCCGTTTCAAAATATAAGATGTTTTAGCTTTGTGAAGGGAGTGTATCTAGACCGCTTCTAGTGTCTAGGTTCATTTAGATTTGGAGTGAACCTAGACACTAAAAAGGGTCTAGATACACTCCCTTTACAAAGGTAAAACATCTTATATTTTGAAACGGAGGGAGTATTAGAGAATGGAGAAATTCTCAAGTTGATTAACCTAGCAAAATGCATAGTTCTCGTTCTTTATTAGTTGCATCTCATCGGAAGGCACAATAATTGTGTTTAAGCCCATGATCTCTGATCTACTATGGACTATGATTTACCATGCTTTATGGAAAGGGAAACGATCGTACTTAAAATATTTATAAACAATGACTATCATTTTCAGCTGTGAACTTGCAAATAATTGGAAATGGAAATTGATTTGTAAGTACCCAAGATATCACACGGTTACATAAAGGGATAAAAGTTACTATTTAATTACACGCCATATTAGCATCATGATTGTCATACCAGGAACGGAGGTGAGCCTTTTGTAAGAAGACATCCAAACATAAGCGAGACAATAATTCAGCTTAATTTTGGATCTACAAATAGTGAAACCGAAAACACGTGAAAGTATCTTATTCCTCATTGTTGAGCTAATGTCATGTTGCTTGCATATCGAACAAAACTCAGGTGTCGTCCGGTGTTAGCTGGTTGCAGCTCAGGACTTAATCATGACTTCATATGAGTTAGATGAAGCCAGAAATATACCTCCACCAGCATGAGAAATCTTCAGCATTTTCTCAAATCCCATTTGTTGGTCATTAACAAGCAGAAAAACGTGGAGAAGCCAAGCTCCATGCCATACCATGGTTAAGACTTAAGACACATGGATAAAAGAGATTCAATTAACATGCTCAAGCACCAGCAATATAGTACAATCTTAGAAGACAATATAGTATATGGGGAGAAGATGACCAGAGTGGCGTGGGGCAGCCTAGGCGGTCACTCCGGCGGGCGGGCGGCTGTAAGAATTGGGATGGACGTGCCTTGATTGAGTTACTACCTGCATAAAAAAAGGAAAAGGAGAGATGAGGGGTCAGTGGATAGGAGAGATGATGCAATATAGAGATGGTGGATATGTACAACGTGCTTACCTTTGTACACTCTTCGTTTCAAAATATAAGATGTTTTAGCTCTGTAAATAGAGTGTATTTAGACCTTTTCATATGTAGGTTTATCTAGGTTTGGAGTAAACCTACACACTAAAAGGAGTCTAGATACACTTTTTTCACAAGTTAAAACATCTTATATTTTGAAACAGAGGGAATACACGTGGGAGGAGGACACGACGCCGGTGGCGAAGGGGAGTCACAGCTGTCGTTTCGGCCGATGGCATCGCAAGTTGGGATGTACATGTATCACGACCATTCACCAGTCCTTTTCCGGGCTGGCTACGCGTCCCCGCCACTCTTTCCCGCTGCCTACTCGCCGACACTGCTCCTCCCAACTGGCTCCTCGAGGTGAACGACTATGCTGCCAACTTGCTTGGACACAGAGGCGGAGGTTGTTGGGGCAAAGATGTGGACGTCGAGAGGAGTTGGACGGGTCTGCAACTCAACGGCGAGCGGCCGGGACTGCGGGCAAGCATGAGAGATACTAGACGGCTATGAAAACCAAGAGGTCGGGAGGAGCTGTGCCTGATACGGGTCTAGGATGGATCGATATGACCATGAATCAGGAAAACATGACTTCCAAGCCTTTAACGGCCAGCAGGCATGAGAGGAAAATGCGGCAACCGCCGCTAGCAGCAAACAATAGCGAGCAGCACTTGCCGGAGAACCGGACGCCACCGAGGGAGGAGCCGCCGGCGAGAATGACCACCTCCGGACTCCGGAGATCCAGTCCAATTCGACCCCGACGGTCAAAGCTACAGAGTACCCCAAGAGAAGGAACTCCACATGCCGATGGAAAAAGATTGACAAACACGCAGGCATCCCCATTTCGATGACAAACAGACCCCACACAACGGTACCACCGGACTATTAACACTAACCGAAGCAAATCATCCACCGCACCTGCCTGGCCACACCAGCTTCAAGGGACGCGCAGAGGCGCCACCCTGGCCCACAGGCAGGGGCCGAAACCGTCAAAGCCCCACAGGCAGCGGCCGCACACGCGGGCATCGCGCGACAGGAGGCTTCACGGCGCAGTCCGGTGACCGCGGCTCACATGGGCCCGTGCACAGGAAGGGACCGCACGAGACGCTCCTCGATCGCTCAGCGAGCTCGTAGCCTCTCAGACTTAAGCCTTCGGATAATATGCAACATGTATATAACAATGCAAAGGAAAGCATCAAGTTTCATTAGGAATAAAAGCAACAAGTTTGCTTATAACTAACATTAATTTGCAGGACACAATGGTACAGGAATAACATTTCTAAGTCAAGGTTTCGGCAGGAAGGGACAGATGCCCTCCAAAGTGTTGAATGTCCTCTCGTTACAACACAAGTGTAAGCGGTCTTGGATCTCTTGATTAGTCGGTGGTCTGTGGCCATAGTAGAACAAGACACCCTTAGTGCAAACATTCTTATGGATTATTGTGCAAATCGCTCGATGTGACGAAACTCAGCTCTCAACTCGTCATCGCTGGTGTTCGCCATGTCTATGCCCTTTCTCTGGAGAGCATCTGGCAACAAGAGGCTATGTTCATCCCGGACGTACTCCCTCATCTGAAGGATGGCGTACCAGGCCTTCATCCCATTGTCTGTCGATGACTGCTTCAGGCAGGGAAAATAAGTTGTGTGTGCACACACAAAACAACCTTGATATTTTATCTTTTATGAGGGGGCCTGTCTTGGCAGCGAAGCCATTGAGGGCTTTATCAAGAATAGCCTTGATGTTGGTGTATTCTTTCTGAATCGCACTACCCGAGTCGAGGTAAGTCACGTGTGAACAATGCAGGTGCATGACGATGAGGCTGCAATACTTTCCTATGCAGAAAACAGTTCGAACAAACCATCATCATCCTCGGATATTAAGGAAATTTATGGAAGAATGTAATGACGGGTAGCAAACAACTGCTTACACGGGAAAGTATGGCATGAGAAAGATTTTCTTCTCCTTATTCTTTACCAAGAAATCCTCGATATACTTCGATACAATCACATGGTCCGCAGCGATGACTATGGTTTTCATGTAGAAGGGGTCCATTATCGTGACGTCTGGGGTTTTCTCCACAATGATATCGTGCGCCATGCTCAGCGATACTAGGCGGACCAAGCTTCGGTCGAGCCGTCGCAAGTGGAAGACCCTGAAGATGTCTTCAAATCTAATGAAGAACACATCTGTGGGGCTTGTATCCACAGAGCCCGTGTTAGTGGGCACCTTTTCAACGTGTATTGGGTACGAGGGATGTCTCATTCTAAGAAGTTCATTCTCCAGATGTAGAATAGTGGCATGCATGCTTCTCATGTCCCTAGTCATTTCTTTGACAATCTCTAGCGGCAACTTCCTCCACGGGGTCTCCAATCTATCGAGAACCTGATCCACTGAATGGATTGCAGAGGTAGAGCCACTACCTTTTTTTCTGCTGGCTGGCTTACGGAGGTAGAGCTACTACCTTTTTTCCCGGTTGGCTAGGCTTGAACGGGTCGGTTATGAAGAAATATTGCTCAGGAGGACAATGTCATGATCATAGACAACGCCATTAATGCTTTGCCTCTAATAATATGACTATTAACTAGCCTTATCAACTAAATAATTGGATAATTTAAATTGCAACGTGTGTGTTCCGCAAAAGGACTTCCTCGGCTGGTCTTTGAGGGGGAAATCTTCGGATGGGTTATGCTTGGTATTATATTCTCGTTATGGTATAGTGCTCTCTTATCTCACTCTAATAGCCGAAGTTGTAGTGTGTCTTTCGTGGTTTCGAAACAACAGCTGTTATGGGATGCCTTAAGTTGGGGCCGATGGACATTGGAGGATTCGGGGAGGTATGATGCGCTGATGAACACACGATGTACCCAGGTTCGGGGCTATCATAGTGATATAACACCCCTACTCCTACATGCTAGATGATATATCTTGGTGCATTACTATAGCTACATTGGGCTCCTGGAGCTGTATCTTGCCTCTAAGAGGTCTTCTCTATGCGCTTGGAAGCTAGAGGAAGAAGAAGTGAGCTTGTGAGTGAGCAGGGGGTATTGAGCCCCCAAGGGGTGCTGGGCAAATCGATCCCCTAGTGCTCCTTATAAAGGGAGCCCAGGGAACAAGGAATGGCCCCTAGGTACTGTTCATGAGTTGACTACTGGGGTCACATTAACTGTTCATGATTTTACTACTGGGGTCTTATCAATTAACAAGGCATGTGCCTTACCATGTCTTGTTTGTCTTTTGTCTTGTCCTTTAGTGCTTTTCCTTGGTATCTCCTAGTCACTCCTGAGGATAAGGAAGCATCTTATACTTATCGATGTAACGTGTGCCAGTCTGAGCCAGGGACGTCCCAAGATCGGCATAGAGCGAGGAAGGACTTGGAGGGGACTTGGTGGTGGTCGAGATAGAGGATGACGAGGGCTTGATCGATGTAACAGTAGGTGGCCGAGGTAGCGTTGTAGCAGCTGCTGGGGGAAGGTGGATCGGCTGGGAAAAGGCAACACAACCGGGACTTGGCGCTAGCGTGATGCGGTGTGGAGGTGACCTAGGGGCGACGAGGAGGCAACCTGGGGGCGACGTGGGTAACCACCGAGGTGAAGTGGCGATGAGCAACATGGCAAAGTGGCGATGTCATCCGGGGGCAGTCTGGTGCAGTCGGGTGGTGAGGAGGCCGAGATTCAGTTCGGCCCAACCGAGGTGGTGAAGTCGGCATGGGGTGGGCCAGGACATCCTGATGCTGGCCCACTCGGGGAAAGGCGGTGGCGATCGTTGATGGTGGGGAAGCTGGGGTTGCCCGATGTTGGCCCGTGCGGGAGGCGCCTAGAGGCCCAGCTAGGGTTGACCGATGTCGGCCCGGGCAGGAGGCGCAGCGGGGACGAGGTGGCGAAGGAAGTGGCATCGAGGTCATGTCCTACGGTAGGCTGTATTGTGAGTGTTGGCCTAGCCGGGTGAGGTGAATACAGGCCCCAGCCAGGTAAGGTGCACTCTGGCCTAGCCGGGAGAAGGTGATTTCGGTCTGGGAGGGACTCTCCCAGGCCGAATATGTTCCATGTCGACCCAGGAAGGTGCTTACTGCCTTTTTATTTAATCCTCTCTATATTTGCTCGTTGCCTTTTATCAATATCGAATGACTCTTCTTCTACATATAAATTAAATGGCCAACTATGGGGTACCCGGGGTCATATCCCCGACATTATCTCTATAAGTTAGCTAGTGCAAGCTTTGCTGCCGCTGAGCCCACCATACCTATGTAGGCGAGAGCCGCCGAATTCTAAGACTCTTCGTGTACTTGCCTCAGTACTGACCGCTCTCTTTCTATTTTCTTTGCCCTTTTCTTTCATAGGCATATGTTCGACGATGTTAGCAAGGTTACCCTTCCGGCTTGTCATGGGCAGGGTTATGGACTCCGCTTGGTTATTCTTCAGGACTCTTAGTCCTATTTGGTTCTTATCTGTACTCGGATACTATTTTGCTTTCTTCTTGAGTTGTATCATTTGTATTCTTGACTCGTCGAGTCGTTGTTGTATATATATATATATGTTTCTTGTGGGTTATGTTGTAAACTATTGTGATGTAACTACTTGTAATAAAATCCACCCACACGAAAGTGTCTGGTGGGCATTTTTCGATCGCTTCAATGCGGATTTTGGCGGAAATGCTAAGATCTGCATAGACTGATTCGGGGGCGTTACAATGATGACCACGCCGGAGGGGGTGGAGCCAACTAGAGGCGATTGGGGCAGTGGTTCCCCCTCCGATCTCCATCGGAAGCAAACTCCAGACTCTCAGTTTATTGTTTTAGATCTCTGCCTCCATGCATCTTGAGGGAGGCTGCCAAGGGTATATATAGATAGGGTTTTAGTTTAAAACGAAGATAATGACAGTGGAATCGACGGCATCAGAACTTTCACGTGGAAACGAGGTGGGATGGCGTGACCTACTAGGATGACTACGCCATGGGCCCTTATTTCCAGACCATTAACCTCTTGTTTGCCCACTTTAGCTCATTTTGTTTGTCTTGAAATTTCGAAGCATTCTTTTTGACCTTGCCTTTTTTGAGTCCCGCAGCTCATAAAAACTCAAAAAATACTAACTTAAGGTTTTTCTGCCACACAGGGTTAGAACCAAAAGAGAGGATTGTTTAGAAAATCTCCAAAATCATTAAAAAAATTGGTAATAACTACTAATATGATGCAAATGTGTTGGAATATGTGACAAAAACTACAAAGTTCATGTATGCATTTTACATGCATCGTACATAGAGTAATATTGTCTTTCTAGCATGGTTGTAGTTCAAAGAGAATTATCATCTTTCTTTTCAAGATTATGGTCTTGTTCATGTTGCAGACATAGTAAGACTTTTTGGCCTATATTTTCTGATTCGTTGCTTTAGACCTCGAGGTTCTAACAACCACACGTATCTACCCATTGACAGGGATGAATCAAATCTTGCCAATTTGTGGGCTTCCTCATTCGATTCTCTCTTCTCACGATGAAAAGAAGTAGCACCTCGCGCATGGCATCACTCCCTGACTTCCTTCGAAATGCTACCATAGGTGCCTAGATGAGCTCCATGGAGCCCCATCACCACCCGCAAACAATCAAAAGACCCATATATAGGACCAAGGAGGAGATCCTCTGCAATATCCAATGCCTCATGACAAGCTAGCGCCTCAGTGATTCCATTAAGCTAATGTCCCCATAAATACGCTTTCCTTTGACCTACAAAAAGCACCCACCGCTCATTTGGCCAAAGATATTGCCACATCGGCGTCAACATTGATCTTCGTGTACCCCATCGGTGGAGAGATCTAGTGTGTTAGAATATGTGATCGTATCGTATTTATATATGTATACGATTATATTGTGTATTCCTTTTCTATGTATCCGTGTTGTATGAGACTAGGACTCCCCTTGTAATCCTCCTATATAATGAGCAATGCAAGGTACCACTTCGTGTGGTTTCCCCTATCTTACATGGTATCAGAAGCAAAACCCTAGTCGGACCGCGTCGTCGTGCTTCCGATGTTGCCGCCAATTTGCAAACCACCCACCTCCCCGTTCTCGTCGCGCCGCCTCCCCGGAGCCATGGGCGATGACGCTATACGGGTTGCGCGGGCCGCTAAGGAGAAGGTAGACCGTGAGGCCCACGAGGCCGCCGACTCCAAGGCCAAGCTGGCCCTCTCCACCGCCCCCTCCTCTAGCGCGGGGGCCTTCTCGCTCACCTCCATGCATGCCCAAGCCGCCGGCCTCCACTCCATCAAGGGGCACGTACCAATCGAGCTGGCCCTCGACACCGGTGTTCATCGCCAATGGCGCACCTTCTGTCGCGCCGCCCTCCGCAAGTACGCGCTGCTCGGCCACGTTGACGTGCCTGCTCCGATCGATCCAACTCCGGAGTGGTCCTTGTTGGATGACACGGTGGTCTCATGGCTCTATGGATCTATATCCCTCGGCCTCCTCGACACCGTCATGACATCGGGTGAAGATCCTCTTGCCGTTGATCTGTGGACAAGCATCATCGGCCTCTTCAACAACCACAAGATCAATCAACAGCTCCACCCCTCCACCGATCTTGGCGAGATCAAGATGGGTAAACTTTCCATGACCGAGTACCTGAAGAAGATCAAGGCCCTCGCCGATGGTCTAGCAGATCTCGAAGCATCGGAAGAAGATGCCAAGCTGGTGATCCACTGCCTCAACAGCCTCTCCGAGCAGTATGAGCATGCCCCTAACATGATCTCCCACATGCCCGAGATCACCTTCGAGAAGTATCGTTCTCTCCTCGCGTCCAAGACATGAAGCGCAAAAATCGCCGAGCCCGCAACTCCGACACGGCTCTCGTCGTTGATGGCACCAACCGTGGCAAAGGCAACGACAACCACCGCAAGAAGAAGAAGGATGCGGCTGAGGCTGCCAAGGAGGGAGCTATTGATACATTGCAAATGTATCTATAATTTTTGATGTTCCATGCTTGGTTTTATCTACTTTCTTGTGTTTTGTTCCAACTTTGGAGTACATTTCTTATGATTTCTTGGACTAACCTATTAACAAGAGCCACGGTGCCAGTTGCCTGTTTTCTGCTGTTTTTGGTTCCAGGAAAGTCAGAAAATCAATATTCTCGGAATTGGACGGGACAAAAGCCAAAGTTCCTATTTTACCGGAAGACTCACGGAGCCAGAATACGAGACGGAGGAGGGCCAGGGCCTGGCCACACCATATGGTGGCGCGGGCTAGCCCTGGCCGCGCCACCAGGTGGTGTGGGCCCCCTAACACTCCACCGACCTTGCCTCTTCGCCTATAAGAAGCCTCCCGAGGCATAAACCCTAGATCATCAAGCCTCCAGCCACGAAAAGTTCTGCAGCGCCGCCGCCACCGAAGGGGAGATTCGGGGGACAGAAAGTCTCTGTTCTGGCACCCTGCCGGGACGGGGAAGTGCCCCCGGAGCCATCTCCATGGATCTCCACCACCATCTCCATCACCGTTGCGGATTCCCATGATGAGGAGGGAGTAGTTCTCTCTCGAGGCTAAGGGTTCTACCGGTAGCTATGTGTTCATCTCTCTCTATGCATGATCATATTGTGATCATGAGCTTTGTAATCAAGTAGATCTACCTTGCTACTCAAGTGCTTTATTAGATCTCTGCTCTCCCCATGTGTGTGAAAGTGACAGCGTGCTCACCATGGTGGCACTTAGGCTAGAGATTTCAAATACTTGTTATGAGTTATATTTGGAGTTGGATGTTTCTATGAAATTGTGGTGTTTGTTGGACTCATCTAGTGCTCAAGGTGACAGTGTGGGGTTTTCTAGATGGGAAAGGCTTACTTTGAGGAGTGTTGTTATAGCCCTACCATCGATTAGAGTGTCCAACCGGAGAGTAGTTAAGAGTAGTATCATGAAGATAATATATTTATAAGAGAGTGTTCACTAGTGAAGTATGATCCCTAGGCCTTGTTTCTAAGCATTGAAACACCGTTTGCTACTAGATCTGTTACATGTTTGCTTGCTTTCGTCTTTATTTCAGTTTTGCTTTAGTATTTTCCACGCCATCAAGTTATTTTCTATCACCGTTACCACTTAAATTATCCATACCACTTGTATTTCACTATCTCTTTGCCGAACTAGTGCACCTATACACCTGACAAGTGTATTTGGTGTGTTGGGGACACAAGAGACTTCTTGTATCTTGATTGTAGGGTTGCTTGAGAGGGAATACGTTTGACCACTTCCTCCCTGAGTTCGCTAAACCTTGGGTGATCCACTTAAGGGAAAACTTGCTGCTGTTCTACAAACCTCTGTACTTGGAGGCCCAACAACTGTCTACAAGAATAGAAGTGCGTAGACATCAAACTATTTTTTGGCGCCGTTGCCGGGGAGGAAAGGTAAAAGGTATTCACACCGGATGATTAAAGAAGAAGAACCTCCCACGGCAAATGCCTATTTTCTGGTGTGAGTACTCGAAGTTATTTCCTTTAGATTCTGCAATTTTTGTCTTTTTGTTTCTTGTTTTCACTAGTTAGGCTTAATGGAAAACAACAACAAAATTAGAGAGCTTTATAGTATTTATCTTGAGTTAGGACATGAAGTGTTTGAAGAGAAAATTAAAAAACCTATGGAACTTTATTTGCATGCTAATAGCAATGTTGTTAGTATGAATTCTTTGGACACCATTATTGCTAATGTTATGAAAAAGTCTAAGCTTGGGGAAGCTAGTTTTTATGAAAATGATCTTTTTAGTTCCCCAGCTTTGGAAGATAGCTATTCTATTGCTTACGATCATACAAAACCTCCAATATATGATGGTTACAATGATGAATATGATATTTTCAGTCCACCTACTATTGAGGAGAAAATTAATTATGACTATAATATGCCTCCTATATTTGATGATTATGGTGATGAAAATAATAATGATAGCTATTTTGTTGAATTTGCTCCCACTACAATCAACAAGAATGACTATTTTTATGTGGGGAGTATTAATTCTTTTATGCATGTGGCTCATGATAAGAATGTTTCTTGTAATAGTTATATTGTTAATTTTATTCATGATGTTAATGAAAGTTATTATGAGAGAGGGAAACATGGTTCTATGCATCTCAATAATATTAAGTTTCCCCTCTTTATGTTGAAATTTTTGAAGTTGCACTTGTTTTGCCTTCCTATGCTTGTTGCTTTGTGCTTTCATGACTTGTTTATTTACAAGATTTCTATGCATAGGAAGTGGGTTAGACTTAAATGTGTTTTGAATTTGCTTCTTGATGCTCTCTTTTACTTCAATTCATATTTCCTATGTGAGCATCTTCTTAAACTATCAAGCCTAACTTAAAGGCATTAAAGAAAAGTACTTATTGGGAGATAACCCAAAAGTTTTAGTTGAGTCTTGGAAGTTATTACCTCTGTAATAACCTCTCCTTATACTTTTTATTTGCTTTTTGTGCCAAGAGTAACTTCTAATGAGAGAGAAATAATGATTGGGAAAGTTGCTGTCCAGAAACACATTTTTGTGCTTCACCGTAAAAATTCGTGAGCGAGCTCTCTATGTAGTATTGATCTGTAATTTTTTGTGCTTCTTTCCCAGGTTCTTATCTAACTTTCATTAGTTCAACACATTTTTATTTGATCAACATAAGGTCTTCGAAAAAATTCGTCTTTACATGCTGGTCTGTTTTGACAGATTTCTGCCATTTTCTGCATTTACTTCTTGTTGGTTCCTTTTTTAGTTCTTTTGGGGAATTGAGATTTTTGAAGGAAGTGCTACAGTATCTAGTGTTTTAATGGAAGTTTATTGGTGTTAGAACTGAACTTAAGACTTATTTATCTTGAGTGCACTAATGTTGCTAATAAAGATTGTGTGAAGTTTTGTATGAAGGAAGAATTTCAGGTGTATGGAAGAAATGAGTAATGAAATAAAGGATGGAATAAAGTTCAAGCTTGAGGATACCGCGCGTGTCACCCCAAGAAATATCCAAGAAGTACAAGCGTCAAAGCTTGGGGATGCCCAAGGCATCCCCTTCTTCATCAATAAAAATCTCAGGTTTCTTCCAAACACTTCATTTTTATTGTTTCATGCACAGTTGTGTTGTTCTTGGAGCGTCTTTGTTTTCGTTTTTAGTTTTAGTTTTCTTGGTTTTCTTAGTTTGCTTGAATAAGTTGGTTGTATCCCAACACACTTCTTTTGGATAGAGACACGCTCCGTTTTCATTGCCTAGAACACTCTAGTTTTCATTCTTATTGTTCTATGAGTGTTCTCTTTTGCTAGCACCGTGTTTAGCCTTAGTTTTCTCGTGCTTTCAGCTTAGAACTTTTTAGTTCTTCTTTGTGGATTTGTGAGACAAGCTCACTGATATTTATTTATTATCATCTTTGTGAGTTGTTTCAAATAGTTTGGTTTGGATTGGAAAAGAGTAGGAAAGTTCATGCTTAAGTGTTAAAGAGAGTTTGTTTTTGACTGTGGCCTATGCTTTGTCATGCCATGCTTGATATTGTTTTGGCTTTATGCTTAGTATTATTTGCTGTAGCATGACATGTTATAAACAATTGAGATTGCTTAATGTGCCTTGGATGAATCATGCGTTGTTTTAGCATATTAAAGCATAGTATAGTGGTATTCTCCTTTGATGCTTTATTTGGGTTGACTTGGCACATGCTCACACCATGTTATGACTATCTCAAGTCACCATAGCCTTTATGATCCTTTAGTTTTCAACTTTTAGTATCACTTTATACTTTGATCAATGATATTTTGTCGCTCTGCATGATTATGGCCATTATTGCTCTCTTAGTTTGTCGCTCCCAGTCTTTTGCTCGCCTCCACAACAAAGTATGAGTTCCACTCATGCATCCAAATCCCTAAACCAAGTTTTCCCAAAGAGTCCACCATACCTACCTACTAGCTCATGCTATTCCAAGTATATTCATGCTTTTGTTTACCTTCCACTTGTTATGAGAAAACTAGTGATTAAAGCTCTCATGAACTTGATGGCACACTTTACTTTATTGCCTCTAATAAACTTGAACCATTGGGTCCTTCTTTGTTGCGTATATGCTTGCGCTTTATAAGTTGAAATTAGCAGAACCATGTTTCATGGGGAACGCTTTCAACATTGCACTTATACTTTGTACCCCGTTGATATCATGTTGTTTTGCTTATGGATCCCGGCGATGTGAAATAAAAGTGGAACTTGTAAGATCATGGAGTTTGTATGTGTGTTAGAGAAACGCCAGGGCCGCTAGCCTAAGCCATGCCTAATCATGGTGGAAACTTGCAGCATCACCATAATGAGCACTCTATGAAGCATCCTCAATAAAAACCTATGCAAATAGCAAATAAAAAGATCGCTGAGATGCTCATTGTCTGCTTGCCTTGTCATTTTGATTATGGGAAAGCTCCCGTATCATGTGCAAGGGGTACCCCGTTGGCGGTTCTTAATGATACACATGTACTTACAATGACAAGAGCTTACTCGTGACTGAAGTTGAGTAGCATGAGGATTGGTCTTTGTAAGTAAGGGGCATGAGATTTTGGTTTATAACTTGTCAAGCATATCCTCTTAGTTGTGTCACTTTAACCTTAATCACTTCAAGATGCTTATGATAGGGGCAATGAGAGCTAAAAGCTGATAAGTACCATAATTTTTGAAAGCTCTTTATGAGACTTGAATCCCTACTTCCTTTTATAAAACGGCCTTTCTTCCACCATTATATTGAGTCTCCACCTTCTATCTTTATGCACCTACTTTGAGAGCATAGTGGCCATTCTTAGTTCTGTGTGCATTGTCCCAAGACTAGTTGATTGACGCATAACTTGTTATTGCTTGTTTTAAACTATTGTATCTAGTCACTCTTATGAACTTTGAAGGTGTCCTATGCATTTATATTTGCTACTCTATTGAGGGACAAGCTGAATACTATTATGCTATGTTTTCTTTATGTGAAACAAACAAACATCTTGCAAAGCATTGTTATTCATGAATCTTTTGTTTGTGCCTTTTCTTGTTGCATCATAGTTTCTTTGCTTATTGCTAGAACTTTGTCTTTCATGCTATGATTGAAGTACTATGATCCCAACTTTGAATGTTTTACATATACTTTGATCAAGTCTTTGATGGTGCATGTCACCTCAAAAAATATTCTTTCTTTTTATCACTTACCTACTCGAGGACGAGCATGAGTTAAGTTCCTATTTTACCGGAAGACTCATGGAGCCAGAATACAAGACGGAGGAGGGCCAGGGCCTGGCCACACCATATGGTGGCGCGGGCTAGCCCTGGCCGCGCCACCAGGTGGTGTGGCCCCCCTGGCACTCCACCGACCTTGCCTCTTCGCCTATAAGAAGCCTTCCGAGGCATAAACCCTAGATCATCAAGCCTCCAGCCACGAAAAGTTCTGCAGCGCCGCCGCCACCGAAGGGGAGATTCGGGGGACAGAAAGTCTCTGTTCCGGCACCCTGCCGGGACGGGGAAGTGCCCCCGGAGCCATCTCCATGGATCTCCACCACCATCTCCATCACCGTTGCGGATTCCCATGATGAGGAGGGAGTAGTTCTCTCTCGAGGCTAAGGGTTCTACCGGTAGCTATGTGTTCATCTCTCTCTCTATGCATGATCATATTGTGATCATGAGCTTTGTAATCAAGTAGATCTACCTTGCTACTCAAGTGCTTTATTAGATCTCTACTCTCCCCATGTGTGTGAAAGTGACAGCGTGGTCACCATGGTGGCACTTAGGCTAGAGATTTCAAATACTTGTTATGAGTTATATTTGGAGTTGGATGTTTCTATGAAATTGTGGTGTTTGTTGGACTCATCTAGTGCTCAAGGTGATAGTGTGGGGTTTTCTAGATGGGAAAGGCTTACTTTGAGGAGTGCTGTTATAGCCCTACCATCGATTAGAGTGTCCAACCGGAGAGTAGTTAAGAGTAGTATCATGAAGATAATATATTTATATGAGAGTGTTCACTAGTGAAAGTATGATCCCTAGGCCTTGTTTCTAAGCATTGAAACACCGTTTGCTACTAGATCTGTTACATGTTTGCTTGCTTTCGTCTTTATTTCAGTTTTGCTTTAGTATTTTCCACGCCATCAAGTTATTTTCTATCACCATTACCACTTATAATTATCCATACCACTTGTATTTCACTATCTCTTCGTCGAACTAGTGCACCTATACACCTGACAAGTGTATTTGGTGTGTTGGGGACACAAGAGACTTCTTGTATCTTGATTGCAGGGTTGCTTGAGAGGGAATACCTTTAACCACTTCCTCCCTGAGTTCGATAAACCTTGGGTGATCCACTTAAGGGAAAACTTGCTGTTGTTCTACAAACCTCTGCACTTGGAGTCCCAATAACTATCTACAAGAATAGAAGTGTGTAGACATCATCTATCATCCAGCACCAGGCCCCTACGGCACGACCGGTCGTCGCTTCGCCAACCTGGCCCATGCCGCAACTCCCATGGAACAGCGCGATCCAGATGTGGCCCTACGGTTGGGACACAGCTACGTGCCACGTCCTGCGCCCTCGCCACACGCCTTCTACGCATAGGGGCCCTATAGCGTGCCACACTCCTCCTATGGATACGTCTATGGCTACACGTCACCGCTCCTGGTTAAGGCTAGATGCCGCTCCTTCAGCACTGGCACCGTCATCACCGGCTCCGTCAACCGCCTCGTGGGATCAATCTGCGCTTATGCACTAGTTCCAGGCGATGGGCTTACAAGCACCCACTAAATGGGTAATGGACAATAGCGCCTCCTCCCACTTCGCGGCCAACCCTGGTATGCTCACCTCCGTGTCTCCCCCTACCTCTTCTCCTTGTGATGTTGTTGTCGGTAACGGCTCCACTCTTCTGATCACCGCTATCGGACATGCATGTTTTCCTATTTGCACCTTAGAGCGTCCCCTTCATCTTCGTAATGTTTTAGTTGCTCCTAACATAGTTAAAAATATTTTGTCGGTTCGTCAGTTCACCATTGATAATCGTGTTTCCGTCAAATTTGACCCTCTTGGTTTTCCTGTGAAGGATCTTCAAACCAGGAACTAGATTCTCAAATCCAATAGCCTCGGAGGTCTCTATCCTGTCCGCACCTCCTCCACCAGTCACCCACATGCCTTTCTCGTTGTCGATCCCGCTCTATGGGACCGATAGCTTGGACACCCTGGATGACCCGTCATGGAGTTTTTAGCTCGCCCTTCGGTTATTCCTAGGGATAAGAATAAATCTAGTTTGTGTCATGCTTTTCAATTAGGTCGTTATGTTCGTCTTCCTTTTTCTTCTACCAATCATGTAACACATTCTCCGTTTCAAATTATTCACTCTGATTTGTGGACATCAACGGTTGAGAGTATTTTTGGCTTTAAGTATTATCTTGTTTGCCTCGATGATTTCACTCAGTGTGTCTTGATTTATCCTCTACGTGCTAAGTCAAAAGTTTTCTCGCACTTATCGTCCCTTCACGTCTTAGCCCGTACTTAGTTCCGTGGAAACTTGCAAGCTATTCAGTGTGATAATGGTCGTGAGTTCGATAATTCCCTCCTCCACTCTTTTGCCCAACGCCATGGAATAGCATTCCGCTTTTCATGTCTATATACCTTGCAACAGAACGGTAAAGTCGAGAGTATTATTCGCATCCTCAATGACATTACTCGTACGCTTATAATTCAAGCAAGTATGTCGCCACGCTTTTGGGCCGAGGCTCTTCATATAGCTGTATTATTGCATAATCGGCTGCCTTCCAAGGCAATCTCGGATCGTGTGCCTTTTCGAGCTCTTGATGGCATCGACCCTGCATATGCTGGTCTTAGGGTCTTAGAATGTCTTTGCTACCCCAACACCACTGCGTTGCACCGCACAAGCTTGCGCCTCTCTCCGTGCTTTGCGTGTTTTTAGGGTATTCATCCCAACATCATGGCTATCGCTGTCTTGATCGTTCCACCCAAAAGATCATCATCTCTCACCATGTTGTTTTCATGAGTCTGCCTTTCTCTTCGCCACCACCACGTCCGTCACGTTTCCTAATCCTTCCCCGCACACTTATGATTTTCTGCAGGTTGAGCAACCGATGTCGTCGACTCCGTTCATCATGCCAGCCACGGGAAGCTCTAACGCGGGCACTCGCCAGCCTGCCGTGGCTGCCTCCCCTACCGTGCACGTCCGCTCTGCCGCGAGTTTGGTCGCCTCTCCTGTCATGCCCCCCTCATCGCCTGCGACTGCCCCGTCGCCCGCCTCGTCACCCACCATGTCTGCTCAGGACGATTTCTCACCACGTGCGGCTGCTGCACCGACCCCGCCACTGCCACCACCTCCGGTCCGTCGACCGCGCCCTCCGCCTCTACCACCGTCACACCGCATGCTTACACATGCGAAGACAGGCGTGGTGCAGCCGAAGACCATTTTTGATCTTCATGTTGAGGGGTTATCTCCTCTCCCGAAGACGTACCATGGAGCGCTCAAGGACCCTAATTGGCATGCAGCGATGGTTGATGAGTAGAGTGCTATTCTCTCCAACAACACTTGGGACCTAGTTGATCCACCTCGCTATGCAAATATTGTCACAAGCAAGTGGATCTTTTGTCACAAGTTAAAGTCTGATGGTTCTCTTGATCGGCACAAGGCATGGTGGGTCTTGCGAGGATTCACGCAATGTGAAGGTATTGATTTTGATGAAACTTTCAATCCGGTTGTTAAACCCGCCACTATACGGACAGTTTTGTCACTTGCTCTTTCAAGTGATTGGCCTATTCATCAGCTGGATGTCAAGAATACTTTCCTCAACGGCAAACTTGATGAGACGGTTTATGCTCGACAGCCCTCAGGTTTCATTGATCCCAATTCTCCAGAGAAGGTGTGCCGCCTGAAAAAATCCTTGTACAGGTTGAAGCAGGCTCCACGGGCATGGTTTTAGTGTTTTGCCTCCTATATTGCATCTCTTGGGTTTCTAAGTGCCAAGACTGGCAGCTCATTGTTCGTCTATCGTCGTGGCTCCGATATGGTTTATCTCCTGTTCTATGTGGATGACATAATTTTGACTGTGTCTTCCTCGACACCGCTGCACAGTTTGATTGCTTCACTCCGTTGTGAGTTCACCATGACGGATATGGGTGATTTATATTACTTTCTGGGCATCTCGGTCAAGCGCAGCAAGGACTGTCTCTTTCTCTCACAGGAGAAATATGCTATGGAGCTCCTTGACCGCACCGGTACGTTACAATGCAAGTCTATCTTCACACCAGTTGATACAACTTCTAAGCTTAAAGCTCAGTCTAGTGATCACGTGGCTGGTCCTACAGAGTATCACAGTATTACAGGAGGTCTCCAGTATCCCACTTTTACTCGGCCTGATATCTCCTATGTAGTACAACAGATATGTCTTAATATGCATGATCCACGGGCTAATCACTTGTTCCTTGTGAAGCGTGTTCTACGCTACATCTGTGGCACCACCGACTATGGTCTCACTTTGTATCGACGCACCTCGAACAAACTGATGGCCTACTCCGACGCTGACTGTGCAGGTTTTCCAGACACTCGCGGTCTACTTCTAGCTATTGTGTGTTCCTCCGCGCAAATCTGGTGTCTTGGTCGGCCAAGCGACAACACACTGTTTCACGCTCGAGTGCGGAGACTGAGTATCGGGCAGTAGAAAATGTGGTGGCTGAACTATGTTGACTATGACGACTACTTCAGGAGCTTCATCGACCGGTGCCTGATGCTTCTGTCGTCTTCTGTGACAATGTGAGTTTAGTTTACATGACGCAGAATCCAGTGCATCATCAGTGCACCAGACATGTGGAGATTGATCTACATTTCGTCAGAGATCGCGTGACAACTGGCGAGGTCAGGGTTTTACACCTTCTTATTTCATCTCAGTTCGTGGACATCTTCATCAAAGAATTACCGTCGCCTCTCTTTTTAGATTTTCAGGACAGTCTTAATATTCGTCGGACGCCCACTTTCGACCGAGGGAGGATGTTAGATGTGACAGTATCGTGTTTGTATAGGTATACGGTCATATTATGTATTTCTTTTGTATGTGTCCGTGTTATATGAGACTAGGACTCTCCTTGTAATCCTTCTGTATAACGAGCAATACAAGGCATGATTTCCCCTATCTTAGACAGTGTGCTCGTCTCGGAGTCCCCTGCCCAGCACCATGACGCGGCCGTACCGAAATCTGGGACACCGAGAGATGCAGCAGAAACCTCTCAACAAATCATACTGTCGCGAAGGGGCTTTGGAACACGTCCTCGTGCACCGCCTTCCGCTTGGCACGCCAGATTGATGCCCACATAGTGTCAGGTCCTCGCTCTCCATCGTGTCCATCATTGAAACAAGCCAATTCTTCGCAGACGGATCCGACGAGAGAGTTATCCGATTTGTTAAACTAGGAATGAACACAAGTAGCGCGAGGCTGGCCTAGAAAAGTTAATAGCTTCGTCTGGTTTCTAGTTGGGCCACCAACCAAACAGGTATTCCAAATTTATTTCACGGCAAGATTATACAATGATCATCTCATTTTAAGCATATATGTTGATGCCGAGTGGAGATTTGGTGCACCTGTGCACTAGTGCTCCCTTCGGTTAAAAAAATGAAAATGACACTTTTGAGTTTCAAATAAAATCTCGGAAATACATGTACATGGACCATGTATTTGTGCGAAATTTCAGTAAAAAAACGTTTTTTCAGGCTATAGAAAAAAACAAATTCCTGACAGTAAATAAGACTAGGAGTACATATGATTTCAGAAATTTGTCTCTTTGTGTAGCCTAAAATATATCATATTTTTATATAAAATTTCGGTCGTACATTTGAGATGTATGTATCTAGTTATATTTATTTTCAGAATTTTCAGAGACCTAAAAGTACAAGTTTCAAAAAAAATGTATGTGATGCACTGAAGCGGTCTACAGAATGGCAGTCATAGTCATAGTTTTATTTGAGAACAAATTAGCACACGTAAACCTGGAACAAATTGCTCAGGCAACAGTTTTGTTGGGCTATTCTCATGGCCGTGGATTAGAGTCATGGCCCGGAAAAGCTGTAGCTTCTTTGTGATCTCAAGTTGGGCCACAAAGCTAGGGTTCCAAATTTATTTCACGGGGAGAAAGAGCAGTCCGGCGCTTCGGCCCAGTTCAAATAAACGTGCTTCCATTCCGTGTGGTTGCCATTTCTGTTTTTTTCTTTGTTTTGCACTACCACTCTTACATTGTTCATTTGTTCTAGTATGTGTTTGTGTTCCCGAAGACGGTACGTTCTCACGATCCGACCATGACCGTCCTACGTGACTGCATGCCTTATATTGATGGGTTTGCCTAGGTCTCAATCCACTGAGATTTTCTTAAGTCTCAACAACTAGTTAAAAAAAATGTGCAACTCGTGTCAGTTGCACTTATATTTTTCTGTCAGAAAAGTACAACTAGGTTTCAGTTACACTTTTTTTTAACAGACGGTTGCACTTTGCTTAGGTGACTGAGAATTAGCAAAACCGTTAGTTTATTACTCAAGGACGATCCAGATCTCGACGTTGTACGTACGCTGGGCCCTTATCACATCTCCTGTCGCAAATGAAACTGGCAGGGCTGTCTCCTCCCTCCTGCCATCTCTTCACGCAGCTATGCAGCTCGTCCACGTAGGAACGCAGATCTCTGCGTGTCAGAACGGCATGAGAAGGTAGACCAGTATGTCAGCTAGCCTTTACTGGTCGCCTACGTATATAGATGTTTTTTGCGTCACAGGCAATACAAAGGATAATACAGTATTGAACAAGAGGGGACGGCGACCTAGGGGAACCCTAGGCTACCACCGCAAACAGCCCACTCTCCGGCCTCCCCCTGTCACCGCCTCTGCCAATGACCTCACCGCGGTGGCGGCGGGGCCCGTGCCTCCAAAGGTCTGTGCGGCACGGTGGCAGGCCTGGTCCTGAGATTTCAGGGGCCCGGGACAAAACTACAATCCGGAGTCCTTTGTATAATTTATTTTAGTAATATCATGTTAAATATTATGAAGAAAAATTCAAGGTCCATCCCCCAAAAAATAATTTGTACGAAATGAATTAAACATGTGTTGATGACCACTCATATATTGTTATCATTGATGTCAACATTAACTTATGTAGAGTCCTCGTGTCCTTGATTAACATTAGCATGTTCCTCTACAACAAGTATCACCAGTTTATTTGGATTTTTTGAAGTGCTTACATTACACTGAAAATAAATCTATTAACCGATCCATTCGATGTTTGCACCAGCTCTTCTATTTGTTTTTCCTTTTTATTTTCACAATAGGGGATGCACATACTTTATAACTAAAATATCTATTGAAACAGTGAGTAACAAGAAACAAGCCAAAGATACAAAGCTAGTAAATTAACTCAGATTATTTTTCACTAATTATCACGTCTCACAATTTCCGGTTTTGTAATATTTCATCAATCAAAAATCATAGTAAATTAAGGCATGAAATATAGACTACATATGAAGTCGAGAATTAGAGAAATACTGCTGCATTGTGGCATCGTAGCGGTCTCCTCCGATCCAAGATCATCATAGCAGCGAGGAGCGAGACCGGGAGAGCAATCTAGTGAGAGCATGCCGCTTGCGGAAGGGATATCTCAAGACCTCGGGAGTAATACGGAAGCCAAATAATATGCAAGGGAAAGACCCATATAAGGAAAGATCAATCCATAACGCGTGCAACTCGGAAGCGCACTACGCACGCCCTAATGAGTCTCAACTACCTTTTGTATCTACTTTTTTCTAGGCTTATGTCTTCCTCTATATAGTCGGACAAGCCTCTAAACGTGATAACCTAATGGACCTACGACTAGGCCTGCATAACATGTATGCCCAGAGGGGCCCTAATTTTTCGGGCCCAGGGCGGCCGCCCCACCAGCCCTGCCCCAGGGCCGGCCGTGCGCGGTGGTGCATCCGTGTGCGTCGTCGGCGAGCACCGTTGGCTGGTTTCTGTCTGGTGGAGTTCGGGCGGCAAGGTGTTGGTCTGGTGCGTCGGGTGGCTTGCGGCAGGGCGGCCAGGCGTGCCCGTCTGGGCCCGATCTGGGCCTCGAGGGCCACGGCCTCTGCGCGCTCATTGCTCCCGCGTGAGGTGGGTGTGTTGGAGCTGGCCGAGTGGTGGGCGGCTGGGACGCTGGTGTGGCTGCAGATCATGTACTTGGCAGGTGTGCCAAGGTCTCTAGCGGTTCTCGGCTGCCTGGTCGGGGATGGATGGTGGTGGTCTGGCCATGCTTGGGCTTGAGGTAGGTGATTCAAGCCAGGTGAAAACCTCGTGCGTTCAACGACCGGAGCTGCTGCCGACATCACCTTTGGGCATTGTTTACCTTCCTGAAGGCGGTAGCAGGGTGGTGCTCTTCCGCCTCTATCCATCGTAGCCCCAGGGGAAACCCCAGATCCTCGGTGATCGGATGATGGTGGTGCTGATGCGCTGCTCCCCTCTTGAGGGCCTCGTCTATAGGAGTTGCCTTAGGCCAGACGGGTCAGTGGGATGTTTGTGCCAACGGTGAGGTCTCGTTGATCGTTGTTCGATGGTGTTTGCAGTTCTCGTTGCCTCGCACAGTGCTTAGGATTGCTCAGTTGGTGGTGATTTTCAAGTCCAAGAGGAGGCACAGTGGTCTTCTT
This sequence comes from Avena eriantha, assembly GCA_910589775.1. Taxonomy (NCBI): domain Eukaryota; kingdom Viridiplantae; phylum Streptophyta; class Magnoliopsida; order Poales; family Poaceae; genus Avena; species Avena eriantha. Next base: position 14,668,425 of record OU342741.1, on the reverse strand, counting down.
GGCGGAACTATGCCCTTCGGTGATGTCGGTGGCTATCAGAGTTGCGGTGTGACCTTGGTAGTGGAATGCCCTTCGATGATGGCGGTGAGTCTCCTAACTTTCATGTTCAAGGCCGAGAGGAGGAGTAGTAGTCTTCTCGGTGAAACTCTGCCCTTCGGTGACGCCGACGACTTTCGGAGTCGCGATGTAATCTTGGGAGAGGGATGCCCTTGGACGGTGGCTGTGACTCTTATACAATGTGTTGAGTGATCGCTCGGCAAGCGAGTTCCGTTTCTCTTCGTCACCTCGACTACATGAGTGTTCCTTTTTGTTGTGTGCTAAGTTTTAGCTCGGTGTGTGCAGCTTGTAGGCCCGCCGTAGTTACATTAAAAAAAGGATAATATACACGCAGTTAGGACGTTGTTATGGCGGGATGTGACGCAGTAACCTTACCCGATGCCGTGCCGTCTTCCTCCTCAGACGATCGAGCATAGTAGATTCCCACTGGGCAGTGGCGGATCTAGTGGGGGTGCCATAGGTGCCATGGCACCCCCTCCAAAAGTATAAAAACTCTTTTCACTTGTAATTTTTGGACTAATTCTTGCTCAAATTAGAGCCTAATAGAGAGTTTTTCAAGCTTGGCACTCCATCGATTTTGTCCTAGATCCGCCACTGCCACTGGGGCTAGCAGCGGTACTTGTTCTCGTGCGTGAGAAGAGTCAGTACTGTCACCCTCATCTCCTCACTCATTCACTCGTACACAGTGGGTCAGTCAGTCAGCCACGGCCGGCCCACTATGACCACCCAGGACTCGCAAATTAAGGGCAACGCGAAAAGATCTGCCCCGCGCGCGCGCGCCTGTGCCGTGTGGTGTGGTGTGGGGCACCGGGTGTCCATAGCTAGCTGGGCACTGCTCCGGGCGCGTACGATCCCAGTGATCTCCAGGCACCACGGACCCCGCGCGCCCCCATGCATGTCGGTTCACGGTTCTACTGTTCCACTAACACTGCGCTCCGACCGATCTCCATCGCCCTCTCCGCCCCCCGCCCTCGCCTGCTGCAGTGCGTGCATCCTCGGCACGCTCGCTGCGGTCTGTTTCACCGGGCCACGCGAGAGAGTTTCTTTCGACCGTTTTCCCCTCGTTTGTTTCCTCCTTGGACTTGGAAAAGACCAGTCGATCTGCTGCCCTTCAGGACGTGCGCGCGCACGCCAACAGAGTCGGCGCCCAGTGTGAGGAAACAGTGGCGGCTTTGGATGGGGGCTACGGGACAGCTCCACGATCGCTCCCGTTTCTCTCGGGATCCATCCATATACATGCTGATCGACGGACTGACCCCGTGTTATGAGTGCTTTCCGAGCTCGCGTTTCGTGTTGGCTCCTAACCATGCTTGCCACAATTATTTGACGATCCATCCATAGCTGCATACATGTAGATAGATAGATCCACGGATTTGGCGGGGAGATCATGCGTCTTACTATGTACTAGTATAGGCTTTGAAAGCGTTAAAGCTCCAAAAGGGTGAAAGAAGCTAGCAGCCCCTTAACCGATCGATTGCTACTGCTGGCAGGCTATACATACCGACAGTTTTGAGATGCAGTGAGTTGGCAACTGGAACCGTTGCTGTCGTGAGCCCGTGTGACGTAATGTTCGTGATCCACAGCGGATTCCTCACAAGAAGGGGAGGCGATGGCGAATTTGGGAAGCAGATGGAGATGGTATGCTCGCTCCGCGAGAGGGATGGCGCGTGGGGAGGTGGGCACTGAATTATTGACGAACGATTTGGAGGAGACGCCAAAAGCTGGCGAGCGACGGAGCCTAGATGGGAGGGGGACCATGAGCATCGATCAAAGATTTGTGGGTGTTGGCGACTGCGAGTGCCACTGTAGGACTGCGAGTGCGAGTGCCAAGTGGGGCCGAGACTGACTGTGCATGCCAGTGGCCTTATTTTTCGAAATGGACTGACCTGGATCTTTTGTGCCTTAGAGCCCCCTCTAACAAATTACTACTCAAGATTTTACAACAAATATGGCTGAAAATAGATCTAAAAATTCAAGCGAAAATATATTGCATAGAATATAAAAAAATATACATAGTGCAAGAAAAATACTACTCCCTCCGTCTTAAACTAGATGTCTTAGATTTATTAAAATTTGGATGAATCTCGACACTATTTATATATAGATTAATTTAAATTTTAATAAACCCGCGACATCTATTTTGAGACGGAGGGAGTAGAAATTACTGCTACTACTAGAATCTACTACTACACGAAATTACTAGAAACTAGTACTAGAATCTAGTCCGACGATGAGACCAAAATATAGTCATTGCCGGACGAGATCGGTGTCGCGTCGGACACCGGCGTCGATGACCAGTAGTCCTCCCATCGTCGTCAGAGATGGTCGTCGGCCCGACCATCTGCGCTTCGATGAAGGCGCGCCTCCGCGCCTTGTCTACCCGGCGCTCGAGGCGGTTCTGGTGCTTCGCCGCCCTCGCCGCCGTCTTGGTCGCGGCCTGCTTGGCGTCGTGCTTGCGCTGCGCTGCAACGTCTTCGTGGAAACGCCGGCGCCACTCCTGCCGCAGGTGCTCATCGTGCTCGGTGATGAGCAGGCGGCACTCAGTGTCGCGCCGGCAGCGCTCCTCCTCTGTCACGAGGCGAGGTGGCGGCGTGAGCGTCTCGGCCTGCTCGCGCGTCTAGACGTCATGGAAATTCATCGACGCACGCGGGCGGCCGAGCCGCCACGCCACGTGTCGTAGGCGCGCGTGGCCTCGTGCGCGGTGTCGAAGGTGCCGAGGACGATGCAGTCGTTGCCGGTCCGGATCTCGGCGTAGTAGTTGCCGGTCAGACGCACGTACACCGCGGTACCCAGAGCTTCCCGGCGCGGCGGCGGTGGTGACGGTAGCGCGGGGCGCGGGCGCGTCGGCAGAGAAGCGGTGGGAAGGGGAAGAGGATTCTGCGTGCGCGTTGAAGGTGCTGACGGTTGCTTTCACGCGTTGTGCGCTATTTAACGAGTGCACGCTGAGCGGTGCGTCAAAAGAAGCGCAAGAAACCGGGCGCGCGACAAAGCTTTTCCCCGACGCAGGAAGATACAACGACTGTTGGAGGGCACGGCGCGTGCTCTCGCGCAGGAACAATTCGGTTTTTAGCACGCGGGCGCGGTTTTACAGCGTATGCTGGAGTTGCTCTTAGAGAGTGGTTTCGCATTTCCTTCCGAGCGTTGCCACCGTTGCCTCCCCCGCACGCCTACCGCCGTTGCCTCCTCCCGAGCGGCCATGCCTGCTGCATGCCGCTGCTCCAGCACCTCCGCCCCGCCAACCTACACATCGCTGCCCGCCTGCAAACAGCGGCGCCTCGCCGTGTGCAAGCCCCCGAGCAGCCACCTCTCCACGCGTAGAGGGGCGTCGGGGCTTGCTCTTCCTCGCCCTCCGCCTTCAGCGGTCGCGGCGACAGCCGGAGGGAGGGGGGTCTGGGGGGCTTTCTGGACAAGGGTTTGGGGCCTCCGGAGCCGCCCTCGCGCGAGAGCGACCTGAGAGGGAGAGTGTAAGCCCCGTACTTGCATCATTGATCATGAGAACGGCCATTCCATTCACAAGTGTCATATGTAGAATTAGCATGGTCCCCGCGCAAGATTTTCAATGCATAATTGAGAAAGTTGTCTAGATAGCTTTCTTGAAAATGTCTATCGGCTGTTTGCACCATGGGGTTAGAGCATCTCCACGGGGCGTGCCCTAAATTCTATCCCATTTGGTCCTCTATTTTCCAATTTGAGGGAAGCCCATATGTGACCTCCTCTTGTCCGTCCCCGACACCCAATAGCGCACCTTAAGAGCTTGCCTTTTTTTGCGAGAGACCCTAAAAGCTTGCCGGCGCATTCTTTTTACTAAATTTCAACAAAACTAAACATCAAACTAGGTAGATTGAACTAAGATAGTTCATACAAATATCAAATAGATAGTTCATACAATACACTAATTAACTAGATGAAATTAACTAAAACTAAAACATGAAAATATAAAAACATCACAAATGTTGCATTCAGTGACTATGATATGATGATACAGATCCAACAAGATAAGGCAAGAGACGGTGAGTCTCATTAAACTGTAGAAGTACGACACACAATTGTATGGAGACGCTTAGGGTGTGTTTGGTAGCCCGGGGCAACCTAGAAAATCTCACCCCAACCCACATTTTTTTGTTTGGTAGGCCGGGTCGGTTACCTCTGGCAGTGCCCACTTGATGCAAAAACGGTCCCTCAGTCCTGCCCAGTTGAGAAGCTCAAATCGAGCTTCACAACTCGGCAGTGCTGAGTCCATCCCGAAAATCGGTCCAGGGTGCTAGGGGTCTCCGGCCCGCGTGTCTCTTTCTCCCTCGTTTCCTTCTCTCCTTGCGCTCCTTCCTCGCCGCCTCTCCCTGCCATGGAGCGCCGCCGCCTCTCCCTGCCTCACCCGCGCGACGACCAGCAACAAGTCGCTCCACCTCACCCGCGCGACGACCAGCAACAAGTCGCTCCACCTCTCACTGCCTCACCCGCGCGCCTCTCCTTGTCTCACCCGAGCGGCGACCAGCAGCAAGCTGCTCCACCTCTCCCTGCCATGGAGCGTCGCCGCCTCTCCCTGCCTCACCCGCGCGACGAACAGCAGCAAGCCGCGCTGCCTCTCACTGCCATGGAGCGCCGCCGCCTCTCCATGCTTCACCCATGCGACTAACAGCAGCAAGTCGCGCTGCCTCTCACTGCCTCTCCCACGCGCCAAGGCGCGCGACGACGAGCTCGGCCTCACCCGCACGAGGAGCAGAGGGGCTTGTCACCGGCCATGGAGCAGTGGAGGCGTGTGGCGGCAGCTCTCCGCGGTGATGGTGGGCGCTCGCCGGTGTCTCCTCTCGCCGGTGCCGGTGCTAGACCCGAGCCCAATGCTCCTAGGGACCCGATTGCTTTTTTTGTTTTGTAGTGAGGGACCTGATTGCTTTTTATTTTTGTATGGCACAGCTCAAGTCATACAAGGTAACAAACAAGATCTCAACTGAGCTCTGCTCCTCTCATACAGTCTAACTAACACAATGAATAAAAGACAGTTGCATGAGGTTGGCATTGCTCAACTCAACTTGTATGTGCTAAGATAGACCATCCGGGCTACCAAACACACCCTTACTGTTCACAGGTATGTGCTTCTGTTCACTACAAGTAGTATAGACACATGCTTCGTATGCAATGGAGTCGTTTGTTTGGCGGATCTCATGTGATTCTGTCTGTTTTTGTGTTCGTCAGTTTGTTTTCAGATCAGTCTCTTCCGTTCTACGGATGTCATCATTGGCGATGGTTGCTGCTCTAGTGCGCTGGTCCATTATGGCCTTAGCACGACGATTTCCCGTCTGTCTACTACAACATGCCACTAGTGGAAACGAGGCCTTTGGTTGAGCCTGGAAATGGGCTTTAACACCGGTTCTTCTACGAACCGGTGTTAAAGGGGGGGCCTGTACCAGCGTGGCCCGTGCAGCAAAAATGAGCCCCCCCTTTAACACCGGTTCGTGGCACGAACCGGTGTTAAAGGCCCCTACACCAGTGGCCCGCGCAGCCCCCCCCCCCCCTTTAACACCGGTTCGTGGCTTGAACCGGTGTTAAAGGGGGGGCTATATAAGACACCGCAGCCGACACCCCACTCTTCCATTTTTTCACTATCTCATTTTGGAGCCTAGCAAGAGGGTGTGAAGTGTGCTAGTTTGTGTTTTTTCGTATGCATAAGAGGTGTTCGGTGAAATGCCCGAGAGCTCAAAATAAGTTTTCTCGTTGCTCTTTCCTTCTCGATCGAGGTCGGCAACTATCCTTTCATGTGTCATTGATGTAGTATATATATAAATGGTCATCTCCCTATTATTTTTGATATATACTATATATTAATGCAGATGAATCGACAATGGATGTACGGTGACCGCCGCACTTCCGAGTACATTACGGGCCTCGAAAATTTCATCGTTGTGGCTAATGCAAACCGTGGTCACAATGGTTTTATGTGATGTCCGTGTGTTCACTGTCAGAACAAGAAAGACTACTCAAATACCAGAACCATTCACGCCCACCTGCTTCGATCCGGTTTCATGCCCAGCTATAATTGTTGGACCAAGCACGGAGAAAAAGGGGTTGTGATGGAAGACAACGAAGAAGAAGAGGATGATGACAACTATCATAATATGTATCCTGAATATGATGATACTTCAACGGGGGTAGATAATGAAGATCAAGAGGCAGCAGATGGGCCCGCTGATGACGATCTTTGTCGGGCCATTACTGATGCAAAGGAAGAATGTGAAACTGAAAAGGAGAAGGAGAAGCTGGAGCAGATGTTAAAGGATCACAAAACATTGTTGTACCCAACTTGCGAAGATGGCCACAAAAAGCTAGGTACCACACTGGATTTGCTGCAATGGAAGGCAGAGAACGGTGTGACTAACAGCGCATTTTCAAAGTTGTTGGTAAAAATGAAGAATCTTCTTCCAAGAAATAATGAGTTGCCCGACAGTACATACCAAGCAAAGAAGGTTGTCTGCCCTCTAGGATTAGACGTGCAGAAGATACATGCCTGCATTAATGACTACATCCTCTACCGCAGTGAGAAGTACGAGAATTTGGATGCATGCCCAGTATGCACTGCACTGCGGTATAAGATCAGACGAGACGATCCTGGCGATGTTGAGGGCGAGGCCCCTAGGAAGAAGGTTCCTGCCAAGGTTATGTGGTATGCTCCTATAATACCACGGTTAAAACGTCTCTTCAGAAATAAAGAGCATGCCAAGTTGTTGCGATGGCACATGGAAGACCGTAAGAAATACGCGATGTTGAGACACCCCGCTGATGGGTCACAGTGGAGAAAAGTCGAGCGAGAGTACCCGGACTTCGCACGTGACGCAAGGAACTTAAGGTTTGGTCTAAGTACAGATGGCATGAATCCTTTTGTTGAGCAGAGCTACAGTCACATCACCTGGCCTGTGACTCTATGTATCTATAACCCTCCTCCTTGGTTGTGTATGAAGAGGAAGTTCATTATGATGCCAGTGCTCATCCAAGGCCTGAGGCAACCCGGCGACGACATTGATGTGTACCTAAGGCCATTAGTTGAAGAACTTTTACAGCTGTGGGCCAAACCAGGTGTACGTATGTGGGATGAGCACAAAGGGGAGCCATTTGACCTACGAGCATTGCTTTTCGTAACCATCAATGATTGGCCTGCTCTTAGTAACATTTCAGGGCAGACAAACAAGGGATACAATGCATGCACACACTGTTTAGATGAGACTGAAAGTGTATATTTGGATAAATGTAAGAAGGTTGTGTACCTAGGGTATCGTCGATTTCTTCCGAACCTGCATCCAGTAAGAAAGAAAGGCAAGCATTTCAAACGTCTGGCAGAACCCCGGAGGAAGCCTGTCCTCCGTAGCGATGAGGAGGTATTTGGTATGGTCAAGGACCTAGAAGTAATCTTTGCAAAAGGTCCTGGCAGTCTATCTGTTCCGAATGACGATGCCGGACACGCGCCCATGTGGAAGAAGCAATCTATATTTTGGGACCTACCCTATTGGAAAGTCTTAGAGGTCCGCTCTTCAATCGACGTGATGCACGTGACGAAGAATGTTTGCGTGAACCTGCTAGGCTTCCTAGGAGTGTATGGGAAGACAAAAGATACACCAAAAGCACGGCAGGACCAGCAACGTCTGAAAGACCCCGAAGAGCCTATGCATCCTGAGAACGAGAAGGGTAAACGATGCCACTTAACTCCTGCCAGCTACGCTCTTACCAAAGCAGAGAAGGAAATCTTTTTTGAATGCCTGAGCAGTATCAAGGTCCCGTCTGGCTTCTCGTCGAATATAAAGGGAATAATAAATATGGCAGAGAAAAAATTCCAAAACCTGAAGTCTCATGACTGCCACATGATTATGACACAATTGCTTCCAATTGCATTGAGGGGGCTTCTACCTGAAAATGTTCGAGTACCCATTGTGAAGCTATGTGCATTCCTCAATGCAATATCTCAGAAGGTAATCGATCCAGAAAGCCTACCAGGGTTACAGACAGATGTGGCCCAATGTCTTGTCAGCTTTGAGTTGGTGTTCCCACCATCCTTCTTCAATATTATGACGCATCTCCTGGTTCACCTAGTAGAAGAGATTGCCATTCTCGGTCCTGTATTTCTACACAGTATGTTCCCCTTTGAGAGGTACATGGGAGTCTTAAAGAAATATGTTCATAACCGTGCTAGGCCAGAAGGAAGCATCTCCAAGGGCTATGTAACAGAGGAGGTCATTGAGTTCTGTGTTGATTTTATTCCTGACCTTAAGGCGATTGGTGTTCCAGAATCACGACATGAGGGGAGACTGCGTGGAAAAGGCACCCTAGGATGTAAAGCAATGATATGTAGGGACGGGCATTCTCTCAATCAAGCACACTACACGGTTTTACAAAGATCTATCTTGGTTGCCCCGTATATCAATGAACACAAGAATTTAATACGCCTCAAACACCCGGGGCAGTATGATGAATGGATTATAAGTGAACACATGACGAGTTTTGGCGGATGGCTGCAAAGACTTCTCACGAATAACACCACTGTTGGGGATCACCTGTACTTGTTGGCCAGGACACCATCTTCGACTATATGTACTTTCCAAGGGTACGAGATAAATGGAAATACATTTTACACGATAGGCCAAGATAAAAAGAGCACCAAAATAGTGGTGTCCGCTTCGATGCAGTAGAAGACAATGGGCAAAAGACCACGTATTATGGGTTCATAGAGGAGATATGAGAACTTGACTATGGACCTAATTTTAAGGTCCCCTTGTTTCGATGCAAATGGGTCAAGCTAACAGGAGGGGGGGTTGAGGTAGACAAGAAGTACGGAATGACAACGGTGGATCTCAACAATCTTATGAAGGTAGACAAGAACTTAGACGAACCATTCGTCTTAGCCAATGATGTGGCTCAGGTTTTCTATGTGAAGGACATGTCTACCAAACCGAAAAAAAGAAAAAATAAGCAAACAGATACATCACACGATGAGCCAAAGCGTCACATAGTTCTTTCAGGGAAAAGAAACATCGTGGGAGTGGAGGAAAAGACAGACATGTCAGAAGATTATAATAAGTTTGATGAAATTCCGCCCTTTAGAGTGAAGACTGACCCAACCATCCTGTTAAACGGTGTTGATACTCCATGGTTACGGCCGACGCGATCATAATATTGACTATATGTATTAATTGAGCCATTTTTGGCACACATATGTATCTCAACATGGAAATCAATGTCATATTTCTTCTGTTAATAGTATATGTATTAAATGAGCCATTTTTCTTCCTTCTATTTCTTCCCTCCATTTTTCTTCCCGCCATTTTTCTTCCCGCCATTTCTTCCCGCCATTTTTCCTGCCATTTTTTCCCGCCAGTTCTTCACTATATATATATGTAGGGTTGGCCTCCATTGTCATTGCACATCTCTAGACTCATATCTGCAACCTCATCACTCTTTCCCATGGCTTCTACCGTAGCACTAACCCCCAGGGAGGCGGAGGCGCTTTGCGCCTCGAACTACCCCTGCCCGCCGGGCTACTGTGTCCCCGTCGGCTGGATGCTGAGCGCCGGAGGCGTGCCGGTTCCTCCTGTCCCTCTAGGTGTGGCGCGCCGGATGGCCATCACGAACCACTACTACTTCGAGCTCACGCCGGAGCAGCGGAGGAATCCCAGATGGCATCCCGACTATTTGCCTACTTGGGAAGCCTTCTTCGTGGATCGGCGTGAGAGGGCGCTCGCCAGGCACGAGGAGGATGGCCCACCTCCTCCGAACTTCAACGAGGCCGGCCGTCGGCTATGGTGGCGCGGTCGGACTCTCCAGAGCGTCATGGCCTATGACACTGCCGCCGACTCTAACCCCCGTCTGCGCTACCCTCAAGTCCAGCCCACGCGTACTCAGCCTTCAAGGTTCAATTATGACGACCCCGACGACGACAACGATGACGGCGACGGCGAGTACGATGACTACAGTGGCGAGTATTACAGGTGTAGGCAGGAGCATGACTAAATCACTCCAATCAGATTCAAGTGTATACAAAAGATGCGGCATTTAAATATCCAATCAATTCAAAAATGTTAATACAAAATAAAATATGATTTGCTCTAATAAAATAGGGTTAGATTCCTTTTTAGATGCTTAATATTTCTTATGTTCAAAGTTTTAGGATTTGACAATTTATTTTTGTTTGAATTGAATAATCAAAATTTATATGTAAGTGTTTTAATCATTTTGAAAATTTTCATCTAAAGTAAATATAAAAAGTTTTTACATGAATGGATAGATATTATTTTTCTGAAAATTATGATATATTATTCATATTTTTCTGAGTTGAAATGAATAAGATATGAATTTTCTAAATTCATATCCTATTTTTTGAATTATAAATGCCCCCACCCCTTTAACACCGGTTCCAGCCACGAACCGGTGTTAAAGGGGGGGCGCATTTATTTCGTTTCGTGTGCGCACACCCCCCCCCCCCTTTAACACCGGTTCGTGGCTGGAACCGGTGTTAAAGGGGGGGGGGGAACCGGTGTTAAAGGGGGGTGGGTTATAACGCGCGCCTTCCCCTTCCTTCTTCCCCCAGCCAGATCGAAAGCGCGCGTGCAGAGAAAAGCAGAGAAAAGCCGTCGCCGTCCAGCCCTCGCCGTCGCCACCCTCGCCGTCGCCATCCCGCGGGAGCGCCATCGCCCCCCTCCCCGCGCGCGAGCCGTCGCCGTCGCAGTCGACGCCCCCGCCGCGCCAGCACCGTCCGCCACCGCGCGCGCCCGCGTCGGCCGCCACCCCCGTCGCCGCCGCTCGGATCCGCCGCGCGCCAACACCGAAGCCTCCGCCAACTCGGAGCCGCCGACGCCAACCCCGCGTCCACGACCGCTGCCGCCGACCCCGTTGCCGAGAGTTGCCGCCACCGGCAGTGAGAGCTCTCTGTTTGTGTTTTGGAGATATTGGATATTGGTGATAAATGTTATTTGTGTGTATATTGGATAAATGTTGCATATATGTATATATATTGTTGTGTATGAATAATTTTATTTGTGTGTAATTGCATATATATATTGTTGCATATATGTTGTATATATTGTTGCATATATGTATATAATTAGTTATTAGTATTTTATAAGTGTGTAGTTTAGTGTGTATTATTAGTAGTTTAGTGTTAGTATTAGTTTAGGGTTTATTTAGTTTAGGGTTATTTATTTAGTTTAGGGTTATTTATTTAGTGTAGTTTAGTGTATTTAGTTTAGGGTTATTTAGTGTATTTTATAGTTAGTATTAGTTTAGGGTCGTCACCTCGCTGCTCTGCAAGCGCCGCCGCTGGCCGTCGTCGTTAACGTCGCTCCGGTGACCCCTAGGTAGTGGCGCCGCCCGTTTTAGGTAGGCCGCATCACGCTAAGGCGAACCTGTTGGAGATATGCCCAAGAGGCAATAATAAAGTGGTTATTATTATATCTTTATGTTTATGATAAATGTTTACATCCCATGCTATAATTGTATTATTAGGAAACACTAATACATGTGTGTTTTGTAAACATAAAAGAGTCCCTAGTAAGCCTCTTGTTAAACTAGCTTGTTGATTAATGGATGATCATGGTTTCCTGATCATGGATATTGGATGTCGTTAATAACAAGGTTATATCATTAGGAGAATGATGTGATGGACACACACCCATAGTAAGCGTAGCATAAGATCAAGTCATTAAGTTCGTATTGCTGTAAGCTTTTAAATGCATAGTAACCTAATCCTTCGACCATGAGGTTATGTTAATCACCATCACCGGATGGATACTTTGATGACATAAAACGCCGCTTCGTAACTGGGTGGTTATAAAAGTGTCATTGGGTATTCTGAAAGTATGTGTTGAAGCGCATGAACCAAGATTGGGATTTGTCCATCCATATGACGGATAGATATGCTCTAGGCCCTCTCGGTGGAATGTCATCTAGTTAGCTTGCAAGCATGTGACTAGGTCACAAGGGATGACATATCACGGAACAAGTAAAGAGTACTTATCAGTAACGAGGTAGAACTAGGTATGGAGATACCAACGATCAAACCTCGGATAAGTATAGTATCGCGAGACAAAGGGAATTGGTTTCATATGTAAGTGGTTCAATCGATCGCGAAGTCATCGTTGAGTATGTGGGAGCCATTATGGATCTCCAGGTCCCGCTGATGGTTATTGATAGGAGATGTGTCTCTATCATGTCTACATATTCACGAACCGTAGGGTGACACACTTAAGGTTCGAAGTTGTTTTAAGTAGATATGGAATGTGCGTTGGAGACCGAATGTTGTTCGGAGTCTCGGATTGGATTCGGGACATCACGAGGAGATCCGGAATGGTCCGGAGAATAAGATTCATATATAGGAGATCATTTTATGAGTTAGGAAATGTTCCGGAGTGTTTGTATGAGGATTCTAGAAGGTTTCGGAATGTTCCGGAAGGTTCTAGAAGATATCTTGGAGTTTGCTTGAAAATCAAGATAGGGATCAAGGAGTCCTGGTGGGTCAAGACACGGATTCGTGGGGGAGGAGGACTCCTCCCCCCTCCCCAAATTCGTTGGCCATAGAGGAGGGGAGTCCTACAAGGACTCCCCCTCCCCAGGAGCGCCTCCTCCCCTTAAATAGAAGGGCAGGGGCGCCCCCTCCACACACGCTCTCATAACGTCTAATCTCTGCCGCCTCTCTCCTCCACCATATTCTGCACAGGCATAGGCGAAGCCCTGCAGAATTCTCTACTCCACCACCACCACCACGCCGTCGTGCTGCTGGGATTCCGTGGAGAAGATCTACTACCTCCGCTGCTCGCTGGAATGGGGAGAGGAAGGTCTGCTTCGACTCCGCACGTGTGACCGACTGCGGAAGCGCTGCTGAATCGCGGCGCCAGAAGGATCGTCCACTTAACCGACGGCGGAAACGCTGCTGGAACGCGACGCCGGAAGGATCGTCCACACGATCTTGAGATCGGCAAGTGATCGAATACATCATCCAAGAGATCTAATCTCGTTAACGCTTTCGGATCTTCGAGGGTTAGTTCCTATTTATCTCGTTGCTCATGTCTAATAGATTAGATCTTGGCTTTTATCTAGATTAGATCTAGGTTTTGTTCGTTGTTGCGGTAGAAATTTTTTGTTTTCCATGCTACGAACCCATTAGAACCCGCTACCTCGCGCGCCCTAGGTCGCTCTCCAGCACCGCCAGCCGCTGCTTTCTGGAGAATCCTCCGGTCAGCCACTGTAGCTAGCCTCTCTCATATGCATCCGGGATTTCTCCGAATTAGGGTTTGGACCCCTCGGAACTCGTTTAAAATGATCAAGCATCCTCAGGGTTTTAATTTCATTTGTGTATTTATTTGTGTATTTTTGTATGAATAATATGTATATTTGTGTATGAATCCAAGTCCACTTGAATGTTTACTCTCTTACTCTAGATAATATTATTGTTTTAGAAACTATGCATCCACTTAGTAGAAACCTTGAAGAAGAAGAAATAATGGAGAACATTATCGATGAGGACACCTCACAATATCTGAACTTGGAGGGACATGATGACAGCTCAAGTAGTCATGGAGAAGATGAAGACTGCGGTGAACGCAATTTAGTGATTACAAAGTCCGGCGAGGTATATGCATTGATTAAGCCTCTGCTGACTTCCACCAACAATCTTCTTCTACATGTATTAATTAATGCTACTTTCTTCTTTTAGCCCTCTGGATCGACCAGCCATCAACCCTCTTCTTCTACGAAAAAGAGCAAGCGAGGCGCGAGCCATCGGTTGAAACATCATGCAAAGTTCACGATCGAAGCAGTCCGTGTTGATGGCAGGCCAATGGAGCCCAAGAAGGCCGCAGACAAATTTGTACGTCAGGCTGGAGTTCTTGTTAGGGACCAAATCCCAATCATAATTGAATATTGGAATAAGCCAAAGAAGGGCGATGGTACCTTTGTCGATGAAAGATCTAAAGAAACGCTTTGGAATTTGCTGTTGGTAAATTTCACCGTTCCGCCAGAGGAGGATGAAAACAAACCGGTTATAAAGGAAAAGGTCAAAGAGTGGACTCTAAAGAAGATGGCTGACGCTTTCCGCAACTGGAAGACAAAATTGAACAAATTTGTCAAAGCTCGCGAGACTCCAGATTTCGAAGACGCATATTATGCGAAGATAAGACCTCACTAGCGCGAATTTGTGGCATACAAGGAAGGTGCTATAGCTACAAAGAGGTCAGAAACCAATACGCTAAATGCCCAGAAGAAGGAATATCACCAGAGGACAGGGTCAGGTGGCTACATATCTCAGAGGCCTAAGTGGGACGAAGCTGAGAAGGCCCTGCGCGACAGAGGGATCACACCCCAGACACATGGGTGGGACCTACGTGCAAAGACTTGGTTCTAAGGAATCGGGGCAAGGTTGGACCCAGAAACAGGATTGTGTATCTTCCCAACCCTCCTTGCCAAACCCGTCACTGAACTCATCACGACATACGAGGAAACAGCCGCCAAGACCTTCCATCCCGACAGAGAGAATGACCAGCTCACACGCGCCATCGGTAAAAAAGAACACCCTGGACATGCACGAGGCACAGGGGGTATGACGTGGAAGGATGGGTTTGCCGAGTGGAGCGACTCTTACAGATGGCGTGGCAGAAAAGAAAAAGAGCTTATAGAGCGGATGACACAGATAGAACATGCACGTGTGGCGCTGCAGGCGCAAGTGAATGCACAACAGAGCCATCAAGCTACCGGCCCATCTCAGCAGCACGAAGAGCCTGCATTGGAATCTGCCGGCGGCCTAGACTCTGCGTGGAAAAGCAGCATGGCTTCCACGGAGAACGTGCAGCCCACGCTTGAAATGGCGGGTCCTCGATACCCCGTGGATGAGATCACGGAGAGCGAACACGCTGAGTTGCATGTGAGATTAATGGGCTTATCCATTAAGGTGGTTGTCGGCTATGCCTTACCTCCTATAGCTGGTGGAACTTACCACTGCCGACCGATTCCAGATGGCTATGCTATTGTCGGGGTGGATGAGGTTGTGAAGGAATATGAGGAAGCACAGCTTGACCATGCTACAGGTGAAGGGGAAACTCAACTCAAATTTCCAGTGAAAACAACCATTCTTTGGAAGAAGGAACACATCGTGCTTCCAAATTGGAGGCCACTGGCACCCCCGCCGTCTCCGCAGCGTCAGCAGTCTGAGCCGCTTCAGCCATCTCCTGCGCGGCAGCCATCTCCGGCGCTTCAGCCATCTCCTCAGCATAAGCGGAAGAGCACTGCCACGAAGAGCATCACTAGCACTACCACAAAGAAATCCGCAGGAAACCGTACGCCAAAGAGTTCAAAAAACTACGTCCCGCAGCCTTCCGCCAAGCCATTGCCGGTTTTACCATGGAATCGCAGCGACGAGGAGACCAATAGGATCTCGGAAGAAGAGGTCAAGAAATTCTTTGCACCTAGACAGGCCGAGCCAAAGGAGAAAATAGATCCGGCGATGGTGGACAAGTTTTACAAAAATATTTTGAAACCTGAAACCCCACTTGTGTCGGACTACGAGCGCTAGATTTTGAAGGCGGATGCAAGGCGCCATAGGGAGACTGAAAGTAGCAGTCGTGTGGCACCCCAGAAAACAGTTCCCATGCTCGGAGAGCAGGAAAACCAATCATGCGCCCCGCTCCAAGTGTTCGACACACGGGACGCTCCTCCCGTAAATGATTACGAGGCAGAGCTACAAAGAAAGGCCAATGAGATGGGGATGACTTACATTGCATACTTGAACATCATGGGAGACAACTTGCCCAAGTGCGATGCCAACCCCATACAGCCATGGAAGTATGGGAAGAATCTCGTCAAGAAAGAGGAGCTCAAGAATCTACCAACAAAGATGCGAAGATTGCACAAGTGGTACCTTGATTTCTGCAAGACGAGAAAGGAAGAATGGATCACGGCGCATATAAGAGATGAGATTTTCTTGTGCGGAGACGACGAGATCGACTTCAACATTCAAGACTTGCATTTTCTATTCAATCAGAAGGAACTCGACAAAGCTGCCATCAGCTTTTATTGTGTGTATGTACTATTTCTGTATTTTGTATCTCATCTCATTCACTTCATTAATTGCATGTATATATATATGCTCACCATATATGTATATACTATTATGCAGGAAAAAGGTTATGGAATGCATGAAAGGAGGACCTTTTGACATTGGGTTCGTTGACCCAAATAGAGTTCATGAAGAAGTGGTAAGAACCAAACCCGGGCAAACAGAAGATTTATTGCTAAGGTCTTTACTGAGACAACAAACCAAAAGGGAAATACTATTGCCTTACAACTTCTCGTGAGTACTGTTACCCTCTCTTGTACACATTCTGTTTCGGCTTACTCGATGTTAAGTGTAACTGATGATGAGTTATGCGTGCATAGGTTCCACTTTATTCTGCTAGTCATTCAACATGACTCAGGAAAAGTCCTTGTCATGGACTCGTTACGAAAAGAAAAAGAGCTATGGGCAGACTTTAGAGAGATGCTCCAGAGGTAATTTCAATCATATTATCGCACTAGATCGGCAACTTTCGTGACAACAAGTAATTAATTACTCCTTTATCCATTTTCTTTGCCGGACAGGGTTTGGAAAAGGTTCACGGGCAGTGCCGTGGGTGAATGGTCAGAAGAACTAAAATTTGTAGACCAAAATGTAAGTAATACTAGCTAGCTAGGTCTGCGTATCTCTTTGATTCTGCTTCCAATTCCATTATATCATGCTTTATTGATTATTATTTTGATTGAACTCTCTATTCTCGTAAAGTGCGCGCATCAGGGACACGGCAATAACTTATGTGAGTACTATGTTTGCGAGTTCATTCGCAACACGATATGTGCGACGGGCCAAGCCGCACTAGAACAACTTAGAGTAAGTAAACAAAGTACACAACATTATTTTATTACCATCAATTGTGTTGAGTTTTATTCTTATATATATATTGACCCCATTCTTCATATATATTCAGATCGAACGGATGCGGGACCAACTCCTACCATTTGACCGCATACGAGCCATTCAAGAGGAATTGGCGGGGTTCATACTTGATGAGGTCGTCACGCCTGGTGGAGAACTCTTTAGATATCCACCAAAATAAACGTTGTATATATGCTTGAACGTGTTTGTCTTGTACTTTATGCTTCAACGTTTACGGAGAATACCACACAATGACGATGTTGTGTATAATAATAGTTGCTTAATTATTCATGTACTCGTATGTACCGATGACGATGTATGTGTATACCGCTCCCGATCGATTCCCCCTCCCCCCTCCCCGTCCCCGCCGCGCCGCAGAAATACGCCCAGAACGGGGCAGGGGCAGAACTCTGCCGCGGCAGAGATTTAGGCCGTTTTCCTGCCGCGACAGAACTCTGCCGCGGCAAAGATTTATCTCTTTTTCCTGCCATGGCACAGAACCTTTAACACCGGTTCGTATAAGAAACGGTGTTAAAGGGGGGGCTAACACCGAACCCTCAATAGCGGTTCTACAACCGCTGTTAGAGGGCCCTCCAAACCAGTGTTAGAGGGGGGGTGTGCACTAGTGTGCTCTACTACAACAAGCTTTGCCTGAATCCGGTGATGGAGGGGCGAGGATGGCGGCGTGCCTTCGGCTCGCATTAGTGTTTGTAGTCGTCGCTAGGTGGTCCAATTATCTATTTGTAATTTTTATTACTATTATGTCTCTTTGTATTGCTGTTGATGATTATTAACAGATCGGTAGAATTTCGCAAAAAAATAGCTACAAAGGGTTTCGTCACTGTTCACTCGATCGTACTTACTCTCCATGTACAAAGGGGTTCGTCACTGTTCAGTCGATCGATCCGAACGCTTGCTAGCAGCCACGATCGGTACCCCATTATTATTCATGCGTTCTTCTTTATTTCCTGCACTATAGGAATCGCGTGCTATTCCAAGGGCCAATAGCCGTCGGCGTAGGCTATAAAACTATCGGCGTAACCTACGCCGACGACTTCCCTCGGTGTACCTTCCTCGGCAGAGCAACCCCTAGGCGGAGACACCGCGCTCGTCAGCGTACTAAAATGTCATCGGAGCAGGCTAGCCCGACGGCCAGTCTGAGGTTGTCACCGCAAACATCATCGGCGTCGCATGGTCCTGCTGTCACACGGCTGGTTAACAGCGTGCCCGATACGCCGACGGCCGGGCCCTCGGCGTAGCCTGGCCACGCGTGGTGCTCGCTGGGCCGACGGCCCTAGCCCTCGGCATAGGGGGTCACACTTGGGGCCTACAGATAGCACCTACCAACCTTGCACCACTCTCACACACATATGCTAGGGACACATGTATGTTTTCATGTGATTCCCACGCTCCGGTGGTCTTCCTCCGGTGAAACCCTAGACCAGGGGCCCCGGATCGTCTACCCCTATAGCTATCTTCATACGAGGTTCCACCAATGTACCTTTCTGTTTGTTTTGGTTTGTTTAGAACATATGTACATGAAAAGCAAAGGTTGGGCCAACTTTGCCACATTCTAGGCCCCGATTGTCCCGCGGCGGGAGTTTCTATGTACAAATCCAGGATTTTACTAAGTGTTAACGCATGTCCGAGAAGGGGGTCACACCTAGGGCCTACACATGGCACCCTACCAACCTTGCACCACTCTCACACACATATGCTAGGGTCACATGCAAGTTTTTCATGTGATTCTGACGCTCCGGTGGGCTTCCTCCGGTGAAACCCTAGACCAGGGGCTCGAGATCGTCTACCCCTATAGCTATCTTCGTACGAGGTTTCACCAATGTACCTTTCTGTTTGTTTTGATTTGTTTAGGACATATGTACATGGAAAGCAAAGGTTGGGTCAACTTTGTCATATTCTAGGCCCCGGTTGTTCCACGGTGGAGTTACCACGTATAGATCCAGGATTTTACTGAGTGTTAACACATGTCCAAGAAGGGGGTCACACCTGGGGCCTACACATGGCAACCTACCAACCTTGCACCACTCTCATACAATTATGCTAGGGGCACATGCAAGTTTTCATGTGATTTCGATGCTCCGGCGGTCTTCCTCCGGCGAAACCCTAGACCGAGGCCCCTAGATCGTCTACCCCTATAGCTTTCTCCGTACGAGGGTAGCCTGGTGGACCTTTCTTTTTTTTGGTTTGTTTAGAAAATATTTACATGGAAAGCAAATGTTGGGCCAACTTTGCCACATTCTAGGCCCCAGTTGTCCTGCGGCGGGAGTTTCCACGTACAGATCCAGGATTTTAATAAGCGTTAACACATGTCCGGGAAGGGGGTCACATCTGGGGCCTATACATGGCACCTACCGACCTTGCACCACGGTCACGCACATATCCTAGGGCACATGCAAGTTTTTATGTGATTCTGACGCTCCGGTGGTCTTCTCCGGCGAAACCCTAGATTAGGGACCCCGGATCGTTTACCCCTATAGCTATCTCCATATGAGGGTAGCCTGGTGGACCTTTCTATTTGTTTTGGTTTGTTTAGGACATATGTACATGGAGAGCAAATGTTGGGCCAACTGTGCCACATTCTAGGCCCCGGTTGTCCCACGGCGGGAGTTTCCACATCCAGATCCAAGATTTTACTAAGTGTTAATGCATGTCCGAGAAGGGGGTCACACCTGGGGCCTACACATGGCACCTACCAACTGTGTACCACTCTTACACACATATTCTAGGGGCACATGCAAGTTTTCATGTGATTCTGATACTCCGGTGGCCTTCCTCCAGCGAAACCCTAGACCGGGGCCCCAGATCGTCTACCCCTGTAACTATCTCCGTATGAGGTTCCACCAATGTACCTCTCTATTTGTTTTGGTTTTTTAGGACATATGTACATGCAAACTTTGCCGCAGTCTGGCTCCATTTGTCCCGCGGCGGGAGTTTCCACGTACAGATCCAGGAGTTCACTAAGTATTAACACATGTCCTTGAAGGGGGTCACACCTGGGGCCTACGCATGGCACCTACCAACCTTGCACCACTCTCACACACATATTATAGGGGCACATGCAAGTTTTCATCTGATTTTGACACTCCGGTGGTTTTCCTCCGGCGAAACCCTAGACCGGGGGCCCTGGATCATCTACCCCTATAGCTATCTCCGTACGAGAGTAGCCCGCTGGACCTTTCTATTTGTTTTAGTTTGTTTAGGAATATGTACATGGAGAACAAATGTTGCCCAACTTTGCCACATTCTAGGCCCCGGTTGTCTCGCGGCGGGAGTTTCGACGTACAGATCCAGGATTTAACTAAGTGTTAACGCATGTCCGGGAAGGGGGGTCACACCTAGGGCCTACACATGACACCTACCAACCTTGCACCACTCTCACACACATAACCTAGGGGCACATGCAACCTTGATCGTAATGCTATACTTCGGATGAATGTTCATCACATCATTCCACTAATGTTGTGACCTCGTTATTAACAACATCCAATGCCCATGATCAGGAAACGTTGACCATATTGTTAATCAATGAGCAAGTTTATAAGAGTGGCATAACTAGAAACTTTCCTTTTGTTTATTAAACACACATGTATTAACGTTTCCAAATTAATAATATTATAGCATGCGAAATAAACATATATCATATACTTGGAATATGTATAATAATAACTTTATTATTACCTCTCAGGGCATATTTCCTTCAGTTTCAATGCTTAGAAATAAGGCCTAGGGATCATACTTTCACAAGTGGACACTCTCGTATAAATACCTTCTCT
Source organism: Avena eriantha (assembly GCA_910589775.1). Classification (NCBI taxonomy): domain Eukaryota; kingdom Viridiplantae; phylum Streptophyta; class Magnoliopsida; order Poales; family Poaceae; genus Avena; species Avena eriantha. The sequence goes on along the minus strand of OU342741.1, from coordinate 14,647,644 downwards.
TCATTAAGCTACCCTAAACTACTCTCTGGTTGGACGATGTAGGGCTATAACAACACACCTTAAAGTTCGCATTCCCCATCTAGATAACCACTCACTGTCACCTTGAGCACTAGATGGTTCCAACAAACACCACAATCTCATAGAGACATCCAACTCAAATTATACTCATGATAAGTATTTTCTTAACCTTAGCCTAAATGCCACACGTGCACACTGTCAACTTCACACATGTGGGGATAAGCAGAGATTAATTAAATCACTTGAGTAGAAGAATAGATCTACTTATTCAAATAGACTACAAAGCTCATGATCTCAGTAAGATCACGCCTAGAGAGAGAGATGAACACATAGCTACCGGTAGAGCCCTTAGCCTCGAGAGAGAACTACTCCCTCTTCATCATGGGAGTCAGCAATGGCAATGGAGATGGCGGTGGATTCGATGGAGATGGCTCCGGGGGCACTTCCTCGTCCCGACAGGGTGCCGGAACAGAGACTTCTATCCCCCGAATCTCCTCTTCGGTGGCGGCGGCACTGCGGAACTTTTCGTGAAATTCTCCTCCTCCCTAGGGTTTTCGTCTCGGGGGGAATATATAGGTGAAGGGGCAAGGTCGGTGGAGGCCCGAGGGGCCCACACCACCTGGTGGTGCGCTTGGGGGGTACCCTCCTCCGTCTCTGCTTTGGACTCTGTCTTGTGTCGGGAAAATAGGAACTTTGGCTTTTGTTTTGTCCAATTCCTAGAATATTTCCTTACTAGCTTTTTTGAAACCAAAAACAATAGAACTGCGGCATCTTGTCAGTAGGTTAGTTCTAGAAAATGTGTAAAAATGCCTCAAAGTGTAGACAAAACATAAGATAGTTAATACAAAACAAGCTTGGAGCATCAAAAATTATAGATACGTTTATGACGTATCATCGGCCCATGTATATCTGGTGGGTTAGGTTTGTTTAGGTTAAATACTCCCTCCTCTCTCATTCCACTCCACTGCCTCCTCCTCCTGCCCAATGTAGCCGCCGCCACCCGAAGCCACCGCCTGTGCGAATCCGCCGCCACCTGGAGCCCCTCGTCGGCTCGAAGTGGCCGCCACCCGAGGCCGCCCACCGTCGTCGCCCGCAGGTAATCTCCAAACCCATTTTTTGGTTAATTAGATGCATTTCAGAGCAACCGCTCTTAGAAATTTGTTCTTTCGATCAAATGCATACTTTAGGATGTCCAACCCGCGTGCTCGTCATCAACTCGGCGGCAACGTCGGAGGACTGCTGGGCTCCGTCGGGGCCGAGGATGTCCGAGCCTAGGCTCTGTCGGGCTAGCACTGGGAGGTGCTACCTTCCGGGAACCATAGCTTGGTGAGGAATCTGGGTCCCGTCGTCGACCCAAAGCTACTTTGGTGGTGGTCGATTGGTCCACTATCGGTGCAGAGGGAGCCGGCTGGAACTACCTCGGTGAATTACGCTCTTAGTTAATGCCTGGATGAACGAAAGTGGTTAAAATAGTACGGTGGGGCCCAGGGCCACTCACGGTAGACCTTTCGGCCGTCCTAACCACTTTCAGACAACGGGACAAGAACGAGCGGCGTAATCGGCAGGCGAAGGGATCAACTACATACACAAATGAGTATGTATGCAAGCCACATACAACAGTCCTTAGAGCCATTCCATCTAGAAGAAATAGAAATATTGCAACGCCATACGGCAAGATCCAAATGTCCTAGATAGGTATAATAATTTAGGATAGCTCCTCATACATCACACATCAGAGTATCAGGCGGAAGCGGAAAACAAGATCCGAGTACGGATAAGAAGCAAATTGGCATAAGATGCCCATAAATAAACGCATCCCGCCCACAGGTCACACGGATCCCCGTTCCTGGAATCTCTACACCGAATGATCGTTGCCAACATCATCTGTCTCTTCCACCCAGTATCCCTCTTGCGGGTACACCTGTTCATCTGAATCAAACAATTTATCGTGTGAGACCCTAGGGGTACTCAGCAAGTCTTTATGCCACTAAAGGGGACACAACCTGGGGTGACGCAATTGCAGCAAAAGATAATACCTAACAATTCTACAGATACTCGCTAACCTTCCGCCTAACCAATGATAGACGAAAGTCCGTGAATTAAGAACAACAGTTATAACAGTATAATTATCAGATCCATCCTCCTCCTCTCTTACCAACGAGGAAGCGGACAAACAACCCTCACCATCCGTTGGCAGTTTTATTAACCATTCCATGAGTATTGCACCACTTACTAGTCAAGTACTTAGTCAAATTAGAAACGGTACTTTAGTTATACTTATCTATGATCGAGAAACTGTGCTCCAAGTCGTCCATAACCACGGACACGGCTTTCAAAAAGATTTACCCTGCAGGGGTGCACGAATAGCAACACACACTCGATCAACCTCGGAAAAACCAAATCAAAACCCAACGAGGCATTCACGACAAAACAATCACAGGATTCAGTAATATTTCAGGGGCCACCCCATTAAGCTACCCGCAACGAAGTTGGCCGGCTCCGAGACGGACCCAAGGTTTGTGTCAATGGCTGTAAACGACTGGGAACCCGAAAGTGTGATTGGGCTTGTCGATACCGCGAAAACATTCCACGATCCAAAACAGTACAGGTGCTCCTCGCACAATCTTAAATAAAGCAGTAACATGGCATAAGTACCGAATAGTAATAAAGCCCCAAACTACTTGTGGCCCCAAGAAATAAGAATGAATCAAGCTCTGGCTCAGGGGGGTCCATAAGGCCTCCTGGATGTGGATAGTGCGAATAGTCAAGGAACAGGAATCAAGTACTCGGGGTCCTACGGGACACAAGTGAGCATGAAAAACCAAATAGCAGATATTGGCCACCGGTGCCTCTTTCATTAGTTATCCCATTACTACTCAGGTTACGTTGTTTAGTACCTCGTTATTCATCAGACACTCACGTACCCTACTCATGCTTTTCTACGACTCGCATGGCTCAAACAACTCCTGTAGTAATGGCTCATGGGACCGGAACAAGCTTGGTTTGGTTTAAAAGTAAAGGCTATGCAGTACTTGGGATTCAATTTAATGCAATCACGACTCAATGATTCAAGAATAAGATAGAGGCAATAGGTACTGTATGTATGCAAGCATGTGGTAGTGCTTTCCTAGCAGCTCAGTTGAAGCGAGAGATGGATCTGGGTAATGCTCCTGTGATTCCTGGTAATTCTCCTGCTGGGCGTCTATTCAAAGAAGAACCAAACAACCAAGGGCCAACATAAATGAAGTGCACAAGCATATGAATTAAAATGCAACAAGCAACCAAGCATGCCATGATGAATGATGCACAATTTACATGGCATTAAAGTAGCATGGCAAAGGTGAGGTGTGGATACAAGAAATAAAGCCTTTTATTATTTATTTAACCAAGTTTTATTGTCATAAACAGTTCAGATTTTAGATGACAACATGATGCATGCTTCAATTCAGAACAAGGACTGCATAAATAGAACGGGCTCGTCGCGCTGATCGATTTAGACATATTATTTGTCAAATTTGGAGTTATAAAACAAAAGTTATTAATTAATTAAGGAAAAGGGCATTTTCTTGTAATTTTTAATCATCACGAAATTTAAAGTGTTCAAAACATATTTTGAAGGGCATATTTGAATTACTCACATTTTTCTGATTCCAAAACATATATTATATGTATTATTTGGATTTGTATTTTAAAAATTATTTGAATCTGAAAAGAATTTGAATTTAAATAAATTTGGAAAAGATTTGAATAAAAACAGACTCAGGGAAAAACTTTTGTTACTCAGGCAAATCCAGCCACGGTCACTGACGGGTGGGCCTGGTGCTGACTGGGCCACGCGCGCGGGAAAAATCTTTTGTCACCGCTGTCTCGCCTAGCCACTGTGGCTGCGGGGTGGGCCAACTGGCGCAGGCCCGCGTGTCAACGGAGAGCGAGACAGGGGCTGACAGGTGGGGCTGGGGCAGGAGCGCGGGTTGCGGCTGAGAAAGGCTGAGGGGTTTTCTGCAAGATGCTCAGGGTGGCTGGCAGGTAGGGCCGCTAGGAGCGCGGGTTGCGAGAATTAAAAAGGTGGGGGGCTTTTCGCAAATCGACCACGACCCCGGGTTACTGTTTTTCTTCTTCGTGTTCTGACGGCAAGTGCGTGCGCGGCGCGGAGCAGGGATTCGATCCCGGGTCGCGGGAGTGCGCGCTGAGGGGGCTGACCGGTGCGGTAGGGCGAGGGGAGTTGACAGGGAAGGGGCGGGGGCTTAGGTAAGCTTGCTGCGGCGCGGGAACACTGCAGACGGCGGCGAGCTCTGGCGCACTGAGAGCGCTCGACAAAAAAAACGGCGGCGCTAGGGCGGTACGGCGAGGCAGACCATGTCAGGGCAGACGAGGGACTCACCGTGGGCTCGGCGGTGGGCTCGGATCGGCGCGAGGAGCGGCGAGGCGTCGAGATCGCTGGCGCTCCGACGGACTAGGGTTTCGGGGAGCGGCGAGGTACTGGCGGTGCTGGGGCTCCCTCCTTCGCGTCAGCGTGCACAGGGCGTCGTGGAGGAGCCTCCTCGAGCTTCCAGGCCACCTCCAGGACAAGCACGCCGGCTGGATCGTCGGGGCGAGGTGGTTGCTGGCGGCGACCGGCGTCGGCTGCTGGTGGTCGGAGAGGAAGAAGGGGAAGAAGAGGGGCAACTCGGCCAGATCTAGGGAGGCCAGAGAGGCGTGGGGAGGAAGGAAAAGTGGGAGAGAGAGGGAGGAAAGGAAGGCGGGGCATGGCAGGGATAAGGTGGCCTCGGTGCCACCTTTTTCTCCTCCTCCTCTCAGAGCACATGGGCGAGCGGGGCTGGGGCTGCGTCCTGGGGCTGCAAGGGAGGCTGCAAGTGGGGCCGCGGACGAGAGAGGACAGGGTGGGGCTAGCCTGGAGGTAGAGAAATAAAGAGAGAAGAGGGAGGCTAGCTCAGGCTAGGGTGAGATGGAGCTCGGGTTAGGGCATGGGCTAGGGCTAGGGTGGCTGGGTGTGGGCCAGGGAGAGGGTGGCCAGGTGGTGCTCAGCAGGTTAGAGAGAGAGGGAGAGTAAGAGAGAGATTTGGGAGTAGGTTAGGGTTTAGTAGAATTTAGAGAGAGAGAGTAATAGCTAGGTTAGGTGGTTTTAGATATTTTGAATTTAATTTGGTTTAAGAGATCATATCAAGAAGAACCCTAGTGCTTGAACTTGCATTAGCTAATGTGGAAGAGAAACTAGAAAGAAAGAGGAAGAAAGAAAATGGTGGAATGAGTCCCATGTGATCATGCATGGAGGATTAGAAATAAGAGGAAAATGAGATGGATGAGATTATGAGGATGGTGTAGTGGTGGTAGATGTGTTCCCAAGATAGGATCCACTAAATCCAAGAAAAACCAATGGAGGAAAAAGGTGGTGGAGGAGCTTGCATGGCCCATGCAAAAATACTAATGCCATTATTTATTTGTGAAAACAATATTAGTATTATGGCATTACTCTTATGCATTTCCAAGAAATGGAATAAAGCCAAGCAAAGGAATTTTAAAGGACTAGGTCCACCCTATTGCCCATGAGCTAGATAAAAACCAAAATAAACACAACAAACTCATGAACTAGTAGGATGGTGGAATTATAAAGTGGTGGAAAAGAAAGGTGGTGGAATTGAAATAAAAGATATGCCCCCAATTCAACTTGGGCATTGAACAATATATCAATAGCCAAATACAATATCAAGAGGCAAATACAATTAATAATGCATGTGAGAGAAAAGCCAAAAGAACAAGGGTTTTATATGATGCTCAAATGCAAGGTGGCATGATGACATGAGCATGATATAATTATGATGCAATAATAATATGTATGAAGTAGCCAATATCTTACTAGGACAAGTAGCATTACAATTGTTAGACAATTGGGGTGCTACAACTCTCCCCCACTAAACAGGAATCTCGCCCCGAGATTCTAGGAAGAAGAAGACTCAAAGAGGGTAGGATACTTGGCACGGAGCTCATCTTCACGTTCCCAGGTGGCTTCATCAACGGAATGGTGCGACCACTGCACCTTACAGAACTTGATGGACTTGTTGCGAGTCCTTCTTTCTGCGACTTCAAGAATTTTTGTGGGGTGTTCTTGATAAGAAAGGTCTTCTTGGAGATTGATGAGTTGATGGTCCACGGTCCTGCCGGGATCCTTGAAGCACTTCTTGAGTTGAGAGATGTGGAAAACATCATGGACTTTGAGTTGTTCAGGGAGCTCAAGAGCATAAGCAACTTCTCTTCTTCCACGAATTTTGAAAGGACCGATGTATCTAGGAGCCAGCTTTCCTTTGATACCAAAGCGGTGCGTGCCTCTCATGGGAGTGACACGAAGGTAAACAAGATCACCAGGGACATACTCCATGTCTGTGTGCTTTCTGTCATAATTGCTCTTCTGGCGACTTTGAGCAATCTTCAGATTTTCAAGAATGATGTGAACTTTCTCCTCCGCTTGAGTTACAATATCGGGGCCGAACAATATTTTTTCACCTGCGCCTGACCAACCAATCGGAGTTCTGCATTTGCGACCATAGAGAGCCTCAAATGGTGCCATCTTTAGACTTTTCTGGAAGCTGTTGTTGTAAGAGAATTCAGCATAAGGAAGACATTCTTCCCACTTCATGCCGAAAGAGATAACGCAAGCACGGAGCATATCTTCTCGAATCTGATTGATCCTTTCAACTTGTCCTTGCGACTAAGGGTGGTAAGCCGTGCTGAAGTTTAGTTTTGTTCCCAAAGCATTTTGGAAACTTCCCTCGAACTTGGAAGTGAAGATGCTTCCACGGTCTGAACTGATCTCAAGAGGAACTCCATACAAAGATACAATTCTGTTGATATAGAGCTCAGCCAACTGAATTGCAGAAATTGTTTCCTTGACTGGAAAGAAGTGAGCTACTTTGGAAAGCCTGTCAATGACAACAAAGATTGCATTGTTGCCCTTCTACGACCTTGGAAAACTAGTGATGAAGTCCATCTCTACTTTCTCCCATTTCCATTCCGGAGGTTTCAATGGCTGTAGAAGACCGGAAGGTTTCTGATTGACAGCTTTAACTCTGCGACAAACATCGCACTCCGAGACATACTTGGCACAATATCGTTTCAAACCAGGCCACCAATATTGTGTTTTCAAGTCCATGTACATCTTAGTGCTTCCAGGTTGGATAGAAAGAACAGAATCATGCGCCTCCTTGAGAACTTGCTCTCTTAAACCCGGGTAGTTCGGAACAAACATCCGGTGTTCAAAGAAAAGAGTGCCTTGGTCGTCTATATGGAAAGACTCATACTTCGGAAGTTGAATGTTGGAGATGATCTTTTTAGTGTAAGGATCCCCAAGCTGAATGGAACGGACCTTTTCTTCCAAGAGAGGTGTTGCTAGAAGGTTCAAAAGATAACCTTGATCCACAATTTCAAGGCTGAGCTTGCGGAATTCCTCGCACAAGAGAGGCTGTTGTTCTTTCACCATGAGGTTGTTGACGTAAGCTTTTCGGCTGAGAGCATCTGCCATGACATTAGCTTTGCCCGGGGTGTAGTTGATGGTCAAATCGAAATCATTGATTGTTTCAATCCACCTTCTCTGACGAAGGTTGAGATCAGGCTGTGTGAATATATACTTAAGACTCTTGATCAGAAAAGATCTCACAACGGTTGCCAAGCAAGTAATGTCTCCATACTTTCAAAGCAAAGACAACTGCTGCGAGTTCGAGGTCATGTGTAGGATAGTTGATCTCATGCGTCTTCAACTGACGAGATGCATAAGCAACAACTTGCTTTTCTTGCATAAGGACCACGCCCAATCCTTGCAATGAAGCATCACAGAAAATCTGGAAAGGCTTTGATGTATCTGGAGGAACCAATACTGGTGTGGAAGTGAGCTTCTCTTTGAGTGTTTTAAAGCTTGCTTGACATGCAGGAGTCCAAAGATATTTCTTGCCTTTCTTGAGGAGATCGGTAAGCGGCTTCGCAATCTTTGAGAAGTTTTGAATGAAGCGATGACAGTAACTGGCCAAACCAAGGAAACTCCGGACTTCTTTGACATTTATGGGTGGAAGCCAGTCCATAATTGTCTTAATAGTTTCTGGGTTGACGGCAATGCCCTTGACAGAGATGACGTGACCAAGGTATGTGACTTGAGGCAGCCAGAATTCACACTTGGAGAACTTTGCATACAGGCGGTTCTCACGAAGCTTGTTTAGGACACACCGAAGGTGTTCTTCATGTTCTTCTTTCGACTTAGAATAGACTAGAATGTCATCCAGATAGACCACAACGAACTTATCAAGATATTCCATGAAAACCGAGTTCATAAGCCTCGAGAAGGTGGCAGGTGCATTTGTGAGACCGAAAGACATGACCGTGTACTCATACAGGCCATAGCGAGTGGTGAAAGCTGTTTTGGGAACATCTTCCTTGCGGATCTTGATTTGATGATAACCACTTCTCAAATCAAGCTTAGAGAATACCACAGCTCCAGCTAGCTGATCGAAGAGATCATTAATCCGCGGAAGGGGATATTTATTCTTGATGGTTTTAGCATTGAGTGCCCGATAGTCAACACAAAGTCTATCAGTCTTGTCTCGCTTCTTCACAAAGATGGTTGGACTACCCCAAGAAGAAGTACTGTGCTGAATGAAACCCAACTTCTCTTGTTCATCCAACTGGCGCTTAAGTTCAGCCAACTCAGCAGGACCCATTTTATAAGGCCGCTTGGAGATAGGAGCGGTGCCAGGTTCAAGTTCAATGACAAACTCAACCTCACGATCCGGAGGCATACCTGGCAACTCTTCAGGAAAGACATCTGCAAACTCACAAACTACAGGAACACTCTGAATACCTTCCATAGCATCATCATTCAAAGCCGCCAAAGAATAAAGCTGAATTGCAGGAGTCAGACTTGGAGAATAGACTATCTGGCCTTCAGGAATTTTCAGAGAAACCGAACGTTCAGCACAATCAATCACAGCTGCATTTGCTGTCAACCAATCCATGCCCAAGATAACAACAATATCAGAATTGCCCAGAACAATTAAGGAAGCCGGAAAAGAAGAACCACCAATCTCAATTTGATTGCCATGGCTGATCTTAGTAGATAACAATCTTGCCCCGGGAGAAAGAACCATTAACTTTTTATCCAGCTGGTCTATAACAAGCTCATGCTCATTTGCAAATTTGTGAGAAACGAAAGAATGTGAAGCACCAGAATCAAACAAAACTCGTGCAGGAACTGAGTTAACAGGAAGCATACCCATGACAACTCCAGGTGCATGCTCAGCTTGAGCGACGTTGACACAGTTGGCATGAGCAACCGTAGACCCAGGCTTGGTGTTGATGTTGAGAGCCTGAGGTGGAGGTGCACGAATCATAGGAGCACTTGCCGCAGGTCTTGGAGGTGGTGGTGGAAGAGCTTTGTTGTTTGTTGGACAATTCCAGTGCTGATGCCCAGTGTTTCCACAAGTATAGCAGGCACCAGGTGGACGTGGAGCAACGTAGCCAGGGACTCCGCCAGGCGCTCCAGGGTAGTTGTGGTTGTAGCCCCTGGGAGCCGCAGTGAAGGAGTTTGGTGGCCTTGGTGCGTAGCTTGAAGGTCTTGGTGGAGCAGGGAGCGACGGTGGGGTGTTGGGAACCCAGACACGACACTTAGAAGGAGCTGTCATAGCAGAAGAGCTTGCTGTATCACGGCTGTGTTTCTTTGACTCCTCAAACACTTGCCTACTTGCTTCTTCCTGCAGAGCTGTGTGCTGAAGTTCCAGAAAGGAGGCTGGCCTTGCATGAGTGGTTGCATATTTGATGGAAGCATTGAGGCCTTGCCGAAACCTCTTTTGCTTCTTCTTGTCATCAGAGATCTCATCGCCACCATAACGAGACAGGTTCATGAACTTTCTGATGTAGGTGTTGACATTGTTAGTGCCCTGCTTGAGGTTGAGAAACACTTCCTTCATCCTTTCCATGACAATTTCTGACAGATATTGCTCTTTGAAAGCAGCAGTGAACCGCTCCCAAGTAGGCTGAAAACCAGAAAGATCTGCCTTGAGATAATTTTCCCACCAGAGAGCTGCATCTCCCTTCAGAAGGTGAGTAGCACACTTGACCCATTCTTGCTCGGGAACATCCGCAGTCATCAGCAACCTTGACACTTCACGAAGCCAATCATCCGCATCAAGTGGCTGATCAGACACTTCGAATTGAAGTGGGTTGAACTTGAGAAAACTCTTGATGTCTCCTCGCTTGGGAGGTGGAGGTAGCGGAGCAAACTCATTCCTCCTCACGCTTTCCTCGAAGCGCTGCTGGTTCTGCTGCATAGTGCCCAAAGCATTTGCAATACTTGCCAAAGCGGCCCCAAGTTCAGGTGGTATATCCTCCTCAGAACGGCGTGCTGGTGCCATCCTGTGATTGATATAAAACACAAGTCAGTACTATAATGGAGAATGATAATAATCCAAAATAGTACCAAAATGGAATTAATCAAGATTAAAGAATGCAATTCACTGAGGTGATATGAAAATATCAACAAAGTTCAAGGCAACTAGAAGATATTAAGCATAACACACACGACTGAACAAGGAGTGTGGTATACAAACTAACAAAGAAAAATTTTCCGCAAATTTCAGCATTAAAATACCACTATATGCGCAAAACCACTTAACGAATCAAGATTAGTAACTCTACTAGTTCAATATACAAAAGCAAATGACAAAAGTAGTGGTATGGTCGCGACTCCATCCCGCACTCAAATCATTACTCCGCACATGAATCAGTAAAACACATATCCCAACAACTTCTTCTTAAGGTGAACCTAAAGATTGTTAACTACGGAAAAGAACACCCCAACAATATAACATCGGATAGCAAAGAGTAAGATAGATCGCATCGGTGTACAACGAATCAGAATAGATCGCGTCGGTTTACAAAGGACTTTCGGTAGGGAATGTACCCACAGTTGATAACCAAGGCAGATAGAGATAACATTTGGATGCAACAGATAGACAAGGAATTCACACACACACACACACAACCTATGGTACTACGGAACCCAGAACACGTGAATCCTAGTTTGAATTTAAGAAGAGGATTGAAAACGTTACAATTCCTTACCAGAAAAGGGTGGGTGGGTGGGTAAGAAGAAAAATGGAAGCATTCCTACTCTCACGTTTGTTTTTCCCTAGTATACATAACTACCAAAATATTTGCTAGACTGACAACGACCATTTTGGCTGAGACCCTGAAGGGCGGGATGGCTCTGATACCAATTGTAACTACCTCGGTGAATTACGCTCTTAGTTAATGCCTGGATGAACGAAAGTGGTTAAAATAGTACGGTGGGGCCCAGGGCCACTCACGGTAGACCTTTCGGCCGTCCTAACCACTTTCAGACAACGGGACAAGAACGAGCGGCGTAATCGGCAGGCGAAGGGATCAACTACATACACAAATGAGTATGTATGCAAGCCACATACAACAGTCCTCAGAGCCATTCCATCTAGAAGAAATAGAAATATTGCAACGCCATACGGCAAGATCCAAATGTCGTAGATAGGTATAATAATTTAGGATAGCTCCTCATACATCACACATCAGAGTATCAGGCGGAAGCGGAAAACAAGATCCGAGTACGGATAAGAAGCAAATTGGCATAAGATGCCCATAAATAAACGCATCCCGCCCACAGATCACACGGATCCCCGTTCCCGAAATCTCTACACCGAATGATCGTTGCCAACATCATCTGTCTCTTCCACCCAGTATCCCTCTTGCGGGTACACCTGTTCATCTGAATCAAAACAATTTATCGTGTGAGACCCTAGGGGTACTCAGCAAGTCTTTATGCCACTAAAGGGGACACAACCTGGGGTGACACAATTGCAGCAAAAGATAATACCTAACAATTCTACAGATACTCGCTAACCTTCCGCCTAACCAATGATAGACGGAAGTCCGTGAATTAAGAACAACAGTTATAACAGTATAATTATCAGATCCATCCTCCTCCTCGCTTACCAACGAGGAAGCGGACGAACAACCCTCACCATCCGTTGGCAGTTTTATTAACCATTCCATGAGTATTGCACTACTTACTAGTCAAGTACTTAGTCAAATTAGAAACGGTACTTTAGTTATACTTGTCTATGATCGAGAAACTGTGCTCCAAGTCATCCATAACCGCGGACACGGCTTTCAGAAAGATTTACCCTGCAGGGGTGCACGAATAGCAACACACACTCGATCAACCTCGGAAAAACCAAATCAAAACCCAACGAGGCATTCACGACAAAACAATCACAGGATTCAGTAATATTTCAGGGGGCCACCCCATTAAGCTACCCGCAACGAAGTTGGCCGGCTCCGAGACGGACCCAAGGTTTGTGTCAATGGCTGTAAACGACTGGGAACCCGAAAGTGTGACTGGGCTTGTCGATACCGCGAAAACATTCCACGATCCAAAATAGTACAGGTGCTCCTCGCACAATCTTAAATAAAGCAGTAACATGGCATAAGTACCGAATAGTAATAAAGCCCCAAACTACTTGTGGCCCCAAGAAATAAGAATGAATCAAGCTCTGGCTTAGGGGGGTCCATAAGGCCTCCCGGATGTGGATAGTGCGAATAGTCAAGGAACAGGAATCAAGTACTCGGGGTCCTACGGGACACAAGTGAGCATGAAAAACCAAATAGCAGATATTGGCCACCGGTGCCTCTTTCATTAGTTATCCCATTACTACTCAGGTTACGTTGTTTAGTACCTCGTTATTCATCAGACACTCACGTACCCTACTCATGCTTTTCTACGACTCGCATGGCTCAAACAACTCCTGTAGTAATGGCTCATGGGACCGGAACAAGCTTGGTTTGGTTTAAAAGTAAAGGCTATGTTGTACTTGGGATTCAATTTAATGCAATCGCGACTCAATGATGCAAGAATAAGATAGAGGCAATAGGTACTGTATGTATGCAAGCATGTGGTAGTGCTTGCCTAGCAGCTCAGTTGAAGCGAGAGATGGATCTGGGTAATGCTCCTGTGATTCCTGGTAATTCTCCTGCTGGGCGTCTATTCAAAGAAGAACCAAACAACCAAGGGCCAACATAAATGAAGTGCACAAGCATATGAATTAAAATGCACCAAGCATGCCATGATGAATGATGCACAATTTACATGGCATTAAAGTAGCATGGCAAAGGTGAGGTGTGGATACAAGAAATAAAGCCTTTTATTATTTATTTAACCAAGTTTTATTGTCATAAACAGTTCAGATTTTAGATGACAACATGATGCATGCTTCAATTCAGAACAAGGACTGCATAAATAGAACGGGCTCGTCGCGCTGATCGATTTAGACATATTATTTGTCAAATTTGGAGTTATAAAACAAAATTTATTAATTAATTAAGGAAAAGGGCATTTTCTTGTAATTTTTAATCATCACGAAATTTAAAGTGTTCAAAACATATTTTGAAGGGCATATTTGAATTCCTCACATTTTTCTGATTCCAAAAAATATATTATATGTATTATTTGGATTTGTATTTTAAAAATTATTTGAATCTGAAAAGAATTTGAATTTAAATAAATTTGGAAAAGATTTGAATAAAAACAGACTCAGGGAAAAACTTTTGTTACTCAGGCAAATCCAGCCACGGTCACTGACGGGTGGGCCTGGTGCTGACTGGGCCACGCGCACGGGAAAAATCTTTTGTCACCGCCGTCTCGCCTAGCCACTGTGGCTGCGGGGTGGGCCAACTGGCGCAGGCCCGCGTGTCAGCGGAGAGCGAGACAGGGGCTGACAGGTGGGGCTGGGGCAGGAGCGCGGGTTGCGGCTGAGAAAGGCTGAGGGGTTTTCTGCAAGATGCTCAGGGTGGCTGGCAGGTAGGGCCGCTAGGAGCGCGGGTTGCGAGAATTAAAAAGGTGGGGGGCTTTTCGCAAATCGACCACGACCCCGGGTTACTGTTTTTCTTCTTCGTGTTCTGACGGCAAGTGCGTGCGCGGCGCGGAGCAGGGATTCGATCCCGGGTCGCGGGAGTGCGCGCTGAGGGGGCTGACCGGTGCGGTAGGGCGAGGGGAGTTGACAGGGAAGGGGCGGGGGCTTAGGTAAGCTTGCTGCGGCGCGGGAACACTGCAGACGGCGGCGAGCTCTGGCGCACTGAGAGCGCTCGACAAAAACAACGGCGGCGCTAGGGCGGTACGGCGAGGCGGACCATGTCAGGGCAGACGAGGGACTCACCGTGGGCTCGGCGGTGGGCTCGGATCGGCGCGAGGAGCGGCGAGGCGTCGAGATCGCTGGCGCTCCGATGGACTAGGGTTTCGGGGAGCGGCGAGGTACTGGCGGTGCTGGGGCTCCCTCCTTCGCGTCAGCATGCACAGGGCGTCGTGGAGGAGCCTCCTCGAGCTTCCAGGCCACCTCCAGGACAAGCACGCCGGCTGGATCGTCGGGGCGAGGTGGTTGCTGGCGGCGACCGGCGTCGGCTGCTGGTGGTCGGAGAGGAAGAAGGGGAAGAAGAGGGGCGACTCGGCCAGATCTAGGGAGGCCAGAGAGGCGTGGGGAGGAAGGAAAAGTGGGAGAGAGAGGGAGGAAAGGAAGGCGGGGCATGGCAGGGATAAGGTGGCCTCGGTGCCACCTTTTTCTCCTCCTCCTCTCAGAGCACATGGGCGAGCGGGGCTGGGGCAGCGTCCTGGGGCTGCAAGGGAGGCTGCAAGTGGGGCCGCGGACGAGAGAGGACAGGGTGGGGCTAGCCTGGAGGTAGAGAAATAAAGAGAGAAGAGGGAGGCTAGCTCGGGCTAGGGTGAGATGGAGCTCGGGTTAGGGCATGGGCTAGGGCTAGGGTGGCTGGGTGTGGGCCAGGGAGAGGGTGGCCAGGTGGTGCTCAGTAGGTTAGAGAGAGAGGGAGAGTAAGAGAGAGATTTGGGAGTAGGTTAGGGTTTAGTAGAATTTAGAGAGAGAGAGTAATAGCTAGGTTAGGTGGTTTTAGATATTTTGAATTTAATTTGGTTTAAGAGATCATATCAAGAAGAACCCTAGTGCTTGAACTTGCATTAGCTAATGTGGAAGAGAAACTAGAAAGAAAGAGGAAGAAAGAAAATGGTGGAATGAGTCCCATGTGATCATGCATGGAGGATTAGAAATAAGAGGAAAATGAGATGGATGAGATTATGAGGATGGTGTAGTGGTGGTAGATGTGTTCCCAAGATAGGATCCACTAAATCCAAGAAAAACCAATGGAGGAAAAAGGTGGTGGAGGAGCTTGCATGGCCCATGCAAAAATACTAATGCCATTATTTATTTGTGAAAACAATATTAGTATTATGGCATTACTCTTATGCATTTCCAAGAAATGGAATAAAGCCAAGCAAAGGAATTTTAAAGGACTAGGTCCACCCTATTGCCCATGAGCTAGATAAAAACCAAAATAAATACAACAAACTCATGAACTAGTAGGATGGTGGAATTATAAAGTGGTGGAAAAGAAAGGTGGTGGAATTGAAATAAAAGATATGCCCCCAATTCAACTTGGGCATTGAACAATATATCAATAGCCAAATACAATATCAAGAGGCAAATACAATTAATAATGCATGTGAGAGAAAAGCCAAAAGAACAAGGGTTTTATATGATGCTCAAATGCAAGGTGGCATGATGACATGAGCATGATATAATTATGATGCAATAATAATATGTATGAAGTAGCCAATATCTTACTAGGACAAGTAGCATTACAATTGTTAGACAATTGAGGTGCTACACCGGCCCCCAAGGAGGTGGTACGGAATCGTGTCAGGGACGAGGACGGGCACTATATGTATGTGTTGGAGGTCAGGTTCTCCAATACATGGCAGGTTCTTCAGGGATCTAACCCGAGCTATGCTTGTGTGATGGTTCCTTTTCTTTGGGTGTCCACTGCCCGCGGCTCAGTACCCGAAAGTCGGCGCCCAGTTTGATTGAGCGAGAGGTATTAGTGATATTATCGAATTTGTAGTAAAAAACTATGTCGAGAACTTGAATAAGATAACTGCTATCTTGATTGTGGATGCTGAAAATGAAGTTTCGCAGCGTCATTTCATGTGGGCGTGGAGAAAGCTATTCCGAGGATACGAATCCGTCCAATTAATAAAAAATAGAACAATGTTTAAATAATTGGTTATAATAAATAAGTATAAATAAAATACAAGTTAATAAGTAGGAATAAAAATAAAATAAAAAGCTATGCCGACGGCCACCCTCGGCGTAGGTCTAGCAGCAAAAATAGGGAAGGGGGAAAGAAAACGAAAGCAGATACGCCGAGGGTGGCCGTCGGCGTAGAGGTAACGCTGTCACGGGCCGGCGGGCGTGGGCCGGCTACGCCGAGGGCAACCGTCGGCGTAGCTGGGCCTACACTGACGGCAGTTATACGCTGACGGGCGCGGGGCGAAGCTGGCCTGGGAGATGGCTACGCCGATGGCCCGACGTTTGGCCGTCGGCGTAGCTCCCGGCACTCGGCGAAGCCATCCATTACTGTAGTGTACGGTGGACCTTTATCGTCTCATCTCCTGTCGCAAATGAAACTCCTCCCTTGTGCCATGTCGTCATGCGGGCATGCAGCTCGTTCACGTAGGAACAACGCAGAACAACCTGAGAAGGTAGATCACGTGTCGATGCCGTGCCGTCTTCCTCCTCAGTGAACGAGCGTAGATCCATTTCATGATCTTTTTCCAGAACCGGAGGAGTATGGAGTAATTTTTCCATCTCGAATCCAGAAGCTAAGCAGGTAGCAACACAAAAGGAAGCGAGATTCCCGCTGGAGCTAGCAGCAGTACTGAGGAGAGAGTCAGTACTGCTGTCACCTCATCTCCTCACTCATTCAATCGTACACACCTCTCGTCCTCTCTGTCAGTCAGTCAGTCAGTCAGCCACGGCCCATTGTGACCACCCGGCCGGGACTAGCAATTGTAAACGAAAAAGAAGTGCATGCCGCGCGCGTGCCTGGGCCGTGTTGGGGGCTACGGGACAGTCTCAAGATCCGGCAGTGGGGGCACATACGTGGTGCCTTTTGCTTTTACTGAACCCCCGAACCCAGCCAGGCATCTTCAGAGGCAAGGCAAAACCCCCATTTACCCCACCGGGGGCATGTCTGGGTCTGGGTCTGGGTCTGGGTCTGGGTCTGGGTACAGCGCCGTGCGGCTGGCCCCATGCATGTCGGTTCACGCTTCTACTGTTCCACTAACACTGCGCTACGACCGATCTCCATCGTCCTCTCCGCCCTGCCCTCGCAATGCATGCATCCTCGGCACGCTCGCTCCGGTCGTCCGTTTTCTCCTTGTTTGCTTTCTCCCGTCCCCTGGGTCCTGGCTGGAAAAGACCAGTCGTCGCTCTGCAAGCACCACCCAACAGAGAGGCCAGGCCAAGTGTGAGAGGAAGCAGTGGCGGCTTTGGATGGAGCTACGGGACAGCTCCACCGATCACTTACCATCCATAGATGCTGATCGGTGGACTGACCGGTTGATGACTGCTTTCCGACTTCGCGTTTCGTGTTGGCTCCTGAGCAATGCATGCTTCAGTTATTTGACGATCTCCATAGCTGCATGCATGTAGATAGATCCACGGATTTGGCGGGGAGGTCATGCACCGATCGATTGCTACTGCAGTAGTACATGCTACTATAGCAGCTTTGAGATGCAATCAGTGTTGGCTGTCGTGAGCCCGTGTGTGACGTAATGGTTCGTGATTCCTCGGAAAGCTCGAATTATTATTCCATTCTAAAAATATGTTATACGTATTATCCCCTTGATGATACAAGGGACCGGGAGATGGAGCAAGTGGAGCACGTCCTACTGCCCGTGCGCAAGGGCCTAGCCGGCCGGGCCTTTCGCCACTCCTAGATTGGATCGACAGCGCTGAGAAGAAGGGGGTAGCCATGGCCGCATTTGGGAAGCAGATGCAGATGCTATGCTCGCTCCGGCAGGCTGGCCGGCCTACGCGCCGCTATAGGGATGGATGGCGCGTGGGGATGTGGGCACTAAATTGTTGACGAATGATTTGGAGGATGCGACAAAAGCTGGGGACCCACGGAGCCTCGATGGGGAGGGTGACCATGAACATCGATTATCAAAGCTTTTTCTTTCTCAGGATTTGTGAGTGTTGGCGACTGCGAGTGGCACTGTAGGACTGCGAGTGCGAGGTGGGGCTGAGACCGACTGCATGCGAGTGGTCCTTTTTTTCCAAATGGACGGACTCGTGGATCTTCTGTGCTTTCGATCCGATACGCTATGACTGCGAGTGGTTTTTTTTTTTCCACACAAAAGAAAACAAACGGCAAGGAAGCTGCATTAAGACAGAGACGGGGAGAAAGTTGCAAAGAGGCCCCCAAGTAAGCACTGCGCTACAAAACCTAGAATTTGAAAAGAAGTCCTCAAGACTTACAATACATACCCTAGAACAAAAATAAAAAACGCAATCAGGTCCTAGTTCTTCGCCGCTGATGGTCGCTGACCTCAAAGCACGGGCACCCGCACCACCACCGGGGACAGGACCACTTGGGATGGCGCCGGCAACAACTCCTATGTCGAGATCGAAGCTTCTCCCCACCTGGAGGAAATAGATGCTCGGAGAAATCCGAGCGAGGAGTGGCCCCTAAGGCCAAAGATAGCATTGGCAACAAGGCCGCTGCTTGGGAGCTCCAACGCACGCAGCTTCCTGGTAGTGTGCGAGGACGACGGCCCAACTTCCCGAGGAGCACCAGGACGAAGAAGAACCAGCATGCCAACCTTTGTTGCATCGCCACCGTGATGACCTAGAAGAGGAGGCAGCAAACCCTTTAGGAACCAGTGCTCCGCTGAACCAGCCCCTAGCACAGGAGGGCAGCAACACCATCTTGAGGGATTCGAGCCAAAAGCGGTCACCGCCTCCTCCCCCCTCACTGTCATGGCTGGCCGGAGGAAGAAAGACATACCACCGCTCCACACCACCCTCCTGTCACCACGACCAGCCAGGTGAGGCTGAGCAGCATCTCTCCTCCGCCATTGAAGATGGAGCCAACCATGCCCTTTATTCGAGGAGTGGCCGGTGCCATGTGCATCCTCTGCAAGCCCTGGCCACCGGAGCACCACGAGGAGGAGCAAAACCACCAGCTAGTGGAAGATCTCGGGCCAGAGATCCCCCCACCAACTCCCGGCGTATCGCCAGACGGTGGCAGAAGGCTGCGACATCCTACACCTACAGGACCTAGCCCTAACTCTAACTCCGGCGCCTCTTCGTTCCCAACTCCGACCGGCTATTCCGACGAAAAGGGCATCGGATCGGCCCGGTCCTCGGCGATTGACTCTCAAGGGGGTGGGAGAGGAAGCGGGCGAGAGGATAAAGCTCGGGCCAGTACATGGCTGAACTTTACCAGCTGATAAAGTTAGTTGCGAGTGGTTTTGCATTCCTGACTCTTCCGTAGGGTTTTATGGAGAACCATTTCCCTTTTTTTAACCGAGGATCATCACATCTCATGGTTGTTGAGTATCTTTAGTGTATTCTTTTTTGGTGAAAAATTGTCCCTCTTTTATAACTTCAGACCGAGTATTGCAAGATTTATTACTGAACGGTCAACCGGATCCGAACACATAAAAATGATTCGCTTCGTCGACTCCTTATGATGAAACATATATATAGCGTCATTGTATTTCAGTCGTCACTCTAGATAGTGAGGGATGTGCTCGCACAATAGGACTCATGCAAAAGGTAGCGATGCCTATCGTGCGTATGTCTAGGACCTCATCAAGCACCTGACCTTTTTTTCTAGAGACGGGGCAAACAATGTCATAGCACGTCGGTTAAAACATCACAAACGCATGTATTGCTCTTCGTACAGGGTTAAAACAACCTTGCATGTTGCATTCAGCGGGGACTACGATATGACGATACATATCCAAGGAGAAAAGGCAAGAGAGTACGGTGAGTCACATTATTAAACTTTAGACGTACGCCAAACAGTGAGTTGTATGGAGACGCTTACTGCTCACAACTCACAAGTACGTGCTACCTCTGTTCACTAGTACGCCCTCCGTTCCATGTTTTACTTTGTGAAGGGAGTGTATCTATACTCTTTTAGCGTGTAGATTTATTTAGATTTGGAGTGAACCTACATACTAAAAGTAGTCTGCATACAGTCCCTTTACAAACCTAAAACATCTTATATTATGAAACGGAGGGAGTACTACTAATATAGCCACACGCTTCGTAGGGAATAGCAACAAAAGGGGTTCATCACTGTTCACTCGGTCGTGCGTACGTGCTCTCCATGTGCAATCGGCCCATCGCCCACTCGTTCGATCGGAACGCTTACTACCAGGTACCAGCCACGATCTATCGGTGCCGCGATTAAACTTCTGTACTCCATTATTATTCATGCGTTCTTCATTTATTTCCTGCATCGATCCATACGTGCGTTCGAAATTAAACCAGGCTGAGGTGGTAGATGGAGACTGTACGTGCGTATATGCGCCGCACACGTGCACGGGCACGCACGCGCGAGTACGTGTCCCCGGCTGGACTACAGGGTGGACCAGAGCACGCAAAGCACCACCCCACGCGCGCGCGGGCGGCCGGGCGGGCGCACACACATGTACAGTACAGGAGCAGCGAATGACACGACCCTGCCCCTGCCCGGCTCGCTTCTACAGCGCCGCCTCGATCGATCCCCTCCCGGACTCCCTCTTCAAAGTTTCTCAACTTTGTTGACCCGGTACTGTTGGCCGTGCACGCGCGCGTACGTGCAAGCATGCGAGATTAACGCAGCAGGACCGACCGCACGGACGCAGGCGGCACGCGTACCAGTACGCACAGCAGCGTAGTAACATTAGCAGTAGAGCGGCGGAGACACACACACATGCACGTCTAGGTGCACGCGCGCGCGCGTACGATCATACCCACGCTCGATCGCCGGCGGCCGGGCTTCCCCATGTTAAACTGCAGGCGCGGCGGGGCCGGGCGCACGGTGGTCGTCGGCACTCAGCCAGGGGGGCCGGGCGGCGGGGCAGAGGGGCAGAGGAAACTGCGAGTGAGCGAGCGGCTGAGCGGAGCCGCGCAGCTTTCGGGCGGGGCCGAGGGCTGTACCCTCGCCGCGGCAAAGCCAAAGCCGGTGCTGTTCCCGCGTTGCGCTCTGGCACCGGTGGTGGCTCCCTTCGATCGACGCAGAAGATGCATGTGCGTGCCTGCTGCGTACGTGGTCACCTGGACGCCGTTCACAGCCTCCACCTGGTGGACCGCTCACACGTACGGCTCGCTGGCCGACAGGCCGAGACCCCCATACCATCGGTCGCCGGAGTGTCGATCAGTCAAGAGGACCGGCTGCTAGCTGCTAGCAACCTGCTCAAATCGTACGTCCGGTTTGCGTCAATGAGCGAACGTACGTGCTCTGTACCGTACGGTGTGTTTGTGTAGCTAGCAGCCAAGTGAAACATGAGTTTACTGGTAGAAAAAGGGTCTATTGTCCAGCGTCTAAATTCCATTGGTCTCGATTCGTTTCTATAATCGGAACCAATGCCAGGCACCAGTCCCGGTTTATGCCGCCTGAGCATTAGTCCCGGTTCATCTCTAAGCATTGGTCCCGATCTGTTGCATGAACCGGGACCAATGCCTTCGCGACGCACACGTGGCGCTCTGCGGAGCATTGGTCCCGGTTCATGGCACGAACCGGGACAAAAACCCCGCGACGATCTGCAATCCAGGATAATTAATGTAAATTAATTCGGGGCAGAAATTAATTCGAGGTACAAATTGAATTGATCAGTATTTTTGAAAAAATCTCTATAAATTAATCGAGACAAAGATCTAAATTGAGACATTTTATTCTTCGACCAAAATTCTTTCCAAACAAAGATGCGATTTTACAAATTTTCCTAGTCGACAACATTTCCGCTGTCCTACGAGCCACCGGCTTCCTCGTCGTCGTCAGACGAAATCTCCACAATTTCGGCGTTGTTCGGGAGACGGAGCTCCTCTGCGCGGTTAGCGGCGTCGATGGCGGTGTAGATGGTCCGTCCAGGGACGGACCAGAACATCTCCCGCCATTTCCGGTTGCGGAGATCCGGGTGCACCACGCGCCCGTCCATGATGCGGTTGCCAAGCTTGGTCTTCCGCTCCTTCTTGAACAGCCGAGGCCAGTACTCGCTGGCCGCCGCGTACCGGTCCGCGCGGGCATCTGGCGGCGACACTTCGCAATGACGCACTCCATCTCGTATCCGTCGGGGACGAGGAGCGGAGCCACCGGCACACCAGCCTCGCTTATGCACGGTCGCGCCCGGCGACGCGAGGATGCCGTAGTACGCAAACATCGCCGCCTCGTAGAAGTTGAGCGTGGGCACCTCCATGGCGGCGCGGTGAAGATTGGAGAAGGATGAGAGACGAGACGACGGCGCGGTGGAGAGGCGGGTGGCGAAAGGGGTGAGTGGAGATCGACTGCAGAGAGGCCGAGTCGATGGCGAAAGCGACACGCTGTGGCCTCATATTTATAAACGAGGACGACGGACGGTAGGCATTGGTCCCGGTTAATGGCACGAACCGGGACCAAAGCCCCTCCTAGGCGACATGTGCTCGCGGTAACGTACGGTGTGTTTGTGTAGCTAGCAGGTCAGTGAAACATGAGTTGTTTTGCAGTGTGAAGAGACATGGAACGATATCGACTGATGAGCACTCAAGGAAACTACTATTCGGCTCCAGATGCAGTGGGCGAGACAGGTTCCCATCACCATACCCCGTACGTGAAGTGATCGATCTTGGTTTTTTTCTTTTCCTTTTTTTTTTAAACGGGATCAATCTGAGTGTTGGTGGTCACGTTCAGTGCAGTGGGCGAGACAGGTTCCCATCACCATACCCACGGTATTTATACTTGCCACCTAAAATCAATATGGTCACCCATAATTGAAATATATAACATGTACTATTACTATAACTATACTTGCAACCTAAAATCGATATGGTAACCCAATACAGAAATATGTAACGTGTGGATCTAAATACGTGTCGTTGTTTCATCTACTATCACTGAACTCGGTATATGGATGTATTCGTTGATTTGGCAAGGTGCAGACCCGTCTATCGGGCTTCCAGCAGCATAATTATTTTATTCACAAAAAACTTATAGTTATTAATTTCTAAATTGCCTCTTAAGAATATTTTTTTCTTATCTATTTTACATTATGTAATACCTCAGGGGTATTACGTGGTACAAGATGTGTTGGGCCGTAGTGTGTGGACCGTGGGCCGCTGGTGCCGTGTGTGAGTTGTACAACGACCAGATATAAGGGGGTCGTGGCTGTAAGACAGATCATCGAGAAATTGAATGAACTAATTCCTTGTCTCTTTCTCCGTCTTCATTCCCCGTCCTTGCTTCTGGTTCCTGGATCCACGATTCTCTAGGCAAACCCTAACCCCGGCAATCATACCGGCGGACACGGGTATTACATCTGGTATCAGAGCCTCAGCTCGCCGTTGCGCTCTGTAATCTCGACGTTGTCCAGTAACATCGACCTATCGGTAGTGGACTCCTACGGGAAACTGCTGTAAATCCGAGATAGTGCAGAGTGAGTAGCGATGGCGCGGCAGAAGGTTTCTACGCCGGCGGCGCAAACTCGTTTCGTGCTCGAAGCGATGGAAGATCTGAAGAAATTCATCCAGGAGCGGTTCGCGGTGGTGGACCAGAAGTTCGAGACGATCAGGAACCTGCAGGAAAATCTGGGGGAAATTGATTTGAAGTTGAACAAGCATGCCGATCTCCTCGAGCAGATGCAGGTGAAGGTCAATTTGTCTATGGAAATGTTGGGGCAAGTGCAGGCGGAGCAACATCTGAGTTCCCGAGCAGTCAAGGGTCCGGGGCCACCTCCATTGGCGATTCCAGCCAGAGATCCGTCGAGCATCATCGGGCCTCGACCTCCTCAGCCCCCTCAACCACCTCCACCACCTGTGGATCGACATGCGCCAAGGGTAACGTTTCCTGCTGCTACTGCAACACCTACTTCCAGAGCTAGCAGTTCAGGCAATTCTGAATTCAGTGGGGAGGAAAGTAGGAAGGGATGGATGCCAAAAATGGATTTCCCAAAATTCCATGGGGAGGATGTCAGAATCTGGGTCGATACTTGTAATACCTTCTTCCAGTTATATAGCATTGCTAAAGGTTTCAAAGTGTAAGCAGCAACAATGTACATGCGTGATAGTGCGGCCCATTGGTATCAAGCATACAAACAGACCAACCCTTGGCCTAAATGGCCAATGTTCTGTGAAGCAGTGTTAGCAGAGTTTGAAGGAAATACTCAGCGTGATAAGACCAGAGAACTGCTCACCTTGCGTCAAACTGGTTCTGTGGAGGAGTACAAGAGACAGTTTGATATACTGGTATACCAGATTAAGCTGTATGATCCACATATTGGAGGAATGATGTTAGTTCAACAGTTTATTTTGGGATTAAATGAAGAACTCAGGGCAGCTGTGGAAGTGCAGTTGCCAAATTCAGTAGCTGAAGCAGCAGCATTTGCTGCAGTACAAGAGGGATTTCTAGAAAGAGCTAAAGGAGTTGGGAAGAATACATTCAAGAACCATATTGCTGGAAATGGCAAGGACAACAATAGTACTGGTTCTTTTCCCAACAAGTTTGAAAAAGGTGAGTTATGGAAAGCAAGGCAACTGAAAGATTACAATAGAGCCAATGGATTGTGTTTCAAATGTGGAGAAAAGTATGCACCTGGACATTAGTGCACTATGCCTGTGATGTTGCAAGCCAAAGCAATGGAAGCCACTGAAATTTTGTCTGATGAGATTTTGGATCAGCTGGAGAATTCTGAACTTGATGAGTGCCATGTGTCAGTTAATGCATTGTCTGGCTCCATAGACATTGGCACAATTCAACTACAGACATTGGTGGGAAATCAGACAGTCTTACTGTTAATTGACTCTGGAAGCTCTCACAGTTTCATTGATCAGAACATGGTGAATCAACTGAATTTGACCACTCACAAGATGGCTGCTACAAGAATGAAAGTGGCTAATGGTGAAGTAGTGATGTGCAATGAGGTGGTACCTACCTTCACTTGGTGGGTACAAGGAAACACCTTCTCTCAAGATATGAAAGTATTGAATCTTGGTGGATATGATGGCATTCTAGGGATGGACTGGCTTAAACAATGGGGCTTGATGCAGTGTGAGTGGGAGCAAAAATGGGTATCATTCCAATACAAGGGCAAGCTCATCACTCTAAAAGGGTTGCAACCTAGCCAAAAGTCAGAGATACAAATGCTTTCAATGACACAATTGCAGAAGTCATTAGCAGCAAATGATATTTGGGCTATGGCTGAGTTGAGCTGGGAAAGGGCTGAGGCACAGATTAGTGTGTCTAGTCCCAACATTGAAGGGTTGGAGGAATTGTTACATCGGTACAAGGGAATCTTCCAAGAACCCAATAGTCTACGTCCTCATAGAGAATTTGATCATGATGTGCATCTCTTGCCAGGGACACAACCTGTAAATTCCAGACCTTACAGATACTCACCAATGCAGAAAGATGAGATTGAGAGACAAGTCAAGGAAATGTTGCTGAATGGCACCATTGTCCCTAGTATGAGTCCATTTGCTTCTCCTGTGTTGCTGGTAAAGAAGAAGGATGGAAGCTGGAGGTTCTGCATTGATTACAGGAAAGTAAACTCTGCAACTGTGAAGAGCAAGTTTCCTATGCCTGTAGTTGAGGAGTTATTGGATGAGTTGGCTGGAGCAAAAAATTTCTCCAAACTGGATTTAAGAGCTGGCTATCATTAGATTAGGATGTTGCCTGAAGATGAATTTAAAACTGCCTTCAAAACTCATCATGGGCAGTACCAGTTCAGGGTAATGCCATTTGGCCTTACCAATGCTCCTACAACTTTTCAATGTGTCATGAATTCTATATTCAAGGATTTTGTCAGAAAATTTGTGCTGGTTTTCATGGATGATATCTTGGTTTATAGTAAGCACTTGGCAGAACATTTGTAGCATTTGACCTAGGTCTTTGAGATTTTACAGACTCAGCAGCTCTATGTGAAAAGAAGCAAATGCTCTTTTGCTCAATCCCAGTTGGACTACTTGGGACACATTGTATCAGACAGAGGAGTGGCAACTGATACTGACAAGACTAAGGCCATGTTGGCTTGGCCTGTGCCTACTACCGTCACTGAGCTGAGAGGTTTTCTAGGACCTACTGGATATTACAAAAAGTTTGTGAGGAATTATGGGGTAATAGCCAAACCTCTTACTCAGCTTTTGAAGAAATCTGGTTTCTCTTGGTCAAGTGAAGCACAACAAGCTTTTGAGTAGTTGAAAACAGCTATGAGCTCTACACCCGTGTTAGCCATGCCTGACTTCTCTAAACAATTCTGGGTTGAAACTGATGCTTGTGGAACTGGAGTAGGAGCTGTGTTAATGCAAGAAGGGCACCCGGTGGCTTTCTTTAGTAAAGCTCTAAGTATTAATAATCAAAAACTTTCCATCTATGAGAAAGAATTCTTGGCCATCATTTTAGCTATGGATAAGTGGATACCATACTTGGCTAGAGGACCTTTTGTGATCAAAACAGATCATAAGAGCTTGTGTAATTTGCAGGAGCAAGCTCTATCTACTGATTTATAGAAGAAGGCTATGGCAAAATTGGCTGGGTTAAGTTTTTCTTTTCAGTACCAACAAGGACCTAACAATGTGGTAGCTGATGCATTATCCAGAGCTAGGCATGTTTTCAGCATGTACTCTATTTCTGCTAGTCAACCTGTCTAGATTCAAGAAGTCTTGAATTCTTATGCTGTGGATTTAAAAGCCCAGGGATTATTAACAGAATTGGCTATTTCTGGAACAAATACTGAAGGATATACTCGCAGCAGGGTTTAATCAGGTGGAAAGATAAAGTGTGGATTGGAGCTAATGTGGGGCTCCAACACAAAAGTATACAGGCTTTCCATGCAAGTGCAGTAGGAGGGCATTCTGGCATGCAAGCTACTTATAAACGAATCAAGAAATTTTTTTCTTGGTCTGGTTTGAAAACAGCTGTGGAGGATTTTGTGGAGCAGTGTAATGTATGTCAATAGGTTAAGCATGAGCATTGTAAACCACCTGGCTTGTTACAACCACTCAAACTGCCAAAAGGAGCTTGGCAAGAAATCTCTATGGATTTCATTGAAGGATTACCAAAGTCTGCTGGCTATGATGTCATATTAGTGGTGGTAGATTGTTTCACCAAATATGCCCATTTTATACCTCTGAAACATCCCTATTCTGCAGCTATAGTGGCTAAGGCAGTGTTCAATACTGTGATCAAACTACACAGTTTTTCCATTTCTATTGTCTCTGACAGAGACAAGGTCTTCACTAGTAATTTTTGGAAGGAATTATTCAAATTATATGACACCAAGCTACAGATGAGTAGTGCCTATCATCCTGAGAGTGATGGCCAAACAGAGAGGGTTAATCAATGTCTAGAGATGTACTTGAGGTGTGCTACACATGATCAGCCCAAAAAGTGGTACAGTTGGCTGGCTATGGCTGAATTTTGGTACAATACATCCTTTCATGCTTCTATTGGGTGTTCTCCCTTCCAAGCTTTATACAGTCATGAGCCACACTATGGGCTCCTTCCTGATTTGCAGACTGTGGGAAATCTGGAAGTAAAGGATTTCTTGCTAGAAAGGCAATCTTGTTCTGACAGGCTCAAATCCCACTTGGGGAGAGCTCAGTTGAGACAGAAACATTATGCTGATAAGAATAGAACTGACAGTGTTTCAAGTGAGGGAGAAAATGTACCTGATACTATAGCCGTATGCGCAGTCGTCAGTGGTCAACAGACCCTGTCCTAAATTGGCCTACAAATATTATGGACCTTTTGAGGTGGCAGCAAGGATTGGTGAGGTGGCATATAGATTGATTTTACCAGCTACCAGCCTCATTCATCCTGTTTTCCATGTGTCGCAGCTTAAGCCTTTTATACCTGATTACACACCAGTTTCTTCTGAATTACCAGTCCAAGTGGAATTGGATGCTTTGGATGTGGTTCCTGAAGATATCTTGGATCGACGGCTGAGTAAGAAAGGTAACAAGGCTCATCTTCAGGTGCTGATTAAATGGAGCTCCTTACCTTCTACTTCGGCTATATGGGAAGATTATGAAGTGATCAAGCAACGTTTTCCAGCGGCTGCAGCTTGGGGACAAGCTGCTTCTTGAGGGGGAGGTAGTGTAATACCTCAGGGGTATTACGTGGTACAAGATGTGTTGGGCCGTAGTGTGTGGGCCGCTGGTGCCGTGTGTGAGTTGTACAGCGACCAGATATAAGGGGGTCGGGGCTGTAAGACAGACCATCGATAAATTGAATGAACAAATTCCATGTCTCTTTCTCTGTCTTTATTCCCCGTCCTTGCTTCTGGTTCCTGAATCCACGATTCGCTAGGAAAACCCTAACCCCGGCAATCATATCGGCGGACACGGGTATTACACATTATCCCCCTTTGACATGATCCCTTCTTGTACCTCGTATTTGTTTGATCACTCAAACCCTCCCAGCGCGGCCCTCGCCATCCACCAGCCTGCAACCTACCTAACTTGTCGTCCATGACCACCCACCAGGACGCCGTTGCCACCAACCACAATGCTACCACGTAACCCTCCCAGCGTGCCACCCTTTGGCTCCCCGTGGCTATGACCATGAACCGACGGCAAGCACGGCGACGGTCCTTGCTAGTCTAGGACATGCGGCCCTGTTGCGTGCTAGCGTAGGATCTAGCCTATTGTAGGACGTCCGACATGGCGACGAAGGCGACTTCACTGGTCCCACAGATACCTCGCTCGCCGCCTGCTGCGTGCTGATTCGCGCACGCCATCGCCGTGTTCCCGTGGCCAGTGCGCCCAAATTTGTCCTAACACGCCTCCATTCCGCCCCACGCTAGTAGCTGCACGCCACCACTTCTCCTATTGTTGCCGCTCGCGCTTTGCGGAACACAAGCCGGGAGACCACACGCTAGCTCAAAATCTTGTGGAGGCGTGATGACACCAGCGACGCTCGTACCACCCCTTCCTCGCGTTAGGCCGCTAGCTCCTCTGTCCTCCAGTGCCTCATGCTCGGTTGCCGATAGTCCTACCCTCCCGGTCCATTAATTTTAGCGAAGTTGTCAAAAAACTGGCAGCCCTAGCGCCGGGCTGTAGCACCGACGGGGGCGGGGCAAGTTTTGGCCATCGACATTGAGGTGGGACAGGAGGAGGCGGAGGATGGTAACCTAATAATGTTTTTGTCATTTTTACAGTTTAGCACGTTGTTCTTTATTATTTGAAAATATTCCACGTGGCTTCTATTAGGCTGACAGATAGGATCCACACACACTGCCACGTCGGCCAGACCCGTGACTGAGATAAAATATCGAGCTGTATTCATGTACCATACGTTACATATTCTTAAGCTGGGTGGGATTTTAGTTGGCAAGTACATGTACTGTCACTCTTCAGCAAGTATGCATACACTCTAGCCTAGCTAGATACTACACTGATCTTTTCCAAGCCGCCGACGTATACGTAACCTGACGTCATCGCCTGGTCTACGCGACAGGAAACATGGACGCGCCGCGTGACAAGGAAAAAAAGGCCGACACGCTGCTGCCTGGCCTGCCTGCTAGTAGCTGGTCATGTGTGGTGCTTGCTGAAGTCAGATTCTCCTCGCAACAGATAATCATCACAGGTACCCGCTTGTCGTAAAGTACTAGAGTACACTGCTCGTAGTACTCTTACTTCCTCCTCAAAATGGACGAGTCGTATTTTTAGGGTCTAGATATATGTAAATTGGATGTCACGTCTTAAAAATCTTTGGTATGATCGGAAGATTACTGACTCCGAAGAAATAATCTATGATTCTCTGACTTTTAAGCCGAAGATGGAAAGAAAATTTGCAGTGTTCTTTAGAAGGACTTCAAGATATTGCTCGGCAAGTTTGCCGACATCATCTAGACGGAGAATTCAAATACATGAAGCAATGAGACGGCGCAAGATCTCAAAGTTCTCTGAGGGCTACTATATGCATAATGCGTATCACCATAGCATAGCTCTATACCGAACCGGGTGACCCACAGTTGATAGCAGACCTATGGCTTGCTGGGCGACCCAGTTAAAAGGATCCAGAAGGTAAACCCATGCTAGATACAGAGAGGCAACGGCGGCAACTTAGATAAAGTCAAGAGCCTTGGAGTATAAGACAAGAAGACTAGTTACTATTAGTGTACAACTCCATAACGTGTCTGTTATGGACTCTTCCCTTATAACCCTAGCATCTGGCGCCTTTATAAACGAGCCTTTAAGGGACACATCTCGCATAGCGAATTTTGTTGGGTTTCTCCCAAATTTGTCAAGACAAGTGGTTTTGCAGAGCGGCACCTGATCTGCCCCACTTTGTAGGCAAAATTTGTTCAAAAAAATTCAACAAAATTGATCTAGTTTGAACTAAATTTTGGTTTAGCACAACGGCAACTGCTCCACAAGAATACAGCTTCAGACGAAACAGCTCCAACTGAACCTGCCTTCTCGTAGCCTCCAACAAACAACTCGGGCATACTCATATCAGCAAAATCTACATAACAGAAGCAAATCAGCAGGAATAACACGAATTGAAACAATGGTCCTGCATTCAAATTATTGCAGTTCTTCGTGGAAAGTGTGCCTGGGTGTCTCGAATACAACAGATAGATTACAGCATAGTCTCGAATATTCGACGCAGCACGCGAGCAAACTGCCGCGCAAGTTACAAATGGTCTAGGATAGAGTTCAACCGATACTGATTCCTAAGCGGAACCTACAGAAATAGAGTTCGTGACGTCGGTGGCCTGCACCGAGGATAGGTAACGGACGGGGATCTCAAGACGTGTAATGTGTACACGCATGAGACAGGTACGAAGATGACACGATCGGAGTTCCGGGGACTCGGTGCTGTTGAGTGCAAGTGTGCTACCATGTGCTGTAGAATCCTAGCTGGACCCTGTAATGTAGCCCAGGTCAATATGTTAGCAGTGGATAGAGATGAACATCCATTTCATATGAAATAATGCGGTTGGTGAGACAGGAATTTTGCTAAGTTCTGATGTGGGGCACTGAGCTGCTATGCTGAGTGAATAAGAATAGAGCAACGGGTATTTTAAAGCAATAGCCAAACTGCATGACAAGTTTGGCCCAGCCAAACCACTCAACATTTTACTTGGGGGTCTGAAAATGCATGTGATCTAATTATGTAGAACCATGGTACACACATAGGTGCAATAAAAAACTGGATTTTCTCCTTGAAATTGGATTGCTCAGAAAATAAAAAATTGGTTACAGTTCAGCCCTTGTAGCATATCCGCAATGTCGTTATGTTAAGTCTCAAAGCATGAACTGTATGGTGAGATTTAGTTTATTTATCGTTGTCATACATAAATTCTGAGGTATACTAGTTGTCCAGCTACCAAAACCACTTGTCTTGACAAATTTGGGGAAACCCAACAAAATTCCGGATACTACACTTTACTGGCTTTATCTGTTTTCAAATGGCTTTTTCATTGGGTCTTGTAGTTCTAAGAGCAAACACTCATCCTTACTGTCTAGAATAAAGGGGAAGCCACACCATGCAGTGGTATATACTACAGACAGAAATCCTTATTATATGCTCTACTAGCTACACAAAAGGGGGTTCCAGACCTTACAAATGTAAATAAGCATACACGTGTTAGCAGAATTTTATAAGAAAATTTACTGAGCTAATGTTAAAACCCAAAATTTACATGCACAATAATAATTAAACAGGAGAGCAAAATTAATTACCAGAAACAGCACAATGGTCTTGCACTTAGGAAAGATATCGTGGATCATTTCCTTGCTTGCCCAACTTATGCACATCCTCTGGTGAAAGTATCTTAATGTACCATACACTGTTCACAAATGACCTGCACCAATGGATGAAGCTCAGTTTCAAGATGACTGATATTGGCATATACATTCATATACAGATAAGACTTAGACCTTCATAACTTACCGCAAGGAAATACAAAATAAAATGTCAAGTAGTGGAATTGATTTTTTAATGTATACAGACAGAGAAGATGTGGTTCAGAATTAAGCACAAAGTTTTGTACACCGAGCACTCCCAAAATAACACAGATGCAAAATAAAGGAAATACAGAATAATATACCAGAAGTAGTGGAATCTGTTTCTTTACGTATAAAGATACAGAGAAGATGTGGTTCAGAATAAAGCACGCACAGAATTATACACTTAGCACATACAGTACAAAAATTAAATGCGTACTTAAGAATATATTAATCTTGCAATGAGCAATTTGCATATTCATGGTTGCTAGAAAATGCAGAAACAAATTTATTTAATCTAGTGTGTGACTTGATATAAGCTATGAATTGCAGTTGCCATAAAACCAAGGTTAGAAACACCAACCAGTCAATTAATTACATCCTATGTTGTCACTACCAACATATTTTCTATGTGGTCAACACCTCAA
Source organism: Avena eriantha (assembly GCA_910589775.1). Lineage (NCBI taxonomy): Eukaryota > Viridiplantae > Streptophyta > Magnoliopsida > Poales > Poaceae > Avena > Avena eriantha. Next base: position 14,615,150 of record OU342741.1, on the reverse strand, counting down.
TAATATATAGTTTAAAAAGTGATGCATTAGCTAATGACATTACAAAGATGAATTGGCTAATGACATTAAAACGCCTGAGGCAGCTTCGCAAATTAGGATGTGTCAAGCCACTCTACATATACTTAGAACCAGGTCTAGTACAAAATTCACAATACTATATAAAGTAGAATCAAATGTGTATGGACATAGTAGATCATATCTTAAGAATACATTGTGGCAACCAAATCATGTAACACCACTTAAACTACGTGATTTAAAATTCCACCACAAATAAAAAAGATGTATAACAGAACCTGGATTTATAACACGAATACAAGTAACACTTCAGGAAACTCATAAAGGAAATTAGAACTCTAGAGATGGTTTCTTACTCCCAAGGGTCGTCTCCAAGGAGAAGCACATCATTCTCCCTGTCGACGAATACAAGCTGCCAGCCTGATCTATCAGGGTCATCCAACTGACCCCTAATGCCAAACATCTGACCCAGTTCTTCTCGAAGCTCAGCATAATTAGAGAACCGGGTGATGTCCAACGACCTCCCCACTGATCCTGACTTATAAACCTGCACAACATTCTAGTGATTCCGTAAGAAAGCATTTATACTTGATGTAATGAAGATGCAACATACTACACCAACCTTCACGAATGTTCTGCTTGATGGGTCATTCTCTCCTGTATTTTGAAATATACCAGAAGAGTCGTCCAAACAACCATACATTGGACTTTGCAGATATGTCGATCCGGAAGGAATTGTCGACATGTTATTTTCAGCAACATTCGAAGTCAGGTTAGGTACCATGTTGTACAGTAGGGAGGAAGAATCGACTTGAGGACTAAAAAGGGACTGGTTTTGCACATCAGAACCAATTTTGTTCTCAAGAGAACTATCTTTACTTGTAGGCGAGTTAAGCAAACCCGAGCCCCCAAAAGACAGTGATTGTGAACCCATAAATTTTTGCTTCCAAGCCTGTTGCTGCTGCTGCTGCTGCTGTTGTTGTTGTTGTTGCTGCTGCTGCTCACTTACTACAGGCTGATTGAATCTAGACAAGTCCACAGCTTTTGAACTTCCTTGAAGAAAGTTCGATTCCAGCATGTTATCACTATTGCTAGAAGTGGTGAAGCTGGAAGAATTCACATTAGGATCAGAGAAGCCAAATTTTTCACGCAGATGGCTTGGTAGTGATGTTGGACTTGGGAGAGATGCACTAGTAGGAATTTGATATGTCTGATCTGATTGAATCTTCTGCTTCTGATCAATATGAGCCTGCTGCATTTGCTGTAGTTGTTGAAGTTGTTGCTGGATAGCACTTGAGTTCAGCATTGTCTGAATATTTTGGTTCTCAGCATTAACAGTCTGCTGTTGGCTTGCTTGCTGCATGAGTTGCTGATGCAACAGCGGGTTGAGGTTGCAGTGTTCTTGAGGCGACTGCATAGGCTGCTGAAGGTTTAAATATTGCTGTTTCAGATAACCACCAGTCTGGGAGGCAGCAGCAGCAGCTACTACTGCTTGGTACTGATCATGGTCAGTACTCAGCAAAGAAGGATGGAGCCTCTGTTGTCCCCAGGAGCCAATACCAGGTGACTGAAAGTTCAAAGACTGATAACCTCCATCCCCAGCAACTCCCCTCAGCCACATCAAAGCATTGCTGTCATCTTAAGTGCAATACAACAATTAATAAAGGAACATCAATGAGAATAAGGAGCTAGAAAATAAACATTAAGCAAATTAGTGTGTCATTTCTGATTATAAGAACATGCACAAAAATACTAAAATGTGTATCAATTTGTAGCATGTTATGGGGACTCTCCGTGAATATAGTTCATCCAACCTGGCGCCTAAAGAAGACGTCCAAATTTCATTTATGTCATAATCTTACTTGCACTACTAGACAGAAGAAACAAGAATTTATGTATTAAGATATGCCAGACTGAGTATTAAGAACGACTAAATTGTACCATGAAGGCCGGCAACTCCAGAATACCAAGGATGCTTAACCCTCAGTGGGAACAGTGATGGATACATAGGAAAGGTTGTCAACGGTTCAATTTCCCATAAAGAAACTCTAGGTGGTCTTTCCCCTGCAGTTGATTCATCCCAACCAACCTGCAATTATAATATCAAAGACACTGGTTTGTGAATCCCAGAAATACTGAACTTCCAATTTGACTGAAGAAGCAGAGATTCGAAAAGGAGGTAAGCAACTCTTTACATCTACCATTAAGAACTGGAATAATATTATTACATCAACTTATTTTTTATCTTGAACTATAACAATATCATGATTTCCATAACATCTGAAGATGTAACCCGGATGACAATTATTGTGGTGAAAAAAACCAAATGTAATTGAAAATAAAATAAAATAAAAATAAATAAGAGCAAAGGAAATATCATCAAAGGCACAAACAAAGAGAAAAAATGCAAACACAAAATGCACCTTTGCAACAAACAAAATAAAGCAAAGAAATGAGGGAATCAACCAGGCAGTGCTCCAGAGAAAAATCATTAAGTGAAAAAGTTTACCTTCACCGACCTCCAGTAGGAACTAGCCCAACGCACTGGATCTGCATCACTTACTTCAGTTATCGTGCCCATGTACCTGCATTTCATTTAAATACTCGTCAGCTTGATTCATAAATTTTGAGTACAATTATCACACCCATGATTCCATATGGAAGCATGTAAAAAGAGAATGGTAACTTGTGTAATTGCCATTACAGCCTGCAAACATTTTGTGGTGTGAACCGACCAAGAAACACCGAGGATAAATAGCGCATAAGTAATCATTGATGATCCTTCTATGAAGATATATTTTATTGTCGAACCAAGATTGGATTTTGTGATTTTTCTACTTTACCTGCGGACACTAGATTCCTCAGTCTCAAAGAGCATCCTGAACCGCATCCCAACTGATATCCGGGTGTGAAAAACAGCCTTGATGTACTTTGAAAGTGGTATGACGAATTCTGATGGACATGCCCTACAAACATTCACCTCGGTAAAAGTTGAACACGGAGAGGAACAATAACATTGCCGTATGTTGATGAAACAATCCAAATTACCTGGGGTTGTAGAAAATTGTGAAGCGGCTGTTTGTGGAAGCAGCATGAGCTGCGGCTGCAAGGAGCCCAATGTGCATGCTGTCACTCGAAAGAACAGAGGAAGGCATCACAGTCTGTGTTCGGCTGGCACGCCTGATTCCCAGCCAAAGCTGATTTTTCTCATTCCTAAATGAACAGCAAGTCCTACTTGTTACTTAAACTGCAAAAATTTGACAAGCACAGGGATAAACAGTGAAGCACACACCATATGAAAAGCACCGAGTCTCCAGCAACAAGTCTCTTAGCGCTGACAAACACACTCCAGCCAGTAGTTAACAGGTGCCTTTTGGGTTGGCCTGTGGAAAACAAGCAGATTAGTACTTCGTGTATGCAATTAAGCAACTTTTTGTGTTGTCTTATAAATGTTTGTGTAAGATATCTTTTCTGAATGATGGTCATACAAGATGAAGTGCAGTTTAGTTACTAAAATGGAGCACAAGTAAACAACCTAACATTGCAAACCGGTACAAAGAGTAGAGTGCCCCATGCGCAATTATGCAAGTACCCGACTCTCATGAATATTTCAAAAACATGTGAGGAAATACTCGTGCCAACTGTAACTTATATTCAATCCGGTACCGCACTCTCTCTGAAGTATTAAAATCCAAAAGAGTTCAACGTAGTACTACTATGCAAATCATTATTCTTGAAGATTCTAGTTTTTGCAAGCCAATAAAAAAGAATTTCATGTACTGACTGTTTATTCCCAGAAAAGAGATGCTTAAACCGCATTGTGCAGAAACAATTGATATTTTCAGTGGGCACACGCTCACTTTGAAAAGGATATGATTTGATCAACCAATCATAAGAGAAGTCAAACTGTCTCCACAGCAAAGAAGCCAAATAAATTAAGAAGCTTCATTCAAGACCAGCAGACTTGACAGTGATGATAAAGGAATAAGCCATGGGAGAAACTCTGAAACTTGCCTCGGAAGATGTGTCTGAACTTCCACTCGTTATCATGGATATCCCGTGCAATTAGCTCCTGGGCAGGAGGCTGCTGTGTGAAATCCTACAAACCACACTATACCACCTGTTATTGGCAACAGCAGACCCAAAACCCATGGTGCAAAAGGAAAAGGAACACTGCCCAGAACTACACACTCATCACACCAGAGGAGGGAAGACGCGCTCGGCGGCACGGCGCGGCACGGAGAAGCCGCCGTGCGTGCTGGTGTCGCTGGCGGTGAGCGTCTTGCAGAAGTAGTTGGTGGGCTGCTTGCTCATGATCCCCATCTCCGCGGGCAGGTAGGCGTCGTTCTGCTCTTGCTGCGTCACAGATCAGCACAAGAGCCGAAAACATCAGATTGAAATCTCATCAGCAGCCCAACGGTTAGAAGCCCTAGCTAGGTTGCGCGAATGATGAAATCCCCTACCGGGTTCAGCGGCTGCAGCGTCATCTGCGCGTACACTTCGTCGGTCTCCACATCAGCCTGCGAGAGAGAATCATCACCCAAACTCAGCAGCAACCGAGAGGCATCGAAATACTAGACAAGCAGGACGGATCGCCGCATCTGAGAAATGGGTGCAGGGAAATACTATAGGAAGGCACGACGTACATGCATTGTGACGTCGTGGAGCTGGCAGATGAGCTGCGGCGGCAGGTTCGGGTAGTTGGGGATGTGCCCCTCCACCTCCTTGTTCGTGGACGCCGCCACCTTGAGCAGGCACGCATGAACGCGCATTAGATATGGAAAACACGAGAGAGAGCGAGCCCACGCACGCGGGCAATACAGCGACCACCTTGCGCGCGCGCACGCACGCGCGCACGGGGTTGAGAAGAAGGTAAACACCGAGGGACTAGGGAGCGAGACGGCGGACGGGCGTGCTGACCTGCTCGCTGTGTCCCTGCGGGAAGTATACGACGCGCGTGCCGAGCGTGGGGAGGCAGACGAGCGGGCCGGCGCAGGCGTGCCACAGCTCCGAGTTGAGGTTCTTCTTCTCTGCACGCACGCACGCGGAGACCCGACCAAATCATCAGCTTAAGAAACGAAGGAAGAAGAAGAAGGCAGCGTGCGTGGAGGTGCAGGTGCAGCTAGCCCTGCCCGCATAAGAGAGCGAAGGAGAGAAATACCCACCTTCCTCCGGCGGCGCGGCGGGCGGCGGCGGCGGCGGCTGCTGCTGCTGCTGCTGCTGCTGCTGGCCGCCGATGCTGGCCCCCGACGAGGAGCTCATCTCCCCCGCCTGGAAACCCAAAACCTACCAATCCTCCTCCTCGTCACAAATCCGCCCACCGGAACCCCATCGCATCAAATCCGCCGCATTCTGCACCAACGCACCACGACTCAGAGAGTAGAGACCCTCGAAACTCCACGAAGAAATAAATAAATAAAATAAAAGGCAGGAAGCGAGCAGCGGATAGGGATGCGCGCCCGGCGGCCCGCCTTCGCTACCTCAGCCGAGCTCGGAGATCGCCATGGGCAGCAGGGTGGGGTTGGGTGAGAGAGGGAGAGAGAGAGAAAGGAAGAGGGGTAGGAATGATTAGGTCTGGGGCATTTAAGCGAGGAGGAGAAGTGGGAGTGCGCGTGTGTGGGCTGGGGGCAGCTCGCCACAGTGCCGAGCGGAGAAGAGAGAGAGAGAGTGTGTGTTGTGGGAGTGGCTGCTGCGTCGAGTTTTGAAAAAAGCGGAGCGAGGAGAGAGAGAGAGGGGAAAGTGGGAAAGCGGGTTTTCGAAAAAGCCGTATTTTATGGGCTCATGTAAGCCGCTGTCGGCTGGCGTAACAGCGGCCGTAATGGGACGGGAGAGGAGATCCAAGGGATAGCCTGATGAGCCACGCTGCACAGCACAGCACTGGTGTGCCATGGCATGGCATGGTATCTCTGCGCCGTGGGCCGCCACTGCCTCTGCAACCGGCAGCAGCCGTCAGGTCACAGCACACACACACACGTATCGCTTCGGGACGTGTTTGTCCAGTCCCGCCCGCCCGCCAGATTCTTTCCTCGTGCCCATCTTTTTTTCAAAAATTTCATCTCGTTCCGTCCGAGACCTGAACTGAGAACCTGTGTGCCGGTGTGTTGCTGGGAATAGATTCCGGTGGAGACGCGCGACCGATTCCCCGTGTACGTGACGCCTGCTGGCCTACCATACCATACCACACACCCCTGGTGGTGGTGCAGATGAGATCAGATCGAGATGAGGTATCATGCGATGCTTTCTCGAAACACTGTGGACAATATGTACTAACCTGCTCCGGCTACCTAGTTTCCCCAGCACGACTCGAAAAAGAGTACCTCCTCGTGTCGAATTCCTGCGTGCCCCTACCGCCACCGCCAGCGTATGTATCGCTCGGAAATGGCGGAATCTCCATGGAATTCGGAGTTTTAATCCCCGTTCCTCTTCCGGCAGCTAATCCCCGTTCCTCGTACTGCCACCGACGGATGACCCCGGCCGGGTATATTAACTCGTGTCACCTGCCGCAACCACGCCGTTGCCGAAAACCCGCCGCCGGTCCGACCCCCACGCAGCGGCCGTTCCCGCCCCTGATCCGGGCCGAGATTAATTAATCGGTCGACACGCACGCACGCGCGCTCGTCGTCGTCGTCGTAGCCACGATTGTACGTGACGGCACGGCGCATTAATTTATATAAAAAGAAGAGTGTAAGGAGCAAGCATGGGGTACATATGTACGGACCCCGATCTCGTCACGTCTACTCGTCAGTGCGCTAGCTGCTGCTACTAGCTGCGCGCGACATGCCGGTCGTACCGTGACGTGACCAGTCCAGTCCAACCCCAGCCCCAGCCCCAGCAGCATGCATGCATGGCCAGGCCGCGCGCGCGCGCCTCGGGGGTACCTACTACTACTACTACGTCCTCTCCTGGCTCTGTCGACTGGGATCTGGAGGAGAAAGAAAGAAAAAAAGGTGACGCGGAGAGACATCGAAAACACGTTCGGTCCGTACGTACGTACCAACATTGACACGACGTGCCAATGCCAGAGTATGTATATTCTCCGCGTCTACTTTCACCTTTTACCCGCATGGACGGACGTCGCGAAAAACTACCGCGCTGCTAGGTGCCTCCATGCCGTACCGCCGTGCGTGTGCCCGTCCGAGCTAAAAAAAAAGTTACCCGTGCAGCCGTGCGACCGGCCACAGCGCGTCCTAGCCCATATTTACAGCCCACGTTTCGGCTATAAGAGGCTGATCATTAATTACTCTAACGTGTACCGTAGCAAAACTCGACATGCCGTCAACACATAAGCTAGTTACTCTGCTGCTAATCCTCCACAGTTCTGTGTATTACTAGTTCTTGATGTGGAAAGCTCATCGCGGGATAGATACTCCCAACAGCGAACTTAACAGTGAAACCCGCTTTCCTTTGTGTGGACGCGGCGTCACTTTAGTTCGCAACTTCCAGCAGCATCCGCAGATAATATCTCGTTCGATCACGATAGTAACCTCATCGATCAAGCCGTAACTTTCAGCTTTGCAAAGCAAACATGCGAGTACCTTAAAAAGCTCATGACAGGTGGGGCTCGTGGCTCACTCGCGAGCTTCAGACGGGGCAAAGTGAGATCCTTATTGCTCTTAATTCCGGTGTTCACCAATGAGGAGAAGGGAGAGAGAGAGGAGATGATCATGATGATGGGTGCAGAGAATGGGAGGTGGCCGTGCCGTCCGTACCGCTGCTAGGGCTTTTGACCGAGCACGTACTAGTAGTAGAGGTATCAAAATATTAATGAGTCAGGCAGTTTAGTTATGAACTGGACAAAGCAGTACTGTACACGTGTCCTAGCTGGTCTCTGTAGCTTAGTTACGGACCGGATCGAGTACGCGTCCTGTAGCTCGTCTCTGTACATGAGTACCGCAGATGATCCGTATTAGTCAATGATAGTATGATAGTAGCATGATACGTCCTGTAGGTTTTTTTTAACGTGCTACGGCGTTAACAGTGTCGAGAATTAATGAGTCGGGCAGTTTAGTTAAGGACTGGATCAAGTACACGTGCTAGCTGCTCTCTGTACGTGTGGTAGTACTACTACCTACATACTGGCGGTACTAGACACTCCGTATTAGTCAATCATAGCGTGCTACTTTCCAGTTTTTTTATTGATTAATTTATAAGGGCAGTTCTCGTAGTACTTGATCTATCGTCCTATCGAAGATTGTCGCCCTGCTGTTTTCGAAAAGAAGGTGTCCTGCAAAGTTCCACACGTACAGTGAGTGTGACAGTCAATCGTCCGGTAACTGGGAGTTACTACTAGTAGGAGGGGTTTAACACTTCAGGTGTACTACTGGTTAGCTTGGCAAATTCCTTGGTAAGATTTATCCGTGATGCTAAAACACAGACTAGTATTACGCCCTCTATTTTAAAATATAAGTTTTTTTTAGCTTTTGTGAAAATAAAATATGTCTAGATATTTTTTTTCAAAAAACTAAAATATCTTATATTTTAAACGGAGCGAGTACTTGATAAAGTCTACGAGATAAAGTATTAGTACTGGTAGTATACTCTACTGCTTTGCGACAAGCCGGAACCTGTGATGATTATGTGTTGCGAGGAGAATCTGACTTCAGCGAGCACCACTCATCAGCAGCTACTAGCAGGCAAGCCAGGCAACAGCGTGTCGGCCCGTGTTTCCCTATCACGCGGCGCCTCCATGTTTCCTGTCGCGTATACCAGGCGATGGACGTCAGGTTTACGTACGTATACGTCGTCGGCTTGGAAATGTTCAGTCTACTAGTAGTATCTAGCTAGGCTAGAGTTCATGCATACTTGCTGAAGAGTGACGGTACATGTACTTGCCAACATAAAATCGCACACAGCTTATAGCACCTCTTCTATGTTCCTACACCGAAATTCGGAACTAAAAATCACCGGATGGACGTAACTTTTAGCCTGAAAATGGCAAAATTCCTACTCGTGTTTTCAGGTGGCGTTCCTAGAAATGCGACTTTTAACTAATTTGGCGATATTTCACCACAATTCGGCTCGAATTCATACAAACATAGTTTTGATCACATGGTTCGTCAGAAAATGAAACACAACATAGTTCTGCAAACTATGGGTTGCCTCTGCATATCCATATGTGCTCGACCAGATCATCCTGCAGTTGTTGATACACTGTCGAGTCTTGGATCTCCTGGCGCATGGCGATGAAGGAAGCACATGATACTAGCACCTGTTGATCAGACTCTGCAAAAAAGGCCCCTATCTGTAGTATCATTCTGCCTGCTCGACCTTATCCACTGGATGCTTCCGCTCGTCCTCATCATGTTGTGAAGGTCACACAACAGTTCGTCACTTCCAACATATGAACTTTTGACCGGGTCATAATAGGGAGCCGGACAACTGCAAATCTCTGTTGGACCACACCAAATGCTCGCTCCATGTCCTTCCTGCAAGCTTCTTGTTCATTGGCAAACTCAGAATGCTTGGGGAGCATGGAGTTTGAGATAGTCTTCACAAATCTTGACCATCTCTAGGTCAAAATCCTTCGCCTCCACCACCTCCTCCCATTCCACCTCACCGTCGATGGCCAAAACTTGCCCCGCTTCCCATCGGTGCTACCACCCGATGCTGGGGCCACTCCGATGTCTGGCTAGTTTGTTGGCAACTCCGCTAGAATTAATGGAGTGGGAGGGCAAGACTATCGGCAATTGATGGCTCTGAAATATAGCCATCTATGTTCATATTTAAACTGGATATTACTCATATTTTTTATGAAATATCTCTCTAAACCCTGCCACTAATGCTAATATTCAGAGGGGTATGCAATCCTTTCTTTTATATTTTTCCTGCGTAGATAATGTCATTTAAAGGAGGGAATCACTATATTAAAGTCAAAGATACGAGATTTCCAACAACTAGAAGAAAGTAAGAGCCATACAACGGAGGCAGACGCTTTAACGGCCAACTATACGACCGGAGCAAAAATTCCGGCCGTATAGCTCCGGTCGTATAGTTGGCTCCGCCACCGTTAGGTCAAACAGAACAACTTTCGTGAAGGGCCCCTATATAAAGGAGCCTCGGGGGACGAGAAAAGAAGCCAGACCTCCCCAAAAAGTCTCTGCTACAGATCACCAGCCGCCTCCAGATCTCTAAACCCTTCTCCATCTCCATAGCCATATTTCACCACTTGTAATAGTAGATCTCTTCTCCGATTAGCGACATTGTAAGACTATTACTATCAATCTTATGATTTTCATTACAATGTTTGTGATTGTTGATCGTCTCTATGTGTGAGTAATTCTCCTTGGGCTAAGGGCTTTGGCCTAGCCATATAGCAATTGTGCATGTTATTTATCATATATGAGATTGTGTATTAGTTTGTATGACATGATGATTATTGTATCCTCTCTTGCCTCAATCCAAGAACTTGTCAGGTACCCAAGACCCTGAGAGTTGAGCCAGGTATAGGGAGTATGAGTGATGACTGATCTGCAGGTTGGGAACCAAGTGACAGAATGGGTAGTACGACGGTATGTGAGGGATTTGCTTGGGATTAACGGTGACATCACTATGCATATCATTAGTTCTGTTTCTTCCATGGATGAGACTACTAGGTTATTGCTATAAGCGGTTGCGGAGGAAATAGCAATTATGGATGATGCACTGCGCACATATAATTTATCTTGCTCTAACAAGTACACCCATACTTTATTTCTATCTTTTATTCCCATCAGATGTTTTGTACAGCTACAGGTAAAACTGAACGCCCTAGGCCCTTTCTCTCCATCATCATCAACAACAAAAAGATGCAAGCTATTGGTCCGATAAAAACACAAAAGGAATTCTAAAACTCCCGAAGGTCCGTTAAAGTAACTTCACTATGCATTCGCTTCCCGGGGATTCGATAACCTAGGTCTACTAGGGAAAAAGAAGCTATACTACATCCATAATCCGGATCGAAGGTATCAGCAGCCAAGCATGAGGCACTAGAGGACAGAGGGTCCGGTGGCCTAGCGTGAGGAAGGGGCAACACGAGCGTCGCACGTGCCTTCTCGCCTCCATACATTCCGAGATATCTCAATTCATGTTCCTGTGTGTGGTCTTCCGACTTGTGGTTCGCAAAGCGCAAGAAACAACAACGGGGGAAGTGGTGGCATGCCGCATGCGACAACTGTTGGAAATATGCCCTAGAGACAAATAGTAATAAGGACTATTATCATATTTCATAAAGTTTATGATTAAGTTTTATATCATGCTATAACTGTATTGAGTGGAAACATCAATACACGTGTGATATATAAACAACCAGAGGTTCCCAGTGAAACTTAGTCACTGGTTCATTAGTCAACAGATGATCATGTTTCCTGATCGTGTGGCATTTATGCTAGTTGGAAATGGAGTCAACACATTCTGAGAATGAGATTATGAACCAATACCCGACCTAAACATCGTGACCCGGTCATATCACGAAGTTCAAGTTACGATGATTAGAAATGGATCGTCGTAGACTATTCCTTAGACCGTGAGGCTATATTAATCATTGTCTCCCGAGAGTGCTTAGATAGCATCAAACGCCACTTGGTAATACAGTGGTTATAAAGGTGTGTTCATCTACTCGTAGGAAACCGTAGAGACAATATATGTCAAGAGCGGGATTTGTCCGTCCACGTGATGGAAAGATACTCAAGGACCCACTCAGAGAAGTTATATCCAATAGCTATGCAGCGTGTGATTTGATCACAGGGATATCACTTGTCGAAATGAGTCAAGTAGCATTGTTCGGTAACGAGATTGAACACGACATGGTGATGTCATTGATCAGATCTCGGGCAATGCAAGTATATAGAGACAAAGGGAATAAGACACGATTGTCCCGGTTCAAACGACGAAAGATCTTCATGGAACGCACAGGGTCACATGGCCATACAGGTCCCTCTGTTGATCGTTGGTCCGGGAGTGTCCCGACCATGTCTGGAGTGTTCCTGGACTGTAGGGTATCACGCTTAAGGGTTTGATGATGCTTAGAGAGTGTTTATAGGATTAGAAGAATCGCCAAAGAATAGTAGAGAGAAAACCGGAAGGGTTTCGGTAAGTCCGTATGATGTCCGGAGTGGAGGTGGAAGGAGTTCCATAACCACGGAGATTGAATAGTATATGAATGAATGTTAAATATTGATTTAATCAATTATTCATAATTATTTAATAAAAGAGAAAATCAATTTAAAGGTCAAAAGGCTTAATGGGCCAATTCCGGAGGGAAGAGGGCCCATCAGGGAAAGGCAAGAGGGAGAAGGGCCAGAAGGGGTGGCCGGCGCCCTAGTGGGCCAGCCCGCCGCCCCCTGCCTCCCCCTGCGCTCGTGCGGGGCCCATGGGGGTGGCTGGCTCCTTTAGTCCCACCCCGGGACTTTGAGGGAGGTAGTACCTCCCCTCCCCTATATATAGTGGGGGTATTTGGCCATATAAATACACACAATATTCAATAAAGGTCTTCTCACTTTTGGGAAGACCTCCAATTGATACTCTCTCTCTCTCTCTCTCTCTCTCTCTCTCTCTCTCTCGTGACCGTGGTCCCAAGTTCGAACTGCGCGAACGAGAGACATCTTCACCGCGAAGCGTCGTCGCGCTGCAGGATTTGGATCCAGGAGCTCTACTTTCGCAACTGCTGCTGGATCAGGGAAGCGGGAGTCATCGTCAGGCACCGGACGTGTGTAACTCCCCGTGAGGTGTCACACTTGAGGCACTCAAGTCATTGGAGCCAAAGGAGCGCAAGGACTTCATCATGACCTTGAGGTCGACTTTGGCTCGTCTACATCAACCATGCTCTCCTGAGCGTTGACAACGCTTTTCGGTCTTCAAGGGTAAGTTCGCGAAAAGCCCCTCCCATTACTGTATTACTAATAGATAGGTCCTGGCAGCATCAGGTATTCAGGGGCGTAGGGTAAAATTTATTGTTTTCATGCGCGGAACCCCTACAGTGGTATCAGAGCTAGATCTATGCGAAGTAATGCTAGTACAGGTAGAACACATGAGATGTAGCGTGTGGGCGTTGATATTTTAGTTGTTACCCTCCCACGTGTACTTGTGTATACCGTAGTAATACTTGATGAAGCGGCCCCCAACCGACTTTACGCATTCATTCGCGAGACTGGTCCACGCTTGACATACAGCTTGTACCATATAAAGTGGCTTAGGGGGGTGTCTGTCTCTCTCGCATTAGTTGGTATGCCATTTACAACGGAGGGCCCCGAAAAGGGTGTAGTATAGACAACTACTTGATCAGTGTTGTGGTGACAGTTCGTAGGTAAGAACGGTTCTTGTGCGAAAGCCCATTTAGCCATGTAAAATATGCAAAGATAAAGTAGAGGCGTCTAACTTTGTTTTGCAGGGGGCATTGATTTGTGATATGGTTGTGGCAAAGATAAAGTGCTTACCTTGTGTTACGTAGTAGTAGATAGTCATAGAGGTGACGAACTACCACGCCGGAAAGACACCGGTACCCTGGTGTCTACGGCGCCGGAACCCTGGCGCCGGAATCCGGTGACGACGGATAGAGATCACGACGTGAAGGACCATATCACATCGCATTTACATTCAATGTTTTTGTTTGTATATCTTATTGTGTGCTAGTATTAGATACTCGACGGTAGCCTAATAAGTTGATCCCTGTTAAAATTACCAATGATTGTGTTCTCCCTTAGTGTGCACCATCAAGAAAGTTCTTCGGTATGAGGCAGGCTGTGATGATCGGGTGTCAGACATATCTACGTTCGCATACAGTGGGTGTAAGCCATGCTGCACAGCGAATACACTAAGGTTGAGTTGGCGACCCTAGCATGTATAGACATGGCCTCGGAACACGGATGGTCGAAAGATCGAGCACGAGTCACATGAATGATGTGACTGGCGTTTAGCATCCACCCTTGAACCCACATTGATGGCCATGATGATCGGGGGAGATGTGGACGAAAGGGGTCGTGTTATCACTAGGAACCCTTATGGGGATAGGTGTTTCTGAGTGGAGTTATTATTAACTCATTTAATTATATACTTAGTCTAAATTCCTTTTGCAATTATAAATGTAGAAAATGGTTCTCCCCGAGATTACCTTCCCTATTAACAATTGGTTAGAAGGAGAAAATCTCAAGTTAGATGGATCCAACTTTTCTGCATGGGTCATGCGCCTTCATGATCTCCTTAGCAAGAACAAAGTGGCTGACTACATGATCTACGAGATGTACTTAGAGCCACCCTATTCTCATGAGACCCAAGAGCAGCGGGATCTCCACTGCCGTCGTCGTGTGATGATCACTTTCATATCAGTAACAATGCGCCTTGGGATGGAAGATGGGCTATGGCCGATTGTGGGAAGTCTTAATCCCCGAACGATTATGGCACATCTGAGATCGCATTTCGTGGAACAAGTGTGCATATGGGAGTATGAGCTGATGGGAGATTTCCTCTCCATAAAGATGGAGGAGGGATCCTCACTGGACGATCACTTGTTGAGCATATATGATGCATACATGAGTCTGGCATACTTCCTGGACAACTGGTTCGCAAGCTCTTTTGCAATAGAAGTTGTGTTGGGGTCGCTGCCACCAAGCTTCCAAGCACAAGTCAGGATTTGCATTATGAGAGGCGACGCGGAAACACAGGATTTCCACGAGTTCATATCACATTTCAGAGATGTGGTGGTTGAACCCATTGTCGCTGAGGTCATCAATGACAAAGGTATATATTTGATATAAAATTTTATAAATATTATAATCTTGTAAACATATTTGCAGTGTAAAGTATATTTGATACTTATTCTGTTTTACTGAAAACAGGTCCTTCTACATGAGACGTGCTTGCTGGAGAGGAGGTGACGTTGCGTTTTGATGGCGAGCATGATGATGATGATGGCCAACGACACTCTCCCTCGACATTTATCACTTAGTTTATGTTTAGGATGATTATTGTAATCAAAAGATTGTGAACTTCTTTAGTGTGTCTCACACTTTGTGAGACGGTTATTCATATGAGTTTGTAATAAACAGTTGTTCTACTTTTATGAATAATCTCTATTCGTGTTCATATCTTATTTGATTATGTGTGAATTATCCTTGTTGTTTGAAACTAATTGATAATAAATGAACATTTGTAAAATATAGAAATACTTTAAAAATACCCAATTTAATGATATGTTCATTAATGAATGAAACCATTGTTTAAATTCAAAGTTATATGATAATATGTGAAAGTCATTTGATTTCTTATCACATATAAATCATGCCTAAGTTCGGAAAAATAACTTGAACACTGTGTATTACTTGAATACAAAGTGTTTAATGAATTGTTAAAAGTAAATACATATTCGATGTATTGTGTTTTAACGAAAATGGTAATTATCATTATATGATTGTTTAAATATGTAAAGAAGTTTACCAAAGGAAACATGAGGATGAAACTATTTGATATGATCAAAGTGTTTCATCAACAAAGGGTATAAATATAAAAGAGAATCTAATTACTACGATTTGATCAATAGTAATGAAATTCAACTTTATAAGAATGGCATAAAAGAAATTGTGGAATGCAAAGCATTTTGAAATGTCAAAATGCAAAGCATCACAATATGATATTAGATATCAAAGTGGGTGAATAGATGGCACCAAATAAATCGTTGTAGTGTATATATAGAGACCATTAGTTAGAAATAGTTAGCACTCAATTAGAATTTATAGTGAACCATTTGAATTCGTGAAAGCGGCTCCATATCTGGTATGGATCATCGAAAGTTTTGGGGTTATTCGATATAACCAAAACAATAGCGAATAAGTCCTTGTAGAGTATTTATTGGAAACTTTGAATACAAAGTCCATAGCTAAAACCAAAAGAGAAGCAAAACTAGTATTGCTTGGATTTTGGTGCATTCTTGAGAAAGTTCGCGTTCAGTGATATTTCTCAATTATGAAACAAATGGAAGATAGTGAAAAACACGATGAGGATTCAAAACCCTGCATCAGAGTGTTGAGAAGCGCAACAGACAAAGTTCCTAGACGATTTTCTTCACAAAGGAAAGAATCAATGATAATGATAATTGTGTTTTTCCCACTGGTGTTTTCACTACATAAAGTAGGATTCAAAATGTAACCCATATCTTGTATGGAGACATTTGTAAAACATTTGTCATGATTCTTGGAATATGACATACCTACAAACTACTAAGGAAATAATGGTAAACTAGAATTATGAAAAATCCTAGAAGCAAAATTCACTTGAGATTAGAAAGCAATTCGTTGCTGAATCTCACAAGTAAAAGGGGTTACTTGAATTTTCCCAAATGACTGCAAAGCCATAGTGGAAAAAGGGGTGAATGACAAAAGCACAGTTTGTCAAGTATTGGGCGAATTGAAATGAATTTGATTTAAGTGTGCTAAATGTCTAGTGGATTTAAAACTAGTAAGAGTACTAGTATCTCATAGTAAGTCTCCAAGTTTGATATTTGATCAAAGGATTTTGAAGTTGTTCAAAATAGTGAGTGGATATGCAATTTGCATGAAATTGAGTGGGAGCTATAAAAGTCTTCCTAAAACAATATGTGATTGACATATTTTTGAGTGGGAGCAATATAAGTCTAAAATTCAAATATGTCAGAACATAGTTTGAGTAAGAGTATCGACTCATACCCAAATATGTTAGGAACATATCTTGAGTGGGAGCTTATAGAGTGATTCTTAAATATGTTAAGAATAAAAGCGCAAATACCAATAAATAATGATTTGTAAGGTGTAAAAGTTGATAATAACTGTATTATGATATTATGTAGTATTTTTTAAGGGGTTCTAAAAAGGGTTTCAGAATAGAAGTTAATTAAGGAACTGGTCCTTAATAACTCAAATTAGGAATAGTATTAAGTTTAACATCAATGGTTGAAAGAAAGAAAAGGATGATCATCATCCACTATGTTAAGACATAGGTTCTATCTTAGAAAACCATGATGATAACTTAACATAATATATGATCCATGAAGGAACGTTTGAAAGGTGATTAAGTTTGAATCACATAATGTTGAGCTAAGTTTGTCCGCGGTGTCTAAGAGAGAACTACAGACATATTTTCCAAATCCATAAAAGGACGACATATCTTAAAGCATAAAGGGTTATGTTATAAGGAAATATGTTGGAAACTCCTGTAAATACCGATTAAAGTCAAGAAGGAAGCGAGGTGAACAAAAACATCGAAAGTTGCACAGGGTGCACTCGTGTTTTGATGATTACATTTATAATAATAGATAAGGGTACCATCTAAAGTGTTGTATAATGTTATGGTGGGGCTAGTTCGCTTTTAACATAGAATGATATGTCCCGGGGCATAGTGCCCATGAGAAAGCCCTCGAGGTTGATCTAAAGTCACTGTAGGCTCCTGGAATCAGGCCTCGTTCTGCTGTCATAGTGACGATGCATACACACAGATGTTATCATGTGATAATAAAGTTTTAATGTCAATCAAGGTGACATTAGTAAGTTGCAAAGGATTTGGGACAGTAAAGTACAAACCCAAGATTCAACCTCTTCCATGAGCAAGCATGTTCAGGGTACCGGATATGGTGCCAATGATTAAGAACAAATGCAGCTAGTGTATTTGTACTCTACTGCAAGTGGGAGACTGTTGGAAATATGCCCTAGAGACAAATAGTAAAAAGGACTATTATCATATTTCATAAAATTTATGATTAAGTTTTATATCATGCTATAACTGTATTGAGTGGAAACATCAATACACGTGTGATATATAAACAACCAGAGGTTCCCAGTGAAACTCTAGTCACTGGTTCATTGGTCAACAGATGATCATGTTTCCTGATCATGTGGCATTTATGCCAGTTGGAAATGGAGTCAACTCATTCCGAGAATGAGACAATGAACCAATACCCAACCTAAACATCATGACCAGATTATGTCACGAAGTTCAAGTTATGATGATTAGAAATGGATCCTCGTAGACTATTCCTTAGACCATGAGGCTATATCAATCACTGTCTCCTGAGAGTGCTTAGATAGCATCAAGCGCCACTTGGTAATACAGTTATAAAGGTGTGTCCAGGTACTCAGAGGAAACCGTAGAGGCAATATATGTCAAGAGCGGGATTTGTCCGTCCACATGACGGAAAGATACTCAAGGGCCCACTCGGAGAAGTTATATCCAATAGCTGCGCAGCGTGTGATTTGATCACAGGGATATCACTTGTCGGAACGAGTCAAGTAGCATTGTTCGGTAACGAGATTGAACACGACATGGTGATGTCATTGATCAGATCTTGGGCAATGCAAGTATATAGAGACAAAGGGAATAAGACACGATCATCCCGGTTCAAACGACGAAAGATCTTCGTGGAACACACAGGGGTCACATGGCCATCCAGGTCCCTCTGTTGATCGTTGTTCCAGGAGTGTCCCGACCATGTCTGGAGTGTTCCCGAACCGTAGGGTATCACGCTTAAGGGTTTGATGATGCTTAGAGAGTGTTTAAAGGATCGGAAGAATCGCCGAAGAATAGTAGAGAGAAAACCAGAAGGGTTTCAGTAAGTCCGTAGGATATCCGGAGTGAAGGTGGAAGGAGTTCCATAACCATAGAGATTGAATAATATATGAATGAATGTTAAATATTGATTTAATCATTTATTCATAATTATTTAATAAAAGAGAAAATCAATTTAAATGTCAAAAGGCTTAATGGGCCAATTCCAAAGGGAAGAGGGGCCATTAGGGAAAGGCAAGTGGGAGAAGGGCCAGAAGGGGTGGCCGACGTCCTAGTGGGCCAGCTCCTCCCCCCCGCGCGGGGCCCATGGGGGTGGCCGGCGGTGCCACCCCTCCCGCTCTCCTCTCCTTTAGTCCCACCCCGGGAATTTGAGGGAGGTAGTACCATCCTTCCCCTATATATAGTGGGGGTATTTGGCCAAATAAATACACACAATATTCAATAAAGGTCTTCTCACTTTTGGGAAGACCTCCAATTGATACTCTCTCTCTCTCTCTCTCTCTCTCTCTCTCTCTCTCTCTCTCTCTCTCTCTCTTTCTCTCGTGACCGTGGTCCCAAGTTCGGACTGCGCGAACGAGAGACATCTTCACCGCGAGCACCATCACGCTGCGGGATTCGGATCCAGGAGCTCTACTTCCGCAACTGCTGCTGGATCGGGGAAGCGGGAGTCATCGTCAGACACCGGACGTGTGTCACACTTGAGGCACTCAAGTCATTGGAGCCAAATGAGCGTAAGGACTTCATCACAACCTTGAGGTCGGCTTCGGCTCGTCTACATCAACCACGCTCTTCTGAGCGTTGACAACGCTTTTCGGTCTTCAAGGGTAAGTTCGCGGAAAGCCCCTCCCTTTACTGTATTACTAATAGATAGGTCCTGGCAGCATCAGGGGTTCAGGGGTGTAGGGTAAAATTTATTGTTTTCATGCGTGGAACCCCTACAACAACTAGCGCGGGGAGAAATGGCGGCGTGCTAGGACAAATTTGGGCGCAATGGCCACGGGAACGCGGTAGCGACGTGCACGGATTAGCAAGCAGTTGGCGGCGAGCGAAGTATTTGTGGGACCGGTGAGGTCGCCATCGCCGCCATGTCGGACGGCCAACAATATGCTGGGGCATGCGTTGGCACAGCATGGCAGCACGTCGGAGACGAGCAAGGACTGTCGCAGGGCTTGTTGTCGATTCATGGTCATAGCCATGGGAAGCCAAAGGTGTGGCATGTTGGGAGGTTAGGGTGGCAGGCTAGAACGGTTGTGGGATAGCATTGTGGTTGGTGGCGGGGGTGGCGCCGTGGTAGGTGGCCGTGGGCACCGAGCTAGGTAGGTTGCAAGATGGTGGATGGCGGGGCCACGCTGGGAGGGATTGGGTGAGCAAGCGAACACGAGGTAGAAGAAGGGATAAGGTGAGAGAGTAAGAAGGTAAAATATATAGGAAAAAATATTTTTGTAAGGTGGTTTAAAAATAATTATAAGTTTTTGGTGGATAAAATAATTATGCCGCTAGAAGCCTGATAGACGGATCCGCACCTTGCCAAAGTCAACGAATACACCCATATACCGAGTAGATGAAACGGCGACCGTATTTAGACCAGCCACGTTACAAATTCGTTTCTATATTGGGTTACCATATCGATTTTAGGCGGCAAGAATAGGTACACATGTTATTATGGGTGACCTTCATATTGATTTTAGGTGGCAAGTATAAATACCGCGTGGGTTTAAGAACGCGACCACCAACACTCAGATTGATCCCGTTTCAAAAAAAAAAAGTAAAAGAAAAAACCCAAGATCGATCACTTCACGTACGGGGTATGGTGATGGGAACCTGTCTCGCCCGCTGCATCTGGAGCCGAATAGTAGTTTCCTTGAGTGCTCATCAGTCGATATCGTTCCATGTCTCTTCACAGTGCAAAACAACTCATGTTTCACTGGCCTGCTAGCTACACAAACACACCGTACGTTAGCGAGCACGTACGTAAGTTCACTGGCGCAAACCGGACGTACGATTCGAGCGGGTAGCTAGCAGCAGCCGGTCCTCTTGACTGATCGAAACTCCGGCGACCGATGGGGCGGTCGATCTCGGCCTGTCGGCCAGCTAGCCGGGTGAGCGGTCCACCAGGTGGAGGCTGTGAACGGCGTCCAGGTGACCACGTACGCGGGCGCGCACATGCATCTGCTGCGTCGATCGACGGGCGCCACCACCGGTGCCAGAGCGCAACGCGGGAACAGCACCGGCTTTGGCTTTACCGCGGCGAGGGTACAGCCCTCGGCCCCGCCCGAAAGCTGCGCGGCTCCGCTCAGCCGCTCGCTCACTCGCAGTTTCCTCTGCCCCTCTGCCCCGCCGCCCGGCCCCCCTGGCTGAGTGCCGACGACCACCGTGCGCCCGGCCCCGCCGCGCCTGCAGTTTAACATGGGGAAGCCCGGCCGCCGGCGAGCGTGGTTATGATCGTACACGCGCGCATGCACCTAGACGTGCATGTGTGTGTGTCTCCGCCGCTCTACTGCTAACGTTACTACGCTGCCGCACGTACTGGTACGCTTGCCGCCTGCGTCCGTGCGGTCGGTCCTGTTGCGTTAATCTCGCATGCTTGCACGTACGCGCGCGCGCGTGCACGGCCAACAGTACCGGGTCAACAAAGGGGCAGACACTTTGAAGAGGGGCGAGGGGATCGATCGATCGGTCGAGACGGCGCTGTAGAGGCGAGCTACGCAGGGTCGTGTCACTCGCTGCTCCTGTAGTACGTGTGTGTGAGCCCGCCCGGCCGGCTGGCCGCGCGCGCGTGGGGTGGCGCTGTGCATGCTCTGGTCCTGCACGCATGCACGGCCGGGGCGGGGACCTGCACTGCACGCATGGCTGCGAGATCTATCTCAACTTCTCCACCCCATAGGCTGGCTGGCCGGGGCGCGTACTCGCGTGTGCGTGCCCGTGCACGTGTGCGGCGCATACGCACGTACAGTCTCCAACTCTCCATCTAGCACACAGCCTGGTTTAATTTTGAACGTACGTGTGAACTGAGGCAGGAAACAATGGTACGTACTGAAGTTTAATCACGGCACCGATCGTGCGTGGCTAGTAGTACTAGTAAGCGTTCCGATCGAGCGATGGGCCGATTGCACATGGAGAGTACTACGTACGATCGAGCGAACAGTGACGAACTCCTTTTGTAGCTATTCCATGCGAACCGTGTGTCTATATTAGTAGTGAACAGAAGCACATACTACTATTGAACAGTAAGCGTCTCCATACGACTGTTTGGCGTACGTCTACTGTTTAATGGGACTCACCGTCTCTTTACCTTTTCTCGTTGGACCTGTATCGTCATATCGTAGTCACTGAATGCAACATGCAAGGTTGTTTTAACCCTGTATGAAAATGTATGTGTTTCTGATTTTTTTTCCATTTACGTACTCCATTAATGTGCAACCCTATGGTGCAGATACCTCCTCCTCGAAACAGTCATTTCGTCTAGCTATATTAATATAGCAACCAACCATGAGACCGCTGCTAGACCAGATAGCACAACACCCAAAACCAAAAATAAAGAGAAAACGAAAAAGAAAAGAAGAGAAGAGAAAACAAGGCCGATAACAGAGGTTCGACGAAAACGAGGGTGGCCCGTCACCGATGCGCCCTCCGGAGAATGTCCACCACTATCCTAGCGCTCCAAAGCGACGCGTACCAAGCAACACCTTCAAGAAGGAAAGCAACGACAACGACGCTGCTGCCCGGACTGATCCTAGGGTTTCCCCCGATACGCGGCAGGAGGTGGGGAAGAAGTACACCCGATGCCCTTCAGGAATGACGGCAACACCCGTAGGCGTTACCGCGTCGGTGTCTAAACGACAAGGATTTCTCCCGACCCCTCAAAAAACCATCCTCTCGGACGCTTCGGATTTCTCCACCACTCTCACCACCCACCAGCACGCGCCAACGGTCTTGTAGCCACCACCGTCATCTTACCGTGACCCACGTTGCAAGACCGGACAAACAGGAAGACGGTAATTGCCCGAATGCAACAACATGGGCAAACCAAGCCCTCGCTAGCCTAGCCGAGCCCGAATGGACCCGTGAAGCCCCGACGCTGCACTGCAGCAAGGATGCCGCTGACAACACCAACCTTAGCACTAGCCCCTACTCCCATGTCCACCAGAGGATCTGCCACCACTTTAGATCCCCACAGCCAAGCAGCAACATCATCGTCACCGTGCTCACCCGGGCCAACCGGACCACCACCGGACCGAGATACACCATCGCAAGCCACCTCCTAGAGACGCCTCCGCCAGAGGGTCACTCGCACAGATCACCTTCCGGGGCCACCGCCCCGGCATCCACGCTCTCGTACCCGTCACAGGCGGAGAACGACTCACCGACGCCCGAGGACGCCGTACCACCGACATCACGCCGTTGTCGAATAGAGTCATCTCTACCACGGCAACCAACAACGAGCACACAACGTTCTAGATCGGGGCTACGAAGGAAACGACAAACCCTGTTGCCAGGGCCGCCGAATCTGGGCCCACTTGGCCTAGATTGACGACCACGACGGTGCTACCTGGCAACCTCTAGGCCACAACCGCCAACAGGGGGTCGCCGATGTTGACCTTCCCAAAGCCCGACTGGCCAGGGAGAAGCCTGTAGACCCAGATCGGGGCCCGCCTGGTCCCAAGATCTGGCTGCACGGACGACAACCACCCTCCGCCGATGCCTAGTACACGAGGCCTCACCGCACCTCTTTGCCCCTGCCGAGAGTCGTTGGAGCCGTGTTGACGCCGCCGGGCCGAGCCCCACCCTCTAAGGCGCACCACCGCCGGCCGAGGTTGCCCTGTGCAATCCCCCATGCACCCGGGTAGGGAAGAACCCGTCGCCTCTTTGCCCCTGCCAACGGCGTGTGAAGGCGACAATGGGGGAGGGGGAGGGGAGACGGGAGTCATCATCAGGCACCGGACGTGTGTAACTCCCCGCAAGGTGTCGCACTTGAGGCACTCAAGTCATTGGAGCCAAGGAGTGCAAGGACTTCATCACGACCTTGAGGTAGGCTTCGGCTCGTCCACATCAACCACGTTCTCCTGAGCGTTGACAGCGCTTTTCGGTCTTCAAGGGTAAGTTCGCGAAAAGCCCCTCCCGTTACTATATTACTAATAGATAGGTCCTGGCAGCTTCAGGGGTTCAGGGGTGTAGGGTAAATTTTTATTGTTTTCATACGCGGAACCCCAACATAAGGTATATATTTGATATACAATATTATAAATGTTATAATCTTGCAAACATTTATTACAGTGTTAAAGTATTTGATACTTGTTCTGTTTGGTGAAAACATGTCCTTCTGCATGAGAGGTGCTTGCTCGAGAGGAGGTGACGTTGCATGTTGATGGTGAGCATGATGATGATGGCCAACGACACCCTCCCTCGACATTTATCATTTAGTTTAGCATTTTTGGATAATTATTGTAATCGATGGATTGTGAATTTCTTTAGTGTGTCTCACACTTCATGAGACGGTTGTTCATATGAGTTTGTAACAAATAGTTGCTCTGCTTCTATGAATGATTTCTATTTGTGTTCATATATTGTTCGATTATGTGTGAATTATCATTGCTGGGAAACTAATTGATAATACATTTGTAAAATATTGAAAATGCCTTGAAGATACCCAACTTAATGATATATTTATTTTGAATGAAACCATTGTTTAAATTCAAGAGTTACGTTGATAATATGTGAAAGTCATTTAATTTCTTGTCACATACGAATCGTGCCTAGGTTCGGCAAAATAACTAAAACATCGTGTATTACATGAATGCAAAGTGTTTGATGAATTGTTGGAAGAGAATACATATTCAATGTATCATATTTCAACAAAGTGGTAATTATCATTTTGTGATTGTTTGAAATTAGTAAAAGTGTTTACCAAAGGAAATATGAGCACGAAACTATTTGATATGATCAAATATTTCATCATTTAAGGGTATTAAAGATAAAAATAATTTAATTACTATGATTCGATCAATAGTAATGAAATTTGACATTATAAGATTAGCATAAGGAATTGTGAAATGCAATGCGTTTGAAATATCAAAATGCAAAGCATCGCAAGGTGATATTAATTATCAAGTGGGTGAATAGATGGTGCCAAATAAATCGTTGTAGTGTAAGCGTAAAGACCATTAGTTAGAAATAGTAAACACTCAATTAGTATATATAGTGAACCATCTGAATTCATGAGATCGGCGCCATATCTTGGATGGATCGTCGTGAAAGTTTTGGAGTTATTCGATATCACCAAAACAATAGCGAATAAGTCCTTGTAGAGTATTTATTGGAAACTTTGAATATGAAATCCATGGCTAGAACCAAAAGAAAGGCAAAACTATTGTTTCTTGAATTTTGGTGTATTCTTGAGAAAGTTGATGTTCTCGACAATGAAGCTTATGGAAGACAGTAAAAACACGATGAGGATTCAAAACCCTACATCAGAGTGTTGAGAAGCGTAATGAAAAGCATTCCTGGACGATTCTCTTCATAAAGGAAAGAATCAATGATAATGATCATTGTATTTTTCCCACTAGTGTTTTCACTAAATAAAGTAGGATTCAAAATATACCCCATATCTTGTATGGAGACATTTGAGAATCACTTGTCATATTACCGAAATATGGCATACCTATGGACTACAAAGGAAATAATGGTAAACTAAAATTATGAGAAATCCTAGAGGCAAAATTCACTTAAGATTAGGAAGCAATTTATTGATGAATCTTACCAAGTAATGGGGTACTTGAATTTTCCAAATGACTGCAAAGTCATGATGAAAAAGGTGAATGACAAAAGGCACGCGATACATTGCAAATGTATCTATAATTTTTGATGTTCCATGCTTCGTTTTATCCACTTTCTTGTGTTTTGTCCACACTTTGGAGTACTTTTCATATGATTTCTTAGACTAACCTATTAACAAGAGCCACAGTGCCAGCTGCCTGTTTTCTGCTGTTTTTGGTTCCAGAAAAGTCAGAAAATGAATATTCTCAGAATTGGACGGGACAAAAGCCAAAGTGCCTATTTTTCAGGAAGTCATCAGATGCCAGAATACGAGACAGAGAAGGGCCAGAGGGCGGCCACAGTCAAAGCAAAGTAGAGATTTCTTCATTAGGGATCTTCCTTTTATTCGAGATAATGTCCTTCATATACTTTGAGTAAGGAGGCAATTTAATAGCATCAGTCAAAGGAATTTGCAGGAATAAAGGCTTCATCCACTCACAAAACTTATTATAGTGTTCATCTTCCTTTGACTTGTGTTTCTTATCAGGGAAAGGCATAGGTTTTTGGACCCAAGATTCTCTTTCACTACCATGTTTCTTAGCAATAAAATCTTCTTTGGTGTATTTAGTATTCTTAGTGTGGTTTTCAGGTTCTTCTTCAACTTTTTCTTCATTAGGAACAACATTTTCTTCATTACCACTTTCAGTTTCAGCATCAGAGATAGATATACTATTAGGATCTATAGCAGGTTCAGAGGGTTCTACAACAGTTTTATGTTTTTTTTCCTTTTCTTACAAGTAGAACCACTATTTTTAGTTTGTTGAGAATCCTGTTCAATTCTTTTGGGATGCCCTGATACATTGCAAATGTATCTATAATTTTTTATGCTCCATGCTTGGTTTTATCCACTTTCTTGTGTTTTGTCCACACTTTGGAGTACTTTTCATATGATTTCTTGGACTAACCTATTAACAAGAGCCACAGTGCCAGCTGCCTGTTTTCTGCTGTTTTTGGTTCCAGGAAAGTCAGAAAATGAATATTCTCGGAATTAGACGGGACAAAAGCCAAAGTGCCTTTTTTCCACAAGACTCACGGAGCCAGAATACGAGACGGAGGAGGGCCAGGGGCTGGCCACACCACTCCTAGGCGCGGGCTGGGCCTGGCCGTGCCAGGGCATGGTGTGGTGGCCCCAGGCACCCCCTCGGTCCCCCTCTTCGCCTATAAGAAGCCTTCTGACCTAAAAACTTCGGGGGGTTCAATGTTTTTCCACGAAAAGTTCCGCTGTGCCACCGCCACCGAAGGGGAGATTCGGGGGACAGAAAGTCTCTGTTCCGGCACCCTGCCCGGACGGGGAAGTGCCCCCGGAGCCATCTCCATCGACCTCCACCATCATCTTCATCGACCATCCATGTTTCCCCCATCTATGAGTGAGTAATCCCCCGCTATAGGCTATGGGGATGGTAGGGATTGGATGAGATCGTTCATGTAATGGCATCAGATTGTTAGGGCATAGTGCCTAGTATCTCTTATTAGTGCTTTATGACTTTGTTGCAACTTTGTTGTGCTTAATGCTTGTCACTAGGGCCCGAGTGCCATGATTTCAGATCTGAACTTATTATTGATTCGTTATGATAGTATTGTTTCTGGTCTTATCTACAAGTTGTATACACACGTCATTGTCCGGAACCTATGGCCCCGAAGTGACAAAAATCAGGATAACCGGAAGGGAAAGGCTTTGATGTGAGGATCACATGTGTTCATGGAGTGTTAATGCTTTGCTCCGGTGCTCTATTAAAAGGAGCACCTTAATTGTCAGTAGTTCCCTAGAGGCCCCGCTGCAAACGGGCTGGCAGGACAAAAGATGTTGCGCAAGTTCTCATTGCGAGCACGTATGACTATATATGGAACACATGCCTAGGATTGTCTAGTACTTGAGTGCTTTATCTTATTTATCTGCAATTGCCCTATGTTCTATTTGCTATTTGAATTGTCTTGTCCATGCAACGCCCGTCCATCCATCCCTATGCCTACCGCACTCGAATCCCACTGTTTACTGCTTTTGCTACTACTGTCTTTGCTTTACTATTGCTGTTACTTTACTATTCTGACTACAAAATTGTTGCTACTGATAAACTGTTGTGAGCAAGATCGTTTCCAGGTGCAGCTGAATTGACAACTCAGTTGTTAAGACTGATAAGTATTCTTTGGCTCCCCTTGTGTCGAATCAATAAATTGGGTTTCACTTCCCTCGAAAATACTGCGATACACCCCCTATACTTGTGGGTCATCAAGACTATTTTCTGGCGCCCTTGCCAGGGAGCATAGCTTTATTTATCAAGTTCACTTGGAATCACTATTGTTCAAGCTAAGTTTATCTTTCTCCTTGTTTGCTTGTTTCTTTATCAAAAATACAAAAAAAGATTAGTTCCTACTCTAGTTGTTATTTTCGTTGGTCTGTTATTGTCTTGCTTTATCATGCTTGTTGGCAATGGTTGGTTTCTTTGAAACTGAAGCTTATTGGCAAGGTGGGTCCACGGAAGATCAAAAATATTATTATAAGGAACACCGCTTGTCACAAAAAGGGAAACACTTATGGGAACAAATTGATAGATTGTATACCATTGCTAGGAACGTGTGCTCTACTTATAATGTTATTTATTGCTGTGATGAGTCTTGTTGCAGAAAGAGGTATAAATACCCCCCTTTTCAGTGTGAGTATAGTGATAATGATACCATATCTTCCTATGCTAAAGGAATTTATGACTTTTATGATGCGGAACAAATTGAAGAATTTATTGCTTGGAAGGGTGCTTTTGAACTTGCTAGTTTGCTTGAAAATATTGATGATTCACCTTACAAATATGAGGTGTATGGTATACTTAAATTTTGCTTTGATAATTACAAGGATGAAAAATGCTATATTCTTGAATATTTTAATAGATGCTTTCCACAAATGGAAGAGACTAATGCCTTGCAGGATCCTATGGAAGAAGAAATTGATGAACCTGAAATCTCATTAGATGAAAAATAGGAGGA
Source organism: Avena eriantha (assembly GCA_910589775.1). Classification (NCBI taxonomy): domain Eukaryota; kingdom Viridiplantae; phylum Streptophyta; class Magnoliopsida; order Poales; family Poaceae; genus Avena; species Avena eriantha. The sequence continues at coordinate 14,586,845 of OU342741.1, read as the reverse complement.
GAGTGATGAACAAAAGGGGGAAGAATGGATTAGCTACCCATGCCTACCTTCTAATGAGAGTAACTCTTTATCCCTTACATTATTTGATTGTCCCCCTTGCTTACTAAAGGAGAATGATTGTTATGTTCCTGAAGTTTCTCTTGAAAATGTTTATGATAAAGCTCTATTGCTTGTAGATCATGAAAAGTATGCTTTATGTGATAGTTACATTGTTGAGTTTATTCATGAGGCTACTGAAAATTATTTTGAGAGAGGAAAATATGGTTGTAGAAGTTTTCATGGTATAGAAACACCTCTCTATGTGCTGAAAGTTTTGAAGTTACTCTTGTTTTATCTTCCTATGCTTGCCACTTTGTTCTTTGTGAATTTATTTGCATACATTATTCCTATGCATAGGAAGTGGGTTAGACTTAAATGTGTTTTGAATTTGCTTCTTGATGCTCTCTTTTACTTCAACTCATATTTCTTATGAGAGCATCCTCTCAAACTTTTATGCCTGAAGATGATATTATGTCTATTATTCTTGGGAGACCTTTTCTTAAATACTGCAGGAGCTGTTATTAATTGTAATCAAGGGAAGGTGACCTTCAATGAACACATTGTCTATTTCCTCAAGAAGATTGAAAGGACTTATGGTTTTAATTCAATTGAACATGTTGAGGGCATTCAAGTTGGATAAATATATTATCCCATACGAAGAGAAAAATTTGAAACTATTATGATTGGGACCATTGCTATGAAGGTTGAGGTAACATAATCATTAGTGGGATACAAAGTTTTGTCTCATATGGAATTGTTTTGGTAACAAGACCTGATCAACCTTGTTAACAAAAGGATTTCATTGAGCAAAACAATGTTTTCACCATGATTATCTCCGCTTAATTCTATTCTATCCATTTTAGTTTTTTTGCTTCTTATGCCTAACTTAAAGGCGTTAAAGAAAAGTACTTGTTGGGAGATAACCCAAGAGTTTTAGTTGAGTCTTGGAAGTTATTACCTCTGTAATAACCTCTCCTTATCCTTTTTATTTGCTTTTTGTACCAAGAGTAACCTCTAATGAGAGAGAAGTAATGATTGGGAAAGTTGTTGTCCCGAAACAGATTTCTGTGCTTCACCGTAAATATTCCTGAGAGAGATATGTACGTCGTATGGAGCTGTATTGTTTTGTGATTCTGCCCCAAGTTGTTATCTAACTTTTGTTAGTTCAACACTTTTTTATTTGAGCAACAGAAGGTCTTCGAAAAAATTCGTATTTACCTGCTGGTCTGTTTTGATAGATTTCTGCCATTTCTGCATTTGCTTCTTGTTAGTTCCTTCTTGAGTTCTTTTGGGGAATTGAGCTTTTTGAGGGAAGTGCTACAGTAGCTAGTGTTCTAATGGAAGTTTATTTTGTGTTAGAACTGAACCTAAAGACTTATTTATCTTAAGTGCACTAATGTTGCTAATAAAGATTGTGTGAAGTTTTGTATGAAGGAAAAATTTCAGGTGTATGGAAGGAATGAGTAATGAGATGAAGAATGGACTAAAGCTCAATCTTGGGGATGCCACGCGTGTCACCCCAAGAAATATCCAAGAAGTACAAGCGTCAAAGCTTGGGGATGCCCAAGGCATCCCCTTCTTCATCAATAAAAATCCCAGGTTTCTTCCAAACGCTTCATGTTTATTGTTTCATGCACAGTTGTGTTGTTCTTGGAGCGTCTTCTTTTTTGTTTTCGTTTTGGTTTTTAGTTTGCATGGTTTGCTTAGTTTGCTGAATAAATTGGTTGGACCCCCTCTCGCATACATTGGAGTTCAAATGGTTTGGTTCGGTTTGGAAAAGAGTAGGAAAGTTCATGCTTATGTGGTAAACAGAGCTCGTTTTTGACTGTGACCTATGCTATGTCATGCCATGCTTGATATTGTTTTGTCTTTATGCTTAGTATTATTTGCTGTAGCATGACTTGTTATAAACAATTGAGATTGCTTAATGTGCCTTGGATGAATCATGCGTTGTTTTAGCATATTAAAGCATAGTATAGTGGTATTCTCCTTTGATGCATTATTTGGGTTGACTTGGCGCATGCTCACACCATGTTATGACTATCTCATTTCACCATAGCCTTTATGATCCTTTAGTTTTCAACTTGTAGTATCACTTTATGCTTTGATCAATGATGTTTTGTCGCTCTACATGATTATGGCCATTATTGCTCTCTCGTTTGTCGCTCCCTTACTATTGCTAGCCTTCACTTCCACTGAGTGTTTTACTCATGTTTCCAATTCCCTAAAAAAAATATTTCCAAAGTGTCCACCATACCTACCTATTAGCATCATTTGCTACTTCAGTGCATATTCATTATGCCTTGTTTTCTTCCGAATAAAATGTTTGTTTGTTATGAGAAATTTAGTTAGTAAAGCTCTCACGAACTTGATTGCACACTTTATTTTCTTGCATTTAATAAACCTGAACCATTGTGAACTCTCCATGAAAGTTATATGCTTGCTAATTATAGGCTGGGGATTAGCAGAACCATGCTGTCACGGGGAACGCTTTCAACACTTGTAAATATATACCCAGTTGATACCTTGCTCTTTTGTTTGCGGATGTCGTCGGTGTGAAATAAAAGGGGAGCTTGTAAGTCCATGGAGTTATGTATGTGTGTTAGAGAAACGCCTGGGCCGCTGGTCTAATCCATGCTGACATGGTGGAAACCTGCAGCGTAACCATAATGATATCTATGAAGCATTCTTCTTATAAAAAAAGAGAGATAGCTATTAAGAAAAACAAAAAAAGAGAGATTTATGAAAAGAGGAAAGAGAGAAAAAAGCACCATTTTCCCATGGTAAATAAGAAGATTGCTGAGATACTCATTGTCTGCTTGCCTTGTCATTTTGATATGGGGATTCTTCCGTATCATCGGGCAAGGGGTACCCCGTTGGGGGGTTCGACGTTTTTCCACGAAAAGTTCCGCTGTGCCACTGCCACCGAAGGGGAGATTCGGGGGACAGAAAGTCTCTGTTCCGGCACCCTGCCGGGACGGGGAAGTGCCCCCGGAGCCATCTCCATCGACCTCCACCATCATCTTCACCGACCATCCATGTTTCCCCCATCTATGAGTGAGTAATCCCCCGCTGTAGGCTATGGGGATGGTAGGGATTGGATGAGATCGTTCATGTAATGGCATCAGATTGTTAGGGCATAGTGCCTAGTATCTCTTATTAGTGCTTTATGACTTTGTTGCAACTTTGTTGTGCTTAATTCTTGTCACTAGGGCCCGAGTGCCATGATTTCAGATCTGAACTTATTATTGATTCATTATGATAGTATTGTTTCTGGTCTTATCTACAAGTTGTATACACACGTCGTTGTCCGGAACCTATGGCCCCGAAGTGACAGAAATCGGGATAACCGGAAGGGAAAGGCTTTGATGTGAGGATCACATGTGTTCACGGAGTGTTAATGCTTTGCTCCGGTGCTCTATTAAAAGGAGCACCTTAATTGCTAGTAGTTCCCTAGAGGCCCCGCTACAAACGGGCTGGCAGGACAAAAGATGTTGTGCAAGTTCTCATTGCGAGCACGTATGACTATATATGGAACACATGCCTAGGATTGTCTAATACTTGGGTGCTTTATCTTATTTATCTGTAATTGCCCTATGTTCTGATTGCTATGTGAATTGTCTTGTCCATGCAACACCCGTCCATCCATCCCTATGCCTACCGCACTCGAATCCTACTGTTTACTGCTTTTGCTACTACTGTCTTTGTTTTACTACTGCCGTTACTTTACTATTCCTACTACAAAATTGTTGCTACTGATAAACTGCTGTGAGCAAGATTGTTTCCAGGTGCAGCTGAATTGACAACTCAGTTGTTAAGGCTTATAAATATTCTTTGGCTCCCCTTGTGTCGAATCAATAAATTGGGTTTCACTTCCCTCGAAAATACTGCGATACACCCCCTATACTTGTGGGTCATCATGCCCCTCAGGATATAGAGGATCCTAGGTAGCAGCTCCACTTCTAGTTCTAATTTCATAAGCATGTTTTTCTTTAGCAGCATTAACTAGCAAGTCGTTTTGCACTTTAACGAGTTGATCTATTTGAGTTTGAACCATTTGAAAGTGTTTAACAATCATTTTAACATCATTAGAGGTTCTTTCCACAATATCTTTCAACTCAACAATAGCTCTAGTGTTTTCCATTAGATGATTTTGCACCCTTTTATTAAAGTTATCTTGCTTAACAATAAAGATATCAAATTCTTCTAAGCATTGATCAGGAGGTTTCAAGTAAGGGATATCACCTTCATCAAAGTGTTGGAGAGAGTGTACCTCAATAGTGGGTGAGTAGGGAATAGGCTTACATAATTCTTCTATAGGAGGTAAATTCTTGACATCTGCAGCTTTAATTCCCTTCTCCTTAAGACATTTCTTAGCTTCCTTCATCACTTCATCATTTAATTCAATAACTCCCCTCTTCTTTGATGTTGGAATAGGCACAGGAATAGATGGTTCAGGTACAATTACTTCAGGTATAGCTTGTTTAGGAGGAGTCCAATCTTCATAATTCTTGCTTATTTTAGCCATTAATTCCTCAGCTTCCTTTAGAGTCCTATTCCTGAAAACACAATCAGCACAACTATCCAGGTATGTCCTAGATTCCTCAGTTAGTTCATTATAAAGTATATCAAGAAGCTCATTCTTAGGTAATGGACTTCCAGCATGTGCATGAAACAAAGCACAAAACCTTGCCCAAGATTTGGGCAATACCTCTTTTTCTCCCTGTTTAAAATCAAAAAGTTCCTGTAAAATAGCATGTCTAGCACTGGGAGGAAAATATTTCTGCAGGAAAGTAGTAATCAAGCACTCAGGGCTATCAATAGATCCAGGAGGTAAATTACAAAACCAAGTTTTGGCTTCTCCTTTCAGTGAAAGGGGAAAAATCTTAGCGACAAAGTAAGTACGCATCTTAATATCATCAGAAAACAAGCCACTCATGGTAGAAATTTCATTCATATGTGCTACCGCACTTTCATTCTTAGTCCCACAAAAAGGTTCTTTCTCGACAATAGCTATGTAAGATAGATCGAGAGAGAAATCATAATCTTCATCTATAATGTTTATGGGAGAAGCAGCAAACTTAGCAGCAGGAGATAATTTGGGTCTAATAGTATGCCTCTCAAGGAGACTCTTAGCAGCGCTCCTATCATGGGTGTTCTTACATTCTTTCATAAACTCATCAGTCATCTCAACATAATCTTCTTCAGTATCATAACTCTCACTAGACTCAGGTGAGCTAACAGGTGTGGTAGTGTCTTCATTAGGAGTTTCGGTATTTCTAGCTATATTTCTAGCAACCGTAGCATCTAGGAAAGGACCTAATGAACCACTCTTATCAAGCATAGTAGAAGCAGCATCATAAGCATCAGAAGTTTCAGATTCAGCAGTAGTAGCAGTGTGTGTAACATGTGTATGTGGTGGTGTAACGAGCTTACTTATAACAGATGGTGAATCAAGAGCAGCAGAGGTATTTAGAACCGTACCTCTTCTTGTAGTGGATGGTAAAATAGGAACCTTGCCATCACGAGACTTACCCATGATGGATGGATAGCAGCGAACAATAGAGAATCCAAGTGAACTTGATAAATAAAGCTATGCTCCCCGGCAACGGCGCCAGAAAATAGTCTTGATGACCCATAAGTATAGGGGGTGTATCACAGTATTTTCGAGGGAAGTGAAACTCAACTTATTGATTCGACACAAGGGGAGCCAAAGAATAATTATAAGCCTTAACAACTGAGTTGTTAATTCAGCTACACCTGGAAACAATCTTGCTCACAGCAGTTTATCAGTAGCAACAGTTTTGTAGTAGGAATAGTAAAGTAACAGCAGTAGTAAAGCAAAGACAGTAGTAACAAAAGCAGTAAACAATGGGATTCGAGTGCGGTAGGCATAGGGATGGATGGACGGGCGTTGCATGCACAAGACAATTCACATAGCAAACAGAACATAGGGCAATTGCAGATAAATAAGATAAAGCACCCAAGTACTAGACAATCCTAGGCATGTGTTCCATATATAATCATACGTCCTCGCAATGAGAACTTGCACAACATCTTTTGTCCTGCCAGCCCGTTTGCAGCGGGGCCTCTAGGTAACTACTGGCAATTAAGGTGCTCCTCTTAATAGAGCACCAGAGCAAAGCATTAACACTCCGTGAACACATGTGATCCTCACATCAAAGCCTTTCCCTTCCGGTTATCCCGATTTCTGTCACTTCGGGGCCATAGATTCCGGACAACAACGTGTGTATATAACTTGTAGATAAGACCAAGAACAATACTATCATAATGAATCAATAATAAGTTCAGATCTGAAATCATGGCACTCGGGCCCTAGTGACAAGCATTAAGCCCAACAAGTTGCAACAAAGTCATAAAGCACTAATAAAATATACTAGGCACCATGCCCTAACAATCTGATGCCAATACATGAACGATCTCATCCAATCCCTACCATCCCCATAGCCTACAGCGGGGGGTTACTCACTCATAGATGGGGGAAACATGGATGGTCGATGGAGAAGCGATGGTGATGATGATGGCGATGATCTCCTCCAATTCCCCATCCTGGCAGGGTGCTAGAACGGAGTTTCCGGTGCTGTTTCGTGGAATCTGGTGGTTGCGGCGGAGCGGAACTCCTTCTGGAAAAACGTCGAACCCCCCGAAGTTTTTAGGTCAGAAGGCTCCTTATAGGCAAAGAGAGAGACCGAGGGGGTGCCTGGGGGGCCCACACCACCCCTTGGCGTGGCCTGGCCTGGCCCGTGCCACCAGGTGGTGTGGCCACCCCAGGGCTCTTCTCCATCTCGTATTCTGGCTCCTTGAGTCTTCGGGTGAAATAGGATTTTTGGCATATTTTCCGGGATTTTTCCTGATAGTTGATTTTATGGACAAAAAGTAGACAACAAGGCAATTCTACTGAAAACAACGTCAGTCCATATTAGTTGCATCCAAATCACACAAGTATAGAGGAGAAACAATAGCAAAAGTGTTCGGGAAAGTAGATACATTTTGGACGTATCAGGCGCCTTGATCTATCTCTATAGATTTTAATGCCTAATATATCTGACGCTTCACCAAGGTCTTTCATCGAAAATTTGCTATTTAGATAACTTTAAACACTGTTTAAAAGATCTATATCATTTCCAATCAATAATATGTCATCCACATATAATATCAGAAATGCCACATTGCTCCCACTCAATTTCTTGTAAATACAAGCCTCTCCATAAGTTTGGACAAATCCAAACTCTTTGATCACCTCATCAAAGCGGAGATTCCAACTCCAGGTTGCTTGCTTCAGTCCATAGATGGATCGCTGAAGTTTGCATACCTTATTAGCATCCTTAGGATCGACAAAACCCTTAGGTTGTATCATATACAACTCTTCTTCAATATTACCATTGAGGAACGCAGTTTTGACATCCATCTTCCATATTTCATAATCAAAATATGCAGCAATTGCTAACATAATCCTAACTGACTTAAGCATCGCTACGGGAGAGAATGGCTCATCGTAGTCAACTCCTTGAATTTGTCGAAACCCCTTTGCGACAAGTCGAGCCTTATAGATGGTCACATTACCATCAGCATCAGTTTTTCTTTTGAAAATCCATTTATTCTCAACGGCCTTTCGATCGTGAGGTAAGTCCACCAAGGTCCAAACTTGGTTCTCGTACATGGATTCCATCTCGGATTTCATGGCTTCTAGCCATTTGTTGGAATCCGGGCTCATCATCGCTTCTTCATACGTCGTAGGGTCATCCATTTCATCAACCATGAAATTCACAACAGGATTGCCGTACAGTTCAGGAGCTGCACGTGTCCTGCTTGACCTGCGAGGTTTGGTAGTTTCCTCTTTCGGAGTTTCATGATCAATATCATTAGCTCTCTCTTCATTAGGTGAAGTCAACTCCGAAACAACTTCCGGTGCTGCGCCACTCGCCATTTCATGAAGAGAAGGTTCAATAACCTCTTCGAGTTCTACCTTTCGACTACTCACACCTTTCGCGAGAAACTCCTTCTCAAGAAAGGATCCATTCTTGGCAAAAAAAACCTTGCCCTCGGATCTGAGATAGAAGGTATACCCAATCGTTTCCTTAGGGTATCCTATGAAGACGCATTTTTCCGCTTTGGGTTCGAGTTTATTTGGTTGAAGTTTCTTCACATAAACATCGCATCCCCAAACTATAAGAAATGACAACTTTGGTTTGTTTCCAAACCATAATTCATACGGTGTCGTTTCAACGGATTTAGATGGTGCCCGATTTAAAGTGAATGCAGCTGTTTCCAGTGCATAACCCCAAAATGACAGTGGCAAGTCAGTCAGAGACATCATAGATCGAACCATATCCAATAAGGTACGATTATGACGTTCCGACACACCATTGCGTTGTGGTGTTCCGGCAGGCGTGATTTGTGAAACTATTCCACACTCTTTCATGTGTGTGCTAAACTCGTAACTTAGATACTCTCCTCCATGGTCAGACCGTAGAAATTTGATCTTTCTATTACAATGATTTTCCACTTCATTCTGAAATTCCTTGAACTTTTCAAAAGTTTCAGACTTGTGTTTCATCAAATAGATATACCCATATCTACTCAAATCATCCGTGAAAGTAACAAAATAACGATATCCACCTCGCGCCGACACACTCATTGGTCCACACACATCACTATGTATGATTTCCAATAGATCTGTCGCCCGTTCCATTGAACCGGAAAACGGCGTTCTAGTCATCGTGCCCATAAGGCATGGCTCACATGTATCAAATGATTCAAAATCAAGTGATTCCAAAAGTCCATCAGAATGGAGTTTCTTCATGCGTTTAACGCCAATATGACCTAGACGGCAGTGCCACATATATGCAGATATATCATCATCAGGTTTAATCTTTTTAGCATTAACATTATGAATGTGCGTAATATTACTATCGAGATCCATCAGAAATAAACCATTCAACATAGGTGCATGACCATAAAAGATATTATCCATATAAATCGAACAACTATTGTTTTCAGATTTAAACGAATAACCACTTTGCATCAAACATGATCCGGATACAATGTTCATGCTAAGTGCAGGCACCTAATAACAATTATTTAGGTTTATGACTAATCCCGATGGCATATGGAGAGGCAACGTTCCGACGGTGATCACATCAACTCTTGATCCATTGCCAACCCGCATTGTGACCTCATCCCTTGCTAGTTGTCGCTTGTTCCGCAGCCCCTGAATCGATTTACATATATTAGCAACTGGTCCCGTATCAAATACCCAGGTGCTACTGCGACTACTAGTCAAGTACACATCAATAACATGTATATCACATATACCTTTGTTTGCCTTGCCGGACTTCCTGTCCGCCAAATACTTGGGGCAGTTGCGCTTCCAATGGCCAGTCCCCTTGCAATAGTAGCACTCGGTATCGGACTTAGGTCCAGCTCAGGGTTTCTTTTCAGGCGTGGCAACAGATTTGCCACCCTTCTTTCCCGTGTGCTTGCCTTTCTTGTCCTTCTTGAAACCAGTGGTCCTATTGATCATCAACACTTGATGTTCTTTCCTATTCTCCACTTCTGCAGTCTTAAGCATTGACAGAAGCTCGGGAAGAGTCTTCTTCATTCCCTGCATATTATAGTTCATCACGAAGCTCTTGTAGCTAGGTGGCAGATATTGGAGAACACGATGTATGCCTAAGTCATTGGGAATCATTATTCCCAAGGACACAAGCTTATCGGCGTACCCAGACATTTTGAGTATGTGCTCACTAACGAAGCTGTTTTCCTCCATTTTGCAGCTGAAGAACTTTTCAGAAGCATTATAACTCTCTACGGCAGCATGGGTATCGAAAATCATTTTCAATTCTCCCATGGTATCAAAGGCGTTGCCATTTTCGAAACGCTTTCGAAGTTCTGGCTCTAGCCCATACAGTATGCCGCAATGAACTAAGTTGTGGTCCTCCTAACGAGTCACATAGACATTATTTTCCTCATCAGGGGCATCAGGAGCTGGTGGGGGGCCTAGCGGCGCATCTAGCACATATTGCTTTTGTGCAGCAGTGAGGAGAATCCTCAAATTCATAGCCCAATTGGTGAAGTTGCTACCATTCGCAACAAGTTTATCTTTCTCCATGAACACATTGAAATTAAAAGCAGGTGGTGCCATCTACAACAGAATTTGTAAAGTTTATTTAGACTAAGTTTATGATAGATTGAGTTCAACTAATCCAAATTACTAATGAACTCCCACTCAAAAATGACATCCCTCGTGCCTTTTTGGTGATTACATGAACCAAATCCACTACACCAAGTCCGATCATCACGTGAGTCGGTGTAGCTTCAAAGGCGAGCATCTATATGGGCATCATATCAACCATATGACTCATGCTTAACCTGTCGGTCCATATTCCGAGGCCATGTCTGTACATGCTAGGTTCGCCAAGTAAGAACCTTAGTACTCGCGTGTGTAAAACTGTCTTACACCCGTTGTATGAAAGCGTAGAGTCGAGTACACCCGATCATCACGTGATGTCTCGAAACACGATCCATAGAACGGTGCATACTCAAGGAAGAACACATTTTATCTTGATATCTAAATGAGGGATCATCTTACAATGCTACCAAAAGCGCCAAACTAGCAGTATAAGATGCTAACATCTAATGTGTAAAGTGAGATGATATGGTTCATGCATTTGATCTCTATCATTTGCATCGTGGTATGATCTCTATCATTCCTTTGTGTGTAAGGCCAAGGTCTATGGAACTTACACGTTGAATGTGTTGTAAGAGTATCTATCATACATCTACTTACAACAATACCATATCAATACACTAGCCCAACAACGATCTAAACTAGACGCCTCTAATTTATCAATTGCAAGTTTTACGTGGCTTAGGGCTTTCGGAGATAAAACCGTTCTCACCTACGAACATGAACCACAACGAGGATAACTAAGTTATTAGAAACTCGTTGTAAATCAGATATTGACTATAGTAGGAGAGACAGACACCCGCCAGCCACTTATGCAAAACAAGTTGCATGTCAGTCATGGAACCTGTCTCATGTACGATGACATGTAAGGTTGGTCCGGGCCGCTTCATCCCACTATGCCACCAATATCCAAAATACATAGAAGATGCAATAACATGATCATCATCACCCACATATAAACATATGTGTACTACCCGTGCAAAGCACCTACGCATAGATCAGGCTCTGATACCACTGTTGGGTCCGCAGCATAGAAAACAAAAAAATTCCTACGGTGTGAACTACACGCTAAGATCTATCTACTACGTACAAAGCAACGGGTGGACATACATCCAACGAGAACTTACCCTCAAAGACAACGAGTTTTGTTAACGAGTAGGAACTCGTGGTTGATGTAGTCGTACACTTGTCGATCTCAAGATCGTGAGGAAGTCCGAGCACCGCAACTCAGCAGTGCGTCCGCACTCGCACACACGTTCAAGCCACCGGACAACCTCCACCTCCTCGCTCCAGCGATCCAGCGGAAGCAGCAACTCCTTCCAGACGAAATGCCTCCGGGAACATGTATCTCGCTAATCCGAGACCATGGGGAATAATTCTAGAGGGGGAGAGAGATCCTTCACAAGGAGGTGTGAGGATGAAGGAGGGAATGGGTGGCCTTTTATAGGAGGAGGGGGGGTGCCCCACCTCTCCATGGCCGGCGCATGGGGGGTGACCCCTCACCTCCCCCATTCATGTGGTGGTAACCCCTCCACATTAAAATGCCTCTTCACATTCCCTTTTAAAGTCTCCACTTTAAATGCATTACAATTCTCCAAGTTTAATGCTCTCTCATTTAATAAAAATCTTTTATTAAATTTATTCAGAATTTTGTTAATTACTTTAAATAATAAACATTCACATATAGCCCCTTGCAATATTTCAATATCACATGCATAACCACTTTCTGCAATTTCACCCGAAACAATTTCCGGTTTCTATTGAAACAATTCCTGCGCTTTGCAATTCTTTCGTTTGAAACATATGTGCTCCAAAATGGTGTCCGGTAACTCTTAAGTGTGTCACCCTACGGTTCGCGAATAATGCAGACATGATCGAGACCCTTCTCCGATCAATAATCAGCAGCGGGACCTGGAGATCCGTACTGACTCCTACACATTCAACGATGACTTATGTGATCGTGAGAACCTTTAACGCTTGTAACTAAATCCCTTTGTATCACGATATATTACATGTCCGAGTTGATCATCGGTATCTCCATACCTAGTTTGATCTCGTTACCGACATGCACTCTTTTCTCGTTCCCGTGATATAACATTCTAGTGATCACATCACTTGCTTGCAAGCTATCTCAATGTGATATCACCTGAAAGCGCCTAGAGTATATCTATCCATCATCGGGATTGACAAATTCCACTCTTGATCCATGAGCCTCAACATAACACCTTCGTAGTACTGAACCCATCTTTATAGTCACCCTGTTACGGTGTGACGTTTGATGTTATCAAGATACTCTTCAGGTGTTAGCAATTAACATGATCTCATGGTCTAAGGATAAAGCTTACTTCGTATGATGTTATAGCAATATAAACATAATGACTTGATCGTAATGCTATACTTCGGATGAATGTTCATCACATCATTCCACCAATGGTGTGACCTTGTTATTAACAACATCCAATGTCCATGATCAGGAAACCTTGATCATCTTGTTAATCAACAAGTTAGTCTATAAGAGAGGAATAACTAGGAACCCTTTTTGTTTATTAAACACACATGTATTGATGTTTCCGATCAATACAATTCTAGCATGCAAAATAAACATCTATCATATATAAGTAATACATAATAACAACTTTATTATTGCCTCTCAGGGCATATTTCCTTCACTTCCCGGCACCCTGCCGGAGGGGTGAATTCACCCTGGAGGCCTTCTTCATCACCATGCAAGCCTCCGGTGTGATGCGTGAGTAGTTCATCCTTGGACTACGGATCCATGTAGTAGCTAGATGGATGGTTCTCCTCCTTTGTGCTTTCATGTCTAGATCTTGTGAGCTCCGTTCATGATAAAGATCATCTATTTGTAATTCTGCATGTTGTGTTTGTGGGGATCCGATGGATATTGAGATGCTATTTCAGATTGATTATTGATTCTATCATGTCTTTGTTATTTGTGATCTTGCATGCTTTCCGTTGTTAGTAGCTATCTTGGCCAAGTAGATGATAGCAACTCCAAGAGTTAGTATTTATGCTCGATAGTGGGTTCATGCCTCTGGTAATCTGGGGAAGTTACAGAAATCTCTAAGGTACTAGATGTGTTGTTGCTACTAGGGAGAAAACAACAATCCTTTGTTCATAGAACAATCGTATTGTTTACATTACACGCAATTCGTAAAGAAATAATATGTTGCTTGCAACTTAATACTGAAGGGGGTTCGGATGATAACCTGAAGGTGGATTATTAGTCATAGATGCAGCTGGATGGCGGTCTATGTATAATTTTTAATGCCCAATCAAGTTCCAAAGGAGTCAAGATGATTAGTATATGCATGTATTGCTTTCTCGATGTTTGTCAATTGCCCCACTGTAATTTGTTCACCCAGGATGTTATCTATCTTAAGGAGAGCAACCTCTAGTGAACTATGGATCCCGGTCCTTTTCTTTACATACAATCTATAAACTGTTTACTGCTTTGTGTTTACTTTCTGCAAACTTTTACTTCTTTCCATTCGATACGTTTAATCCTTTGTTTTCTGCAAAACACGGTGAGATTGACAACCTCATCGCAAGTTGGGGACAAAGTTCTGTGGTTGTGTTGTGTAGGTCTCCACGTTGCTACTAGCACCGGTAGTACGCCCTGCCAAAGCTCAGCTAGTAACACCTTTGAGGTGTTTCCTTGCTCCTACTGGTTCGATTAAACCTTGGTTTCATAACTGAGGGAAACTTGCTGCTGTGCTCATCATACCTTCCTATTGGGGTTCCCAACGAGCTCTACATCAACACAACGCACCAAGCACTTTTCTAGGCGCCGTGTATTGAGCCATCACAGGTCTCCATGTTGCTACTAGCACCGGTAGTGCGCCCTGCCAAGGCTCAACTAGCAACACCTTTGGGGTGTTTCCTTGCTCCTACTGGTTCGATTAAACCTTGGTTTCATAACTGAGGGAAACTTGCTGTTGTGCTCATCATACTTCTTCTTGGGGTTCCCAACGAGCTCTACATCAACATCGCACCAGCATTTTTCTGGCACCGACACTGAGCCATCAAGCATTTTTCTGGCGCCGTTGCCGTGGAATCAAGGACATCTTCACAAGGGGAGTCCCTCATAACCAATATATTTACTTTGTTATTTTTGTTCTGCTTAGTTTCTTTTTGCTTTGTTTGCTTGTTTCTTTATCAAAAATACAAAAAATTAGTTCCTACTATAGTTGTTATTTCCGTTGGTCTGTTATTGTCTTGCTTTATCATGATTTCTATCAATGGTTTGTTTCTTTGAAACTGAATCTTATTGGTAAGGTGGGTTCACGGAAGAACAAAAATATTATTATAAGGAACACCGCTTGTCACAAAAAGGGAAACACTTATGGGAACAAATTGATAAATTGTATACCATTGCTATAAAAGTGTGCTCTACTTATAATGTTACTTATTGCTTTGATAAATCTTGTTGCTGTAGGAGGTATAAACACATCCCTTTTCAATGTGAGTATAATGATAATGTTATCATATCTTCTTATGTTAAAGGAAATTATGACTTTTATGATGTGGAACAAATTGAAGAATTTATTGCTTGGAAGGGTGCATTCGAATTAGCTTATTTGCTTGAAAATATTGATGATGCACCTTATAAATATTAGGTTTATGATATACTTAAATTTTGCTTTGAAAATTACAAAGTAGAAAATGGCTATATTCTTGAATATCTTAATGGATTCTCTCCACCAATGGAAGAGACTAATGGCTTGCAGGAGCCTATGGATGAAGAAATTGCTGAAACTGGAAGCTCATTGAATGAAAAAGGGGAGGAGAGTGATGATCAAGAGGAGGAAGAATGGATCTACCATCCCTACCTTCTAATGAGAGTAACTCTCTACCCCTTACATTATTTGATTGTCCCCCATGCTTACTAAAGGAGGATGGATGTTATGTTCCTGAGGATTCTTTTGAAAAAGTTTATAATAAAGCTCTAGTGCTTGTAGATCATGAAAAGCATGCTTTGTGTGATAGTTATATTGTTGAGTTTATTCATGAGGCTACTGAAAATTATTATGAGAGAGGAAAATATGGTTGTAGACGTTTTCATGGTACTGGAACACCTCTCTATTTGCTGAAAGTTTTGAAGTTACTCTCGTTTTATCTTCCTATGCTTGTTACTTTGTTATTTGTGAACTTATTTGCGTATAAGATTCCTATGCATAGGAAGTGGGTTAGACTTAAATGTGTTTTGAATTTGCTTCTTGATGCTCTCTTTTACTTCAAATCATATTTCCTATGTGAGCATCTTCTCAAACTATCATGCCTAACTTAAAGGCGTTAAAGAAAAGTACTTATTGGGAGATAACTCAAAAGTTTTAGATGAGTTTTAGAAGTTATTACGCTTCTTATCCTTTTTATTTTCTTTTTGTGCCAAGAGTAACCTCTAATGAGAGAGAAGTAATGATTGAGAAAGTTGCTGTCCCGAAACAGATTTCTGCGCTTCACCGTAAAAATTCATGTAAAATCTCTGAACGTCTTTTTGACGCGTGAAGTTTTGTGCTTCTGCCCCAGGTTGTTATCTAACTTTCTTTAGTTAAAAACTTTTTGATTTGAGCAACAGAAGGTCTTCGAAAAAAATCATCTTTACCTGCTGGTCTGTTTTGACAGATTTCTGCCATTTTCTGCATTTGCTTCTATTTGGTTCCTTTTTGAGTTCTTTTGGGGAATTGAGCTTTTTGAGGGAAGTGCTACAGTAGCTAGTGCTCTGGTGGAAGTTTATTTAGTGTTATAACTGAACCTTAAGACTTATTTATCTTGAGTGTACTAATGTTGCTAATAAAGATTGTGTGAAGTTTTGTATGAAGGAAAAATTTCAGGTGTATGAAAGGAATGAGTAATGAGATGAAGGATGGACTAAAACTCAAGCTTGGGGATGCCACGCGTGTCACCCCAAGAAATATCCAAGAAGTACAAGCGTCAAAGCTTGGGGATGCCCAAGGCATCCCCTTCTTCATCAATAAAAATTCCAGATTTCTTCCAAACGCTTCATTTTTATTGTTTCATGCATAGTTGTGTTGTTCTTGGAGCGTCTTATTTTTCGTTTTCGTTTTGGTTTTCGTTTGCTTTGGTTTTATTAGTTTGCTGAATAAATTGGTTGGAACCCCTCTTTCATACATTGCTTTGCAAATAGTTTGGTATGGTTTGGAAAAGAGTTGGAAAGTTCATGCTTATGTGGTAAACAGAGCTCGTTTTTGACTGTGACCTATGCTATGTCATGCCATGCTTGATATTGTTTTGGATTTATGCTTAGTATTCTTTGCTGTAGCATGACTTGTTATAAACAATTGAGATTGCTTAATGTGCCTTGGATGAATCATGCGTTGTTTTAGCATATTAAAGCATAGTATAGTGGTATTCTCCTTTGATGCATTATTTGGGTTGACTTGGCGCATGCTCACACCATGTTATGACTATCTCATTTCACCATAGCCTTTATGATCCTTTAGTTTTCAACTTGTAGTATCACTTTATGCTTTGATCAATGATGTTTTGTCGCTCTACATGATTATGGCCATTATTGCTCTCGTAGTTTGTCGCTCCCAGTCTTTTGCTAGCCTCCACAACAAAGTATGAGTTCCACTCATGCATCCAACTCCCTAAACCAAGTTATTCCAAAGAGTCCACCATACCTACCTATTAGCTTATGCTATTCCAAGTATATTCATGCTTTTGTTTACCTTCCAAATTAAACTTGTTATGAGAAAACTAGTGATTAAAGCTCTCATGAACTTGATGGCACACTTTACTTTTCTTACCCTTAATAAACCTGAACCATTGTGTCGCCTATGTTGTATATGCTTGCACTTATTTGTTGGGGATTAGTAGAACCATGCTTTCATGGGGAACGCTTTCAACATTTCACTTGGTACTTGTACCTAGTTGATTTCTAACTTATACTTCATCAAGCATGTACACCGTAGTTTGTTCACTTTAACCTTAATCACTTCAAGATGCTTATGATAGGGGCAATGAGAGCTGAAAGCTATAAGTACCATAATTTTTGGAAGCTCTTTATGAGACTTGAATCCCTACTTCCTTCTATGAAGGCCTTTCTTCCACCATTATATTGAGTCTCCACCTTCTAACTTTATGCACCTACTTTGAGAGCATAGTGGCCATTCTTAGTTCTGTGTGCATTGTCCCAAGACTAGTTGATTGATGCATAACTTGATATTGCTTGTTTTAAACTATTTGTATCTAGTCACTCTTATGAACTTTGAAGGTGTCCTATGCAATTATATTTGCTACTCTATGAGGGAC
Organism: Avena eriantha; assembly: GCA_910589775.1. Lineage (NCBI taxonomy): Eukaryota > Viridiplantae > Streptophyta > Magnoliopsida > Poales > Poaceae > Avena > Avena eriantha. The sequence goes on along the minus strand of OU342741.1, from coordinate 14,569,300 downwards.
AAGCTGAATACTATTATGCTATGTTTTCTTTATGTGAAACAAACAAACGTCTTGCAAAGCATTGTTATTCATGAATCTTTTGTTTGTGCCCTTTCATGTTGCTTCATAGTTTCTTTGTCTTATTGCTAGAACTTTGTCTTTCATGTTATGATTGAAGTACTTTGATCCCAGCTTTGAATGTTTTACAAATACTTTGATCAAGTCTTTGATGGTGCATGTCACCTCACAAATTATTCTTTCTTTTTATCACTTACCTACTCGAGGACGAGCAGGAGTTAAGCTTGGGGATGTTGATAATTGCAAATGTATCTATAATTTTTGATGTTCCATGCTTGATTTTATCCACTTTCTTGTGTTTTGTCCACACTTTGGAGTACTTTTCATATGATTTCTTGGACTAACCTATTAAAAAGAGCCACAGTGCCAGCTGCCTGATTTCTGCTGTTTTTGGTTACAGCAAAGTCAGAAAATGAATATTCTTGGAATTGGACGGGACAAAAGCCAAAGTGCCTATTTTTCCGGAAGTCATCAGATGCCAGAATACGAGACGGAGAAGGTCTAGAGTGAGGCCACACCACCTGGCCGCGTGGCCAGGCTTGGCCCGCGCCAGGGGGTGGTGTGGCCAGCCCAAGCACCCCCTCGGCCTCTCCTTCCGCCTATAAGATGCCCTCGGGACGAAAATCCTGAGGGCCCAATCAAAAATCCACGAAAGAGTCTGTAGCCACCGTCATCTCCATCCCTAGATCAGGAGGGATCTGAAGCTCTTCTCGGCACCCTGCCGGAGAGGGGAATTCACCCTGGAGGCCTTCTTCATCACCATGCAAGCCTTCGGTGTGATGCGCGAGTAGTTCATCCTTGGACTACGGATCCATGTAGTAGCTAGATGGCTGGTTCTCCTCCTTTGTGCTTTCATGTCTAGATCTTGTGAGCTCCATTCATGATCAAGATCATCTATTTGTAATTCTGCATGTTGTGTTTGCGGGGATCCGATGGATATTGAGATGCTATTTCAGATTGATTATTGATTCTATCATGTCTTTGTTAATTTGTGATCTTGCATGCTTTCCGTTGTTAGTAGCTATCTTGGCCAAGTAGATGCTAGCAACTCCAAGAGTTAGTATTTATGCTCGATAGTGGGTTCATGCCTCTGGTAATCTGGGGAAGTGACAGAAATCTCTAAGGTAATAGATGTGCTGTTGCTACTAGGGAGAAAACAACAATCCTTTGTTCATAGAACAATCGTATTGTTTACATTACACGCAATTCGTAAAGCAATAATCTGTTGCTTGCAACTTAATACTGAAGGGGTTTCGGATGATAACCTGAAGGTGGATTATTAGTCATAGAAGCAGCTGGATGGCGGTCTATGTATAATGTTATAATGCCCAATCAAGTTCCAAAGGAGTCAAGATGATTAGTATATGCATGTATTGCTTTCTCGATGTTTATCAATTGCCCCGCTGTAATTTGTTCACCCAGCATGTTATCTATCTTAAGGAGAGCCACCTCTAGTGAACTATGGATCCAGTCCTTTTCTTTACATACAATCTATAAACTGTTTACTGCTTTGTGTTCACTTTCTACAAACTATTATTTCTTTCTATTCGATACGTTTAATCTTTTGTTTTCCGCAAAACATGGTGAGATTGACAACCTCATCGCAAGTTGGGGACAAAGTATTGTGGTTGTGTTGTGCAGGTCTCCACGTTGCTACTAGCACCGGTAGTGCGCCCTGCCAAGGCTCAGCTAGCAACACCTTTGGGGTGTTTCCTTGCTCCTACTGGTTTGATTAAACCTTGGTTTCATAACTGAGGGAAACTTGCTGTTGTGCTCATCATACCTTCCTCTTGGGGTTCCCAACGAGCTCTACATCAACATCGCACCAGCATTTTTCTGGCGCCGACACTGAGCCATCAACACGATTTGTCATGAATAATGTATTGGACAAATTCAAAAGAATTTGATTCAGAAGTGCTAAAAGTCTAGTGGATTTGATACTAGTAAGGTACTAGCACCTTGTAATAAAACTCTCGGTTTGGTAATTGATCAAAGGATTTTGAAGTTATTCAAAATAGTGAGAGGATATGTAGTTTGCATGAAATTGAGTGGGAGTTGTAAAAGTCTTCCTAAAAAAATATGTGAATGACATCTTTTTGAGTGGGAGCAATATGAGTCTCGAACTTAAATATGTTGGGAACATATTTTGAGTGGGAGCTTAAATATTGATTCTTAAGTGTGTGCGACACATTAAGAATGAAAGCACAAGTATCGATAAATAATGATTTGTAGGGATTATAAGTTGATAATAAGCATATTACAATATTATGTTGTATTCCTAAATAGGATTCTGAAAATAGTTTCGGAATAGGAATTAATTAAGGACTGGTCCTTGGTCACTCAAATTAGGAATAACATTAAGTTAAACAACAATGGTTGAAAAAAAAGGATGATCGTCATCCACTATGTTGAGACATAGGTTCTATCTTGAAAACCATGATGACAACTTAACATAATATATAATCCAAGATGAAAGGTTTGAAAAGTGATTAAGTATGAATCACGAAACATTGAGCTAAGTTTGTCCACATTGTCTAATTAAGAAATGTAGACATGTTTCCAAATCTATGAAGGATGACATGTCTTAAAACATAAATGGTTATGTTATAAGGGCATGTGTTAACCTTAGAAGATTGGAAATTCCTGCATAGATAATACCGACTGAAGTCAAGTAGGAAGCGAGGTGATAAAACATCGAAAGTTGCACAAGGTGCACTAGTGTTTCGATGATTAAATTTATAATAAAATAGGAGGGTACCATCTAACGTAATGTATATTGTTATGACGGGACTAGTTCATCTTTACGTAGAAGGTGTGTTCCCGGGAACAGTGCCCATGAGAAAGCCTGTTGTGGCTTATCTAACGTCACTGTTGGCTCCTGGAAATCGGCCTCATTCTGTTGCCATGACTATGATGCATACACGAAGATGTTATCATGTGATGGTAAAGTATTAATGTCAATCAAGGTGGCATTAGTAAGTGGCAAAGGATTTGGGGTTGTAAAGTACAGACCCAAGATTCAACCTCATCCATGAGCAAGCATGATCAAAGGTGTCGGGATATATGGTGCCGATGATTAGGAACAAATGCATCTAGTTTATTTGTACTCTAGTGCAAGTGGGAGACTGTTGGTAATATGCCCTAGAGACAAATAATAATATGGATTATTATCATATTTCATAAAGTTTATGATTAAGTTTTATATCATGCTATAATTGTATTGAAAGGAAACGTCAATACACGTGTGATATATAAACAACTAGGAGTTCCCGGTGAAGCTCTAGTCACTAGTTCATTGGTCGACAGATGATCAAGGTTTCCTGATCATGTGAAATTTAGGCCAGTTAACAATGGAGTCACCTCACTACGAGAATGAGATGATGAGCTAGACCCAACCTAAGCATCGTGACTCGATCATGTCACAGAGTTCAAGTTACGATGATTAGAATAGACCTAGTGTCCTATTTCTTAGACCGTGAGGCCATATCTATCACTATTACCCGAGGATACTTAGACAACATCAAACGTCATCTGGTAACTCGGTGATCATAAAGGTGTGTTCAGGCATTCAGATGAATAGTTGAGGCAATATGCATCAAGAGAGGGATTTTTCCATCCGCGTGACGGAAAAGGTACTCGAGGGCCCACTCAGAGAAGTTGTATCCAATAGCTGCACAACGTGTGATTTGATCACGAGGATATCACTTGTCGGAACGAGTCAAGTAGCATTTGTTGATAACGATATTGAACACTACATGGTGATGTCATTGATCAGATCTCGTATCATGCAAGTATCGAGAGACAAAAGGAATACGACACGACGTTCATGGTTCAATGACGAAAGACTTCATGGAATGCATAGGGATCAACATGGCCATCCAGGTCCCACTGATGATCATTGGTACGGGAGAGTCCCGACCATGTATGGAGTATTCCCGAACCATGGGGTATCACGCTTAAGGGCTTGATGATGCTCAGAGAGTGTTTTGGTATCGGCAGAATCACCAAAGAAAAGAGAAGAGATAAAACTGGAAGGATTTTGGTAAGTCCGAAGGATGTCCGGAATGAGATGGAAGGAGTTCCAAATCAATGGGGGTTGAATAATATGTAAGTGAATATTGAATATTGATTTAATCATTCATTTATATTTATTCAATAAAAGAAAAAGGAATTAAAAAGGTCAAATACCTAATTAGGCCAAATCCGGAGGGAAAGACCAAAGGGAGGAAGGAGGAGGGGGTGGCCGGCTTGGCCTTGGGCACCCCGCACGAGGCCCACTAGGGACTTTGCCGGTCAGCCAATTTTAAGACCCCTCTCCCCTCTCCTTTGTTTATTCCCACATGGCTAAGGCAATTGCCTATGTGGGACAGGGGTTCCCCTGTATAAAGAGAGGTATTTTGACAAATTAAATATACAATAATAAATAAAAGGTTCCATCTCTTTTGGGGAGACCTCTAGTTGATTCTCTCTATCTCTCTCCCATGACCGTGGTCCCAAGTCCGGATCACGCGGATAGGAGTCTTCTTCACTGCGGAGCACCTTACACTGTGGGATTCGGATCTAGAAGATCTACTTCCACAACCGCTACTGGATCGGAGGAGCGGGAGTCATCGTCAGTCACCGGACATGTGTAACTCCCTGCGAGGTGCAACACTTGGGGCACTAGGAGTCGTTGGAGCCGCAGGAGCTATCGGGACTTCAACATGACCTCAGGGTCAGCTTCGGTTCGTCTACATCAACCACGCTCTCCCGAGCGTTGATAACACTTATCGGTTTTCAAGGGTAAGTTTGTGAAAATCCCCTCCCGTTATTGCATTAGTAATAGATAGGTCCTGGCTTTAGGGTTCTTGGCGTAGGAAAAAAATATTGTTTTTATGCGCGAACCCCTATAGTACTCTGCCATGGAAGGTCATCTCGATAGTTTGAGGCTTGTCAGGTTGATGTTCATTGCCTGCATGTGTAGGCAAAGATGAGGTTATTGACATTGCCACCATCCATGAATACTTTGCTCACCTCGAAGCCACCGATTTGTGCCTCAAGCACGAGGGTGGTGTGACTTGGCCGTAGGACCTGGCGCGAGTAGTCATATTGCTCGTAGGTGAAGTAGGAATCCGAGCTGCCGAGGTACTCGTGGATTGTAGGTAGTGATGATATGGCCATGCTCACTTGATGACTGATTTTCTTCTAGGCCCTATTAGAGGGGCGCCCCTTCTGGATCATGCCTATGCTCCCAAGTGGTCGAGGGTACTGGTCACCTTCATTTTTGGGGGTCGGCGCGACCATAGGTGGTGGCAGTGCGTTGGCTAGGAGTGGTGGTGTTGCTGCTATGTATGCCACGGGACCTATGGCTGCCCCGTAGCCTTGGCTCGTTGCTTCATATTGTATTTGGGCGGTAGGCGTCTTGGAGTTTCTAGAACTCACGGCAAACCTTGAGGAGATGGTTGGACCTGCGCTTGTCGTCTTTGTTGTTGATGTAGTAATGGACATTGCATGGTCCTGACAGCCGCTGCATCGGGGATGGCCGTTCTTTGTGTTGCCACACTTGTGTGGTTTTGCCGGCATTCCTATCACCACGGTAGCCTCCACGGCGATAGTCGTTGTTGCGATTGTGGTCATCGCGTCTGCCGGCGTTGCCAGCCGCGACCATGTTTACTGCATCATGGCCGTTGTAGTCGTGCATTCTGCGCTTCCCCCGACGGTCGCATCTGGGACCTTGATCATCTTCATCATTCGATTGTGCACGGCTGTTATGGAGGAAGTCGTCATCATCGTCCCATGGCTTGGCCATGTCCATTAGGTGGCTAATGGTGCCCGACTTTGTGCAACCAAGTTCTACCTTGAGATCACACTGGTGGACGCCATTGTTGAGCGCGTCTATCGCCCGCTCTTCAAAGATGTCTTCTATAGAGTTTCAAATGATGGACATGAATGTAGGAGCAGAGGGACTCGCCGAGTCGTTGGGTGCACGCCCATAGCTCTTCGATGGACGCAGGGCATTTCGAAGTGCCCTTGAAGTTTAAGATGAAGCTATACATCATCTCCTCCTAGGAGCGGATTGAGCTGGAGGGAAGACTGTTGAGCCAGGTGCGTGCAACGCCTTTCAGTTGTAGCTGCAGACACTACCGAGTTGTGGTCTTGGATCCACCACGGCACATGATAGATTGCAGATGGTCATCTAGCTAGGTTTTTGGCTCCTGGAGGCCTTCAAACTTTGGGTTATCCGAAGGCTGATTGATACCCTTCGGCATCGGAGTATTCTGTATAGCATGGCTGAAGCATCTAGCACAACAAAGCTCGGTGTCTTCGTCGTCGGACTCAGTGGAGTAGGCGCGCTTCGCGTGTGATTTTTCAAACTTTCGCTGCGTGATCTTGTCATGGGCGTCATAGTCGCGATCTCTCCGCCACGGGTTGCGGTGTCACGGTGAGGGGTCATCGTCTCGTGATGGCGAGTGGTTGCTCTTTCGCACCGTAGGTGATTTTTACTTCTCTTTGGCGGGTTCTCCCAGGAGTGCTGCTTCAACGAGGTCGAGCCCGATGACGGCAGATCTATGGATGGAGGACCGCGGATCTCCCACCTGAGGCGGGTTGGACAACATGTATGGTGGATGCGATGATAGCGGCCTATGGAGTTTTGGGCACCATGTTTCCCTACGAATCCATCAACATGAACGAGAAGTCGAGGTTTCGACTAGCGTTGTGCATGGCCTCTTTGTCCATCAGATGCGTTCAAGAGCGCCTCTTGTGCGCTCCCACGTGGTGGTTCCCCTTCAAAGAAGATTCACCGATTGAAGATAGCCCCGCCCGTTGGGCACTCGATTCATCGGCGAGTCACCGACGTTCTTTGAGCTGAGTGTGCGACGCCTATTACAGACGAAACTCCTTGTCCAGGCACTAGTGATATGCCATCAGCATCTCGCATGATGTGTCTGCTTCCAGTGGGGGTGCCTTTGAGGGCTAGTTTGACCCTTTCCCATTCATCATTTGAGAGATGAATATATGGGCGCTCGTTGGGATCGTCGCGACTGGCACCATTCCGAGTTTCGTCCTCAGTGCTAGTGCCGTTTCGGGTGTTGGCATTGATGAAAACACAATGGTAGTGGTTGATGTAGACATTGCTTACACAACTTTTTGAATCAGATCCGTCGTCATCGTCTCCTTCGAGCGGGTTGCTCAGATCGGAGTTGCAACTATTGTTGCTATCCAGACTGTAGGCCGAGGAGGAGGCATTGAGCTTGCCGAGGGTCCCGAGTGGTGGTGGGATCCATGAGGCAGGTGCCATCGATGGTGGTATCGATTGCTCTAGGACAAACGAGATCTGGTCCGGAAGGTGTAGCATGACGATCTTGTCAAACTAGAAGTTCAGATCGCGGATCGACATCCTAGCTCTGTCAGCGAGGGAGTCGAAAGACTGACACAAGGGCGGTGCGTGGATGGTGAAGTTGAAGGATCCGAAGCAGATCCCTCCCTCAAAGACCGACGGATTGTAAATCATTGGAGATGGGGCCGCCGAAGTCATGACATCAGCGTCGGCTTCCCATAGACAACGCCAATTGACATGGGGTTAACACGTCAATGCCCATGGTCGATGGACTTGGTTTTAGGGGAAGAGCGACGCGCTGGAGACTTTGTTGCCTAAAAAACAAGCACACATGGACACAAGGTTTACCCAGGTTCAGACCCCCGAGGTAAAACCCTACTCCTTCTTGTGTGCTCTTGATTGATGATAAACTAAAAATTTTACAGGGGTGCGCATATGAGATGTGGAAGGTGTATGCGTGGGAGTGTTGATTACCCTTCCCCTCGCTCCCTCCTGACCCTTATATAGGGGGAGCCAGGTCTCAGGATACGTCCGAGTCAGTTATATATTGAAGGTGGAACCCTAAACATTTCTATCTAACCCTGTCGTATCCGCCAAGAAGTCGCACCCTTTGTGGGCTTGGCCTCGCCCGAATCTGACATGGGCTTTACCATCTTTGGAAGATCATCGGGTGGGCCCCATATTAAACCGGACCAGATAGGCAAACGTTAGGTACTCGTAGGGCATACCTATGTCACACACTCTATATATACATCCGAAAGGAATTGACGAAGGCTGATCTTTTTACTCGTCCGCGGACCGTGTAGTACTTGGTCTTGATTTATAAGAGAAGAGAATTTTTCTCCAAAAAAAACACTAAATATACTCAACCGTAAGGTGGGATGATCCCCCTGAAAACCCTACGGAAGAGGCAGGAATGCAGCAAATGCAAGACCGTTTGGATCGAAAGCACAAAGGATCTAGGAGTCTGTCCATTTGGAAAAACTAGCATACATACCCGTGCGTTGCACTGGGAGAGAAAACATCTTTATCACAAAAAACATCTTTGTCTGAGAGCCACACAAAGTTTATACATATTATCGTGATAATCACAAGGTACAAAGGAGGGGATGGTGGTGTGGCGTCTGCTGGAGGTGGTCTCTCTGCTTCCTCCCAGGAACCGCCACCTCCTCTGCGAGTTCCCCATCTTTAATTAGCTCACACCTCAATGCAGAGTTAAATTAGGTAACCGCCTTTTTCCAACTGTGGGACTGCTCGGTGATACCCGAGCCGGCTGGCTGATACTCCAGATTATTTGCAAAGGTATACAAACTGGTTGTGCATGGTTGAAATGAGCGGGGTGGGACTAAGCGTTGTACATATCATGTCTTGATTCCACTAACGACGCAGCCGGCCCACCCGGGCGTCAACTTCCAGCCCAAAAGCCAACGTCTCAAGCTTGCCTGCAGGTGGCCGGCTGATTTTTTTCATGTTCTCACTTATTGGTGGTAGTGGGTTAATTCCTATGTTGACAGAGGTTAAATCGGTCCTAAAAAGTGTCGGACCGGGAGAAACAATCCGTTCTTTATTATTAGATATAGATATGGCCAGTCGCATGCAGTCTCGGCCCCACCTTGCACTCGCACTCACACTCACACTCGCGGTTCTACAGTGGCACTCGCAGTCGCCAACACCCACAAATCCTGAGAAAGAAAAGCTTTGATGGATGCTCAATGCGTCAATGGCCCCCCCTCCCCATCGAGGCTCCGTGGCTCCCCAGCTTTTGGCGCCTCCTCCAAATCATTCGCCCATAATTCAGTGCCCATGCGCCATCCATCCCTCTTGCGGCGCGTAGGCCGGCCGGCCGGAGCGAGCATAGCATCTGCATCTGCTTCCCAAATGCGCCATCGCTACCCACTTATTCTCAGCGCTGTCGATCTAATCTAGGAGTGGCAAAAGGGCCGGCCGGCAAGCCCCTGCGCGCGGGTCAAGATTCCCCTATTTCCGCGACCCGGCGCCGGGCAAATTCGTGGTAGCAGTGCCAGTACGTGCTCCGCTTGCTCGATGTCCCGGTCCCTTGTATCTAGGAGTAATAATAATATTTTTTGAAAGAACTGATAATTCGAGCTTTCCGAGGAATCCCCTGTGGATCACGATATGACCAATACGTCACGGGCTCACGACAGCAACGTTGTCAACTGATTGCATCTCAAAACTGCGAGTACGTACGCCCTACTACTAGTAGTGGCAATCGATCGGTTAAGGGGTAGCTTCTTTCTCCCTTTTGGAGCTTAAACGCTTTCCAAGCCTATATGTAAGACGCATGATCTATCTCCCCGCCATATCCGTGGATCCATCTACATGCATGCGGCCATGGCGCACCCGGCCATGAGTATCGATCGTCGAATAATTGCGGCATGGTTAGGAGCCAACACGAAACGCGAGGTCGGAAAGCGCTCATCGCACCAGGTCAGTCGTCCATCGATCAGCATGTATGGATCCCCGAGAGAAACGGGAGTGATCGGTGTGGAGCTGTCGCTGTAGTCCCTAAGTATATCCAAAGCCGCCACTGTTTCCTCACGCTGGACCTCTCTGCAGAGCGACTGGTCTTTTCCATCAGCTAGGGGACGCGGGAGAAAGCAAACAAGGGGGGAAACGGTCCACCGCAGCGAGCGTGCCGAGGATGCACGCACTGCAGCAGGCGAGGGCGGGGGGCGGAGAGGGCGATGGAGATCGGTCGGAGCGCAGTGTTAGTGGAACAGTAGAACCGTGAACCGACATGCATGGGGGCGCGCGGGGTCCGTGGTGCCTGGAGATCACTGGGATCGTGCGTGCGCGGAGCAGTGCCCAGCTAGCTAGGGGCACTCCCCGGTGCCCCACCACACGGCCCAGGCGCTCATCTTTTCCTTTGCCCTTTGCGAGTCCTGGGTGGTCACAATGGGCCGGCCGTGACCGACTGACTGACCGAGGATGACATGACAGTACTGCAACGCTGCCTCCACTCTCCTCATCACGCACGAGAAGAAGCACTGCCGCTAGCTAGCCCCATTGGGAATCGGTTCCTTGCTGTGTTGCCGCCTAGCTTCTGGACTGGAGATCATTCCACGCAACGCCCAGGGAAGACGACGAGGTCGCGCTACCAACGCCCGGACAGGGGTCCATCCTTCCTCACATATCTATGCATTTTACAAGATCTCAGCAGCCAGATTAGTAATTAAAGGCTAGCTGATCGATGTTACTCCCTCCGTTTAGAAATATAAGATGTTTTAGTTTTGTGAATCGAATGTATCTAGACGTCTTTTAGTGTATAGGTTCGTAGAGGTTCGGAGTGAACCTATATACTAAAAGGAGTCGAGATACACTTTTTTTACAAAGCTAAAACATCTTATATTTCTAAACGGAGGGAGTAGATATTAATCTTGTTATTTAGTTAGAGTTGAATTAGTGGCTACGAGTGTTGCATGTACTCCCTCTGATATGGGTATACCCTACATGTATTCGAGTTTGCTATATACGGTCCAGATACAGCAGAAGCCCACGGCGTTGCCAAAGCCCAGTGGAGAATTCAAGTCGTCTACGGACTCTTGATTATTTGCGAGACAAGAAGAAGCTTAAGATAGAAAGTTTAAAGAAAAAGAACCCTAATTTGTAACCAACTCGACCTGCTACCTGAGACCTAGCCTATCTATATAAAGGCTAGGAGGGGGCGGCGAGGAAGACACACGCAACTCTAGTTTTCACAACTCTCGCCAGATTGCATCTGCGCGCCCCTGTAATCTTCGATTTCTTCGTTAATTCTAATAACATACAAGCAGGGGTAGGGACCTCTACGAAGTTTGAATCTGGATAAAACTTGCGTCACTGTGTGCTTGTTTGCTAGCCGACTCATGCCTACAGTGCTCTCTCTTTCTCCAAAACCCAAGTCCATAACAATGGACATTGACGAGTTAAACCCTCCTCACCCTCCGTCCGCGAATAAGTGTACATCTAGACTTGTCCTAAGTCAAACTTTGACTAACTTTATAGGAAACCGTAACAACATTTATGACGCTAAATTGGTACCACTAGATTTGTTTTCAAATTTATTTTCATAATATGATAATTTCATGTAATATATATTGATATATTTATCTAAAAACATGGTCAAATTTAATAAAATTTGACTTAGACAAAACCTAGAAGTACACTTATTTGTGGACAGAGGGAGTACTAATGATTAGCTCCATGCGTTAGGGGGTGCATGACCAAGAGTACTAGTTCTAGGATGGTTTTGCATGTAGCTAGCTTGGTCGAGTCATAGGCAGTTGATAAGGAGAGTGGATCGTTTGATTTGGTCAGCATAGAAGTAGTTAGTTTTCCATGTATGTAGGATCATGTGAGTGGCCAGCCAAGTGTTTTGGCCAAGTCATGTGGCCGTGGAGTGATTTCAGGAGTGGTGGCGTGTGTTTAGTTAAGGATGAGGCTAATGGCCTATGCATGTAATCTAGTTTGCTATAGTTTGCTATATAAGAGAAATGAAGAGAAGAGAAAAAGGCAGCCGTGAGGGCAGCACCAAAAATATAGCCTTTGTGGATACCAAGGGAGTGTTCTAGGCAAAAACCATATGCTCTTCTTCCTTGGTATATGGGCGTGTGCATGTGTGTTCTTGTGAGAGAGATTAGAGAGAGTTGGAGAGTGTAGAGAGAAGATGGGGCTGCGAGATGCAGCTCCAACAATCGAGACGTGCATATATATATTGGTCTACCTTCTCGTGCCGCTCTGACACGGGACCTGCCTTCCTACATGGACGGGCTCCATGGCTAGAGGTTGCGAAGCGGCACCAGTTTCGCCCCGCTTCGTATGCAAATTTTATTAGTCTAATTCAATTTTTTTAATAAAATTATTTAGTTTAAACTAAATTTTGCTTCGCGGGTCTTGCGAGTTGCCACTTTGCAACCCTATGCATGGCTGAATGATGACGAGATGGCACAAGGAGGAGACAACCCTGCCTGTTTTATTTGCGACAGGAGATGAGATAAGGGTCCACCGTACCGTACAACGTCGAAATCTAGATCGTCCGTGAGTAAGGCATGCCGGCCGCCAGGTAGGACGGTCACGGTGGGATCAAAATGAGTCTACACTAGAAAAGACATTTTTTTTGAGACGCACTAAAAAAGACACCTAGATAGCTGCGTTTTAGAAAAAAATACTAGAACATCTTACTCCCTCATAATTGACTTGTGTTTGTAGATTTGAATATATCATGTACTAAAATGAGTTATACATTCGAATTTAGATAAATTTAAATAAGTTTTGGCCGTTTTGCCTTGCCTCTGCAGATGCCTGGCTGGGTTCGAGGGTTCAGTAAAAGCAAAAGGCACCACGTACGTACCCTACCACCGGATGCAACCCCAAGATCTGCTCTGCCTCGGGCCTCGGCTCGCCACTGCCTGCCCTAGCTTTGCACTTGGACGTACGGCACACCGACGCACACGAAGAGCGAATGAAACTCGAAACCAAAGGCTTGCAGCTTGCAGGTGTGTGCCGTGGCCTGATCGAGTTGCGCACATACAGATGGCTCGCCTTTTGGATTCCAAGAGAGAGCCGGCCGGCCGGGGGGCCCCAGCGAAACTACACAGCGTCCGGCGGCGACGTGCAGGTAGGCCCCTCCGACTCCGACGGATCATTACTGCGGGGGCGCGCGGGGTCCGTGGTGCCTGGAGATCACTGGGATCCTGCGCGCGCGGAGCAGTGCCCAGCTAGCTAGGGGTACTCCCCGGTGCCCCACCACACGGCCCAGGCGCTCATCTTTTCCTTTGCCCTTTGCTCACCGAAGCCCGATCGAACCTAGCCACTAGCAACATCCATCCAAGGAAAGACGGCACGCCACCGCTTCCGGCGAGATATACAGTCGCTCTACCAACGCGTCCAGGGATAGATGATCCTTGTATGCATTTTAGAAGATCTCAGCGAGATCAGTAATTAGTAAAGGCTAGCTGTAGTATTGGTCTACGTCTACCTTCTCATGCCGCTCTGACACGCGATCTGTCTTCCTACGTGGACACGAGCTGCGTATGCCTGCTACATGACGAGATGGCACAAGGGACGACACAGCAGCCCTGCCAGTTTCATTTGCGACAGGAGATCTGGATCGTCCGTGAGTAAGGCAATGCCGCCACGTAGGACGGAAATGGACGGATCATGAGCACGTACGAAAGTCAATATATTCTAAGTTTGACTAAATTTATATGTAAAAATATAAACATCCATATCAAATCAATATCAATAGATTCACCATAAAGTATAGTTTCTCAATATATCCATTCGATATTGCAGATATTCGTATTTTTTTTATATCAAATTGGTTAAACTTATAAGCTGTTGACTTTTGACTAAAGCTTAGGCGCCTTACATTTTGGGACGGAGGGAGTAGTGTTTATATTCATCTATTTTTTTATCAAATCTGAGACATCTATTTTGTGACGGAGGGAGTATGTTTTAGTTTTTTTAAATATATGTATTTAGACATCTTTTAATGTATATGTTCATAAAATAAATGAGCAAACCTATGCTAAAAACATCTACATACATGCGTTTTTTGAAAAAATAAAACATCTTAAATTTCGAACGGAAAGAGTACAACAACGTAATAGTGCTACTGCAAAAAAACAAAATTGCAACCACACCGAAGGGACGCATGTTTAAACTGGGCCGAAACGTAAGACTTCTTTCTCCCCGTGAAATAAATTTGGAACAATAGCTTTGTGGCCCAACTTGAGATCACAAGAAGCCAGTATAACTTTTCCGGGCTGTAGCTCTAATCCACGGCCATGAGAATAGCCCAACAAAATTGTTGCCTGAGCTTGACCAATTTGTTCCGTGTTTACGTGTGCTATAATTTGTTCTCAACAAACAAAAACTGTGATTACAAGTACGGGGAACAATCCTCCATCTATTATATCTATATATAATAAATCCTTTTGCTAACTCTCGGCTAACTGAGAATTCGCTTAGCTCTCGATCGATGGCTCGATGCTATGGGTGGTTATATTATTTTATCGCTAGGATCAAACCGATCAGTTCTGGTTTTTTGGGTCTGTCCTTTTTTTAAGGAAATTTCATTGATCTATTAAAAATCATCAACAATAGTACAAAGAGATCCAAAAGTAATAAAAATTATAAATAGGTCATTGGACCACCTAGCGATGACTACAACCACTAGCGCGAGCCGAAGGCGCGCCGCCGTCCTCGCCCCTCCATCACTGGAGCCGGGCAAAGCTTGTCGTAGTAGAGCTTCTTGTAGTAGATATATGGGAAGTCGTCGTGCTAAGCCACAAAGGACCAGCACACTAGAGCAGCAACCATCGCCGAAGATGACAACCGTAGATCGGAAGAGACTGACCTTGAATCACACCAACGAATACGAAGACGGACTGGATCCTGGGAGATTCGCCGGACAAACGACATCACGCGCTCTCCGCTGGCGCTAGATGCACCACCGGAGTAAGGATAGAGTGGGGAGGACCTTATTCTGACTGCAGAAGGTAGCCGTCCGAAGAAGACACTAAAAGAACAACGAAAAACCTTCCGCCGACGAGAGGTCATGCTCCGCCACACCTCCAAGGCCCTAGGGCTACCGCAGGCGGAGCGGACCGCCGACGTCGCCGGTGAGGGGGACGAAACCCTAGATGGGTTTTAGCTTTCTCCTCTCTTGGCGGCGGCTACCCCCAAAGTTGTAGTAGCCATTTTCCCTCAAAAAAAAAAGTTGTAATAGCCATCATTGTTGGGTCTGTCCGTTTTGTAGTTGCTTTTAGGCTTTTTGTTGTTGTTGGGCTGCTAGGTAACAAGCTTGATTTTTTTCTGTAGAGGGCCGAACTGTTGCTAGTAATGTGCTCGATTTTCAGCTAGAATATTTTTTCCTGTTTTTTTCTACCTTTTTTTGGCTTTAATTGCATATAGCCACGCAATTGCGTATACGTCTGTAATTGAAAATACATGCCATTTTTTATGTGCAATTACATGTACATACGTAATTTCATATATGTGTGCAATTGGAGACCCTTGTCTTCTTTTCTAAGTGAGTTTGCACATATATGTGCAGTTACACGTATGACTGCAATTGCATATAATTATGTAATTTAAATGTATCTTTACATGTACATGCAATTTTATGCACGAGAAAAATCTGTACATATATTTTTTTTCATATATGTGTAGTTGCACATGGCTGTGTAATTGTATTGTACGCGCAATTTGGAACTTTATATGGAGTCGCTTTTTATAGTAATTTTGTAAGTGGTTTTTTTTTTGGAGTGTTGTTGGGCTTTAAGTAGGCATGGGGAAAAAGCCTAGAACAGGAGGGTTTCTTGTCTATGGATCGTGGATGAGTAACCGTGATGATTGCCTAAAAAAAGTAGATTGATTGAGAATTTGTGTAGTCTCGGTTGATCGAGAGCTAGTCACCTTATAATAAAAGAAGGAATGTTTCTCCTTTCCTACACATTTTTAGACGGTTGTACTCTCCCATCAAAATACATACGCCAAAATGCCAAGATACCGATTCCCTTTTCTTATTTCCTTTCTTCTACCAATTTATAGACAGTGCCGCCGCTCACGTTTCGTCTCATGAAATGGGTCTCAGTCTTGGGACTATGGGCTTGTCATCCATTAAGAGCACCAGTAACCTATCATTTTTCTATCCTGAACCAATACGAGAGAAGGCTCTCCAAGAGGCGGCGGCAAAAAATCCATCTAGGTTCGTTCCCTTCACCGGAGACGCCACCAGTTCGTACCTATCCTGTGGCCTTAGGGCCTTGGAGGCGTTGTGGACCACGCCCCCTCGTTGGCAGGATGCCTCACTGTTTTGGTTAGACTGTATTCGATGTCTTTTTCAGGATATGTTGAGGCGACGGGTACGTCCTGAAGTTATAATAAGGTCCTCTCTGCCCTATCCTCGCTCTGGTGGTGCGTCTAGCATTAGCAGAGGGCGCGTGGAGTCATGTGTCCAACGGATCCCTTCGAATCTGGTCGTTTTTCATATTCGTTGGTGTGATTTGATGTTAGTCTCTTTCGATCTATGTTTGCCATCTTCGACAATGGTTCCTGCTGTGGTGCACTGGTACTTTCGAGCCTTAACACGATGACTTCCCGTCCGTCTACTATAACAAGCTCAACTACGACAAGCTTTTCCCGTCTCCGGTGATGGAGGGTAGAGGACGGCGGTGCGTCTTCGGCTCGTGCCAGTGTCTATAGTCGTCGCTAGGTGGTCTAGCGATCTATTTGTATTTTTATTACTTTTGAGACTCTATACTGCTGTTGATAATTATTAATAGATTGGTGGAATTTCACAAAAAAAACAGATACTGTAAATGGCAAACTGCAAATCTAGTTTGCAGGGAACTGAATTCATGATTTGCAGTTCAGAGTTTGTTCGTGCAGATCATAGCCCGGATTTTTGACCTTTACTTTTGAAAAAATGCAATAATATATGCAATATTTTCTACAGTACAGAGTGACCAAGACCAATATGCGCTAACTAATTAAGCGGGTAACCAACAATGCTAATTAAGTACTCTAATCACCAAACGCACAACACTGTTTTCACAAATACTGCCATGTTATTTAGTGCCCAGGAACCAGTACACCACGGGAAATACAGTTATAGGATAATAATAATACATATAGTATACTTGCACCCTATGTATTACCCACCTAGTGAAATAAACTTGCACTGGAGGATTCCCCCATTCTCCTTGACTAAAGATGGATGCATAGGGGGCAACAATGCAAAGGGGTCGGCCATCCCATTAATTATTATGCATTCTTCATCTTCAACGAGCAGGGACCAAGCAACAGTGAACACCACCTTGAAGCCACCAAGATCCAGTTCATGTTGACTTGTGTTGCATCTTTTGGGAACAACCAAGACATGACCCTCTGCGGCGACGCCTCCGGACTGTGAGTATGCTTGGATGCCAGCTTTCAGCTTCCCACGAATCTCTACAGAGACCACCTGCCTCGACAGATTGATGTAGCCACCTTTCACTCCACTATTTCTTCCAGTCACTTTCGAATCAAACAACACAACTTCCAAAGATGGAGGAGACTCATCGTGGCTGTTTTCAACAACATGTTGAGACAGCGATGAGCAAACAACCTTGAAACCATACTCGAAAGGCTTGGACTTGTCATCGACAACATGAACACCAAAGATGGTGGCCTGGACAGAATTGCTGAGCTGCTGAGTGCATAACTCAAGCGTGCAAGAGTGCTTCTCAATGGTGCTGGTACGCACCCTATCGCCGTTATCCCCTTCGTAGTAGAATGCATCGCTGATCAGTACCCTATCTTCATACGCCGTTTTGCCCTTTACTCTAAGTTGGATTTCAATGTCGACCGGTTCCTCGGACACAATTGCACGAACCGGGCCAGTCAAGTGCAAAAAGGGAGATGCTGCAAGCAAGCATGGTCATGGTATTTATCCATTAATAGCTTATCAAAGAGATAAACTAACTTGAATACAAGTATGACATACCGACTCGTCGAGGATCTGGCAGTCATCCCTTGAACGAAGAAAAATGGGGTTGCGACGCTGATCCACGGCGTCTCGGGCGGCAACGACGCCGTGCACTTGCAGGGGCCAGTTGAAGTGTTTCAGGTTTGTAACTTTGATGGAGCAGACCTGCACGGTCTTGGCGAGGACAGCGTCTACTGGGAAGAATCCGGGAGTGCAGTGTGTAAAGAGCATAGGACTAAATAGAGCAGTATTAGAGCACCTAGTTAATGTTAAAAATAATGGGCTAAATAAATAAGCCCATATAGATTTCAGATTTTCCCTAAATCTCAAAGCCCATGTGTGTGGAAGCCCATGTGAAATTTGGCCCAATTTGGTGGGAGCTAAAGTTTAATACACATGAAAAGTTGGAGGAGAGTTTACTCTTCTCACAATAGACACCTAGAAGCTGAAGTAACCAATGGAAATGCCCGAGACTCGAGAAAAGGGATTAACGAAGGATTGTATTCTCCCAGCAGGGAAGGGCCATGGAGGATCGAATCTATTAAGCTCTTGGCCTTGGTGTGTGTAATGCATATTTAGAATCATTGGAAGTTCTATCATGTGCAAATCTGCTAAAAACTTATATTTCAGATAGTAGTTCATACTTGTTTTTGTTCGACAAGGCGGCTGGCCACTTAACCAGACCTTATCCTGATGCTTCCCAAGAAGCTAGATTCAAATGTGGTAGGACGGATAAGCCAAATCTCGCCTAGAAGTTACGACACCTGGAGCAATAAGTAGTGAAGTTAGAAAGCAATGGTTTATAGAGCCAAGGAGAGCAACTGAATCTGGTAACCCCGGTAAACACCATTGAGGAAGAAGCAATTTCTTAC